>CP097510.1:39919117-40525992 GCA_023547065.1 Musa troglodytarum | reverse complement strand
GATGGTAGCAGCGATGGAGGAAGCTATGGATAGTAGCAGTAGAAATGGAGAAAGCTTCAGACAATGGTAATGGCGGCGAAGGGAACTACATACGTAAGCTAGACCTTTAAACTCATCCAACAATAGTATAGGAAGCACTAGACCTATGCGTTGGTGACGAAGGTAGCAGGTGCGCACGAAGGTAGCGGTGGGAACATAGGTATGTCAGGGCGACGAAGTAGGGTTTATGAGTCCAAGTCTTAGTTGGTTCAATCAAACCCACTAAGCTACTGTTCAACCAAACCAGCGTTGATCATCTGGTTCAGTTGCTTTGCTTCAACTGGGCACTCGCCCGAGACACTCGACGCCTATGTTCAGGCAAGTACCTAGGCAACGCTTCACTGAAGCATGTCGCCTGGCTACTGTGTGAGGCGCTCAGGCCTCACCTTGTCTCACCTGAACGCATGGGAGTCTTTTTAAATCACTAGCTCCAAATGAAGAAAAGCATGTTTGTTCATGTCTATACAATGGTTATAGTTTCAACATTAACCTAATTTTGTTGGAAGTAATGAAGGTTACCGGTCCCAATTTGGAAATTTTCCCACAAGATAAAGTCCTCCACAGTCCCATGGTTCAGCAATTATCTTACACCTTGAAAGTACAGCATCTTTAGCAATTGCCTGTGAGTCAAATCACAATTGTCAAGTGAAAAAATTATATGGTAGTGCTTACATAACTCTGTAGCATTCTCAGAAATCTATCCAAAAACCACAATAATAAATGATAACCAGAATAAACAATAGAACATGAGTACTCCACAGAGGTACAAGCCTATGCAAATTGATAAAAAAAAGTCAAATCACAGTATGCATATTGATCAAACCAACAAGAGAGAATTAATTGAACTAACTATTTGGTTCACTAGTATTCTCAAAAGTAACTGATCAAACACTACTCCAATTATATTCTCAGATATTAGCTGAAGGAATCTTGTAAGTTGCAACTACAATATCAATTTCACCTCAAGATAAGTACCTTTTATGTACACTTATCCCAATAAATTAACTAGTATGTTAACAGTGAATGGGTTAGGAATACAGAATTGTAATTTGCTATCCATTTGTTTATGCAAAAAAAATTTCAGTGTTTCCTCGTCCTGCAGTTTTGGAAATCTCTAATATCACCAACCTTACAGGACACTAGTTGGATACCAAAGAGAGTAATGTAAATAAAGAATCAAAATCTTTATTCAGAAGTGAGTTGATATGATTAAACCCATGATCAGATTTATTGCATAAAACATGTGACCACATCTTTCAAACAAATCAATTAAGTTATACATACATTTAAGGACAGAAAATCTACAACTTTGCCCTCTACAATTAACCCTCAAGCAGCCAATTAGAATCAAGCACCACAAACAAAAGTGCAACTACTACATTTTGGCAACACCAAGGCTGATCAAATTACGAGACAACAAAAGCAAACCTACCAAACATGAGACATGGTTTCAAATTTTGGTAGGACCGGTGCTTACCCTGAGGTACTTACTGCCCCAAGCTTGAACCAGCATGCAGATCAAGCTTTTTCCTCTCCTCCACCTCCACTCCCTCCCATTTTCTTTCACCTCTCCTCTTCCCTTCTCGTTGTCAACCATCACACCAGAGTACAGTGTGTCAATATGCCAGTGGCTATCAGACCCATACCAGTCCAGCCACCATCAGTTTTGGGATCCGGTATCAAAATTTTGAACCGTGACCTGAGGTAGCAGGAACGACAAACCCAATCTGGACTGGGGGAATGGATAAACAAGTCCAGTTGTGATTTTGTTACATCCATATTAGCCAGAACTGCTAGATCTTTACCAATTGCAACCAAATTTGAAATGATCCTGTGTGGCCAACTAGTGGCCTGTCAAGTAGATTTTTATCCAGTCTATTCATTTAATCACAACTGTTCTCCTATACATCCAAAATAAATGGACCCAAAGATTCATTGCCACCTATCAAGGTCCTTGGATCTTACAACAAAAATCTGTCCTGCAAAACTCAACAAGATTTAGCCACTTATTACCAAGATAAGGATAGATCCTTCTCAAATTTATGACCTTAAAACTAGCAAAATCATTTATGGACTTACACAATGACAACAATAAGTTTAGCAATTTCTTCAAGATAATCTTATGACCTTAGTGCTGGCAAAATCATTTTCAAAGCAGACATGATTTCATGAAGTGGCCAACCATAGGATTATGCTTCTTCCTGCAAGGCTGACAAAAAAACACTATCTTAATATTTTTATCACCGTATTCATTGCCTTTGGGCAAGAATTTCTCCTCGATAATATGGGTGATCAATAAGGCATTCAAGCTATTCAATATAATACACACGATGTCTATCTTACACGCTGAATCTTCTCAAGTTCAATATTTATAATGCCATAAAAGCTGCAAAGTGTGTAATGCAACATTTCACGTGGTCAATGCAAAGTGCAAACCTTCATAACTCTAATATATACACACACACAAACATATATATATATATATATATATATATATATATATATATATGAAAACAATGAGCATGCATCGCATTTGATCCGTTTTAAATTGACAATACTTGTTGGAAAATTAAATGAGAAAAAAAAGAGCAAGATGATACCTGGACTAGTTAAGCAACTTAGTTTGTCTTTGTATTATAAATAATCCCTTTATTAACTAAATAATTGTTTGAACGACTTACACGGGTGCCAAGCTACCTAGGCATTTGCCAAGGTTTTGATGATGCTGGTGGACTCTCGAGATCTAAGTAAAGACTGCAGGATATATCCTCAATAAGATGTTTGTCTAATCAATATAGTTCACTAATTTTCAGATAATATTCAGAAGATTAAAAAATTGAATCAAGATATATTGGTTGAAAAAGTAATCTCTCCTCAAAAAGATGTTAGTTTCGTGATAGATCGATACATAAAAGAATACTTCGTTCTACATCATTTTTTTCCTTCTTCAATTTGTAGTGTAGACTACTGATAAAAGGAAAAGAGGCTTTGTAATGAAAATAGGAGGTAGAAGAGTGTTAATGTCTAATAATCTAACTTGTTGTGCACAGAAATGAATCCTGCAATTGGCTTGTTCAGTAAAGAAAAAGTGTGTACCCAGTGAGGCTCTGGCCAATGTGAATTCTGGGAAGAGTCAATGTATGCAGCCAATTGTTTTGTTAAGTACATCCAATAATATCACTTCATTCTATTCATATTTTCTTCTTCAAGTTGGCTTGTGAATGCTATTGATTAAGGGAAAAGAGCCATTTCATGGAAATGGGAAGCATGAGAACTAATATTGAGTAAGCTGATTTGTTTTGTTTAAAAATGAATCCTAAAAATTGATTACGAGTCATTAAACTTCAAAATTCGAAAAGGTTCTACAGAGAAACAGGTTGGATGTTATTGTTATCAAAGATGTGGGCAAGTGATTTTTGAGAAGGAATGGCAGCACACACTGCTCAATGAGGGAATGTGTCACATGCAAACATGCCATGAACCCCATCATTCTAAGGTTTATGTACGTTTTGAGCCCAAACCAATGTAAAACTGGCCAAGGATCTTTATATAAGTTTGTTGATTCAATTCTAAAAAGGGATAGATCTAATCTCAAACTCAGGGTTCACTGTTCGTGATTCGTAAATCACAATTTCTTCATACTCTATCTCTCAGCTCCAAATAGAAGGAAAGAGAAGATAAGAGAAGGATAAGGCTCTGGCTGACCTCAGATTGCCACAGCATAGCTGTAGGAAAAGACATGGACAAGGACAACATGAAAAAGAAGACAAGCATAAGGGGAATATAACCTTCAATCATGGGCCCTTTGACATGATTTTTTTTCCTTTTTCTTCTTTTTTTATTTGATCATTAATAGCTTCTATAAGGGAGTTTATTTCCGACCAGTAAAGCATCCAATAAGATTTAAAATCTGACTCCCAACAAACCCTTATAGAAGTTACAAGTTACAACCTCAATCTTTTATCAAAAAACTCTAATGTTCGAAGTGCTGGCATGCCACTACTTTTAGCTCAATTACAACAGCTCTGAGCATAGATCTTGTAGTCAAGGAATACAATTTTGACCTGACCAGTACAACCCAATCGATATTCACTGGTCCAGGCATGAACTGGCAAAAACAGATTGCCCAATTTCAGGTGGTCCACATGAGGTGTAGAACTCACTGCCCTGTGGGCCCCGTGAACAGGGATCACTGTCCGATAAGTTCTGTGAACCAAGCTCACACCTAGTGAACCGGGATTATCAACTAGTAAGCTGGTTCCAATTACTTGTCTTTAACCCTAAAAATAAAACCATGTACCTGTCTCTTGTTACCTACGTTGTATGCCACTCGCTGGGAGCATCCCTCTCCTTCTCATCCTCCACCTTGAACGTTCCTGCCTCCTCCTCTTCTCCTTTGTCATCATCTCCTCTTACTCCTCTCTCTGCTGACTCCTCATCTTCTCCAACACCTCCTCTCTCTCCTCCTCGTCCTCTTCTTTTTCTCCTCCTCCCTTTTGGTGCCATTGACATACTGTGTGTCAGTACACCAGTTCATACCAGACCCATCCTGGTCAATCAGCAATCGCCAAGGGTCCAGTACCGAAATTGCAAACCTTGTTTGTAGTTAATATCTTTAATTTTTGCACAAAATCTTGTTGACAACTAACACAACAATTTGGTCATGAGGTGATAGACTGTAGAGCATTGGACAAAACCTATCATAACAGCCTCAGTGATAATATTTCAAGCACCAGATCCTGGTATTATGGAGCATGGTTCGTCTTACCGGTCCGTACCGGTGTACCAACCAGCTATCGGTATGGTACGTATCAAGCCATACCGAGCATACTAACACATGGTACATGGGGGCATATCAATGTACCACTCGTGCTAATCCTCTGTCAGATTGGTACATACTGACCATACCGAGCGGTACGCTGCGATATGACAAACCTTGTTATGGAGTATGGACAATGCATCTATTGAGCTAGGTGGTACAGTAATTGCCTACTGAAGAATTAGAAAAACAATAATATGCAGATTGAATTCAAAAGTTCAACTCATTGAACATCAATAATTGGCTTTTAACAAAGGAGATTAGCACATGTTAATTGCCAACAATCAACATATATAAATTCTCATCAATCTTCCAAAATAGATAAAACCAGTAATAACATATTATATGACAGAAATAGATATATTCACTTAGCTCAAAAGAAAATCATGAATAATAAGGACGAAAAGAACCTTGACTAATGGAGGTGAATTAAGAGGAGAACCATCAGTCCCTCGGCAAAGAATACTTGCAAGGTCAAACCGGAATCCATCGACATGGTACTCGTTAACCCTTATACAGGACCATCACATATGAACATCAGTCAGAGAAACAGCTAAGACAACTAAAAGAAGTTCCAATACTTTATGGATATAAATTCTTGAAATTTATTACAAATTTAACAACAACAGAAGCAATATGCATCTAAAATGCTAACTAAGAAGGTAAAAGATATTCAGTTTGCAGATAAAAGCAAGGAACTTAAATTTGCATTCACATCACTACATAAAAATTTTGATGAATTCGATCTTAACCTAATGCTCTCTTTCTTTATAGTAGTTCCAAGCTCAAATACTTATGGAGGTGGCATAGAAGTATTTAACTGTGATATTCTCCAAGTGGAAGTGATTTTTCTCCATTATGCACATAAAGTTGAAAATAATAAGATAAACATTTTGACAAACTTGAAATTAGTTGGAAACATACCCCCAGAATTTCATAAAATAAACATTAACTGTCTTGCCTTATAACAAAATAGATACAATGTCGATGAAGCTCAGGTGGCCATGAATCAGACTTAATAAAATAATATTTAGACCAAGGATTAAAGCTTCAGTTGTATGGTCGGTAAGGACCCATATTTACCATTCCAACCAAGGACCTGCATAGGATCATATAGGTCATAAACAATTGGTATTCAGTTTTTCATTATTTTTTCCACTTACACAAGATGATATGGGTTAGTATACCCCCCAATATAGAAGTATATATTGGTCTGACTGGTTGTTGAACTGATATCAGACTGAAATTTTAATCCCTTATTCAGAGTTCAGACCATGCGCCACTGCATGGATGTAACCATTGTGACTCTTAGAGCGACAAATTTGACTACAATAATTTAGATCACATGACAATTAAGGTCACCAATGGGAGAAGAAATCATTGAGGTTTGCAGCAAACAGAGATTCTACAGGTACCAAGCAATAAGTACTAACATAATTCTTCTTGAATTTGGATATGTGAGAACACTCCAGAATATGGAACACAATGAGGATATGTACATTTAGAGAATCTTTTTAACACTTCACCTTGATCAGAAAGAAGAGAAATGTATAGCCACTCCAAGAACATGAAAATATAAGCAGCCTAGAGCAGATGCAAGATGAACGAGGAAGAACTCCAGGTGGTAAATGTCGTAAATCCAGAAAAAGAAAGTTATCAACCACCAGTCAAACATAAGTATTTGGACCAATCATTAGAAAAAAGGAAACCTCAGGCCAAAATATTATAGCATATATTATTTGCTAGCAACAGGATTTTAGTTCAAAGATTTAACTCAAATTGAAACTATGGCGAGAGCAAGTACCTAAGGATCCAAAGCTTCTGTTCAAACAGGGATAATACTAAATATATGAATGGAACCATGTAAAAAAAAAGAAATTAACAAATTACAGTCAAGAGTACTAAAAAACATCCGCTTAAACTACCTTTGGATGGAAAATTCAACAAAGGAGGAAAACTTAAGGGTAAACCACATATAAATAGAATAGGACATATGAATGAATCAAGTTATTTGGTCTGTTATCTGATCACTGAATGCCTCTAAAAAGGAAGTTCTATAGTATTAGCTAGAAACTAAAATTCATGGTCTGCAATACCGAATAATACTGTCCGGTACGGGCGGTACGTACTGGTCCGACAGGATACCGATATGCGGACTGCCCGCTATCGATCGGTACAATTATTTTTATTTTTATTTTATAAAAAATCAATTTTTATTTTTTTTTATAAAAAATTATTTTTTATTTTTTTTATAAAACAATCATTTTTTTATTTTTTTAATATGGACGTCGCACCTGCTTCTCGACGACGTCGCTGAGATGACTTCTCAAGCGACGTTGCCGAGGCGACCTCGCACGGGCGACGTCAATTTTTGTATTTTTTTAATAGAAAAAATCTTTTTTTTTTTACCTTCTCTCGGCAACGTCGCCTCAGCGACGTCGTCCAGTGACTTCTTGGGCTTCTCCAGAGGCGACGTCACACGGGCAACATCGCTCGAGAAAAATATACATATAATTATATATATAATATTTATTTATATATATAATATTTATAATTATAAATATATATATCGAACGGTATGCCAAAATGTACCATTCGGTATTCGGTACCATACCATACCGGTGAAGTGTTGAAACTCTGATACGATACGGTATTGTAGACATTGAACTGAATACATATTATAGGACAATGTTCATCATTTAAGAATATCGTACAGATAACTTAGTGTATCTATGATGATGCTGAAAACAAACGGTTATTACCTAAAACAAGTCATGACATTAAAAAAAATGCGAGACAAGGGAAAGGCTATCATAACAATGACATGTCGGAAAATGGATTGCAGAGTGCACCAGGAATAAGGAAGAAATCAATCCTGTAATAAGTGTCATAGAAAAGACAGGTTCAGAGAAGACAAGCCAAATAATAAGGACAACAGTCACAGTGTATCTCATCAACAGATGATATGGATTATCTGATTCATATAAAAGATGCATGTAGCAAACACATTCAGGACTTTCAGCTGTGCTATTGTTGTAGATTCATGTAACTCAAGGGAGGCAATATGAAACAAAAAGTAAAGAATGCATCATGACTCCAGTGATATATGATCTAAAAACAATATGATAGAAGTAACTTGCATCAACAGCAAACTGGTTCTACATGTACATGAAAAGGTTAAAATTAAAACATTATCAAGAAGTTTGCAAACAATACCCTTAAAAGATCATCTGTCAGTCCCTCTACAAAGATAATATTCAAATACCATTAAAATCCATTGATATTTCTTGCCTAAAGGTCCTTTGAATTTGAGATAACATAAAAAAGAGACATACAAAAGAAAATGAAATAAAAAAGCAAGTGGTTATATGGAAATAAAAGAAGAGAAAAACATGGACGACATGAAATTTCAAATAATTAAAAATTATGACAGTCAGTACGACAGAAGCAACAACTATAAGAAGTTATTCCATATAAGAACTACTGAGAATTTTGAGAAAAATCAAGCATTAGACACAATGGTTATCTAACATAAAGGATAGTATTTGGAATGCCAGGTACAAGAAAGGAGCCACCAACGAAGCACATAATTTAGGACTTTCAACAGATATAAATATGCAGATCTAA
This sequence comes from Musa troglodytarum, assembly GCA_023547065.1. Taxonomy (NCBI): domain Eukaryota; kingdom Viridiplantae; phylum Streptophyta; class Magnoliopsida; order Zingiberales; family Musaceae; genus Musa; species Musa troglodytarum. The sequence goes on along the minus strand of CP097510.1, from coordinate 40,517,507 downwards.
ATTAAAATCAATGTTAGAACTCACCAATGTCTTAAACTGTCAAGAATAAGTTCCATGACGACAGGGTGATTGCAGTTTAATGTATTTCCTGGACAAGGCCAAAAAATTTAAGTAAAATTTTAAATTGAATAAACAGGTCAAAAAGAAAAGTAAATTTTAGAACCAAAAGATTAAAAAATTAATGGATATAGATGCATTTGAAAAAATTTAAAGCAAAAATAGTCTCAGAAATAAATGAACAAGGGTTCGTATTTGTGTAGTGTCATTTGATCTTTCTCTATAGAAGTTCACAAAGAATATGCCTGCTATTTTGACACACTAGTAATTTCAGATGTGACTGTACCATGACCATTTATGGGTATATGAAGTCACAAGAGGAATAAAAATGTATTAGTAGCAAGACCGACGGAAGTTAATTATGATGACAATATTGGCTCTTGTTTCCTTGTCTCTAACAATATAATCTAACTAATAGCTTTTAGCTTTTAAAGTCAACTAGAACCAAAACTCAACCGAATGCTGTGATACAAAGGATCTTAGCTACTGTCTTCATTTCCCCACTCCAGGATCCTATGTCCAAATGATGAGAATACAAGCGAAGGACAGGGCACTCTAGAATCGAGTTAATATCTCTACAAAGTGGAAATGTCTTGGATTTGTTTCTATTAAATTAACAATTTTGACTATTATTTAAGGAACTCTGTCATCAGAAACTATCTGAAACATCAAACAAAATTAATGAAGCAAAAATGTTGCCTGCAAAATAAACATAGTCAGATTTCCAAATATCCTACATGCAAGTAAATATTTTAAGGATAATTATGGTATAAAATACCATAATATGGACCATTTTTATTATAGCATTATCATTCATTCATTACAAACATGCAAGCAGTATCTCATCATGAAAATGAAATTTCTTTGTATCTGATTCTTTTGCAAAAGAAAATGATGGTAGTACCATTCACCTTCACATTCCAAATAACTGAACTTGAAAGACTAAATATTTCCTGGTATGAGCTTCCTTGATCATTCAAGATATAAATCAAATTAGACAAATTGTAGAAAAATGAGACTCTGGGAAGCTCTACAGTGGATACTATAAGAAGTACAATTAAAAAGGGAAGAAAACACCATGTTATTTAAAAGGATATGAAAGACAGCTCAAATCTGAGTATCATCAATGCAACTGGCATGGTCTAGTTAAATGTTCACCAACATGGCTCACAGCAAGTGATAAACTAGCTGACATTCAATAGCATCTAGCCAATCACCACATTGTATTGTCTACAGCAGGGATTGTAATATCATGGAATGAGGCCACATCAATAACTATCTAGAATGGGATTTCTACCGCATACTAATCTGCATTGACCTATGCTAGCAGATAAACCAAAAATTGGATGTTATACTTATATGTCATCATCTCCACTATAATTTAGCATGGTTCATGCCAATAACATTATGGCACCATATATTTGAACCCCTGCTGACATGTGCAATCGAAACTACAATACTTGGTCTAGAGCATTCAAACAAAGCATTTTGCAAGAGGGTATGTGAGAAGACATCCAATTTCAAAGAAAAACTAAGAACAAATATCAGCCTTATATTATAGGCATCCCAGAGAGTAAAAGTGCTTAGTTAAAGGATTTACCACAGCCTGAAAAATTCAAGTACTTAGCACCATTATCGAGATCCAACATGTAATAAACCTGTAAGCATAAAATAAAAATTAAAAGCAGAAGAAAAGATAAGGACTAATATATTATTGAACAAACAACCAACAAGTTGTTGAACGAAATCATAGATGTGAGCATTTGCATTGCAAATTTGTGTTCAGCATGCATATAAATGATGGTACTTAGAACTTACTACATGCTTTCAATGTACTCAGTATTCCAAGGATTTTAGTTTCGGTTTTTATTTCAATTTTGGCTTCTCTCAAACAGTTTAATTTTTAAAGTTTGGCAAATTTAGTAAATTCAGTAACTTTTTGGAATTTTCAACCATTTCTGGTATAGTTTTGATGGTTATCTAATTTGCAGTTCTAATTTTAGTTCTAAAAGTCATGTGAAGGCTTCTATTTAATTGACTGATTTTTAGTTTTTCCAATAGGTTGGATCAGCAAGTCAATACCAATGATCCATTTAGCCAAATTAGCAAAAAGCCAAAAACAATTGCAAACAACTGACCCCAAAGGAACCGAACTTAAAAGAGTTCTTGAACCAGCTAACCCCAATCCATCTTATCCCAACCTGATTGAAATTGGTCATAACACTCCAATGTTAATAATAACAACATCAACCTTCTGATGCAAATAATGGGACTTATGATTTCCATAGGTATCGAGAAATATAAGAGAGACTGCCTGTTTTATCTAAATGCAATACAGAAGTATTTGACTCCTTTATTTATTAATAACAGAGGAAAATAAGTTTTTCAAGGCAAGACAGAAGAAAACAAATTACTAGAGAAGTGCTACCACTCTCCATACTAATTGTCCATCCAAATAATGATGGTTTTTCTTTTGAGACCTTAGAACTTTGTGCTAATTTTGAAGCAAGAAAATGCATGAACAAGTTAAAATTAAGAGAGAAATAAATCGTTCAAAAGCAATTAACAGATCAAGAAATTTAGAGCATCATTTTTTTTTCTTTTACAAGCTTGATGCACATTTAGATCATAAATTCTTTTCTTCATTTTCAAATATTTATTTATGATGCTCAGTGCATCCCAAATCCAACATTCTCAATCACACTACTGCTAACTCACAGCTAGTCCATCAGATGGTCAGACCAACCTCTTATTGTGCTCAAATTAGTTACTTCCACTCCTGTAGAAGCACAAACTGCACTGATATCATTTTACATGACACCCATATGCACTATCCAGAGAAAATTGGATTTGGATTGCATGATCTTTCAATTAAATGAAGCATAATAATAGCTTACAAGTAATCCATTTTAATTACAAAATGCCAACGTGTTAGCAGACATCGAAATTTCCTATATGATCACCTTGTTGTCAGTACCACGAAAGGAAGTAGTATAAGGATGACGATCATTAGCTTCATTAGTATGGTTATAGACAACATCCAAAATGACCTGTAATATCAAAAATTCTTATAAAAACTACTGTTGAAATTAAATAGAGATAGGGACATAAAAACTGTTTCGGAATTGAATGAAAACGATACTCTATAACACCTCAATGCCAGCATTGTGCAAAGCTTTCACCATCTGTTTGAACTCATGAGAAGCAACCAATGGTCCACCACCAGCACTAGCATATCGGCTCATGGGGGCAAAAAAGTTTAAGGTGGAGTAGCCCCAGGTGTTAATCTTGGAAAAAGATATCAACAGTTTGAACACTACTATATTATTGAGGAAAAAGGAGATATAGATTCAAGTAGCTGCTACAACAAACTATTCATACATCAGAAACTGGATGCAAACTTTACCATGTGATCTCTGGGATTTTGATACCTCTGAAATTCAAGTTCATCAAACTCAAAAACTGGCAAGAGCTCCACGGCATTGATTCCAAGTTCCAATAAATGTGGGATCTACAAAGAAATTTTATCAAAGAATTACTCCCTAGCTTGGTGGCTGGTGTTAAGAGATAAGAATGTTGAAGTATAAACAGTAAAATAATAAAGGACCTCAAGACACAAATATTCTACAACAGTGCAAGTAAACAATTTAAAAACTTTGGCTACTATTTTTTGATGCTACACATGACATGCTGGAAAATAATGACCATCTGAGTGGAATACAATTTTCTGGAACATGAAGTGCAGTTTTACTAAATATTTTTTCTGACACTAGCCATCTTGTGTACATCTTGTGAAACCTCAGTGCAATCGAAACAAAAAATCTTGGTTCCAACCAAGATTTTAAATATCGCTGTGGTACCAGTTCCAGTAACCTACCAGATTAATGTACTGAGCAGTAAGCAGTATACTCACATATACCATCTGTATAAACCCAAGAAAATATTGAAAAAATTAAATATAGAATGGTATTTGCGTATTTGAAATCATTGTCCCAACCGTGGTTAATTGCCAATGACTGCCAGCATGGAGGTTTGCAATATGCCAAATATGTGCCATTACTCTTCTCATCATATTTATGTTAACTTGGGAAGCATGGGGCCCTTCCAGAACCCTACCGATACAAGTTCAACCGGGTTATAGCTGAGCTTACTGGCTGGTTTCGGCCACGGTTCATTATAAGCTCCCTCTAACACCCATACTCCAGCTGTGCCCTAAGTTGCCTGCCCCTCCCCTTCTCCCTAATTACTGTTGCTGCCACCCAGCACTTCTCACTACTCTTCCTCCCCCCTTGGTACCATGTTATATGCTAGCATACTGTCTCAGTCAGTCAGTACAGACTGAACCTCACCAGTCCGATCATGGACCAACATGGGTCCAGTACCCGATACTGCAATCCTCAACCTTGAATAATGTCATCGATGCATACAAAGGATTTCTTTATGGCCTGAAATCATGACCCTAGATACAACGATATCAATACTAGCTATAATTGCTAAATAATAAGTATGGCTTTGAAAATCAAAATGCAGTTTAGTAAAATAAAATAAATTGAAAAGGTGAATATCTACAAGGTCAAGTCTAAACAAGTTGGGGGAAAAAAGCATAATCAATATAACCTACTAGTTTATCCATTGCAAATCATATAATTTCTTAATATTAATAAAACACAGCAGAATTTACTTTTTCAATAACACCAAGATAGCTGCCACGAACATCTGGATCCAGTCCGCTTGATTCATCAGCTGTAAATGCCCGAACATTCATTTCATATATCACAAGATCTGTCTGCAGAATAAGAAACAAACCCATAAAATGATGAATAGTTGCATGAGAAATCACATCCTTTTGAATAGGTTCTACTTAGTTTCACCTCAGGTATATTAGGCAGCTTGTAATCAGGACCCCAGTCAAAAGGCATGCTTTCAAAGTCATAAGTTCCAAGAAACTTAGACATCTTATTTGCAACATCCCCAAACCATTTCCTACCAGAAACAAGTTTTGCATAGGGGTCAAGAAGAACAATGCTGTTGTCAAAGCCATGCCCTTGTTCCTTTTCCTGAGGGCCATCAATTCGGTATCCGTAAAGAATGCCAGATCTTGATAAACCCTAAGAAACAAACAAAAAATAAACTATTAAAATATATATGATATATGCAGAACAAATTAAGCCAAAGTGCATGACATATTTAAGGCAGAAAAAACAGTTCAAAATTAAGGGAAAGTTTGCTCTATATAAGTCAAAATTGAGTCTGGCAATGTTGAACTCAAGGTATGCAATTTCGTACCGTACCGAAATTTCGATAATTCTTTGGTACAGTACGGTATGGTATACCGAATGGTACATTTCGGTATACTGTTCGGTATACCATTTGGGCGATATCGACGTGGCATATAAAAAAAAAAAAAAACGACGTCGCCTCGCTTCTCTGGCGATGTCGACGTCGCATGTAAAAAAAAACAATGTCGTGCCTCGGGAGACGTCGCCTCCCTTCTCGGGTGACATCGCCAAGGGCAACGTCGCTCGAGCGACGCGACGTCGCCTCGCTTCTCGGGCGACGTCAACGTTGCATGTAAAAAAAAGAAAAGAAAAATCAACATCGCCTCGGGAGTCGTCGACTCCCTTCTCGGGCGACGTTGCCCGAGCCTTGATGACGTCGCCCATTAAAAAAAAAATTCTATTAAAAAATAAAAAATACGATACTGCACAGTAACGACCGATACGATTCTAAATTGCATACCATGGTTGAACTAACTAAAACATTGTGAACAGAATTGATTGGGTATATATACTATGGTTTGCAATACTGTATCGTACAGCTCAATACAAGTGGTATATACCAATCCGATAGAGGACCGGTATGGGCAATACATCAATACACCTTAGTGTATTGTATGTCGATATGCTCGGCATAGCTCGGTACATACCGTATGGTATTCAGAACCTTGCTATATGGTACTTCCAAAATTTAGTTCCTTTTCCTTGTAATGTAACATCATGTGACTAAAGATGGAAAAGAAGTTCATGGTTGGGAGTTGGGACATTGTGAACAACCTAAATCCCAACCAAAATAAATTGTAGGGAGTTTGTGGACAGACAATGGTGTCATAAGTACTGAAACGATAACTACAATTATTCTGAGTCATCTCATGCTCCATAATTAAGATGCTATCAAGAAGATGAGTGAAGAAACAGGAAAACAAACTTCGTAATGCTGTTGCATATGGATATAGATCTATAGGAAATTACATGCAGAAAGAACATGTTTACAACAGTTCCAACCTTAACCTATCTCTCAGCAATTTGCCTCATGATGGAGACATTTGCCATGACAACAACACAGCAAGACTATAATTTATAAAGAAAAGTAATAAATCTGCAAACCTAAACTACCAATTTACAGAACTTCAGTACTAACCTCAACACAAATGTGCCACACATCCCCAGTTTTATTCTTCTGAGGATCCAGTGCAATCTCAACCATGCCATCACATATTTCCTGACCCTTTTCCCTGATGGCACAAGATTGAACAAACTGACATCAGAACCAAAAAGTTAGGACAAAAGTTATTATAAGCTTTTCAAACAATACAGAAGCCACCATCTTTGAAGAAAATGAAGTTGTAATTGGACACTGGCAACTAACTTAAAATATTTAATCATAGGAAAATAATGCATGGATCCTAAAGTCAAACACAAGAAATTCAGTAGATTTAAGCTGGGAAACTGATGAGGTAATGAAGGATTAAGGCTATTTAAACAACTTTTGCGGAATCTTTCTATCAAGCAAGCACTGCTTGATTCAGCATTTATCTAAAAATGATAGAAAGCTTCAGCCAAAAATATAACCATCAGTGATAATAGACATCAGAGAAAAACTCCATCCCTAAACACAAGTATATTTCAGGTGTTCAAATATTTAACAAACTGAGGCATGTGTCAAGTACATAATGCATATCATAGAACAGTTTTCTACAACCAGCTTTTATAACCCATGAGCCACATTGACACTTTTCAGATCATCCACAATAGTTATCCATGTAATGAGTCAGGGAAACTTAGGCATCAACTATCTGGAATGACAATCATGCTATATAAGTGAAATGCTAGGAAGTTGAAAAGGCACATATGAAAAAAGGTGAAAAAAATCAAAAAGGAAAATACTATGAAAGAAATTTCATAATAACAAGATTTACAAAATAAGAAATAATTACATTCCTGAAAATTATGGGTAGATCCTATAGCAAAATTAAGAAAAGTCATGTAAGACAATCTGAACCAAGGACTGCTGTATGGTTATCACCTTGTATGGACAGTGCCTAAGTTTTTTTTTTCTTTTTTTCAAGTCAATCTGTTTCAATCATTGAACTAGCCAACTAGTTTAAGGGAAAGGTCCAAACTAGCTTTAGATTTCCTATTCAGGCCATTGGGCCTTTAATTGCATTAGACAAATGAGAAAAACCTACGTCATCTCCAGCTTCACAAAAACAAGGAGTCCCAATCCAGGGTTCTATCATCAGTCTCTATCGATGGTCGGGGTCTTCCTTTTTCTTTATGACTCACATTCTATTTTTCCCACTGAAATAGTGAGTGTGACAGTATGTCGAACCATGGTTCACCTCATTGGTCTATACCAATGTACCGACTAGCTGTCGATATGATAACTATTGAACTATATTGATCCATACCGAGTGTACCGATACATGGTACATGGGGGCATACCAACGTACCACCTGTACTGGCCCTCTGTCGGAATGGTATGTACCACCTGTACCGAGCGGTATGCTGCGGTACGACAAACCTTGTGTCGAACCATGTTGGCCATCTAATGGTAATTGTTGACTTGGACATATCAAAAAAAGACATACAACATCGTTCAAGTTAGATGAGTCAATTAAGAATAGAGACCATACAACACTCATAGGAAGACACATATATCTTAGGTATATAAATTATCAAAAGATACTACCTTTAGAGGGCTTATTGGTCGAGATAATATATGTAGCTAGTCTCACATAGTTGGAAACATCAGATTTTCTTGTTGCATTTTCTCTCATGTGAGAACTTTCTATACAACCATCAGTCAATAGTAAGGACAACATAGCACAAATTTTTACAAAAGCCAATTGGAGAACCTAAAACATCAGTTTAATTTGAGCATGCAAACCAGATCAATTAGGTTCAGTTTCTTAAAGGCTTAAGTCTTTTATTACATAACTAAACCCCATAGGGTCACAGATACAGCCCCATTTTGCAACTCCTTCCTGCATCAAAATGAGAAGTTTCAGATTATATGGGATGATGGTTTTGATGTACATCACTTAAATTTATGGCTTTAGCATGAGAACATTACGGTAATATACTAAAAACTTATAGTGACAATTTAGCCATTTCTCTTGCAGCACACAAAACTCTGAATAACACTAGAAGGCTCATGTATCTTCTTCAAGATGTGGACCAAATGTGATTTATCTATCCACGTACACTTCAGCTGGATGCTCCAAATAGCAAGTTTAACTTTGGAATGTAGCCAACATAAATATGTTTAGAAGTTCAAAAATGCTAAACTGGTTATGTGCCAGTGTTGCTACCACATATCTACATCCAACAAAACCAATGGCCTCGACATTTTGAGGGAGCTTCCAGGAGAAGATTATACTACAGGAGATTATGAATATTTCAGAGTATCCAAAATTTCCCCAACAAGATCATTTCTGAAGGCAAGCAAAGATGCTCCGTATGAGTCATAATGACCTTAACTTATCGATGCTTCCTAATCTAGCTGTGAAAAAGATTAGCATCTCTAAAAGTCTTAGCACTCAGTAGTGAAAGCCATCCAAGTTATCCATCACCAAGAAAGATAATTATGCTTTTAGGGTCCAACAGTAAAAATATGTAGAATATTCCACAAGCAAATCAAAGTGCTATCCTTTTCTGCTTAGCATGGCTACTGGTCGACAATATTGCAAACTACAGTTTCTCTTTAGAATCAGCCATCACCATTGCAGCCAGTACAATTGTGTGCCTTTCAACATCCAGCAGTTTCTATCATAAGCAAATCAACAAAACTTCACACAGAAGCAATTAACCCACAGATACCAAGGCTAGAAAGGGTTATTGCATTGTTACAGCAATAGTAATGCTTGCAAACAAATCAGGCTGCAGGAAAACAACAGATACAGAGTGGCATGTGAAGAATAGATTTTGAAATGGTTTTAGAGGAGTGAACATTTTAGTGTACACTAAAGTTCAAAGAAAAAGGAAGCAAAGCTCAGCAAACAGAAATTGGTACAACATTAAAGCAAGTTGACAATTTTTAAAGTATATATGTCTCATGTCGCTTACAACTATAAATATCAGATCTATGTAAAACCTACATACAGCAACTTTTGCATGACAATGATTTTTTTTTAACCACTGAATTAAATGAAAACAAATCAAACAACAAAAACTTTTGTTAACAAAAGGAGTTGTAGTGTTTCCCTCCCAGAAATTGACAAGCAAAGTGTGACAAACAAAGCATGTTAAGAAAATATAGCAAAGCTAATTTCATGTGATCTACTCTAGCAAATAATGTACATATATTTCATGTGCTTTTTAAATGGTTTTACAGGAGTGAACATTTTAGTGTATGCAAAAGTTCTAAGAAAAAGGAAGCAAAGCTCAGCAAACAGAAATCGCTAGAACATTAAAGAAAGTTGGTAATCTCTAAATGTACATATATCTCATGTGACTTGCAACTATAAATATCATATTTATGCAAAACCTACATACAGCAACTTTTGCCTGAAGACAGTTTTTTGTAACCACTGTGCAAATTGAACAAACAACATGAATTATTTTTTACCTCCCAAAAATTGACAAGCAAAGTGTGACACATGAAGCATGTCGAGAAAATATAGCAAAGTTAATTCCGTTTTCAGCTTCTGAAGCTCCAAGTGGAAAGGCCAAGCCAGGAGAATATTTTAATGGAACATCAGTCCCCAACATTGGTGTAACCTTCTATTGTGGAATTACAAACAGTGTTAGTAATCACAAGAAAAATATTTTGCAAGTAATTGTCACTTAATGCATAAAAAATAACGTTTAATGTTGTGCTCAGCTTGATCCAAGGCAACCAAGAAGTATTAATTTTGCTAATGATATAAACTTCTACTACAAACACAGAGGCTGCAAACTGTTACCACCTAGAAAAGAGTGTTCCACCAAAAGGACTGCCATGTCAGTCAGCACAATTTGGGTTGCGGTGAACCATGCTATTTTGAGGTATAGAAATTATGCCAAAACATGTCCAAGCCAATACTTCCCATGTTTCAACCAACATGGTTCAGTGCTATACCCTTCTAGAAACATCTAAGGAACCACGCTTACATATGTGTTTCTTTTTTTACTTTCAGATAGACTCAAAAGTACATAAGGTTTCCTTATTTAGATATGAATCATATTAAAATGTTCTAAATAGCCATAACAAGTGGTTTGCGCAAAAGAACTTAACTTGTAAGTGTCATGTTACAGATTGATATTGAAATATATTTTGGATATAAATTATGATAGTAGTAATCAAGAGATTCAGTCTATACAAAACAATGCACAAAACATTGCAGTATTTATGCATTGAAATTGCAATTTCTATTTTCATAGAAGTCCAGTTTTCATCTTCATCAAAAGCATAACAGGACATGAAGCATACTGAGATTCGTTTTGTACATCATCTCAAGCAAAGGTTCATGAGTTCAATGAGATGAGTTACACCATCTACCATTTTAGAACACTCGAGCATGAAAGGCATAGATATTTATATAGTTACATGTACAAAGTTCTTGTCAGGTCCATCTTTATTCTTATCAACTGATTTGACACAAATGCTCTTTGTTTTAAAAGTGTTCCATTCGAAAGGACAGTTTGACCATTTTGAAGGATTCCTGATATAAGACAAGTTCATGACGAGCAGAGAGCTTTCGTTCAAGAATAAAGGAAAGGAAAGAAGGGGGGAAAGATAATAATAGGAAAAGATGATAAAGAACATAGCTAACAAATCACTCCATCTCAAGGGGAAACTCTCAGAGGTGAAGATCTCAATCCTCCATACATTTCACATGTGCAAGATATATTTGTACCATCAAGACTTAAAATATGACCTCACATCAATCACACATTGTGATTAAATATATTTCCACTCATTCATTCTTTAATCTTCAATTACGATCGACTTCCCTTTTGATATAAACTTGTACAATAACAAAAAAAATACAAAAATAAGAAAAATATAATTACATCAAGATAAATCAATGGTTTATCATTTTCTTTCTTTGGTGGAGATAAATTTCTATGTTTGCCTCGGCAAATAGTCTTCTAGAAAGCTAAAACTTTTTTATAAAGATGGAATCTTCAATCAAACTGAATTCTAACTTTTTTTTATCTTTTTTCTTCACTAACTTCATTTTTTCTCCTTCAGTAAGAAATAAAAGTGAAAATTTTGGATATGCTGCCAAGTGGCAACTTATAACATTTACAAAATACCCTCTAGACCAACAAAATTTATGCAATTGATATATATATATATATATATATATATGGTCTTAAGTCATATGATTTCTTGCATTGGTATTCATGCAAAATTCAAATAATTGAAATTTGAATCAACCTCGATGTAGAATATCATAACAAAACCAAAAGTTCCAATAAAAAATCTGATTCAGACAAATTGAGGACAAGCACACAAAAAAATTTATTTGAGATTAGAGGAATGAAAAGATAATAACAGAAAAAGGTAATTGAAAAAAATAACTATCAAACTCACTCTAGCTCAAAAAAAACCCCTCAAGGATAAAATGAAGCACCGCCGTAAATCTCACAAATGGATAATAAATAACCATCATCTGACATTTAGTGTAACTAAATATACTCATTGAGTGTAACAAAATACACTCATTCACTTTATGGTTTGCAATACAATACATTTCCTCCTTTTGTAGATCCCTAGTACAAAAGGAAAATTAAAATACAAGAATATGAAAAACAATACAATTACATCCAAATAAATCAATTATTCATTTTCTTCCTTGAAGATGAATTCCAAGGTTTGTCTAAGCAATTAGTGTGGCTTTTTGATAATATATCTAATTGATAGTTCTCTATCTTTGTAGAATAATACAACTTCCAAGTAATAAATGTAGAAAAATACGATATGTAAACCAAGTGATGGCTTATGACATTTACAAAATGACCCCTAAACTAATAACTTTATTCAAATGATTAATACATTAAAATGGTCCTGAATCAATTCCATTTAGAAAGACAAACTGATCACAAATGATTCCACACTATATCATTTTTTTCATTTTTCTAGATATCCTTGTCCCGTTCTTTACTTTTGTGTACTTGTTCTAATACCCTTCTTTTTCTCTCTTTTTCTTTTGATTTTCTCTTTTCTTCCAGCCACCAAACTAACAATTATTGCTTATTTGGATCATTGTTTGGCATTTCATCTGGACTGGTACATATTGGAAACAGTGCTTACTGCCTAGGAAACCTGGCCTAGTTCTTTTTTATTTTTTAATACTAGAAATAAAAACCACAAATACCTCATGCCTAATCCCATACAGCTCAACACACTGTGCACCCCTCTGTAGTGTCATTCACTATTGCCCACGTCTGCCACCACCCATGTCTGCTGCCCCTCGCTATCACATCACTTGCTAACCCTATTGATCGGCACTCTCCTTCTCTTCCACATCCTCCTCTATCATCTACCCCCCTCTCCTTTACCAGCGTCATCTCGTACTATTCTTCCCCACTGCCTTCTCCCCCTCTCACATGGTATACCAGAATGGACTGGACTTGCATGGGTCAGGTACCCAAAACTGTAATCCATGATTTTGGTATGTTTGTTTATCTTCTACTTCTGTTTAGCAATTGTGATCACTCAATTAGTTCCCTCTTTCCTATTCATCAATCCTGCAAAGATTATTTACTAGTTACCTGTGTTGCATTGGTCTTTGGTCAGAGTGATAACACATAGATTATTACCTTTGATATATGAACAGATTATGCCAACAGAAAGAAAAAGAAAGGAGAAGTAAAGAACACTGTTCTTCCATTTCTCTACTCTACTATGCTTTAAGGTTGAAGGGAACACTAGACACTCAGATGTTCCTCTACACTGCTTAGGCTTGAGTTCAAGGCTCACCAGACCAATCCTACCATTATCCAAAACCATAAAGAGTCTTAGGTATCTTTTCACAAATCAAATCAGTAAATTTTATAAATAGACAAACTGGTCCTTAAACATTGTTCACATATAAGACAAACTGATCATTAACACTGGCAGGTGAGTAAGTAGGATCATGATCATTCAACCAAAATATGCATAAACATACATTTCAAGATTCAAACAGTAAGCCTTGATCTGGAATCTGGACATCAATCTCATGTTCAATCAGTTTGTATCACTCAATATAGAAAATGCTGTCAAACGGCATTCTTTACTTATTTGTTTCCAAGAGCTGAATGCCTATTAAATATTTTTAAATGTTAAATAAATATAAATTACTTTGATCAAAATATTCTTTTCGTGAATTCTAGCATTAAATGTGCCTCTCTAATTGAGGTGCATGCCTCACCTTGTGCCTAGCCTCAAAGGAAACTTAACAACCTCGGTGTGCCTCGATTTGTATTTATTTGGCATAAAGGGAAAAGAAGGAAGAGCTTGTCAATATGAACAGGAGATTTGTACTTAGGAATAGGATGCTTAGTTAATATTAGACAATGCAATAATGCTGCTTCATGTCTTCATATTATCAGCACATTCACATCTTGATATCTCAAGAAAGGAAAGTTGATACTTACCATAATACAAGCTTTAGTTTTGAATTGCATGCTACAATGGGTGTCAACATGCTTGTGATTATTACATTATTCATCCAAATTAACAAAGAAAGTCGGCTGGCAATGTACCAAAAATTTCAGCATACCTCTACCAAAGATTCTTCCACGCTATGGCCAAAAACATTTCCAGGCTTAACCATATATCTTTCTCTGACCTAATCCAACGATGACAACGGTCATAGTTTTGGAAAAAGAGAAGAAAATCTAAATCAAAAAGTGAAGAAAGCAACAAAGAATCAAGACATGCCTTGCTGATTATCCTTTGCCACCTTGAAGCAATTTTAGCTTTACTAAATCTTAATCTGCAAAAAGTTTGCCAGAATACATAGCCATCAATATTTCTTTCAACATGTTCCAGCATCATGGCCACCAAGGAAAATCAAGAAAAGATCATGAGTTATGTCGAATAGAAAATATGGGTGATAGAAATGAACTAACCACTACATTAACAAAAGCAACTCTGAAAGGAGTTGCAATATAATTAATGCAAAATCAAGCCAAGGTGCAGCATGGACCATAAGCAAAATGAATTCCTGTCACTATGCTGAGAAAGCTGTATGATTTTCAAAATTCAGAAGGATAAAATAACTCATTTAAAATATTCTTACACTTTAAAAAGCATAAGAAAAAGTTAGATTTGATCAAGTTCAATAAGGTCATATCTTAAATATTCTTCCTCTCAATTTTCTATTGATAGAAGAAATGAATTTCTGTGTCAACCACAAAATTCATGATTGGAAATATGATATTAGGGAAATCAAATCATGGAGAATTTTTAAAATTAACATTAAAAAGTCAGATAGGATGGGTAAATCGAGCAAGACTGGCTGAAATCAGCCAAGTTCATTGGGATTGATTAGACGCATCCAGAATCAAACTGAGCGATCAAACCATCATGACCAGCTGAATGCCAAATGGGAAAGGCACAAATTAGCCAGATCATCCTGGAGCAGCCAATTCCAGTGATGGTGGATGAAGATTCTGACTCAGCTGATACCACAAATCTTAGCGTTTTGGATGATCACGTTTTTTACATCAAATAAAAAAAGTCAATATGCAAAAGTTTCTCAATTTTACCATACCGTAGAAACTCGAAATGGTCTTTCCAATTCTCATTTCTCAATGGTCTTGCAAAATGCACCCTTTTTTATCTCTCATGGCCATAAGAGACCGTGAGATATCTCCACAAATTACTTAACAATTGAACAAATTATAAATACTGGCAGCTAGAAATGATCAAACTAATGATACCCATTGCTTCACATTATTCACAGCTGACTTGCAAATAATCCTCAGGTTTCTGACTATATCAGATTTACAACAATTTCTCATGTTTTAATCCTCAATTCACAAAATAACGACGTCAAAAATAGCTAGAGAGTTGATCGATCAAACCAACCCGGATGCCAAAGTCATCTTTCTAAGAATTAAAGAAGGCAACTTATGATCAGGGGATCAGGGATGATTGATTCCGACACTTCTAGGAACTAAGGTAGTGGATGGATCGCACAGGGGCGGAACAGAAAGACCAATGAGGCATGACGAACAGTGTTAGCAAGTAGTTGCCAAATCGTCCCTAAATATGCCAAGTTTAAGGATTAAAAATGCATGAACATGACCCATCGTATAGGGCTACTACGCCGTTGCGGTCCTATTAGTGGTTGCCAAACTTTTCCTACCAAACAGAAGAACGTTACCCCATCTCGTTTCGTAAGACTCGGAGGCGGCTGGTGGAGGAGGGCATCGACGCGAGAAATCGAACATTGTTTCGACAACTAAGAGAAGAGAAGGACGAGCAGGGATGCTTTATCGCTTGAGTGCGGCCGGGGAAAAGAACGGATTCCATCGAGAGATCGACGGAAACAAAAAGAAGATAAAAAGGGAGAGAGACGGTGGGTTCCGATCACTCCATTGAGAGATCGAAGGAAACAAAAAGAAGATAAAAGGGGAGAGAGACGGTGGATTCCGATCACCGAAAATTCCACTTAATAGTGATCGTTCGTCTTCGTTGAGAGATGAGCGACTTCACCTGCGCCGTGAGCGGACTGGGGAAGCAGGGAACACGACACATGTGCGGTCCGCAACGACTCCCCCCTTCCTTTCTGTTATCTTGTATTGTCATCTTCATGTGGTTGTTTATCGTGAACCGGGCGGTGGCTCAGCCACCATTAGAAACGAAACCCAACTCGGTGGCAGTAGTTTCCTTACAGTAATGATCATGTGGGTAGATTTCTGTGTATAGTACCTCCGTGTGAGACGCATTTCTCTCTAAAAGAACATGGCATTTGTCCTCGTGAACGCTTCGGGAAATATCGCTTGGTGTGGGGGCGGGGAGCGGCTATGCGGGTCCCAATAAAGGGGCTCCAATCAGAGATTGCGGACGTCCAGAGGGGAACGGGATCCACTTCAAACCCCGAGTGAGAAGGACGGGGAAATGCGGGGCCCAGTGAAATCTGACCAATGAAGGCGCAGCGAGAGCGGCCACCTGTCTCGGCTAGCGCGCACGTGATCGGAAGGTGAATGGTGCGTCCCAGTGGCAGTCGTGGGTCCCACTGCTACATGTAATCAACGCGTGGATGGGGATCAACAGAGAGAGCCGTTGTTTTGGACGTAGCCTTCGAAGCTGGTCTCGGGTTGTTGACAAGCGTGCATTGTGAGAGGACATGTTGTTCCTACCTTCCATGTAACTTCGAGAGGGCCTTAGAAATCTAAACATGGCTTCCAGAGTTCATTCAGCTTCATGGCGTCGTTTTCTTTCTCATGCGATAGGCACGACTAGGACCATCGATCCACATAATATAGATTCATTTATATGGCACAAACAAGTAATGCTCGGTAATCAATGAACAAGGACGCACATCGCCTTCACCTACGTGGTTTAAGTAGCTCAAGTCTCGTGGCAGCATTCATGGTTCACAACCTCTGTTGCTCGAGACTCAATGCTGCTGAGTAGCAAGAAGGAAGGTCTTGGCTTAAACCTCTTCATGTCAGAATCCTGTATTAATTATTGTGATTCTTCCTCCTTTTGTTCCTGATAAACTTAGTAGCCGAACCACAAAGTTGGGACACGTCCATGTTGATTATTTCCTTTGCACACAGTAACAATGCGAGCATGAGAAGTATCAAACACCCGCCATGAGCTCATGGATTCCACTTGTCCTCGTCTCCTTTCACCTAGGCCAGAAGGACTCGGTCATCACTGTGGTCGTCAGATCAGATCACGTCAAGGAGCATTTCATGGCGAGGAGATAAGCCGGGGGAAAGGGAAAGATGTGCGACACCACTTAAATCCGCATCCGTTCTTGACAGCCTCCTCCACCGTCCTCCATCCCCGACAAAGAAGTCCGTGGCGTCACGTAGCCAAAGCAGTCGTGACAGAAGGGAAGGATGTGGCCACGCTCACACAGGCGACGCCTTTGGAAACCCGAAAGCCTTGGATGCATGCCTCAAAGCGGAGGTCACATCGGAACTCTCCTTTGGAATTTGGACTGGTGGGAACGTGAGCCCCTCTCTCTCTCTCTCTCTCTTTGATTTTGGAACCATGGAGTTAGGTTTTAGGTTGATAACATTACTAACCCAATAAAATTTATTGAGCTTTTCTAAAGATATATAAGACTAAATTAATGAGAGTACGTTAACCTTCAATTCTTTGTAAATTCATTCAATTCTCCGTTCACCTCTCGTGTATTAGGTTAATAATAAATATAACTCGAGATCAGAATAGATATAAATCAAGATCATTCACCTATAAATTTTAGGGGTATTCAAATCGAATAAGAAAAATAAAAATCGATTTGCGAATTATTTGATTTTGAAAGCTATAAATAGTTATGATTCAGGAGTATCTTTTTTGAAATTTAATTAATTAATTTAAATCGAATTAAATTGATTTTAATTTAGAAGATATCAACATGATTGAGTTTACTATCCTAAATCCTTAGTTAATTCAAATCGATTAATCAAACTAATCCGAAATATTAATTTAATAAGTAACATGATCTTAATTTAATAAATATTATTGTGTTGCCGGATTAGACCAAGATTATAGATTGGTTTAATTGAATCGATTTGATTTACTTAAAAAATATATTTTTAATTTATTTAAGATTATAAATCGATTAATTGAATTAAATTAATTGATTCTAAAATGATTCGATTAGGTAGATCCAAATTGGTTCCGGTTTGGACTATCTTATTTTGACTAAATCGAACTAACAAAAATGATTCGATTCGACTCGAATCGGTTTGAACACCTCTAATTAATTTTGTTGAAATCAAATCATAATAAGCAAATATGAAAACAAGCCTAATGGTGACTCCACATCAAGTGCGTCGGTTTTTTTTTTATTTGAGATTTTTATCTTATTTAATATCAGGTCAGCCCTAATGCCACTTCTCACGATCTAATTTAATGGGATTACTCATCTATCAACTTTGTTAAACTTTAATTATTGATCCGAGACATTTAAGCCAAAATCAATGATAACATACTCATCGAGCCCATATAAATGCGTTCGAACTCTTCATCGACATCCAATCCAAGACCATTATGAGCTAATGTTCAAGATTTCTTGTATTCGATATTTTTTTTATATATTCATTATATGTATCTGACTTCGTGACACCTTAACCATGTTTAGACATAAGTCAAAGATAATATACTATCCCAACTCAAACTTAGTTATGATGTCAATCACATTCATTATGTTTACATAAACTAGTAACATAAATCCTTAGGGGCTTTAGAATCCCTGCCATAGTCTACCAAGCAATCATGAATATTCATCTAAAGGGGAAAGGACTTTGGCTTGTTCGAGACAGAATTAGTCAATCTAAAGGAATCGGAAAAGTAAAATAGCTTCATGCAACAATAAGACATAAAAAAAGGTGGAGACATGATGGAAAGTGAAGAGCAATACTGTGGCCTTCTTAAGGGGATTAACACTTAAATGTCTCCTCCACGGAACATGGAATCCAATTTCCATGGTTCACACTGAGATCACTCTGATATTGTTATGACATATAAATATTTTTTTGGTGAAAACAGATAGCTTTAAGAAAAAGTTATTCGAAGGGCAAAAATTTCAAGTTCGAAGTGCAAAAGAAACATACTTTATATGCTCACAATATTTCTCTAACCGCATGTGTTGTTTTTTTTAAAGGAAGAAATTGCTCAAAACGGAGGTGAGCGGGGGTGATGCGTCGCTCAAAAGAAAAGAAGAAGAAGAAGAAGAAGAATCCAGAGGAGGTGGGTCACCTCCCAAAACAAATGGTAAATGAGGTGATGTACCTCGCCAAAAGCAGCAAAACTTTGTCCATCAAGATTGGGTAGGTGACGAGCGGGCGTGTTGAGATTTCTCCTGATGTAGGTCCGCTGAGAGACCTCAATGGCCTTGGCGTCGTAGAATATGTCATTGCAAAACACTTCAATTGGCTGGGGGAAAGGTTAGGGGCTGGGTGGCTTGTGGGTGGGATTCATGCAACGCCAAATTGGAGTCGAAGATTAATTATGATAAAAGCATGAAGACAAAGTGACGAGGAGGAGGTTGACAAAGTGAAGATTAATTATGCAACGCCATATCGTCGTCCGCTCGCTCCAATTGTTTGTTTTCATCTCGAACTTTGTTTTTATAAATTCCTTTGGTTGGAAGTCCCCGGGCGTGGAGTCCAGACTCATGTCTTTATAGGGTTCCTTGGGGGAGGTTGATTGATATTAATAGATTGTAAAGGGAATTTAGTGTGTAAAGGGAATTCAGTTTCTATGGAGAAGTTGTGAGTCTGATTGATATTAATAAAAGTGGGCCATTTAAACACCAAGCTACTATAATTCCTTTGTAATATCCTTGAGTGGGGGAGAAAGAATACTTACAAATTACATTTGTAGTATTATGGTATTCACTTTTTTAATTCATAGTCCTTCTATATTGTTCACAGAAGTAGAGCTCCTAATTGCTCTCGATCGTACCTCTATATAATCAAGTCTCTTGTGGGAATTTTCTTATGTGGGGCGCATTGCCTTGAACTGTTTCACTATGATTCGCTGCAATAAGTCGTCTCCTGGTGATATCTTCATTATATTCTAATCTTTATAGGATGAATTCAAACTGTAATATCTTCATATATGACATTTGCCAACACATCACAGGGTCTCTGTCACTTTTGATTGTATTCGTTTTTTTAGCAATTGACCTTCATCCATCCGCTTTTAGTTCACACTTAGATGAAGCATAGCTCTTAAAATCTACTAACTTCATTGAAATTGATGTGTTATTATCTAAATATTAGGCTTCTACCCCCTAGCACAACCTCTATTGCACATTGTTTCCTTCGTGATAACTCAAATGATGGCACTACGATATATTCTTTAAGGGTACCCACTTTTATGCCCTCTTACCCTGTGCCTTGTTCTTCTGACCTTAACTTTGTTACCGTAAGTTAAGTTACTTTAGTTCCTCCGTCAAATATCTCACTGAGATAAAGTACATATGCTTCGAAGCTCCATTCAACTTTAGCACCATGCAAATTGAGTCTATTCTATTAAAACAAGGGACTTATGGAAGACATGAGCTTGCTTTTTGCCTCTATAAAACTTCATATCCTTGACTTATGTCTAAGAGAAGCTTTGTGTCTCTACTATATGTTTTGTTTTTCATGTCAATTCTCTTTGTGTGGCTTAGGCACTTCATTAAATTCTATCTAAGTTGCTCCGCTCCTTAGTTTATATTGAGTTAATGATGGCCCTCGCACTTATCGTTCCACGGGTCAACCCTCCATTAAGTCTGATCATTACATCAACTCTATGTGTGTCTTTATATAGTGTTGCCCTGGGTCACTCCCCTACTTAATCTCATAATGCATCTACCAACACATTACCTCATAAGAGATCATGTGACAACTTCTTGTCGCTCACTTGGTCCGTTGAGCTTTGTGGAGTTATTATGTTGAGGTACCCCTCCATAACATATGTGGTCTATTATATATGATTCTCTCTTTAGAGAATTAGGACTTATCCCTCTCGGATATCTATCATATTAGAGTAACTTTTTTTTTCGTATCCTTCTCTCTGGAAGTTTTGAAGACCACAATTCTCTTGAACTATTTCATCCTCATGAACGCACTTATTAGATTATGATGCTTCGCCAATACAGCTCCTATATGCCTCTTAAGGCCTAACAACATACTGAACTTGCTATACACTTCAGTCTCTTATAGGTGTATTCTTCTCATGCTAGAGAGAAAGTTTTAATACCACATAGTGTTAAGTTTCGATCACTTTAGGATGGTCACGGATAGTCTATCATCCACATATAAGCTATTGCATAAGTATCGAATTATTCGAGTTAGTAATTTCCCTCACCTCTATAAACTTTATACAACTCTTTTGATTGCTGAGTAACCTATCCCACATTGCATGATTTTATCCTTTGCCAAGCATCCTGGTTGTCTTGAGCATCATCAAGTTTGTTCTTAACATCAAACCATAGCTCAAACTTAACTATCCCAACTTTGATGCACTATATATTTTTCCCAGCTTACTTGTCCTTATGGTGCCTCTCATGCGAAGGGATTAGCCATTTATCTAAACACCAATCTTGGATACTTGCTCCTTTGAGTAATTCGTTTTTCCTATATTTCAATACTCATTTCCCCTAAACGATCGCTTATGCTTATTACCCTTAATGCAGTCCTGCTATATCTTCTATGTTTGTATGCTAAGTATTTCTATGTGTGTTTGTCTCATTCGAATACCATCTATCATAGACTTAGCTGATTTTGCTTAACTCGTATGACACTCCTGTGTGTCCATCTACAAAAGAGAAAATGAGTTAAAGAAATTATTTAACTCGGGATTCACAAATAACCATTTTAATAAGCACTTGATAAGATATATAAATTACAAATATAAACTTCATAAGTTTTAAATAGTCGTATGACAAAGGGTCCAAGGTGGCCCGCCATAACCAGAAGTCCCTACAAGTGTCCATATGATACTACTACAAAATAAGAAAACGAACTAAACCTAGATACTATCCCAAAAACCTATCTAGTTATGTGCCACATGGGTAGTTCTGGGTGTTATGTTGACTAACATTCTGTACCACTTTGTAGAATAAGAAAACCTTTAAAATGACTATCTGAATGACCCGTGATCAGACAGTTTTATCTCTATGTGATGATTATACATAACTTAAGATTATAAGTTTAAAATGTTCACAAAAGTTAATCAAAGTGAGACTATAAGTCTACTATAATTTTTTTTATATATTGTGTAAAGTATAAATAAAATCAAAAGTAAGGCATTACTATAAACATCAAGCCATGATCTATAAGAGGATTATAAGGAGCATTAGCTCTATTGGGAGCTCAAGAAGTTGAAGCCAGGTTGGTGCGACGATCATTATCTTTCAGGGGGTTGAAAGTTTTCACGGCAAGAGAAAAGGTGGAGAGCCCGACTTCTAAGGAATCACGGGCCGCCGGTGAGTGTGTTCATCCTCTCTTTCTCTGATTGGTATCTGAAACATGGAGCCCTCGCCAGTTAGTGTGATTAGTTGATTACCTTTACGGGAGGCATTCTTTCTAGTTATCTCTCGTATGCTGCAACTCAGCTAGACAAGGACCGAATCGTAGCGAGATGATTTTTGGATTTTGTCAATCTTGATAATTAAATTCGGTATCAAAATGTTGAATCTCGGATTTTGATGATAAAATCAATTGATAGGTTATTTAATTTAATTCATATTATTGAGATAAATATGCAGGATCAACTATGAAAGCATGAAGATATAAAGTAAATTACCGGGGTCAAGTACGTTGGAAGTTTGAGAGTCCATCAGAAGTTTGAATGATCATTGAAAATGTTATCGAAACCAGTCGAGAATGAATCGGGGACTTACTGAAGGTTTCAAAAGTTTACCGAAAGATCGTCGAAGGTTCGCGGAGCTTACCGAGAAGGTTCAGAAGCTTGCCAAAGATTCATCGAACTCGCCATAAAGCCTGGGAGCTTGCTGGGAGCCCACCGGAAGAAATCTGAGAGTATGTCGGAAGTCCATCAGAAGTTTGCCGGAAAGCTCGCTGGAAGAAGGCTCAACGTTGTCGATTATTAATTTGTTTAGAATTATGTTTCAATTTTATAGTTAGCACGTAATTAGGGTAAGAATTAGGTGATAATCCGGATTAACCCTAATATGGGCTAATTGGGCCTTATGTGGACTGAATTGGGTCAGATTCAAAGCCCATTCAACAGTGCTAGACTAGGTCTGGCAGTGACACCGCCAGACTGGGGTGGTGGCACCGCCCCGAGAATTGGTTCTCAAGTGGTCTGGGCAGTGTTACCATCTCAGGTCAACGGTGACTGCCCTTGCTTACTTTAAGCCACCGGTTTGGCCTTCTAACATGATTAATTCAATTCAACTTGAAGACCAATGACATTTTTGATAAGTTAATATTAATTTGAGTTAATACTAACTTAAATTGACCCAAAATGATCTTAATCAAGAGTTTACTAAATCGACCACACATTCGACATATTTACAAAGCTTTCAACGTGTTGTATGCTCTTCCAACATGTCGTTTGATCTTTTGATACTTTGTCTGAGCCTCTGACACATCACTTTTTCTTTTAACATATCATTCGTTCTATCGGTATGTCAAATTTTCAATAACATTTAATCTTTCAACACAATATATAATCCTTCTGATATAATACCTAAACATATAATATAAAGTCTAATTTTTGGTATGTTAATTAATTCTTTTGCTCGATATCTAATTTTCAATATAATAATTTCTCTATATAATGTTAGACTCTCATACTCGATAGTTAGACTCTTCAATAGTCTAAGTTTGTGATTAAAATATTTTCTATATTACTTATCTCAAAAACATACTAATACAATAAATTCATCAATTAATTTAATTATCAAATTTTAACATTCAACACTTTTATCCTCTATAATTAATACAAATAAGGACTAATAATAATAATAATAATAATAATAATAATAATAATAATAATATAGGCTTCCATTAAGCACCTGAGGTGAGATTTATGTATTCCATGTTATAAAAAAAATTCAAAATTGGGGTATTCAGCAGCACCTAAAAATAACACTAACAAAAACAATAATCTTAAATAATTTTGCGTCATCTAAATTCAATAGATTTATAATTAAAAGAAAAGGGTAGGATTAGCCACCCATGTGTTACATGCACCCGAATGCAGTACCACATTACAAAGCATTGTACAATGCATGGAGACATTACAATGTATGGAGACATTACCTTCCCTCAATTAAACCATCTGTTCCCATGTTATCAACATGCTGGGCCATGGTGGTGGGTGATGATGGTGACCAAGTTAGTGCTATTCTAAAACAGCTTCATGGTCATGTCTATCTCCACCACCCGTGGACGTGCTCGATTCGTTTATTATTCCACCAAATCCTCTGCGAAATTGGATTAATTAAACACATGACAGATGTACTTGTTATCTTTTAGCTTCTAGGTTGCACTCGATCAACTCTCTCTCTCTCTCTCTCTCTCTCTCTCTCTCTCTCTCTCTCACACACACACACACAAATCTAAAGCTTTCTTTTTCTTGAAAGCTTTCGGACCACACACAGACTGGCAACGGAAAAACATATGTATTTTGGCCACACTCTTGTGAGATTAAGCTGGCTAGTTCGATGCACAAAATTACAACAACAAGACTAATACTTATTTTACAATTTTCTCATTGATTAAAAGTTAGGATAACGTAACTTTGTATGAAACAGTAAACTTTTAATTGCTTGAAAAATTATATTTATGTTCTCAAGGATAAAAAAAAAGATTAAAATTAAGCTTACTGAGAGAGAGAGAGAGAGATGGACGGAGGTAAGTGAAATTTTGATGTTCAATTGTTGAGTGATGATTTCGCATGCATTCATAGTATTCTTTATGTCTGCCATGACCCAACTATCATATCAACATCAAGTACTCCAAAAGTTGTATTCATTTGTGAATAATGCTGATGTGTTACGAATCAGATTCAATAAGGTACAATGTTACAGCAAACTTTTGCTCACCATCAAAACATGATCATTGCATGTTTGCAGCATTGCTGGGTGTCTAAATGAAGCCAAAAACCTACAAAGAGCATTGAATCTGAAGCCAATTTGACAGGACTCTAAAATCTTGGAGACTTCACTGTCATATCTACAAGTTTGTTTGTTCTCACAAGAAGATGGAGAACACTGCATGAGGGAAATGACACAAGAAATAGCCAACTTATTTATTGTGACAAAGGTGGCTCAACTAAGGTGGTACATCAGCCATGTGGGCTCTTCACGTCCTTGTAATCATACAACCATCTCTTCTTCTCAACCTTGATATAATATTATATATATATATATAATATTATAATCTTGAAACATGAATAAAGAAATGGACCACAGACAATGCAAAGCTTTCTTTCATTTTCATCCCCTGCAACCTAATTCTCACCCTTCTTAACCATCCCTTAAAGAGTCTGCTGCTGCCTTGAGTTCTCAGCTCTGCCGCCTTCTTCTAGATCTCCCACAGATCCCTCCGGATCTCTCTCTCTCTCTCTCTCTCTCTCTCTCTCTCTCTCTCTCTCTCTCTCTCTCTCTCTCTCTCTCTCTCTCTCTCTCTCTCTCTATACTTTGTACTAAGAAGTTATGAGGATTCTTGTGGATATGCTTATGGTAGTATCTGGTGATGAGATCCGAAGGAGCGTGGTAATGGAAGAGTCCCTCCTACTCCTATTCTCTCACTCAGAGCTGCGCATTTAGAACGAGACTTTGTTTGTTACTTGCTCTAGAGAGAGAGAGAGAGAGAGAGAGAGAGAGACTAGCTGGCTAGATCTACAAGATGAAGAGGCCCATCGCAGACTGGGGGTGGCTCATGCCGATCTGCCCATCTGGTACTTCATGCATGCCTCGGTTATTTTTGGTCGTTGATCACCTTGAGAATTCTCACTAATTAGGGAGATGGATGACGAATCATACACACGGGGCTCAACTTTGTTGGTTGTTCATGTCGGATACCTACAGAGGAGAACAGCGAGTCCATGGTGGAAGATGATGAGGCGGCCGTACAAGAAGAGAACAAGCGGCGGCTGAGCGCGGCGCATGTGAGAGCTCTGGAGAGGAGCTTCGAGGTGGAGAACAAGCTGGAACCGGAGCGGAAGCTGAGGCTGGCACAACAGCTGGGCCTCCAGCCGCGGCAGGTAGCCGTCTGGTTCCAGAACCGCCGGGCCCGGTGCAAGACCAAGCAGCTGGAGCGCGACTACGCCGCCCTCGAGGCCAACTACGACGCGCTCCGCCTCGACTACGATTCGCTCCGCCGCGACAAGGAGTCTCTCCTCACCCAGGTGAGTCACGAATCCACCGGTTCAACCGTTGAGAGCTATGCAATTTGGATTCTTACTCGTGAGCTCGTTCCGTGTTCGTGATGCAGATCGGAGAGCTCAAGGCCAAGTTGTCGTCGGGGGAGCATCGCCTCAGCTTCTCCTCCGCGAAGAAAGAGCCGGTGATCTCCGAAGCCGAGACCAAGGCCGCGCCGCCCTCGTCGTCAGAAAAGGATCCCGCGTCTCTGTTCTACAAGGACGGATCGTCCGATAGCGACTCCAGCGCCGTCCTCAACGACGAAAACATCCCTCGACGGGGGAAGCCTTCATCGATGGACGAGGTGCGGCCGCTGCCTACGGCTGCTGAGACAATTTCCGCGCCACTTTTTATTGAGCCGGATAACCTCTCTGGCGCCGTCAAGGAGGAAGGATTCCTGCATCATCAACATCACCACATGTTGATGATGGAGGAGGAGGAGCCGTTCATCAGCTTCTTCTCCGACGAGCAGCCGCCCATTCTCAACTGGTGCTCCGACGACTGGAATTGGACGTAGCCACGGCCGTTCACGGAGATAGATCGATGGTAATGGTAATAGTAAACCAGAGCAGAGTTTGTAATGTAATTAATATTTATTTCCTGTAACTTAAATTACATGTTTTTATTTTCATTTCCACTTTAGTGATTCATCCATCTCTTTTCCTTTCCCACATAACTAATCCATCAACTTGTTGGATATAAATTGCTGGCACGACCGCTTAAGCTCAAATTAACGATAGATCTTGATGGCATGTTCATCGAACCGAACACCGAGAGGGTCTCCTTGTAAGAACTTACGCTGAGAGTTCGTGATGGATTCTCCAATCTTGCAGACCAACCACCTTCGACTGCTTCAACTGTGTAGCTCCATCGTCTCACTTGCCCCCGTAGCTCATTCATTCCTATTACAACTCACCTATCGACCAAGAACAGCTCCTGCAGTGTCACTGGCTGCAACTACACATCAACGGTGAACAGTAGCTCATCCATTCCTACTACAACTCACCTATCGTCCAAGAACAGCTCCTGCATTGTCACTAGTTGCAACGACACGGCAATGGTGAACGTGTAGGAAGTTCCTGCAACCGTGAATTCGTGAACGGATTCCGCTGTTCGTGACAGCAACATCTTCTTCTGTCTCGATGCATGAGTCACCGAGATGAGCATTGAATGCGAGTTGCCTCCGAATGCTGTGTTGCCGGTCCTTATCACATGCCCTACTGGACTTCCTTCCTGCTGCCAATCTCGATGATGCGAGGCTAGAATAACAGTATGATCTATATTTCTCATTCTCATTTTTACTTTAGTGTAATGCTTGGTGTGGAAAAACATGTACATAATAATAGAACATAAAAGTCACAACAAAAACTACAAAGGATAAGAACGAACAACTTGTAGCTAGCTATCCAAAAACTACAGGATTGCAGGAGACAAAACCCATGTTTGATGGAACCTACAGTAGACCTAAATATGATCTATAGACCACACTAGTCATAAGGAGACAGCTATGCTAGTCAAGGAATTTTCGTTCACCGACAAGATAAGTCAGCCAAACAATGAGTTTTCCATGCAAATTTGATCGTATGAAACTGTGGCCAAAGATGTTCCTGCACTGGCAAGGTGAGATGTAAATGACACTCAGCAGATCATCAACATCTTAACTCTTCTAGCATCCCAAAACTGGCCAGGGAAGAGTATAAACGAGTATAAGACGGACGGAAGAAGAGACCGACCGAGTCACTGCCGGACTGCCATCGCTCGGTCACTGATAGACAATGTAGTGCAAATCGTACTTGTACTAAGGCTCTTCCTGAACTCTGAATTATGCCGCGACAGAGTACAAAAAGTCTAAATTGAAAGGAAGAAGATGTTTTGACGATCAGCTCTTCCTGTAATCCAACAAAATGTAAGACAGCAGTAGAACAATCTAAACATGATGGAAGAGTAGGATGTCTTCGTCAGTATTCTACATGCTTCGGTAAGTTCATAATCATGATCATCCTGGTAATCGGAATATAATTTTCCAAACCCAACTGGTATCGACAATAAACGATGAAGAGATTTCATCCTTTTGTTATTTATATGTATATATACCAACATGATGAGTGCAGGTTAAGCAGACTCAGACGCCTCGTGGAGGCGTTCATTTCCGTGCACATGACCTTGTACTTTTTGTTCTCCTCTCCATATAAGAGATAAAAAAAAACTATGTTTTGTGGTAAGAAGAATCATCATAAAGAAAACCCCAACACTTCCTTCGATATTGCCATGGCACGTACGTAGGAACCCTTTCATATGTACATAATCAGAGGATGCATGCGAATAAAAGGATGAAATCTAACATGTGGAGACATCTTTCTCTTTCTTTTCTTGCCATATATCCATGTCGGTGGGCAAAGTCAAAATTGAGATATTCCTCTTCCAAATATGTCTCTTATATTTATTACTCGCTATGGTGTGATCACATCTAACTCGGTCGGAAGTTTCACGATCAAAACGTTCACATCCAACTGTATGTGATAGGGATATTAAGTATGACGAGACACTCGGTCTTCGGTCGTACCCCCGGATGACGTCATCGCCCCTCCTGCGCTCCCCAACAACCGCGATTGGACCGATGTCGCTTCTCCTCAGCATCGCCCCAACTACCCAACCAGTTGACCACGGCACCGACCTGCGGGTCGAGCCGTCGCCACTGCGATCGGTCGAGCGGTCCTCCGTCCAAACCTATTTAAGCGAGCAGTAAGGCGGAAAGAGGCTGGCGCACTTTCTTGGTGAACCCTTGCTCCACGTAGAAAGCGTCAGAGGTGGCGGACTTCGGACACCCCGCAACTCACTCGGGAACTCGTGTGCCAGGCGGCACCCAAAGGATCTCTCTCTCTCTCTATCTCTCTCTCTACATAACGACTCACTCACTCCCATCCGACTTTGACTTGGGCGTCGGAGGGTCGGCGAGCATCAGGCCCGCCTTGCTGAGTCTCGTCCCCGACGGCCAGGAGCGCGAGTGGCCTTCGGAGTGGTCGGTGGCGTGGCGAGCCATCAGCGAGGCCGAACCGTGCGAGGCGACCCGGTTTCCGGATCCCGCGCAGTGGGCCCCGGGGTCACGGTAAAATCTGTTTCCCCTAACAGATTGGCGCTAGAAGGAGGGCCTCTCTGTCGAAAAACTACCTGCTCCGCCTTAAACGACACATGGACGAAAGGTCGTTTCCGGCTGGCACCTCGGCGGAGAGTCGCGAACCTCAGAACCCGGAGGGCGATACGCGGCAACTATAGATCGCTATTGGAACATATTTAGCGACGCCGGGCTCTACCCGCCTAGTCGTGTTCCACCGCCTCCCACCGTCACGGTGGAGGCTTTCAGACCTCTCCCAGCAGTCGGACCACTGCGAGCTCTTGTCGGTGTCCTCCTCGCCTCCTACGAGGCGGCGAGCCGACCGCCGAATGCGGAACCTCCCGGCATCACGAGGCGATACCACGGTACCCTCTTCTCCAGCCTCCGCCGTCGTGAGAACGGGCCCCGGGCGTCCCTTTGAACTCGGTGTCTTGAACTCGACGGACCTATTTCGGGCTCAGATCCGGTCCATTGCACAGCGTGCGGAGGAGGTACAAAGGGGCGTCGCAAGTCAAAGAAGAGAGCGGAGAAATGCCCCACTGGGAGTCCCCGTTCGCCACCGACATACGGGAATACCCAGTCCCCTTGAACTTCCGCCTCCCCTCCATCGACCTCTATGATGGAGTTAGTGATCCATCCGATCACGTCGCCGCCTTCCGGGCTCAAATGGCCCTATATGGAACTTCGGACGCCTTGATGTGCAGGGCGTTCCCCACCACGTTGAAAGGATCCGCCCGTACATGGTATAGTACCTTAAAAAGCGGGTCGGTGACATCCTTTGAACAGCTCGCCAAGGACTTCGAGCTACGCTTTTTGGCGTTTGCGCGGCCAAAGCCTTCTGTCGCGCTCCTCCTGGGGTTGAAGCAAAAGGAGGACGAACCCCTCTCCGCCGTGCGAAGGTTCACCACGGAGGTAAGGGAGTTGTCGGATGCTCACCCATCGTTATTGGTGCAGGCATTTATGATGGGACTCGGCCGTCGAGATTCTGCTGGTCCTTGGTGGGCGACCCCCACATCCATCGCGGAGATGTTTGGCGGTGAGTCAATACGTGGCGGAATCACGGATGTCGGGAAGGAAGAACGACCGAAGGGGCATCCTACTCCTTCCCGGTCGGGACCGACAACCAGGCGGGAGTCCCCACACCAAGGGCGCCGCATGGGCCGCCTCGACCCATACGCGGCCGAGCCGCCACCTCCCCCCTTGAAGGCGTCTCGGACACAAATATTCCTCCAGATCAAGGAGCGGGGAATGCTCAAGCCGCCACCACAGATGAAGGGCCGGCGATAGGCGGCGGCCGACTCCGTCTTTGCGCTCGGCAAAACGGACATGACACGGAGCAATGCTACGAGCTGAAGCGGCAAATTGAAGAGCTGATCCGAAGAGGTCACCTCGATCAATACCTCCAGCATCCGCGGGCACCATCCCTGCACCCCGAAGGCCCGGTCGAGCAACATATCGACGTAATCACCGGGGGACCCGCCGCTGGAGGACACAGCGCCTCGGGCCGAAGGGCTTATGCCCGAGCCGTCGCGACCGGGGAATATCACCCTCCCTCCGAGCCGGAGATTACATTCCCCTCAGGGGATAAGGGAGCAACAGAGCATGACGATGCGCTGGTGGTGTCGGCCCGAATTGCCAACGCACAGGTTCGACGGATTATGATCGAAACCGCGGCTCGTAGCATCCTCTACCGAGGCCTTTACGAGTTAGGGCTGCCGAAGGAAGCCCTGAAGCCTTTGCACTCGGCGCTCACAGGCTTCACTGGCGACTCAATCTCGCCGCGGGGTGCTGTAACCCTACCACTGACCCTCGGCGATTCCCCGAAGGCCAAGACTCTGCTGGTTACTTTTCTGGTGGTCGACCTCCCTCACGCCACAACGCCATCACAGGTCGACCCACCCTCAGCGAGCTAAGGGCGTTACGTCCACATACCAC
The DNA here is from genome assembly GCA_023547065.1 of Musa troglodytarum. Lineage (NCBI taxonomy): Eukaryota > Viridiplantae > Streptophyta > Magnoliopsida > Zingiberales > Musaceae > Musa > Musa troglodytarum. The sequence continues at coordinate 40,486,131 of CP097510.1, read as the reverse complement.
CGGGCGAAGTTCCCCACCCGGTAGCGGGTCGGGAAGGTGCGGGGAGATCCTCGAAGTCGAGCGGTGTTACTTGGCGCGACCTCCACAGGTAAGAGGAAAAGGCGGGCAGCCCCTCGAGGACCGCGGCGCGCGCCGCCAAGCATCCCGAGCCAACAAACCCGGCGGTTAATATTCGCTGCAAGATGGCCCGTCCGATCGGACGGTCGGGATTGGCGGACACAGGAAATCAGAGCGGGCGCGGCTCATCGACCTTCTCGAAGCGCCGATGTCTTTGCACAGGGCGGTGCCGACCTCCGGGAATCGACCGAGGTCTCCCAGCACCACCTACACATCTCCCGACCGCGCTCGGTGAGGCGAGACCTCGGCCTCGGTCCCTCGGCGCCAACAAGAAGGAAGAAGTTGATAGGCTCTTGGCGTCGGACTTCATTGAGAGTCCGGTTCCCTCGATGGCTGTCAATGTAGTCCTCGTCAAAAGCCTAATGGAAGGCTGGAGGATGTGTGTTGACTACCGATCTAAATCGGGCTGCCAGAAGTTGCTTCCCCTACCAAGGATCGACCAAGCTGGTCGACTCAGCTGCCCAGATACGCCGCTTCTCCTTCATGGGCGCCTACTCGGTTACAACCGGATCCGGATGGCCCCAGGATCGGCAACAACCTTCCACACACCCCAAAGCCTACTTCTACAAAGTTATGCCATTCGGGTTAAAACGCGGCGCCACCTACCAAAGGATGGTGAACAAGGTGTTAAGCCCAACAAATAGGCGAAATATGGAGGTCTCGTTGGCGATATGATAGTGAAAAGCGAGCAGGGGCTGCACACCTCGGCGACTTGCGGAAACCTTCGCCCTGCGAGAAGGTATGGGATGCGCCTCAACGCGGCCAAGTGCGTCTTTGGCGTGACATCGGGCAAGTTCCTCGGGTTCATCATACATGAGAGAGGAATTGATGCCAATCAGAAGATCAGAGCTCTCACCGACATGAGGTCTCCAAATGCTGATAAAGGAGCTGCGGTGCCTTAACGGAAGGATAGCGGCTCTGTCCGGTTTCTATCGGTCGGGAGATAAGTGCCTCCCTTTCTTAGGAGTCCTCAAAGACCGAAGAACTTCCAATGGGCGAGTGCGAGGAAGCCTTCGCGCCATACTGAAGCGGCACTATCGAGCTACCCGACTTACCTCGGTATCGCGTCGGAAAAACTTACTCTTTATCTGGCGGCATCTCGGCTGTGCTGATGAGCTCGGTCTTTGGTGAAAGAAGCCCCGATCGCGTAACACCGATTTACTACATCGACCACGTCTTTGCGTGGGCGGGCGGCGCTATCCTCCCATTGAAAGGCTGGCATTGGCCTCATTCTAAGCGGCTCGGAAGCTCGCCCCTACTTCCAAGCCCATACGATTGAGGTATCGGCCGACCAACCCCTGCGTCAAGTTCTTTCTAAGTTTGGCGTAGCGAGCGCCTCTAAAGTAGTCGGTGGAGCTATCAGGTTTGACCTCTGCTGGCCGAGAAACGACCATCAAGGCCGGGCCTTGGCGACTTCATCTCGGAGTTGACACTGCCGGAAGTAGAAAGGCGTTGAGCCAATCCAGGCCGAGTGCTTTGCGTGGATGGGTCTTCCGGCTCCCGGGGCCGTGGCCGGACTCATTTTGGAGGACCCAGCGGACACGCTTTGAGCGTTCCCTCGCCGGCTTCGGCCACAAACAACGAGGCGAATACGAGGCGCTTTGGCGAGCCTCGCTTGGCGGCCGAGATGCAACTAAGCAATCCACATTCTCACGGATTCCCAACTTGTCGCCGAGCAAGTTGGTGGAAATATCGAGCGCGGGACTCGACCATGTCGGATCTGGACCGGTAAAAGCCAAACCTCTAACTTTCCCGCTTCACTCTGTCCGGTGCGGGTCCCGAGCAGCGGGCGGACCAGCTCATGGCCCGGCCTCGGAGGCCGATCGGAGGACACCCGAGTCGGAGGCGACACACCGGTCGGTGGCCGTCATGGAGATCGGGGATCCGAGTCCCGACCACCCCACCAACGTGGATCCGAAATCTTGAAGTACAAGCGAGGATCTGCCCGGTGATGAGGGCAAGGCACGGCGGCTCCGCCGAACTCAGCGTGGTCTTGTGAAATCGGCGACCGACTCTACAAAGGTCTTTCTCCCACCCCTACTCGATGCTTAGATCCCGAAGAGGCGGGCGATTCTCGCCGAGGTCCACGGCGGGATTTGTGGGGAGCACATGGGCGGCCGAACTTTGGCCTTCAAAAATCTGCGCGGGCTACTCTCGCCTCTGCCGCGAGGCGCCAAGGCTTTCGTGCGGCGGTGCGATACTGCGGCGCCGGGCCGAGCCCCGCAGCTCCCCGCGGTCCCGCTCGCCTCCATGGACTGCGCCTGGCCCTTCGCTCAATGGGGAATGGACCTCTTGGGGCCGTTCCCCCCGGCGTCCGGCCAGCGGAGACATATTATCGTGGGGATCGATTACTTCACCAAGTGGGTGGAGGCCGAGCCCCTGGCAACCATTACGTGAGCGGGTCGAGCGGTTCGTATGGAAGAACATCGTGACCCGATTCGGTCGCCCAGCGTTATCATCGCGATAGCGGGACTCGGTCCGCCGGCACTCGGTTCTCGGAGTTACGTGCGACCTACCACATCGGTGAGGTTTAGCTCGGTGGCCCACCCCCGGACCAGCGGGCTTGCGAGTAACCAGCCGATCTATCACGGATGGACTTAGGAAAAGAACTTTGGAAGCCCGATCGAGTGGGTCGGCGAGCTCCGAACATCCTATGGTCTCTGCGGACTACTCGAAGGCGGCAGGCGAGTCCCCTACGGACTGGCATTCGCGTGGAAGCGATCCTACTGCCGGGTGGTCATCCCAACATTCGGGTGGAGAACGAGAGTCCACCTCGGCCCGGGAGTTCGGCTGGCCTGAACTGCTTTGGAAGAACGCGGGGCTAGTGCACACGTAAAAATCTTGGCGTGCGAAGTGTGGCCGGGAGTTACAACAAGAGGTGCGCCCTCGACCCCTCGAGGTGGGCGACTTAGTCCTCCGCAGGCGATAAGCGATCCCGCTCACTCGAGGGCAAGCTTGCACCCAAGTGGGAAGGCCCCTATCGAGTAGTCAAGCGGTCAGGCCAGAGCGTTAGGCTCGCGACTATGGTAGGCGGCAGTTCGAGGACTTGGGCGTCCAACCTTAAGAAATATTTTGTCTAAGGACAAAGCGGAAGTAAGTCAATACCAGACTCAAACCATTAGAAAGAAGTCGGAGATTGTATTGAGAAAGCAAGTTTGTATTACCAAGAAGTTTTGGATTACAAAATGGGCCTCGATCGGGAAAAGTATTACAAAAGAAAGGAGAAGCCCTCAGAAAATAAAAAGAGAGGTCTTGAGGCCGCGGCTTCAGGAAGGCGTCGTCGAAGGAACCTCGCCGGGCATGTCGACCCCACGATCTTGAGGGCATGAAAGCGAAGGATTCTCCTCGGCCGGGTGAGCACGGAGGACATGCTCGGAGCGGGCGGGCAACTTTATACCCGTACTGCGTGCGATACACGGCCCGTCGGTCGGGCGAGAGGAAGCCCTCGACTTCTTGTGGCGTCGGCCGCCTCCGGTCCTTCTCGGCGACTCCCCTCGCGTGGCAAGGGCTTCCCGAGCGGCTGCGGCTCGGCCTCCTCGAGGTCGGCTTAGCGGCCAATCCGAGGCCTCCTCCTCCATCGGGCGGTTCTCGGCCAGCCGTCCGGAGGAAACCTGCGGCCGGCCTCGATCGCCGGCGGCCCGAGCTCAGCGGTCGACGCGCCACTTCGCGCCCATGTCGCGCCGCTGCTCGGCGGCAACGCCTCGGGTCGACCCGCCGGGCCTCCTCGGTGGCGGCGCAACTCCAAGTTGCGCTCACCCGAACCATGCACGGCGGCCGGAATCGTGCACCCGATCGAGAGAGCGATGGTGTAGTGGAGACCTGCACAAGAAAAAAGCTGAAAGGATGAACGAGCTAAGCCAAGAGGATACAAGCAAAGCGGTGCTTACCCACAACACCGACTTAGCGGACTTAGCGGCGGCGCCTCAGGGCGTGTATAAGTCGAGCCATGTCGGGATGGGCGCCCGGAGATAGCGGGCGAGGCTCTCCCGACCCACACCTTGTCCCCGGGGCAGACCATGCCACCGGGCCACGAGAGGGTCGCTCACGCGGCCCGAAGGACCTCCCCATCATTCGGGAAAGAGCGGCTCATCCTTCCCGATGTGACCCGGCTGCAGTCCTGCATGGTTGGAGGGCGCTGGCCCTTCGGTCGCCCCTTGGCGGGACCGACTCTCTCGGTAGAAGAGTGGTTCCGATCGTTCAGACGCCCGGCCGGCCGGCCCGGCGCATCGAGTCCACCACGTCCTTGGCCAGCCTTGGCCTTCTTCTTGGGCGCCCCGCCGGCGGTGCGCGAGAGCCATCCCCGCCGCTTGAGACGCCGGAGAGCGCGGAGATGGTCCCCTCGGAGCACGAGTCGTGGAAGGACCGCGAGTTCACCATCCTGCAAGAACAACGGATATGTCGGAAGATAGAGTATGATAGCGGTCAAAGAAAGGCAAGACAACGACGACCTACCGAGCGCGGACTCGATCCGGCCTCCACCGACCAACTGCTCAGACATATTGCGGATGGCTTGCGAGGAAGGAGGATTACCCTCGGTTGCTCGAGGTGAGCACGCTCCTCGGCACTCGGCTTGAGGCAGCGTTATCGGCGGTCGCCAGCGACCACGAACCACGAAACCCGGTCAAGTGCGGCGCTGGACAAAAAAGAGGCGCCTCTTCCACCCTTTGTTATTGGTGGGGGCGCCAACCGGAACCACGGCGCGCGGCGAGTAACCAGGCCCCTTGAAGAGGCGGGCGGGAGAGAAGAAGGTTGCGGGTCGGGGCGATATTGGCGTAGTGGCATTCCCCGGAAAAACCACGGTACCGCCAAGAGTTGGGGTTATGCAGGAAGGCGAAATCGCCACGAGGAGATGCGAGGATACGATGATTGGAGTGCGGGGAAGGCGCGGGCCGGCCTCTAGGGCATCGGCGGACATGGCAAAGCCCTTGGGAACCGGGTCAAAAGCCGCTGTCCCGCCGGCCGGGAGGTTGAACTCCTCGGGATGCCGTAAGCGCCGCCGGAGAATCCCCACCATGCGCTCGTCAAGATAGAGTCTTGGTCGTGCGACCACATCAAGGCCTCTAACTCACGCGCTTCCGCATCGAGGAAGGGTGGAAGGAGGAGACGATGGGAGAGTGGCGACACGGGTTATGGCGATGGGAGGAGGAGGAAGAAGCGGAAGAAGAGGAAGTGGAAGGAAGACCCATCACACACTAACCTATGAAGGAAGAGAGCGGTGGAAGAAGCTAAAAGGCACGAGCCTATGGAGAACACTTGAAGGAAGGCAGCGAGGACAAGAGAAGAAAACTCACGATAAAGTGGTAGAGAGGCGAGGCTCCTATTTATAGAAAAGAGGAACCTCGACCTTTCGCCTCCGAGGCGGCGACATGACACCGCCACATCGCCCAATCGCATCACATCAGGCGGTCGAGCGGCGTCATATTAATGAAGAGGCGGCGTGTACACCCCCGGTAAGAAACTTATCCCGCCGCCCGGTATCTCCTCGATTCCGGCAACCGCACTATCGCGAGCCGTTTTTGAGCGGCGCGGCGCGGTTCGATTTTCTAGGTCTTGGCGGTTGCTCGACCACCGGTATTCGGGCCTTGGCGAGCCTCGGCCCCCATCCCGAAGCGGAGGTTCGGCTATTGCAATTTTCTAGGTGCGGCGGCGGCCGACGGCATCTTGGGCACAGGCGAGCCTCGGCCCCCCATCGAACGGAGGTTGGCTATTACAGTCTTCTAGGTCTTGGCGGTTGCTCGACCGCGGTACAGGCCTCGGCGGCGGCTCGGCCACTCACCCGAGCGGAGGTTCGGCTATTATAACTTCTCGGTCGTGTGCGTGACCTCGACCCCTTGCACCAAAATAGCGGGTCGGTGGCGGGAGGACTGGCGTGTCTTAACCCCTGACTTCCGGACGTCGGCTTGACAAGGAGAATCGGGCGTCTCCTCGACCCCCCTTTACCCCGAACGGCGGTTCGGCCACTATTCTCAGGTCGTGTGCGTGACCTCGACCCCTTGCACTAAAACGACGGGTCGGTGGCGGGAGGACTGGCGTGTCTTAACCCACGACTTGGACGTCGGCGGCAAGGAGAATCGGGCGTCTCCTCGACCCCCTTTATCCCGAGCAGCGGTTGGCCACTGTCTCGAGTGCGTGTGCGTGACCTCGACCCCTTGCACCAAAATGGGTCGGTGGCGGGGAGGACTGGCGTGTCTTAACCACGACTTAGGGCGTCGGCAGCAAGGAGAATCGGGCGTCTCCTCGACCCCCTTTATCGAGCAGCGGTTCGGCCACTATTCTCAGTGCGTGTGCGTGACCTCGACCCCTTGCACCAAAATAGCGGGTCGGCGGGAGGACGGCGTGTCTTAACCCACGACTTAGGGCGTCGGCAGCAGGAGAATCGGGCGTCTCCTCGACCCCTCATCGAGCAGCGGTTCGGCTACTCGACTTCATAGGCCCTGGCGGCGGCTCGGCCACACACATCGACAGCGGTTCGGCTCTCTGACTTCATAGGCACTGGCGGCGGCTCGGCCACACACCGAGCAGCGGCGGTTCGCTATCCGATTTTGCAAGTCGTGCGTGTGACCTCGACCCCTAGTACCCGGCGGGTGTGCGAAGACTTGGACATCGCGGCCCTTACCTCGGCGTTTGCTCACCCACTAGTTCAAGCGGCCCACTCGCGAGTCTCAATCTCGATTACGGGCGTCGGCTTGGCGAGCGGAACTCGGCGTCTCCTCGACGCATTTATCCCGAGCAGCGATTCGGTGATCTTGGCGGCGGCTCGATCGCCGGCATCCTAGGCCTTGGCGGCGGCTCGGCACAATATCGAGCAGCGGTTCGGTGACCATAACTTTACGGGTCTTGAGGTTCCTCGACCCCCTTTATCCCGAGCAGCGGTTCGTGCGAATCTCGAGCTTCCTCGATCGTCGGTTTTCCAAGTCTTGGCGGCGCCTCGACCCCCATCTGAGGATTGGTCAACTCGACAACACGGTGAACGCGCGAGATCTCGATCGGCAACCATGTTCTTAGCGACACCCTCCAAATTGTCCGCGAGTGGCCTTTTGAGGGGGTAGTGATAGGGATATTAAGTATGGCGAGACACGGTCTTGGCCGTACCGGATAGCGTCATCGCCCCTCTGCGCTCCCCAACAACGCGATTGGGCCGTGTCGCTTCTCCTCGGCGCTCGCCCCAACTACCCAACGATTGACCACGGCGCAGGCACTGCGAAGTCGGGCCGTCGCCACTGCGGATCGATCGAAGCGAGTCCTCCGTCAAACCTATTTAAGCCCGAGCAGGTAAGGCGGAAAGTGGGGTAGCACTTTCTTGGGTGAACCCTTGCTCCCACGCGAAGCAGTCAGAGGTGGCGGACTCGGACACCCCGCAACTCACTCGGGGAACTCGGTAGGCGGGCGGCACTGAGATCTCTCTCTCTCTATATCTCTCTCTCTACATAACGACTCACTCACTCCCATCCGACTTTGACTTGGGCGTCGGAGGGTGAGGCGAGCATCAAACCCGCTTGCCTGAGTCTCGTCCCGACGGAGGAGGCGGAGTGGCCTTTGAGTGGTCGGTGGCGTGGCGAGGAGCCATCGGCGAGCGAACCGTCTGAGGCGACCCCGATTTCGGATCCGCGCGATGGGCCCGGGAATCACGGTAAAATCTGTTTCCCCTAACAGTATGTGTTATCGTGAACAATATAGGATAAAAATTATCATATGCCAAAAGATTATTACGTTAGTGCAGCTGACATCCTTGTTTCCTGATTCGGATTAGAAATATGATAAGCTAATCCGACCAAATCTATAGAATAATCTACCAAAGAATTCTTTACCGGGAGATCTAATGTACTGCCAAGTGGTACGAAATCACCGGCTGTCAAAGACACGTTTCCTCCTCTCCTTCTCTGCTCTGCTTCGTCTGCAGAGCGCACAGAATTGTGGGACGAACGGGCTGGTGACGTCGTGGCGGTCAATCTCGAAGCCCGGTCGGTGGAAGTGTGTCAGATGTCAGGTAGTTAGTTCTTATTGGATTCGTGGGGGTCAAAAGTTTGATGTGCCAGGTGGTGAGAGGTGGGTTCGTCGAATCTGCGTGGGGCAGCGACAAGCGTATTCGGACGTGTGAAGCATCTGCGGCGGGAGGATCGGAGGAAGAAACGAAAGCGCATTTGGTTTCGCCGGTCTTGAATTGCCGTCTTGTCGAGGCTTTAATTCAAGCCTTTGCTCCGGCGGACGCGCATTCACGCGCCAATACAAGCTTCTCCTTTCCCCCAAAGAAAAAGAAAAAGCGAACCCGGAAGCGGCACAGGAAAAGGAGAAGAAGAAAGAAGAGGAGCAGGCTCCGCAAGGAGAGAGAGAGAGAGAGAGAGAGAGAGAGAGAGGATGCAGAGGCGCAGGGTACGGCCGAGAAAGGTGACTGTCATGCGGTTGCTGCTGACCATCGCCGTCGGCACCGTCTCTCTGGTGGCGCTGCTGGCCGTGAACGTGTCCCCTTTCTCCTCCTCCTCGTCCTCCCTTGGTGCCTACAAGCTCCCCAAGGTCGCTGCTTCTCTTAATCGTTGATGTTCTCCAAACGATGGCCGGTTCTTGACGCTTTATAGGGGTTTTCAGTCACAATATACTGGGACTTGTTCAAGATATCCTTTTCTTAGTGTACACCTCTCTCGCTCAATAAAAATCCGTTCTTGGAATCCTTTTTTTATGTATATATCTCTTCGGAATAAAAATCGACTCTTGATGTAGGTTTTTTTTGGATTTTTAGCATCAGAAATCTCTTTCGTTATGTTTCTTGATGCATCGACATCAAGAACCGATTTTTTTTGTTATTTTTAGCCAAAAGGTTCTGTTTTGAAGATGGTAAGCTCTCATTTTGCAGATCTTTTCTGATTGTTTTCTGGTTCATTTTTCTCTTTTGGTCCGCAAAAAAAGGTATTATTAGCGTCATATAGAAATGTTCTACGAGAGTTGACGATTTGTTGTGAACAGAGGCATGAGATTGGGTATGGAAGCTGGCGTTCCGAGCACAAATGGGTGCAAGAAGCGGTTCCTCCTCAACTCTCCAAGGCGTCGGCTACTCATCATCAGGTGATCCACTTATTTTCATCAGCTCTTGGTTTGATGGATTTCGCCGTCAATTTGATGCCAAATTCGCAATTTTTTTCACTCTGATCTCTTGACGGGGCGGCTTCATGGGGGTTTTTAGTCGAATTTTTGGAGTGCTGAGTAATCATGCCATCTCTTCCATTCTTTTCACTCCTCTAGAATTGACAGTGGGATATCACGAGCCACGAGACGACGGAGGAATTCGAGAAGCTGTGGAAGCTTCCATCAGATCGAGGCATTGTGCCTTGCACTAAACCCAGCTCATCGTACTCATGTAATAAACTACACCATTTCCTGAGATTGTTTCCGTTCTTTCTTCACTTGGCAGATTGCTTTTATCTTAAGAAATGGTCTCTTTTACTGCAGCTTCTGGAGAGTCAAGAGGTTACCTGTTAGTGAGCACCAATGGTGGGTTGAACCAGATGAGGGCAGGGGTAATCAATCTTCCTGTGTATCTTGTTCATGCTCCATTCTAAATGGTCAAAGAAAAATTCCAATTCTGATTGGTATTTTGTTTAAATCTAGTCGCTAGGAAAGAAATTGAGTTAGCTGCAGACATATAGCATATCATAAGATTCTGTTGTGTGATTTAACATGTTCCAGAGTATAATTCATCTGGAGTTGAATGGTCCTCAAGCAGTCTAAACATGAATATAGTGTTTCTAGCTTTGAACATGAAAAATATATGTCAGAACATTACAGTTAAAAGTTTCCAATGAACAAGAATCTTAGTGTGAGACGGGCTATCTTTTTCTTGAGAAGATTGGTTGCCATTGTTACAATCCTTTTGACTTGACATATCGTTGGATGACTGCATATGACTTGAAAAGGCTTTGCTTGCTTCATTGTTGCATTTTCTCCACAAACTAAGAAATCAGATATAGATGTAATGGACAACAAGTAAATTAAATTTAAAGTGTCAAAGGCCTTCTATTATGGAAGTATTCTTAACATGGTTCAAAATTCCATTAGCCGTAGATAGGGGACCCTTAATTTGACATGTGGTTGACTGAGTTGTTGTTCGCACGTTGTATTTGGTAGCAAAGCAACTTCCAATCTATTATCATGCTTGTCACTATCGTTGCTTTCTTATTTTTCCATTGATCAATATAGTTGGGACTACTTGATTGCATTTTATATTATGGTGCTCTGTAATACCAAAAAATGAACAAGTACCTTTAACACTTTATGATCTAACCAAAAAATGCATGAGGCATCATGATAACATCCATTTATAATAGTTCAACATGTGCGAAGACCTATTATTTTAATCGCCAAATGACAAAAAAGGAGGTAAAGGAGAGAATAGTATGAACAAAAAAAATTTAAAAGCATGTCCTACTTTTAGTGGTTTCATTTAGTGGTTTCATAGTGGTTTCATTTAGTCAACCATGTTGATTTCATATGTGAATTAGGCATGCCAAACCAAGATTTAGAGATGGGATACCTGGAAATTTGGTTGAAATCTTGACTTTATTTTTCAAGCAATTTGTTTGGACCCTCTCTATACCGCTTTACCTAATGGATAAGTACTGCTCTTTGGCTGCTTCATGAAAATTGTGATTGCATTCATCCAAAGTAGTTGTGCTAGTTGAACTGACTACTAGAAAGTGGCAATCTCCCTACTTGTCTTCTTCAACCTAGTCAATAAGGTCTGCAACAGTCAAGATGCTTCACTGATTTGGCTTGCTACCTACTAGTCTCTTCGTAATTTTTTTTCATCTGAAACAAAAAACTGAACTAGGATGGTTTGTCCAGATGTTTGGTCACTGTTTCTATGATTTTTTTTGGACAAATAATTAAATTTAAGTTCCACCAGAAGAAACTGTAGCCTATGACAGGTATCTAACTATCTATTGCCAATGTTTCATGTGGTTCTGACCATTCACTTCACAAGTTTAAAAACTTGAACCTGCCATCTTCCTGCATAAAAATGTCTACAATGCACCTAAAGTTTTCATGGATGTGCTAGCTCTTGAATTTTCTAGAGTAAAATAAGTAACTTATTCAATTAGTGATGGCCTTCTTCACCTTTCAATTTTATTTAACTAAAATTTTGTATATAACCACTCTCTTTACATTTAAGGCTATCTGCCCAAATGGTTGTGGGAATTAGAAAAAAAAAAAAAAGAAGATAAAATGCACCATTGACTACCAGAACATGCTTTCTTCCTTGTCTTCTTTCATAGTTCTTTTAGCTTAAAAACCTAATGTTTATTTGGAAACATGACTGGATTTTATGTAGAAGTTCATCAGGAAGTTGTGGGTATTTCTTGTATAACCATTTTTCCATAAACTATTATAAATATTCTGAGCTTTCCATCACAGATCTCTGACATGGTAGCAGTTGTGCGGATTATCAATGCCACTCTCGTGATTCCAAAACTCGATAAGAGCTCGTTTTGGCAAGATTCTAGGTACTTGTAATTCTCATGTTGTATTGTTTGAGAATATCTGTGCTTTCAATTAAGATATTATTCTATGGCAGCAACTTTTCAGATGTCTTTGACGAAGATCACTTTATACATTCTTTGGCAAATGATGTGAAAATCGTGAAGAAACTACCAAAGGAGCTTGCTACATCTACCAAAATAGTGAAATATTTTAAGAGCTGGTCTGGTGTAGAATATTACCAGGATGAGATATCTCAATTATGGAATGATTATAAGGTGTAGTCTCTGTACTACTGTGAAACACACAATTTATTTACTAGGTTGTATAAAATTTATCGTTGATATTATCTTTCTGACAGGTCATTCGAGCTGCTAAATCAGATTCTCGTCTTGCTAACAACAATTTGCCCTCTGACATACAGAAGCTCCGTTGCCGAGCTTTCTACGAGTCTCTTCGTTTCGCCCCTAGCATTGAGGCACTAGGAAAAGTAATAGCTTAGCTTCTATGTTTCCTAAATTTGTCGATGTATTACAATACTTACACTTGGAACTTATTTTACACTTACCTGATTTTTGTGCAAATTGCAGTTGTTGGTCGAGAGAATGAGATCATATGGTCCATTCATTGCTCTGCACTTACGTTTCGAGAAGGACATGCTTGCTTTTAGTGGTTGTACTTATGGTTTGAGTCCTCATGAGGCTAATGAGCTAACCAAAATTAGGTAAGAACTTCTGCAGATTAATGTCTCATTGTTTTTCCTAGAGGCAACCTCTTCACTGGCATTATGTTCATCTACACTACTCTCTCTCTCTCTCTCTGCTTTTATAGAGAAAACACACCATACTGGAAGGTGAAAGACATTGATCCCATGCTACAGAGATCCAAAGGTCACTGTCCCCTTACGCCGAAAGAGGTTGGAATTTTCCTTTCTGCTCTAGGATATCCATCGAGTACTCCAATATATATTGCAGCAGGTGATATATATGGAGGTGATTCACACATGGCTGATCTCCAATCCCGGTTTCCGATACTAATGAGCAAGGTACTAATACATTTGATAACACGACATGAAGTCTCTTCATATGTTTTCTTTTCTTTATACAAAGTAAAACTGGTGAAGCCTTCTATTTAAATGTTGCCAGTTCCTACTTGTAGGTATATGTTAGATTTGTTCACAACACGACGTTGATTTATGACAATGACAATAAAATATAGAAAATGCACGATATGAAAGCATGATTATATATGTTTTGGGTAAATGTTATGACGATATTTGATAATAGAAGAGTCTCAGACTTACATTTCCCTATATTGTGTTCTTAATGGATCAGCTATTCCTCTCCTTTTGGTGGACTAGATCTGCATTCCATCTTTCTTCTAGCGTGATATCTTCATTTTTCTTTCTTCTCATTTTCTTCAGGGAAACAAAATCTTTGCAAATGAAACCATGTGATGCCTTAAAAGCATTCGTTCTTGATCAAACTTTTTCTTGCTTCCTCCTGGAGTTTTAAGGTTGTAGATGAAAAAATATATATTTCTTTGCAGGAAAAGTTAGCTTCAGCAGAAGAGCTTGATCCTTTTAGACCATATGCGTCTCAAATGGCAGCATTGGATTACATTGTCTCAGTGGAAAGTGATGTCTTCGTTTCATCATACCTAGGAAACATGGCAAGGGCGGTTGAGGGTCACCGTCGTTTCTTGGGCCACCGAAAAACCATCACTCCCGACAGGTGAGTTGTCCTTCGAAAATGAACTCTTCAAGACATCGTTCGACACATTCTATTGTACTGTCGATAGATCTCTTGTTCGAATCCACGTAAGAACGTTTCGTTTGTTGTTTAATGTATTTTTTTTTTATTTACGATGCAGGAAAGCACTTATTCATTTGTTTGATAAGATCGATCGAGGATCGCTCAAAGAAGGAAAAAGGCTATCAAACATGATTCTTGAAGTCCACAAAGGAAGGTAAGTGGCCATGAATAGAAACTACGTCCACGCCTTCTTGCTTCGACACTGATCGTGTTGCATTTGTGCAGCAGACAAGGGTCACCTCGCAAGAGAAAAGGTCCCATCTCTGGAACAAGAGGAAAAGAAAGATTTCGGTCCGAAGAAGCATTCTACGAGAATCCTCTACCGGACTGTTTGTGCCCGTCGGAATCCGACGACACCACCGGTCATCATCATCATCATCTTGTAAGCATGTGAATTAGATGTTGCTGATGACTTAACCATAGCCGATCGACCGACTGAAGGAGCATTTGGAGAGCTCTGGTTGCCTTACGTACGACCACGAAGCTACAGGTTACAGACATGGCAATCCGAAGTAGGGAATTGAAGGCGGAGTGCCATGAATGCTCACGAGGCTGCTGCTGCGGCGTTGGTGTTTCTCTGGTGAAGATGGTGGCATTTCGGTAACAACGCATCTTTCTGAGAGGCAATTACGGATAGGCCTTTTTGTTTGTATTACAGAAACCGCTGATTTATTTTTTATTTTTTATGGAAATAATAAAGAGCAAAATACAGAATCAATATGTGTTCGTCGTTCGTGATTTGATGTGCCAATCATCGTGGGGCCCACTGTCGTGATGGTTAGGGCGACAGCCATGTGGCAAGAATGATGTTTGCTGCCTCTGGAAGCTTAACGAATCCCAATAACGTGTCTCCAAGGGTGTCCCCCTAAAAACCGCCGACGAGTTAACCACGCCCCTAGCGATCCGTGGACGAGCTTGGCGGCCAATAGAAATCCTCCAACAACACGTCTCGATCCGCCTCGCTACCAAGTAACGCATCGCAGCCGTTCGTTTCACGGCAAAGAAACACACCGAGACGGGATCTCGACTGTCCACAAGCCGTGGAGGGCCTATAAATAGCGCTCGACCTACGCTGTTTTCAACTTTGGATCTCTTTCGGTTCGACGCTTGGCTGAGAGGGGGGAGCGAACAGCGGGGAGATCGCGAGAGGTACTGTTTAAAGCGCCTGTTTTCGTTTAATTTCAAATTTGCTGATTGGTCGTCTTATTCCTGCGTGGCTTCTTCATGTGATCTTAAGGTCATTGTTGTGTTCTTCTAATTTGCACGGGTTTGGAAGGGATTTAATGCTTTGATCTTTTTCTGCCTTGCTGCGTTGGTGATTTGGTTGCATAGACATTGTTGTGGAAAGAAGTTTTGGTGTGCTTACCAAAAAAGCTATGCGATTCTGGTTGCTCTTGTTGGATGATAACTAGCCTTGCTTAGACTTACTCGTGGTTATGCAGTTTCCTTGAGGCGATAGGACTGATTGTGTTGAATTTAACGTGAGAGTGTAACAAAAGGTGCTACGGGGCTTGAGTTTTTGGGCTTGTTCGTGCAAAACTGAGATCTTTGTTCTTCTGCAAATTGGAAATGCCCTGTGATCCTGGGGAATAACTGATTGGTAGAACCCTATAGCTGATTCGATGTGTTCAGTGCATGGTATCTGTTTTGAGAATTCAGAAAAATTCAAAGCTTTATCCCTTGCTTGCCAACGTGGGTTATATAATAATGATTTTGTGGAAGCTAGGGTTGAAAACTGATTGGACAATTGAGAAATACATATTCCTTAACAATTGGTTCCAATAACTTTGTGAATTTAATAATACGCGAATCAAATGTGTCGCAGATAATACTGACTATTAACTCATTTTATTAATGATGTTTCTTGGGTGAGAAAACTGGAGGGCAGATGTTACAAGCAAAAAATAAGGATAAAAGAAAGGATTCATCCTCTATGTAGGACACTTTGATTATTTTTCTGTGAGCTGGTGTTGCTGTATTTTATGGTTGCAAATATTACTATATCTGGGTGTGAATGGAGTTCAGTTGTGTCCTTGTGAGTTATGAGGATCTCTCAGCTAGCGTAACTTAAATATGATTGGGCCTATCAATATATGCAAGCTTAACTGGTCTCATAGATGTGTGAAAATACTAAGATGATTTTCTCTACTTTGTTGGATCTGTTGATTCTCCATGGATCTTCAGCTCTGTGCTTGTCTTTATCTTGAGTTAAACCAAGAACATATTTGAAACCTGAAGTAAGGGTTTCCAGCTTTATTTGTTTTTTGTCCAGGGTTTCTGAATGCTGGATTCATTTAGTTGTAAAGTATCTCTTTGATTAGAATCTATCATGTTGTGTCGATTTCTTTTGAGATGCGTACTTTTATTTCTTCAATGTCAAATGATCTTGTTTGGATTGAATAACCAGGTGTTGAATTTTTTTTTAGGTTCTTTGTTTAATATCTCAATCAAATGATTTCTATGGCTTCTTGTTGTCCTATTGTCAGTATTCTGTATTTCTAAAGTATATATGATAGTTTTGAGTTTTCAGCTAAAAACTAGTTTTTTAGCAACATTTCTCTGGATAACATGTGTTACAAACAAAAGTGCTGCTGAATTTTCTTGTTTCTCTTTTTCTTGGTGATATGATACTTTGTTATTTCAGAATTTTGATTTGATCTTAAGCTTTCGTAAGTGTATTTTTGGTTTGGATAAAAATAATTGTTATACACTGATCTGTTGTTGGCCTTGTGGATGTATCAATTCAGACTAGTGGACTATGCAGTTTGTTAGGAACTTCAGCAGACTCGCTTTTAAGAAACCTGATGATGTTCTTTGGTGGTTAATTTGTTTATCTGCTTTGACACGACTTCTTTCTTCTCTCTTTCCTGTGTTTCACATACACTGGTTATAACTATGTTTCCAATTGACCTGAGTAGGTATGCTTCTGATATATGACATTGACAGCACGTAGATTTTCTTTCACAATTATGGAAAATGTCATGTGGGTTTCTATTTAGATATGTTCATATCCCTTTTAAGGGTGGGCTTCTTTTGAAGATAAATCTTTTCTCATTGCTATTCTTTGCCCTCCGTGATCAGTACTATAGTTGTATGGTAAACTTCTCGAGATTGATTGTCATCTGATGTAATTGATTGATTTGTGTTGACATCACATAATCGGTCATATTTGGTGTGCATCTGATTGCTTTTCCCACAATTGATTGATTTGTGTTGACATCACATAATTTGTCATATTTGGAGTAACATCTAATTGCCTTTTTCCTCTGTTCCAGATGGCTCGTACCAAGCAAACTGCTCGCAAGTCAACTGGAGGGAAGGCTCCTAGGAAACAGCTTGCCACTAAGGTTCAGTCATATTCTTAATTAGCACATTGTCTTGCATCATGTCTTGTCTTCTATCCTCTCTGCTTGCCACTTTGTATGGTTAGCTGTTTTCTGGTGGTTGTGTAGGCTGCTCGCAAATCAGCCCCTACCACTGGTGGAGTCAAGAAGCCTCACCGCTACCGGCCTGGCACTGTTGCTCTTCGGTATGCTATGTGATACTGGCGGTGGTGCCATGTTATTGGGTTCTCTATTGTAGTTTTCACACTGAAGCTTTGTTGCTTATTGTGCATTTTGGTGTTGAAAATTATAGTGAAATCCGCAAGTATCAGAAAAGCACAGAGCTTCTGATAAGGAAGTTGCCATTCCAGAGGCTTGTCAGGGAAATTGCCCAGGATTTCAAGGTCGGTAGTATTGTCGACGCTGTGAATGGTGCTGGCCTATAAGACTGATCTCAGCTATTACTATCCTTTTATATTGTGTTTGTGCAGACCGATCTGCGATTCCAGAGCCATGCAGTGCTCGCCTTGCAAGAGGCTGCCGAAGCCTATCTGGTGGGTTTGTTCGAGGATACCAATTTGTGCGCCATTCATGCCAAGCGCGTGACCATCATGCCCAAGGACATCCAGTTGGCTCGGAGGATCCGAGGTGAAAGGGCTTGAGGGCGTCTGCTACGAGTAACTTTTGTTACGAGTAACAGATGTGGGACTCCTAATGCCTATTTAGTTATTGGATACTGTGTGTATGGGGGTAACGTGGTATTACGGCTATGATGGTGCGTGGTTTGGTCATGTGATCGATGGCTTATATGTTATGCATCAGTCTGTTAATCTTTAGTTTAGTCGGGTGGTGATGTATGGAATTCTAATTTCAGATGCTTAATGAATGTGTTTTGTGGTAATATTGTTAGATGTTAGCTTTGTTACAGATGCACACATTATATCATATTTCTTGCAGTCTTTCCTTCGGTTGCTGTTCATTTATTTTTAATTGCCGTCCGTAAAACTCTGATTTCGTTTAATGTTGTTATTTTCCAGAAGAGATTATGGATTTATGTGCCTTATTTCATGTTTTTCTGTTTTGGATTTATTGTCTCTAATCGTCCTCCATTCCGTCAAGATGATGGCGATATTTTTTTTTTCTTTTGGGGTCCTCGTAATGTCTATATGAATATGAATAAATATGTGATGTGGCAATGTGCAGCTTCTGTCGGTGACTCATTGCAAGATGGAATTTGATACTGCTTCCAACTTCTTGATCTCAATCTTATCTTGTGTTGATAAGTAGTTTGACCGCAGAACTGGAGCAAATTTCATGGATTCGGCCAACCGTCAACATGATAATAACACGGAACAGCAGCCGAACTATCTCGAGTATCAGATGACATCATCACGTATTACTGAGCAAAATTGAGCATCGAGTACGTGGAAGAATTGTTTGTTGCAACCAAACAACAACATCACGTATTACTGAGCAAAATTGAGCATCGAGTACGTGGAAGAATTGTTTGTTGCAACCAAACAACATCATCACGTATTACTGAGCAAAATTGAGCATCGAGTACGTGGAAGAATTGTTTGTTGCAACCAAACAACATCATCACGTATTACTGAGCAAAATTGAGCATCGAGTACGTGGAAGAATTGTTTGTTGCAACCAAACAACATCATCGACAAAGGTTCACTGGGCAAATTTGAGCGTCCTCGAGTAAACGAGAGATAACATCATCGACAGGGATTACTGAGCAAATTTGAGCATCTTGGAGTAAATGAGAACGTGGAAGAATTGTTGCAACCAATAACCAAAACTCCAAACGGATTTTGACTACGTAATCAACTCTACAAACAATTAAAGCCAACCAGCCGCATCTTGCCCTAATTTTTCTCTGACTGTTGAGTATGCTCTCCCAGAACTAGGTTCGCCAAGGGCGACCGATGCTAATGACTGGGAAGCCCAGGCTCTGGCACTCATTGTACCTTCCTGCAGATGGTGCCGCTCGCATGGATGTAACCTACAGCCTTCCTGCTTCGCCTGTTCAGTGTATGCCTGGAAACAGTTCCAGAGATTCCTCACGCTCACATATCGCATCTGCCTCCTCCAAGCTCGCTGAAAACATGCTTGAAGTCTCGGAAGAAGGAAGTAAAGCAGCCTCATCAGCAGGAAACCACTTGCAAGTGCCAAATAACCATCCTGCTGCAGCAGTTTCTCTGGTGATCTTGCCCATGAGAATGGGCAGTTTTCCTGCATGTCTTCTTTGAGCTCAGTATCATCTGGCGGATCCATAACATCATCCAGGATGACCAGTTTCAGTGATGGACCGACACCTGACACGATGAACAGATTATGATAAATATAACATGTTCCATGGCAAAGAAAGCCTTATGTTAAACTTCTTTAATTTTCAATCTTCACTGCAGATTGACCAGAACGGGAGAGTCCTACTATGCACAAAACAAGAGAGTCCAGGCAGGTTCTGCTCAATGAATATATGCTGTGTAACTTGAGCTTACCATTTATTGATTGTGAACAACCCTATTGAAGGTATTTTCGTTACTCGGCAAAAGTGCTTAATATCATAAGTTTATTTTTGAAAATGACTATAGTTTTGAACCATCAAGTGAATAGTTATAAGGAAGTCGGGGACATAACTAAGCTGTGAGAAGTCTTGTAGGACAGTTTTGCAATCCAGAGATAAAGGGCACTTAAATAAGGGCATCTAATCAAAAGAAAAATGCAAAATACCTGTTACATGATTGTAAAAAGCAACTAGAGAATTTATGGTTCGTGAACCGTGATACTGCACTCTCGTAGTTGAATTTAGAAGAAAAAGGGTTGGAAAACCGTGCACTCCATATCTTGAGAGTATGCTGCAATTCACAAGTTCCAGATGTCAATATCAGTACATGCATATATTTGAGGAATCTTGTCATTTGAACAAACGTTGTTCTGTACCTTGGCCTGATAACAGATTCTTCAAATGCAAAATGACGGATGGTTGGAAATAAGTTAGACAAGATCTGGAAATTTGGGTGACAAATTTTAGAGAAAGGACACCAGGATGCATAAAAGAGCAGGGCCACGTAATCCTCCCTGTTCTTTTGCACCATACTCGATGCCTTCTGCAAAGCAGCTTCATCTCCCTACACACAAGGTAAAGGAAAAAAAAAGTCTCAGAACAATTAGGAAAAGCAAATTGATATGATTTAGAGGTTTCTTCTGTCAAGTCAACAAGAATATAATCTAGATGTGACAAGGTCTCAAAACAAGAAAGGCCCCTTAAACTAACCCTGATTGATCAAGACTAATGGAACAATTGAAACACTACCATAGAATAGCAAGAAGCACATACAAGTGCACAAAATCACATGAACCAAAGAGAGAGCAGAAAACAGAAAGGCTATAGAAGAACCACTAATCCACAAAGCATAGGTCAACAGCAGCATCAAGCAACAATCACGAGCAATGACCAATGCCATACGGTAAACATTAACTCTAAATTGACAAGCAGATTATCTTGCAAAGGCACAAATTTCAGTAGCATCCAAGTGCTGGCTCTATTCAGGGTTATATCATACTTGGTGTCCTCTCATTCCGGACTCTATATCTTCTAGGCATCTAAGAAGTTTTCGCTCATCAGTTTTCATGCTATCTTCCTACGAATAGTTTCAGAAATGAGAAAACAAATGAAGTTATGAGCATACTCTCTTACAATTTATATATCATGAAACAGGAACTCCTCTGGCATTGATTAAGATATCCCTTTTCCAGCTGTTAGTCTGCCTATTCTAGATGGTCTTATGTTATTAGAAGCTTGAATAAACAAAGTTATCATAAAGGACAGAGAACTACGGCTCGAGGGGCATGCATACCCATGCAAGTAACTACATGGATGCCAAATGGATAAAAATGTCATTCATTGAATTAAGATGCCAATGAACCTTTATGTCCTATCTCACATTGTCCAGAGCTCGGTAGTTTGTCACGGGCATGAAAAAATATTGTTTATATAACCTGCTGTGAGGCTGTTATGGTCATATGCCCATCAATTTGGCCTATGCTGCGTGTTTTAGTTCAAGAACAATGGTTTCCCTCCAAGGATTCCGGTGCAGGATATACAATTAAAGAAGCATGGCTTCCAATAAAAGTAATATCTATCCCTGCACCTTGTAACAGTCCTATTCTAATGCTCTGTGTGCTAAGTCAAATCTCAAGGACAATCTAGTTAAATATGTGCTGCTCATCTATCTTTAAAAAAAAAGAAAAATTTCAACCGCCCATTTATGCCATTAGTATATGTTCCCATGATTTAGATTAATCAAGTCAAAAAAAGATAAAAAAAAATTCTGTTTTGGTCAAACCAATTACCCAATTGTCTATAATTTCGTTGTTCTAAAGGAAACGAACAAAAATGAGGATTATGAACCAGATTCCAGGTAGATTTTGCTTGTTTTGTCTTTTTATAGTTGCCACCAGTGAGTCAGTATCATGATCATCTCCTATCCTTGGTGTCAGGCAATTGAACTAGTTTGATTTGGTCTCGATGTGGTGAACATAAGTCAATTTCAGTCGACAACCATGCTTGGTTTTGATCACATTACATCTAATATTACAAGTGCTATGGAGGGACAAGCCAACCCAGATCGTCCGATACCTCAAAAGCAACTATTTTGCGATTTCTACTGTTTGCTACCAACACGGAAAGGTTCCCTACAAGCAAGATCGATTGAGTTCAGGACCGCTATAATCATAATAACACGAAAAAAATCTTCCAAAAGGAGCGTCTTTTATCAAGAAACTACAACTTAAAAGAGGGGAATCGTGCAATATATGGAAAAGGAACGGAACCAGAGATCCCAAGAAGCGGTAGGGGGAGCACCTCAACGACGCCGATCTGATAAGCGCCGAGAGGCAGCGTAGAATCCGAATCCCAGCAAGAGTCCGGCCGACCCAGGATCGTGTCTACGACGGAGGGCCTGGGGCAGGCCGGCGAGCCCGCCGCCACGGCAACAAAGGCGACCAGGAAAACGAGCGCGGCGCGCCGAGGCTTTCCCTCCATGATTCGGATCGGCGAACCGGAGAAGGCGAACAGGAGAGGCGGCGGGAGAAACTAGCACGGGGTGGACTTCTCGTCCGCGGCGATGGCCTGCCCCGCTCTTTTCTCCCCTTTCTCTCTTCGCCCCTCCTCTCCATGCTTCCAACGCGGATAAGCGGACGCGGGTTGGAGTAGGACGAGACCGCAACCGTCCGATGCTTCGGATCGGACGGCATACGACCATAGAAAACGAGGCCAGCGGGGCCCACAGCGGACAAGTTCGCTGGCGGCGCGTCACCGCAGGAGATTCCAACACCTACACCGGTCGATGATCTCACGAACGCCACGAGGGGTTGAGAGCAGAACATTGTGGCGGCTAATCGCAACTCCAAAAGAGCTACATTTTGTTGTGTCTGCCACAACTCACTTCACAGGACATTGGATGGCTCGGCTGCAAGATACATACCGAGCACTGCAAAGAACAAAATGGCTGTTCATCAAGAAAGAGGAAAAATATAACCATCAGGATGAATAATGTGATATGTTTCCAAACAAATGCCCATCAATATCACTGTTTGCAGAACAGTGATAGAGATCACATGTACAAGAAGAAAGATCTATTTTTGCTAGAAGAATCTTCTTAACAAAGAAGAGAATTTGCCCACAGTATGAAAACCTTGGCCCATATGCTTCTTGGCAATGTCACAGCTTTCATGTCTCTGAAGAATTTTGATATGGCAATCGCATACCCCATGGGGTTGAAGCATCACTGATTCAAACTTTTCTAATTCTTCTCCAGAAAGTATTGGTTGCATAACCATTGTGTATATAATGTCTGATTCTAAGCTGCACTCTGGAAATTGTTCTGAGTTATTGTTCTTCCTTGAAGAAAGACTTGTGACAAATTAAGAGTTGCCGATTTGTGGTGGCACTTTCAAGCTCAGATTTGGGAGATCCAAAGAACGGGGCAGTATCGCGGAGCGTCACCAAACCCTGCATGTGGACCAGCAAGTATCATTAAAACATTGACACATCTAAGTTGCTGAAACTGTTATGAACAAGACGCATAAATCATAATCTTACAGTTCCATACATTTGTTGCTGGTTGCAGAATTATGAGAATCAAAGAATCTTAATATGTCTAGACCACTCAAATGAAGATATTTAAAAATCTCTACACAAGTACAATCGAACTTGACAAAGTATACATATTGTTTCGGTATGTATATCTATCAGGGAGGTATTTGACAACCTCAGAGATAACAATGCAGTACTTATTGGTTGCAGCACGATATGGAAAAGGAAAATTGTATCGGACAGGCAAATCAGATATGTTTGTAATGCCAAAAGCTCACAAATCCTCCATTGTTCAGGTCAAAAATTATGGTGAGATTGAGACTGTTTCTGCAGCTAGAGATGCTCTTAGATGCACATGCAAACAGAAGTTCCATGCTCATCAATATAAAGCCTTGAAACACCAACATGAACATGCCCTGGGTAATCTTTGTCGCATCTTTAGGCTCCTTTTTCATTAATCTCTCTTTTTCAGAACATGACCAACTGGCTTTCTCATCTTCAAGTAAAAGTTCCTATCTAGTTTCGGGATATGTCCTTTACACATATTCTACAGCATATACAAAAGCATGTCTGAATTAAGTCAAGAATTTTATAAACTATAAATCTAGATATGTCTATGTTCCTTTTTTTGTTATATCTTCTGAACGAACTCAAAGACATGAACTGAGTCTAGTGATTACTATTAGATTAAGTTTCCCACGTTCTGTAGCTGTTTAATGCTGTAAGCACACAAGAGACTGAACTTTAATTGACACAAAATTCAACTGTTCAGATATAATCTACTGTCAATCTCCATGACATCCCATATCAATCGTGATAAACAGTAATCACATGTAGGTGTCGGAATCTATATTTGCTCATCTTTATATCATGCATATTATTCTACTAAACATAACCGGCAGCTGATCTACAATCCAGCACAATATCTATACACTTTTGTATCATATCTTCATCTGTCATGAAGAGAAACCATTATTATTTGTCTGAATTGAAGTCCCTGATTAATCTCATCAATTTGCTACAAGTTCAGGTGCAGTACTGCCATCTTCTTCCATTTTCATTGATCCACCATGAAGTCCTTGTTCTCTCTTCATTTCTTTGTCAATATCCATTCCCATACCCCATTACTTACAAGCATATAGCAATTTGTATATTGGTCAGCAAATCCAGTCCAGCATTGAGTTCAGCCGCATACACTCCAAGATTGAGTTCCAACTGCTATGCATAAGAAAGCCACTGATAGAAGGATGAGAGGGATTTCACTTTGATGGCATCAACCAGCAAAGAAGCTCTTTGTCTTCTCGATGAAATCTTCAGCAAACGTGGCAGGGCCACTGTTGAGAAGATTGGCCTAATGATCCACAAAAGGATGGTTCCAATCAGCAATACCCCATGCAAACTCTGTTCACTGTTCTCTTGTCAACACTGTGAGGTTTCCAAAGCAGATGTAAAAACTCAAGCGACTTTTTGGATGTTTAGCCACTGCTTTCATCCATCATCTTCTTGCCAAATGCTTATTCTCATTGAAGTTATTGGATTTCCTTTGATTAACCTCCCAAAGGTTTAAGTGCATCAAAATTATTGGATTTCCATTGATGTGGTTGAGTAGCATAACAAGAGGTCCCACTGTATATACCCAAGGAAAAAACCAAGAGAATCCTGGACCTTGGTTTCATATGATCAGATGCATTGAGGATCAAACCAGAAGATCTCAGTGTGCAGCTAACTCCACCTCATACTAGGGGAGGAGGTCATCAAGATCTGTTTGTTCATAGCTCAGATGTATGTCTTTCATTCCATAAAATCCAATCTACGGTGGTGTCAATATACACATTTGTTAAGAAGCACTGATCTATGACAAGGAGCACCAATTATAACATAGAATTCTATACAATGCATGATTTCATCTATAAAAGGTTTGGTTTTTGTTGATATTGGGCATCTAGTAGTTGCTAGATGTTGAATGAATTGATATTGTATATTGCAGTGAAAATGAATATATGAAATTGTGAAAATGGAAAATCGTGGCAAAAGGTAATATGTAGAATTCCCAGGAAAGCATATAAGAATCGAAGAATTTTCATAAAATCAAATTATAGTTGCTTTGAATACCACTGAGCTGCACAAAATCAAAAGAGAGCTGCTTCGGTTGATCTTATAGATGCATTGCCACTGGAATGAAGAAGACAAAACATGATTTCCTTGTAACCAACAGCTTTTCCTATGGATTCCCATGATTGGCACAGAAAATTAAGAGAGAAGGAAGAGAATGCAACCTTTTTCTTTTAACTTTCTATATATTTTCTATGGCCCCTTTCCCTCTTCTATGAAGACCGGACCATTTCTGTACTTAAAAGAGAAAGCTGAACGCCTCCCCTGTTCTCTATCTATTCATACTGATAAATGAACCAGACAGGCTGGACCGAATGAACAACTGAGAAGTGGACTTTTGATCTGTCCGATTTACCAATTGCTTCAAAAATGATAAAACAATCAGAATAAACCAGGTTCAATCTATCAGTTTCGTGTGCATCAAAAGAACCGATTGGTCCAGTTAGAGCAGACTGGTTTTGAAATGATTCTAAAACAATGAAAAACTTTTTGGTCCTATTTATATTAGTCATCATGGATAATCCTATCTTTAGATTGTTAACAATATGGAAAAAAAAAAAAAGAATGAAAGAGATCCCAAGATCTTGGAATCAAAATCATAAATTATTATCTTATGCCTTGATAAAATTATAACTCAAGATGTTTAAAATGATCCCATATTTTTTGGTATATCTTATATTCTAGTATAGTTGTATTTTCTTAAAAAATATTTTTAAACATGTGGTCTCAATTGATTGATTTATCATCCGAACGGTAATACTGTGAAATGAGATTTAGCAGGGTCGCAATAGAGTGAATGAGAAAGAGAAGCCAATTGACATATCTAATGCACAAAAGATGAGTTTGTTGGATCAAAGCCACGACAACTGATACTAGCATGCGCAACTAGATGGCTTACATCACAAGTTCACTCGAAGTATCTAAGATGGCCAAACTCTGATCAGATTTTTGTTTTTTCTCTTCCCAGTTGCTGGAGAACCTTATGCAGAAAATAATATGCGACTCTAGGGCAATGATGGAGCTACTTTTGAAGAAGAAACAACACTCAGTGTGGAAAATTATCTTAACGCCATGTCACCAACTGCTAATGACCTAATTCAGTTGGCCAACCTTCAGAGATTTCTTCTCATAAATCCTATGTTCTCTAAAGTCTAAACAACCAAAATAGCAAACATGTTCTGATCAAGACCTCTGTTGATCAGTGCCTGCCAAATGTCTTACCATATAGGTTGAGTTTTAGTTCATGATGGTCCTCCCATGCATAAGACCTAAGAGCTGAGAATTGAATGTCCCAAAAATGTCTAGTAATGACTAAGTTGTTCTCTATCTTGATTACTCATATAAATCCTTAGTTGCAATATATTTGCTTGAAATTAAGAAGCACCATGTGAAGTAGTAAATAGGCAAAGCAAATTTGTACACATAGCACAGGCCAAATGAAATGAATATATGAAAAAAAAAGTGACTTCCATATTAATGAAAAATGGTCAACTACAGAAATAGGTTTTCTTTCATCTGAATGACAATTTGATGACTGGAGACTGATCATCAAGATGCATTTTGTGCATCCAGTAATATGAATGCAAAATCATTTCATCCACAGCATGCATGACTCCAACCAAACCTAAACATAAATGGTGATCATCTTGATGGATGCCCAGGAGGGATTGCACATCTACCGACTTATAAAGCTGAAGATAAGAAATTATTAGAAATGGTAAGAGTTGATACAAATTACCAAGTTTAGGCATAAAAGTAATTGAATGCAGCTCCCATGCACTGCTCTGCTAGTTGAGTGAGATTATTTGAATCAATGACCAAATCTGTTCTTCTGTACGATGCACCTAAGTCCACTGCCCGATCCAAACAACTTCTTGAGAATGATGTTCCCCTTTCCCGGATCAAGTGTTCAAGATAGCCGCTCTTGCAACTCTAACGTTGGCAACAAAAAATCTCCAACACTGCACAAGTGATTCCTCCCTACTAGTTTTGTGCCCAAGCTATGTTTTAACATGGTCAGTCTATTGTCATCTCCATCAATTTCAGCCAAGTCCAAATCATTTTTCTTTGGAATCAAACTATAAAGGAAAAGAGAAACAGAAGGCCTTTTTTTTTTTTTCACCAGTCCCCAACCACAACAAAGAAGTAGAGTCAGGCCCTGAATAACATGGATCACAAAGAACTGAAGAACTAGCAAAAGAGTGGGTCTGGAATACAAAAGAGGTAATCCAAACACCAAGTATCCTCCCTAACATCTACCTTCTCCTACTGGCATCATGGACCTCCTCCTTGTGGCCCTTGCCATGTTAGTTGCTTCCCTGAAACCACTGAGCAAAGCTCCGTGCATTGTTGCCGGGTACCGCCTGTTTGTTGCCTCACCAGCAAAGAAGACCCTCCCATCCCCCACACTCTCAGCTAAAATGTCATAGTCATCGCCAGAAGACCCAACAGCGACATAAGAATACGATCCATAAGTAAACCTATCTGACCCCCATCTGGTGCAAATCACCTGAAGGGGCTCTGGGACCTCAATTCCCTTGGGAGCAAAGATACCTTTCAGAACTTCCAGCACCCTTTCAACATGCATAATTGGAGGCGTCGTCTCAAAATTAATTGCAGCCTCCCCTGCAACGAGAGCGACGAGAAGTGGTCCACCGGAGACTGAGGAATAACTATAGAACAGAAAGAATTCACCACGATTGCTTGGATCCTCCGTCAAGTGCCCAAAAGTGTCAATCCCACCACCCCAAAAATCATAGGGAAACAACATCAGAACCTTGTTAAGCAATCCAAAACCCAATCTTTTGATTGCCTCCCGCTTCTCCTTGGGTAGTTCAGGCACAAACTCGATGCAGCCCTTCTTGAGCACACCAAGTGGTACAGTGCATAGTGCCATGTCGCCGCCAAAAACTTGTCCATCGGCATACACCATCACCCCGTCACATCCATACTGAATTCGGGTGACTCTCCTTCCATAGAAGATGGGAATGTTCTCCGCGAGGGCCCGAACGAAGCGTGCATTGCCACCAGGAATGAAGCAGTGATCGCCACCCATTTCATACGGGTCATCCTGGTCCCAATACACCATGGAGAGGTCCGAGAGGGGGGCGGCATTGGCATACTCGAGGTTGGCAAGGTGCCAGTCAAGCAGCATCCTTTCCTCCGAGGAGTCGGCGAAGCCGTAAGCTTTGCGGAAGGCCTCGAGGGCAGTCCCAAGCGAGACGTCCACGGACTTGAGCTCATCGGTGACAGCCTGGCGGAACTTGCAGACCTTGTCGAGGAGCTGGTTGAAGGCTGCCTCGAGACGCGCATCGATGACAGGGTCCACTGGCCGGCCGTCAGGGAGGTAGAGAGGGCACAAGTCCCGAATCTTGTGGAGGGGAAAGCCAAGCTGGCGAGCGAGGACGCCAAGAGGGTTCCCATTGATACCGGTGAGCACGCTGCCGCCGAGGTCAGCAGTTGCAACTACCGCGGGAGTGGTCGAGGAGGCGCAAGATTCCATCTTTTTGGTAAAAACCCGGCCGCCAGGGCGGCGGCGGCCCTCCAGGATGGCGACCTTGAAGCCAAGAGAGAGAAGGTGGCGAGCGGCAGCCAGGCCAGCGAGGCCAGCGCCGACGACCAGGACGGAGGGGGCAGGAAGGGACGGCGGGCGGCGCGGAGGGGCCGAAATGATGGCTGGGGCGAGACCGAAGTTGATGAAGCCGTGATCCAGGAGGAAGGCGTAGGCAGCGGAGACAAGGGCGCGGTGCTCGGACCGGATGGACTCCATGGCGTGGGCCTCGGTGATCCACACCGAGGCGTTGGAGCGCCATCGGGCGAGGATGTGGTTCCGGACGACGATATAGTTGGACTGGGCGGCGCCGCCCAGGACGGGGACCACGTTGGCTTCTATCTCCTCCTCAGTCAGGGAATCGACCGGAAACCCAACGGCCATGGCGATGAGGGCCTCGACGTCGAGCTCGCGGGCGAGGCGGAGGGAGGACGAGGGAGGGCGGCCGCGGCCGCGGCGCCGTGGGGCGGCGTCGTTGACCTGCATCTGGATCAGCTCGTCGATGAGCTTCTCACTGTAGACGACGGATGCGGAGCGGGCGGTCGTGGGCCGGAGGACACGGAGGCAGGCGGTGGGGATCATCTCGGGGAACTGCTTGTCGCGGCGGCGCCGCTTGCGACCGGAGGCCGCGCCCGCGCCCGCGCCTTGGGGAGGGGTGTCGCCGCCGCCGCCGCCGCTTCCGGGCAAGGGAGCGGTGGTTCGGGGGGCGTCGACGGGAGGGGTAATTTCGGAATCCTCAGCCGGAAGAGAGGAAGGGGAAGGGGTATTGTGGGAAGACGCCATGGCTGGGGCATTATGGGAATCGGGTTCCTCCATGGCGCTCTCTCTCTGTCCTTTGGTGGCTGCTGCGGGCGGTGAGGAAGTGGGTAGAAGAGGGAGGGGATTTAACTTGGGAGGCCCGCGCCGCAGCCTTCGATCTCGCGATGTCGTCCGGAAAACCCAATCGCGGTAATGGCCACGAAACCATTACTTCAAACAACGTACCCACTCGGAGACCTGCTTTGTCATCTCGGGTCTGCCGTGCAATTCTATTGGTCCGCCACTATACACTTATCCTCCTCTAAATTGAAAAAATAAAAAAAATAAAAAATAATAATTGAAAAAAACAAAAAGAACTCTCAGTTGTCCTTAGTTCAATAAACAATAGTTCGTATTAAAATTTAATGTGGATTGGGTTTATGATCATCCGATCAAAATTATTTATCGTGGATCGGAATATTGTATTTGTCCCTCTTGATTCTTCCTATTGATTAATTAATGTTTATGTAATATCTTTCTTTCTATATAGTTTGCACCAGACCTTTTTTATTATGTTGTATACAAGTTACTATGGACATAACTTCTAAATAGATACCCTAAATCAAACTCTATAATCCTAACTATCATCTTTATTTGATGCATTAAGTTAATATGTCCTCCAAATCGATATTTTAGATAAAATTAATAGTGAAGAATAATGAATACATCATGTTAGGATTAAATGAAAAAAAAATATTTTCCTCATCTATTTTCTAATAAAAACATGGGTGAAAAACCTGCCAATTATTTAAAGAATACGGATATGTTACTAGATGTCATGATTAGTTATGCAACAATATTGATTTTTATGGTATACTTACAATGAGGAATGGCTTTGGTTAATCTACCCACAATGTTCTCTCTGATTGGATTGCTATTACGAATCATCTGAAGCGTATTGCTATTACGAATAATTCCATTTTTTTTGTTCTCGGATTCTTTTTGTATGAGAGTGATGCATAATTAGATTTTGTTTCTTTCTTGAAAAAAAGTTGGCATAATTGTCGTCCTTTTGATTCTCCTCTTGTTGAGCTTTTGTGCTGCCACCCTCGTTGGACTTCTCTCCCATTTGTCAGAGCCTCAAACTGAGAATGTCTCTGCCGATAATAGTATGGGATGATTGGAAATGGAATTTACCATAGCCATCACAAGAGAAATTCGAGATATAAAATTATTTCTATAGCTCAAATCCAGGTTAAATAGAATTTGGAGTTTTGATTTACGCAAATGCATATTATAGGGTATTAATATTAAGATCTCGAAATCGTATCACCTAAAAGGTTGAAATGAAGAATGTGGGTGCCACTCTGGCGCGTACGCGCACACACACGGCTAAAAATACAACTCACCATATATATTTGTGTGCCAGAGTTGGCCATGTTTCTTCCTCTTGCGCAATATGATGTGCTCGTGAACTGGCCACAACACCCAGCTTTCTAATCACCCATTAGCTCGTCACCAAAGAAGTCAAGATGGCAGGTGGCCGAGCTAGCAAGCAATGAAATGGCTGACACCGAGAGCCGATGCCACTCCTACTGAGTCAGCACTAGTTGTTGCCATGGCCAACTCCCATCCTTCCTAACTCCACCAGCCCAGCTTTGTTTGCTTTCAGTTGTTTTGGTCATTAACTCAGATGAGAGATGGAGAGAGAGGGAGGGGAAGTGTGCAGATTGTTGTTATAAGAGGGGTATAAGAAAATGAAAGGGCTGAGTCGGGGACAGGGAGGACAATAAGACACCAAGTGGGAGATGTGAGAAGAGGTCATGCAGCTGTCATCCCATATCCAAGCCTCCAATACAGCAAGGAGGCCCTTCCCACCTGTCGGATCCCCATCCCAGCCTTGTTAGATTCCGCCCACCACCACCCTCCCTTGGTTCTCTCCCTGCATGCCTCTGCGGGTGATGGAAGGATCTGAAGGGATCCGGCAAATAAGAGGAAGAGAGGAAGTACACCGAGAGGGAAGGAAGACCGTGTTCTTGTGAGCAAGCTAGGTAGATGGCAACATAGTCAACCATTCCTATGTCCTCCTCTTACGCATGGGAGATCTCTTCCTCTTCCGTGAATTAGGGCTACCGACTCTTCCTTGCGCGTAGAGGAGAAGAACCGGGAGGGAGGGTGTGCTGTATGGCTTCTGCTTCTTCTTCGACCTCCAGCCCGCAGTACAGATCAAGGTTCGGCGACACAACCTTGACCAAGGTCTTCGTGGGAGGGCTGGCTTGGGAGACCCCCACCGAGGAGCTCCGCCGCTACTTCGAGCAGTTCGGCGAAATCCTCGAGGCCGTCATCATCACCGACAAGTTCACCGGCCGATCCAAAGGCTACGGCTTCGTGAGCCACCCTCTCTCTCTCTCTCTCTCTCTCTCTCGTGTTGTCGACGATCTATCAACAGTAGTATAATATTGATCTTTTCCTGTTGTAATCTTATCTGCATCTCCTTTTTTTTGTACCATGTTTCGTCATGATCCATCAACTACCTTATCACTGATCTCTCTCTCTTCTTCGGTTAACTTGGCCTTCCTTCAACTGTTCACATTACACACCCTTTTCTGCATATTACGTTTCCTTTCTATCATCATAAACCAGGAAGAAGAATTCTCTCTCTCTCTCTCTCTCTCTCTCAGCTTGGTTTTGCTCGTGTTCCATAACATGCGAGAGGGGGCTAAACATGGAAGGAATTGGCAGGTGACGTTCCGGGAGCCGGAGTCGGCGAGGCGGTCGGTGGCGGACCCCAACCCGGTGATCGGCGGCAGGCGAGCCAACTGCAACATTGCGGCCTTGGGCAGGCCAAGGCCGCCCTCTCCACGCCTAGGTATAATATTTCTGTGCATTCCCCATGCTAGGAAAACGTAGACAACACAAAATGGAAATACTATTTCTCCTACCACGCTTTCTTAGTATAGGAAGGGGTGGGTGTCATCTTCCTCAGCTGAATCATCTCAGCAAAGGGCATTGGCCAGCAGGCATAGAGCAATAGCGAGTGCCAAAACACCGATACAAGAGAAGTACTGAAATGCCAGCTCAAAGTTGCAGGACTTAGCGCAGGGGCAAGTTGGCTGATTCATTGCAGGCATAGACTAGTGATGCCTCGCTTGGCCAAATAATATTATAAGCTCCAGCCAAGCCTGTGTTGGCTCCATCTCCTAATGAATGTCCCTCTCATTACACACAGCTGATTCACCTTTTTATCTGGGTTTTAACTCCTTAATCGGTCTTTAGGAAAGAGAGAGACCATTGCTTCTTCATGTTGGCATTATCGACTTGTTAGGCCAGGAATACATCACCATCATCAACATAATTATTGCATGGGTGGGGGGATCAGTGAGATGTGGCTGCTCTTTGATCCTCTCGTGTCACTGTTGTGTGCAGGGAGGAGCCAAGATGGGAGCATGTACCAGGGCCCACCACCACCATATGGCAGAGTGCCAGCCCAAGTGGGCCCCCCGGTCATCTACCCTGCATCTCTTGGGTGAGTGTCCCCCCCCGCCTTCCTCCCTTTCTGTGAGCCCCACGCCATCATGGAGGGCCCAGGTGGGCGGCCTGTTTCCGCTCCAATTAATGCCTACCACGTCACATCGCTCGCTCTCTCTCTCCTAGAAGCCTTGCTCCCATACTCACCAACCCTAATCCCTCTGTGAGCGAGTTTATCTGCTCCTCCTCCTCCCAAAACCCCTTTAAGGCCATAGAGATTGGTTTGATGCTCTCATTCAATTTTTCCTTTTCCTCGGATGGCGTGGGCTCACTGTGTCTGATCTATCAATGTCCTCCATAACAATCTTGCTAGGGCAGTTGCATCTAACGGATTTATTCTGTCATTGCAGGTATCTGACCTACTCATCCGAATATGGATATCAACAAGTCAGTGCTTCCTTCTCTCTTTGTTTGGTTTTATTCGGTTCGAGTTCCTCTGGATTTGGATACCTGCCCTTGATCCAGATTTAATTTAGCAATGTTCTTCAGGACCCTATATTAAAGCTTCCAAGAGTTAGGAAACTATTCATTGGCACCGCATCTTTTGCAGAAACAGAGCACAAAAGTCCCTCCTTCCATGCATGATAAAAGTCGTAGTTCACAACTCTCTAACCTTTCATCTTTACCAAACAAGAGAAATCTCTCTCATAAAACAAACAGTCTATTCGATGGAGCACTGTTCTTATCATCGATAATTTAGTTTTGCTTGCGCATCGTCCTTCCTTCTATCTCATCAAATGTTTAATGCCATGGCATTTGTGCTTTCTGAATTCTGCAAACAGGCTGCTATGTACAATCCCCAAATGGCATCCTACTACTACCAACAGCTATATGGACCGACGTCACCATCAGCTGTTGGACCTCCACCCTACCACCACTACCCTCACATGGGGTACTCTATGCAAAGTCCCAGGGCAGGGTTTCCTTCTCTAGCACAAGGCCCACGTCCACCATACATGCAGCAGCATCCTGCACCCCACATGCAGGGGTCCTTCATTCCCTCCTCGTCGCAACAACACCCGTTTCAGCTCCAACCCCCACCACATGCAAGCCAACCCCTGAGCACAGCAGTAGGTAAACATCATCTACATCCTCTGCCCTCATTTATAGTCACACTGATCTAAAGGTTTACTAGCTTGCAAGAGATCTGGACAGCTTCTAAGAAAATTTGAAATACTTTTTCTAACTAATTGTGTTTGTTATTCTATAAAAAAATCATAGCATGGAATCAAATTGCTAACCTTTTTCCTTGTGTCATGAATGCTCGCAGACTTACAAGCTCCTCAGCAACCCTCCACAGCTGGAGCAAACACCGATAACCAGGATGCTTGAAGGTGGCAATTCACATCCTTCCAGCATAACTTCTGCTCATCCGCCGTTCTGATTGATCACAAGGAACATGGAATTA
Organism: Musa troglodytarum; assembly: GCA_023547065.1. NCBI lineage: Eukaryota > Viridiplantae > Streptophyta > Magnoliopsida > Zingiberales > Musaceae > Musa > Musa troglodytarum. The sequence continues at coordinate 40,451,966 of CP097510.1, read as the reverse complement.
ATAAAGTTGTGACAAAGCTTAAAAGCCCGAGTTGAAATTTTGCATTAAGATCTCCAAAGTCAGTGATGCAACTACTTCAACAGCCCCATGATGAGCAGTGATTGACTCCAAACTTCTTTTTTGTTTATTTTTTTCCCTAATTCTTATTTTTTGTAAGACATCTGTCCAGCGCATCTTCGAATTAAATCTCAAATTTTCATTTCGAGATTATCTTCCCATAACTGAATCTACTGCTTGAAAATTCATGAAAAACTACCGTTTAAAAGATCTATTCTCTTAAGGGTAACATAGTTTTCGTCCAAACTGTCAGTCATCAGAGAAAAAATCTCTAGATATGCAAATGCAAATTATTATCCTACCACAGAAAGTAAGCTTGAAATTACCAGCTCCATCACATCTATTTTAGCTCTTTATGATTATAGAAAGATTTGGGCATCCTGATGCGATTTTGGCTGTTGTCTATTTGCATTATGGAGTCCCATGATAATAATATTACTTTAAAGAGATTTATAGTAGGCATATTCCTTTAACCTTCACTTAAATATAGTCGCCGAATCAGATTGTCTCTGTATGCGACCTTAGGCTCTCTAATTGTGAGAGAGAACCCTTATGCGCTATAACTCGAAACTTACAAGTGTCCTTTTTACACTAAGGGAGTTTTTAAATGGTCCGTCCAATTTGTGTGTTTGCTTCTTCTACTAATCATTTTGCGTCTTGTAGGCCTAGCATGACATTGCAAGTTAGACTATCTGAGGAAGTGTTGCTTGGGTACTATATGACTTAAGGCAAACTCCACTAAATTCGTGATATGACTCTAAACCATTTAATTTGCATTCCTCTATAAGATGACCCGAATTTTAGTGATTTGTTGTATATATCATAAAAATTGTTGAGGCTAAATAAATGGTCATAACTAGGTGTATTTTGTAGTGTTTATTCCACATACCAACAAAAACCCAAGTCAACATTAAAGCCTAAATCATAATGCATAAAAAACTTTAATTTCGAAGGCCTATAAACAAGTTGACATAATAAAAACACAGAGGCATACACATATACATACATGCAAGAGTTGAAGATTGAATTATTTAAAATTATAAGGGTTAGATGGAACAAGATGTCTGGACTTGGATTCTTTTCCTCTAAAATAAGTAGGGTGTTCAGCCCAGTATCACACAATTGATAGATCTCATATTCATATCCATGTAAAAGCAGACTGCATGCAATTTAATGTAATACATAGGAGAGAAAATTGTCCTAAGGGCAGGTTCTGATAATCGATGAATTACATAATGGCACCCCGCAATATAATCCCACACTGAAATTAGTTTATAGGTCCGAGATGAATTCATGATTAAATTAAATCTAAAGTATTTTCAGTTCTGTAACTCAATGCCTATCAAGTTAATAGATTAGTTATTGCATGATATTAGAATTAGAAGGTTAATGTGACAGCTCAAGAAGTGAGCTGAAGCTGGAACATGCAGCATATTTAAGACGGTCCAAAATCTCAGTAGCAAGGAGCTGAATCAGTCTAAAGCTAAAACCTTCCTCTATTGACCAAACTACAAGTGAATGAATTCTTAATATTTGTTTTCCTGAAGCCTAATTCCAGCTAGTGCAGAAGGCCATGTGTCATCACTCTCTCTCTCTCGATGATGATGACAGGTTTAGTCTTTTACCCCTTGGACGATGACAGATCTATGTAATGTGTCGTCCCATGTGGATATATTTCTGACGTCGACAACATCTTTAAGTGAGCTTATTGAGCTGAAGGAAATCCACCTTATGAGTACAAGCCAGTGAACCTACAAGACTCAGAAGGCGCCCACAACATATCCAATAAGATTACACTCTGACGCCTGAATTAGGATGCATCAAACATTAATATAGTGATAACAAGGCTGTTAACTAATAATATATATCAAATCCAATAGGTTATTTGTAGCTGATATGATAACTGAACTGATTGGTCTTTATCGTCCCACATCGCTCCTCAGCTTTATTGGTACGCTGATCCACTTTGTGACAACATCATGACAAAATACAATCTTTCTGCCCACTGAGCCATTCCAAGATAGGATGTCAGTCAGGCTATATCATATATCAGGTGGGGACTCGATCTATCAAATCCAATACAACAGCCCGACACAGGCAGCGATCGCAAACATACGCTCAGTTCGTGAGAGAGACCTCTCGCTAGGACACGATCAATCAATCCATCACGCAGAATCCCGAGATGGCAACTCCATCTGCGGAAAAAGAAAGGAAAGGACGAAGACAGTACAATCTGTGGGAGAACGCGAACTGTTCTCTCTCATAGAGAGCCATGGTAAGCCTCAAAATGAATGGCAAACGACGCTCTTTCAAACGGTAAAAACAACATGGAAAGCAAAAGAGAACGAGTGTGAAGAAGCTGCAGCACCGATTCTTCTCACGCGGATCAATCCGTGGAGAAGAGCTCGTCTGCAGCTAGGGATTATAGAGGTGGTCGCCGCAGCTGCACTTCCACCCCAGGGGCTTGTAGTTGGAGTACTGGTTGCCGTAAGAAGAGGGGTCATCCATTTGATGAGCCTCCCTGACCCGACTGGGGCTGACAGGGTTGGGTCGGAATGGAAGGGTGGGGAGCTGCACCGCCGTGCATGGGTTGCATTGGATGCACCGGTTGTGGCAGCTCGGCGGCGTAGATCCTAACCGGATCTTCTGCTCCAGCAGCATTCCCTGTACTCACAGACATCCACTACTTCAAGGTTTCAAGGCAGAGAAACCAGGAAAGGTTTGGGAGTGAATGATACCTCAGGAGAGGGAAGCGGCGACTTATCCAGGCAGGAGACGGGGATGAGACTGAGGAGAGATAAGAGGAGGCTGGTGGCGAGGAGAACAGCATGGGTCAGTGAGTTCATTGTAACCGGACCATGTCATCTCGCCATGAGTTCAGATCGAGGTAGAAAGAGAGGGAGTTCTGAAGACTTCAGAGTGCTTAAGAGTTGAGACAACCTTACTCAAGAAAGGTGGCAGGCAAAGTAAATGAGAGAGATGGTGATGGTCTACGGCTCTGTGAGAGAGAGAGAGAGAGAGAGAGAGAGAGAGAGAACACAGGTGGAGAACACCTACAAAGGGTGAGAGAGACAAAACAGACGATTCAGGGCTCTCTCTCTCTCTCGCACAACTGAACCCACTGTGAGATGGCATGTGAAAGCTCTATGAATTAAATTAAACGACAACAATCACTATCATTTAGGCATTTAGGTTTTAACAGTCTTCAAGTGGCTGACATGAGGTGTAAGAGCGGACACATGCGGAGGTTATCCCTACGAAAATGGTGCAAGAATTATGAGAGAGATGTCTCACTCTCAATAGCCTCTTACTTTCGGCTCAGTGAGGATAGAGATTTGTCGAACGGATGGTAGATGGGGGTCAGGAGAGAGAGAGAGAGAGAGAGAGAGAGAGAGAGAGAGAGAGAGCAGACGAGACATTTCCACAGGGAGGTATGGGCCAAGGAATTGTCTGGTTGCACCTTCTCCTCACATGACAATTCACTGTTGTCATGACCTGCTGTAATAATACAAAAATATGTAGGAAGTAGGAGGAAAAAGATAGCAAGGCATTTAAGGATGCCAAGGTGTATAATTTCCAAGGTAACCTCCCAAGGCATGCGTTCCTCAAATGGGCAGAAACACCCATCACATGGGTTGGGTTCTAATCCTGCAACCTATCATATAGTTGTCTGGTGTGATTCCACTGAGAGAAGAAAGAAGACATGGAGCAAAAGGATGGGGTAGATTTTGTCCCATGGCATGTAAGCATCATGACCTATGTTGAAAATATCAAAAATACCCAGCAATTGAAGGATTAAGCACAACCTATGTAAATGCATTAGCCAGAGATAAAACTCTTTTCCAAGTACTGACACAAACCCAGATCAGGATCATTATAGTGTTGTTTCAATTACCCCAGCTATCTGCTAAATCCTTCAAGTGTCCTTGCTAAAAAAAATATATATAAAGTTTTTTTATAATTATCTTTTTTTTTTTTCTGTTCTCAGCAAAACATGATCTTTTTTTGTGAACCAAAATATACATAACAATTCTTGGCATTCTATTCCTAAGTCTTTGAGATTTGCATATGAATGTTCACATTCTTTATAGAAACCTAGATATAGGTTAGAGGTCATGATACTTCTGAGATGACCCACATCTTTTGTGGAATTGGATTTTAGATGCTAATGGAATCACTGCCGGCTCTCAGTGACCCTATTTTGTTTGCCATTGGTCCAAACAAGGGTACCCTAGAAACAACCATGAGTCATCACAACTGAAATATTTTTTGAACTGGTTTAAATTATAGATGGGACCAGTAAAATTTAACTGATAACCTAGTAAAAACCAAAAAAGAGACTATTCTCTTTGTTTGAATATATATTGTTTTATCTGACCCTTATGGGATGCTTCAGAATTCTGAAGTGTCAACAGTGGTGTCAAAGAGATGGTCCACAGATGGTGGTCCTTGGCACAAGCATAAGTTGCCATCACCAAAATGTGGGTGACGCATTTAGTATCAACATAGGAGGAACTAGAATATTACCTAAGGATACCTTACAGTAACTTCCATTAACAAGTTCCTATGGTTTCTGTACCCTGAGCAGTGAGCACAACCAATCAGATACTATGCCAACTTATTTTGCATGCATATTATGATAAGCTGTAAATATCTCGATTCATAGGTTGACCACTACTGCTTTCGAGTTACGCAATGCATGAGGAAGAAAAGATAACAGTGCCGTTCAAATAAAAGGAGCATACTAGTCTGAACTGATTCTGAGTTATTAAGGCTTTATAAATACCTGCTGTAATCATGTTTAAGGAGATCTTGCAACAGAGTGGCTTTTCTTTCATCAAGTTTGACACTGCATAACTGTAATCATGTCGAAGGTGCCAAAACTTTGATAGTCTATCGTAAAGTTCTGGACTCGAATTTTATCTTTGTCACTTGCCTTTACAAAACAAAAAAAAAAATTCAATACTGCAGTCAAAAACAACAAAAACAGAAGTCGCTTTCAATTTTTTGATATGATTCCAAATGCCCAAAAAAAAGCATCTAGTCTTTTATCTTTCCTAAAAATAGGTAAAGAAACAGCTCATGGACAAATCTTGATAATTTTGTTTGTACTTAATGTATGTACAGTGACCATCAAGTATCGGTGCATTAACATCTCAAAAACCAAAAAAGCTGCAACTGTCATTCATTTCTGCATTCATAACAATCCATTGAATATGGAATCACAAATTAGTTAAGATCGGATCACAAAGGGTAAAACAAGGTTGATATCATAATACACTACAAGAACGCACTCAAAATGTTCAGTCTGTGGATTAGTTATCAAGTAATCATGACTTTAGACAGGGAAGAGATAGGGAAATTGCTTCTGCTTCATTGACACCTATACATAGATGGTAACACCTGATCAGTGTAATGCCACCATACATCATCACCGAGGATAGTAACTGCAACAATGCTGACTGGTTTTCATTTTGCTGCAATTTCCTGGCTAGCTACCTTTTGCAAGAATACACCAAAAGCTGACCAAATTGTAATACTAAAACCAAAACTATATCTTAGCACCCAAATTCTCTAATTACACATTGTTTAGCTTACATATTTTGATCCATACCCTTAAATTTTTATTTGTCTTCTTTCTTTCTTTTTTCCTTTAATTTCTCACTGCTATCCTATATTTACCACTGCTTGTTGACATATACCTCTTGATACTTCTCCCACTCATTCTATTTTTCGTTTTTGTCTATGCTAATGCTTTTGTTGCATTTTCTATTTGTAAAGTTCATGCATTTTCTTTTCGATTTGCTACTGCTGTTGGCACTGCTAGTACTAGTAGCTCTTTTCCCTCTACTTTGACATGTGATACCACTATAGTGTTCTACAATTAAATGACTGTAACCAGATGCTGTTGTACTTACTTTTTCTCCCTTTATCTTGTGTTATTTTTGTTGCACCTTGAGTTTTTGTTTTCAGAAATCGTTTCTGGATTCTTTTCATTTGTTATTGCTTAATTATTCTAGTCAGTAAATATCTCCTTTGTTCTAAGTAGTTTTTTTCCCTATTGAAACTCAAGAAGTTCCTGCTTCAATTGGGTTATACATTTAGCTTTCTTCCGCAGATAGAAATTTGTTCTTTCTTATTAACTCTGTATTGGACAAGTCATCATAGTAGTCTTTCCATATTAAAACACAGAAGTCCCCGCTTCAATGTCATTAGCTGTGTTCCACAGGTGGCAAAGCAATGGAGTAATATCTAAAGACATCATATTTTATTATCAATCAACTTGAGCTCCCTTTTTGCTCATATTTTTGTGGATCATATGTTTGGTTCAAGAATATCATTTCATATGTCATTAGTGATTTTGGGTTTTTCTTTTCCAGATTTTCTTACCAAACTACGGTAAGCAGTCCACTTCAACACTTAGGTAATTACTGTGTATTTTTGGCCTGTGCACCACCTGGATGCCTTGGCAACAATTAAACAAGTTCCTTAAGAATTCCATAGAAATATTGGATGTGATATCTTAGAGCATGTTGAGAGCAACATATATTAGAAACATTCTCACAGAAGCATCTCATCATTATCATCAAAAGGAGAAAAGCATTTTCTATCAACATAGAATTGGCTAGAAGCTGAAAAATGAAAAAGTTGAAGATACCCACAAGTGGCTGACACAACATGTCAACCATCTCAAACTAATGGTGAATTCCATCAAGGCAAATTTAGATAAGGAAAACAAAAAAGATTGCCCAAGAAAACCCAAAAGGTCAGTAAACAGAAAGTGCTACTCCATTCCTTCTGGTTTAACGTCAAGCCATCATTGAGCAACCCCATATCATCTCTTAACTCGAGGACAGGCCAGAAGAATGGAGAAAAGGGAAAATTGTCCATATACAGTGCAAACTGCACAAACAATCTAATGAAAATGAAACCAATTTTTTAAAAGAATATTTAATTTGACCTGAACTCACCCATTCATACTTCTGGGTTGGATGTGCAATGAAGAAAAGAAATACGGCCTGTCAAAACGAAGCAAAGGGAGTACTATTTGAAGCATGGAGTTATGTCTTAGATAAATGGATTTTATCCAGATCCACAAATCATGTTATTTGCTATTATTTATAACAAATCACTTCAATTCCATCCAATTTAATTGAATTATAGTCGCCTTACCATTCCAAACAGTGGATTTCGAAGTGAATTCTAACAAGAACTACAAATGTTGATCTTTGTTTTGGAACTTAATTCATATCTAACAGGTGTTAATTGAACTCTTTTCACTTCAACCAAGACAAGCAGATTCTGAAGATGGAAAATGGGAAGACACCACATCAAACAAAACATCGACTCTAACGACCAAGGCATGATCCTCGTACGAGATATGCAGGGTTGTCTCATCAATCAACGCCGAAAAAAGAACATTTGGAGATCGATCGAAAGAGCAGCAGAGCATAATCATACCCGATCGGCGGTTGAGTTTGTGAGGCGAAGAGCGCTTCCCCGATGACGCCGAAATCGAGCCCCGAAGTCGCTCGCCAAGGCGTCGTCGGAGGCCGCTTCGAGGATCGAAGGCCCATCTTGGGAGCGTTCGTTCACTGGCCATGGTGATGGTTTTCGAGGGGTGATCAGTCAAAATCGAAACGATCGGCATTGATGGGTTAAGACGAGGTTGGATCCGGTCCAATTAGGTCAGACCGAGTCAGTTGGAATGTACTACATGATTGAGCCCATCGTTGGATTATATTTCCTGTTTAATTGAGCTGGGTTTGATTGGGTCGAAATCAGACCGCCCCTTACTGCAATCGAACCATCCGGTCCATGTTGGTTCATACCCGGTTCAGTTCTTCCCCATCAATTTCTTCGCACGCTACTGGTGCGGAGAACAAAGCAAATAATTGGTCACACAACGTCGAGAGAAAAGGGTTTCTTGCGTGCGTCTTTTGCAGATTGCTGTAATTTTCCGCGTCTCCTCGGGCTTTGGTGAGAATTCCCTCCCCCTCTCTCGCCTCTCCTGTTTCGAAGACCCGTCAAAATTGTTTCTTTATGCTCTTCGTTGGTGCTTCGTCCATCTCCAACCCGCCGTTCCCGTGTCTGCTGGTTCCGAATGCCATTATTTTCTCCTAGAGACGACCTAAAGCACGAGGCTTTGTCACCCATGTTGTCCCCTCGTACTGTGAATGCCATTATTTGCAGTATATCTCGCACTGTTCTTCACTGAGGCTGTTGTCTTGTTTTGGTGATTGGGATTCGGGAGCGGCTTCTCTTGCGCTGGAAGTAACAGCCGCGTCTGGGAGGTGGTTCCTCGTCCTCGCCTTATTTTTCTCTTTTTTGTGGTTTGTTGGTCGGTGCGCGTGAATTGATTTGAGATCAAAGACGCAATTCTTTGATTTATATTCTCATATATTTGGATCTCTCGCCTTTTATTATCTTGATTTCGTCGTCTGGATCGGCTTTTTTTTTACTCAAGATGATGGCTTTTGGTTAGCAGAAGTTATTCGTCCTTGTTCTTGGAATTTAGGGTTCTTGATCTCTCGGCCTGCTTCATTTTCATAGTGGTTTCTTCAACTAGGTCCTTATATTAGTCCTTTTTTTTCGTTAAAAGAGGGGTTTATGCTTTCTCTTTTGGGGGTGAACAAGGGCCAGTTTTGGAGTCGACGTAGAGAATTGCATCTGTTTTCTCCTTCGACTCTTCCTATTAACCATATTTTTCATCTTGATTTCGAGTTAGTGGTTGCTGGTTCAAAGCTTTCCAGGCGACCCATTGTACATGATGAGACACTTTCTTTTGCTATATAGCATTTCCATCTTGATCTATAATTTGGATCTCACCGTTTGAATCACTTGTCCTATATGGTTTTCGTTCTCCAAGTTCTTTTATTTTTTAATATTTAATTTCTTCTCATGAACTTATGTATCACATCCAATTGATTCCAAGAACATATTTTCCCTTGATTTTCAAGTTCTTGATTTGATCTGCAACATTTTGAGTTCATACTTGTGGGTGGAATTTCTTGGTATTATTAGTACACATTATTTTAATCTTCGTGTTTGAACAGAGATTTAGGTTGATTCTCTTTCTTTGCTCACAGGATGGCAGATTGCAGTGAATTCAGAGCCTGGGAGGAGCTGATTCCTGATGCTCTAGGGCTAATCTTCAGCAACCTCTCGTTGCAAGAGATTTTGACTGTGGTGCCCAGGGTATGCAAATCTTGGTGCTGGGTGGTTTTGGGGCCTTACTGCTGGCAAGAGATTGACATAGAGGAATGGAGCCAGCGGTGCAAACCGGAACAGCTAGATCAAATGCTTCAGATGCTTGTCACTCGAAGCTGTGGTTCCTTTCGCCGGCTTAGCATTTCTGGGCTTCATACTGAATCCATGTTTACCTTCATTGCTGACCAGTAAGCAGTGTGTGGGTTGCATTTCTTCAATTATCTCTTCCTCAAAACTCTTTGAATTGGCTCATGAGATTGCCTATTTTGTTATAATTTAAGATCGGCATCTCACACACTTGGCATTTTCTTTCTGTTTGTGGCCACATAACTTCATAATTTGGTCAAGGACTCATAGAATTGGTGGAACATAGCTGCGGGTTGAGGCTTCGAGGATCTTAACAGAAAGTTTATTTATAGAATATCCCTTGATATTTCTTTGTGTAGATAACTAAATATTTTTAGACACTCTAAATATTGATATTGGAAGTGTGAATCATAATCTGAAATTCTTGGAAAGATCCATTCATTTGTATTTATCGGGCATCACATCAAGTGTACTAAGTAGGATACTTGTCGTGTAAATGATAAATAGTAATGTCACCTCAAGAATCAATGCTAGAAAAGATTCATGTATCGATCTCGAAACTTTTGGAAGTATGGTTAATATTTTACAGCTATTCCTAGAACATACATCTATAACAAATCTTTCAAGTTTGCCTGCTGATGTGTTTCTTATTACATTAATATACGCCAGTGATCTAAATAGGCACTCAAGCGAGGCGAGGCGAGGCCTGACCTCCTTTTGTGTGGACCAGGTGGCGCGCTTCAATGAGGCGCCGCCTGGGCGCTCGCCCGAACCTAGGCGCCGGGCGCTTCGGGCGAGCGCTCAATTCAAATAAGCAAACCAAACCAGCCTTTTAATGCAGTTTCTTACCCTCAAAAGCCACCCTTCATGCTCGTGCGACCTCGAGCCAACCCTAGCTATTGCTGCTAAACACCCTTTGGAGCTTCCACCGTTGCTGTTCGCAGCTTTTGCCGCTGTCGTTGCTGGTGTCTACAGCTTACGCCGCTACCACTGCTGCTATCCCCAGCTTCCACCACTGTCATTGTCGTTCACAACGTTGTCGTATAGCTATCTTAAACTAATCCTCAGTCGTTGCTACTTCCAGCTTCTCATTGTTGCTTTCTGTTACTTTCCGTCGGTTTCCACTGTTAGTGACCCTTTTATCCCCCTTTGTTACTGTTAACAATATTTCTCCCTTTTTAATTATTGTTAACAGTAAGTAATATACTATTAACAATATATTTTTAATTTAATATCATATTTTATAATAATTATATTATATATTTTTTATATTTAAATATTTTAAAGTGTCTCGCTTCACTCGAGTGAGCACCTAGCATCTTAAGTGTTTTGGGACCTTGGCGTCTAGTACTTTTTAAATCACTGATATATGCCTGTTACGTAGAAATCTTTTTTTGTTTTAAAATTGTTTATTAGATTATAGTTGCTTGCTAACCTTGTTGTTTACCTTCAGGCTTTTAATGTTAAAAAAACTCATTATAGCATTTTTTTTCCAAGAGAGTAAAGATATATAAATCAAAACTTAGCATCGTTCGATACAACTATCTCCGTTTGCATCATTGCAAACCAAAAAACCTAGATCAGGATGTAAACCCTCTTTACCTCCTGCCAGTTACAATCAAAAGAAGAGTTTCTAACAAAGCTGGCGAGCCAATTTGTCGGATGATTGCCCTCTCACCAAATATGGACGAAGAACACTCCAAAAATGCTTTGTTAGAGGGTGAATGTTCTGTTACGCCACAGCAATACTCCAAGGCAGTGTCGCATGCCTTGTTAAAATATCAATACTAGCTTTTGAATCTGTTTCCACAATCAGGCTAGTAACTCCAGATCCAAAGCCTTCACCATCCCCTCTTCAATAACCCATGCCTCACACAGCAGGCCATTATAGCATTTGATTACAATAGGAAACAATGATCAGGTAGTCACTGGGGTTCATCAATGGAAACTAATAAATGCGATGATCCTAAATTGGAAATTTGTGTCTCATCTCTTTGGTCTGCAAATTCTTTTGTTTCCTTATTTTTCATTTTTTTTAACTTCCAAACTCTAGTATTAAGAGAGACAAACTTGGGAAATAGAAAAAAAGAGAAAAGAAAAGGGCTTTAATTAGGTTTTGCTGTTGTTTGTTTCTTATGGTTAACCTTTTTCTTGCATTCATGGCTTTTTTTTTTCCATTTTTTGTTTTGCCAGTGCTGATTCCCTTCAGAGATTGGAGTTGCCAAGGAGTGAAATAAGTGACTCAATAGTAGAACAAGTTGCGCCAAGGTTGTCGAATATCACTTTCCTGGATGTGAGCTACTGTGGAAAGATAGGTGCCCATGCACTAGAGGCTTTTGGTAGGAATTGCAAATTCCTTGTCGGTCTGCGGCGTAGGATGCATCCAAGAGAAGTGGCAGACAAGGTCTGCAAAGACGAAGAGGCCTATGCCATTGCCAATACAATGCCCAAGCTGCGTCGGTTGGAGATGGCCTACCTGCGCTTGACTACAACAGGGGTCCTTGAGATTCTCTCACGGTGCAGGGATCTTGAGTACTTGGACCTAAGAGGGTGTTGGGAAGTCAAGCTTGATGAGAAGTACATAAAGGAGTGCCATCCCGGATTGAAGGTATTGGGACCACATGTCACAGACTGCTATGAGCGGAGCTTCTGGGAAGATTGCTCTGACTATGATTCTTCTATAGACTCCTGGGATTTCATGGACGACGGGATCAATATCTACGATGGAGAAAGTGATGATGATGGTGTTTGGAATGATGAGCAAGGACTAGAGGGGTTGGAAGTCAGGTTCTATGGATGTGGTTTTAGTGATGCCTCTGCTTGCTTTGAATGGCCTCCATCTCCATGACCGTTGCTTCCCGCTTCATGCTTCAAGAAGCTCCATGGCGACAATAGTACTTGTCTGCCGGTGCACTTTAGAAATACTAAAATCTATATTGAATGTGTGTTGTACAATTTTACACTTTAAAATGTCTGGACTCAATATGTCGAATCCCTCTAATCCGTAAGGAGTTGTATGGTGCAACATGAGCTGTATTGTTCAGTGAAAATGCTCATAACTGTATGTTTGTACTGAGGTCCAGCTGATCAAATATGGAGGCCTCTCCAATTGTTTGTAGCAAAATCTAAACAGATGCCATGAATGGGAAAAAGACTAATTCTCTATCTGTTCCCTTTGCAGTCTCCTTCCAGGATTGGGTTGTGGACCAGCAAGAGAGTTGCTGATTCTTCTGTTGGGTAGCCTCGGTGGTGTATGAATTTTAAATGCGATGATCTTTTATTTTCTTTCATCTTTGATTTCGAAAATTTGATTTGATGCATCAATCAATGAAATTTGGTTATTGCTAACTGTGTCAATGGTAAGAAGAACACCAATTACTGAGTTGCCAGTTTTGTGGCAAATTGTTGCTCCTACAGAATCTCCCTCAACATGGAAAAAGACATCAAAATGCAAGATTTTTTCTTTGTGATTCGAGCTGAAATAAGACTTTCTGAAGTGACTAATAACATTGAAAGCTTGATCACGGACAGGAATAGAAGCTTGTGATAAATTGGATGCAATTAAACATTAAAAAAGTCAACCATTATAAGTCAATTGCGTAAAAAAAAGTAAATTATGCAAAGTTAAACATTGTAAGTCAAATGGGCTCAAAATTCAATGGAAATCATTTCGTATAATTCTAAATAGATATCATTATTAATTTAGGAACCAAAATAATCAAATAAGGAGACTTGTGTGTTAGTTATTGTTAGTACAAATAACTTTTTACCGTGATCCTGGGTAGTCGACGGAGAGTCCGGGAACCCGGGGCTCGTCTCGGTAAGGTTCGGGCTCGTCGATGGCTCCTGCTCCGGCTAGGTCCCGAGGGGTAGCGTGCGCCGATGTCGCCGGGAACGGAACCTGCACAAGGCGGGTCGGAGGGTGCTCCGCCCGACCCCTCCGACGCTCAAGTCAGTCCCTCTCCCGTAGGCCGGTTCCCAAATAGTTGAAGAGTTCGGAGTGCACCTTCTTCCCCCTTTTTCCTGCCTTACCCCTTCGCCTTAAATAGGTCGGACGGATGGCATGCTTCCGGTTGCGTCTGCGGGTGGCATACGGACCTGACCTCGTAGACCGGTGCCGTGGTCAACCCTGCGTGTAGTTGGGGCGAGACAGAGGAGAAGCGACGTCGGGTAATCAAATCGCGGGAGTAAAAAGCGGAGGGACGATGACGTCATCCGAACGTAATACCCAGAATCGAATGTCACGTCACATTTAATATCCATAACACTACCCTCAAAAGTCACTCGCGGACGGTCTTGAGGTTGTCAGGTGGTGTTAGAAATCGATATGAGCGGTCGGCTGAGATCTCGGGCGGAGGTTCTACCTATCGTGTCGTAATTGACTGAACCATTGTGCTGGTGGAGGAGTCCATGCGCCGTTCAAGACCATGATAACCGGACCGCCGTTCGGGATAAGGGGTCGAGCAGCCGCTCAAGACCCAGAGAACCGGTGGTCGAGCCGTCGCTCAAGACCATAATAACCGAACCGCCGTTCGGGATTAGGGGTCGAGCCGCTGCTCAAGACCCAGAAAACCGGTGGTCGAGCCGTCGCTCAAGACCATAATAACCGAACCGTCGTTCGGGATAAGGGGTCGAGCCGCCGCTCAACACCCAGAAAATCGATGGTCGAGCCGTCGCTCAAGACCATGATATCCGAACCACCGTTCGGGATAAAGGATCGAGGCGCCACTCAACACCCTATTATCGAACCGCCGTTCGGGATAAGGGGTCGAGGCTCGCTCAAGACCTAGAAGACCAATGGTCGAGCCGCCGCTCAAGACCATGATAACCGAACCGTCGTTCGGGATAAAGGGTCGAGTCGCCGCTCAAGACCTGTAAAACCGTGGTCGAGCCGCCAAGACCATAATAACCGACCCGCCGTCCGGGATAAAGGATCGAGGCGCCACTCAACACCTCGCATTTGCGAACCGCCGCTGGGATTAGGGGTCGAGGCCCGCTCAAGACCTAGAAACCAATGGTCGAGCCGCGCTCAGACCATGATAACCGAACCACCGTGGGATAAGGTCGAGCGCGCTCAAGATAATACCCGAACCGCCGTTAGGGATGAAGGGGTCGAGCGCCAGCCAAGACCTGTAAATCGTGGTCGAGCCATCGCTCAAGACCATAATAACCGAACCGCCGTTCGAGATAAGGGGTCGAGCCGCCGCTCAAGACCTAGAAAATCGGTGGTCGAGCCGCCGCTCAAGACCATAATAACCGAACCGCCGTTCGGGATAAGGGGTCGAGCCGCCGCTCAAGACCCAAAAAACCGGTGGTCGAGCCGCCGCTCAAGACCATAATAACGGAACCGCCATTCGGGATAAAGGATCGATGCGCCACTCAACACCCTGTTACCGAACCTTCGCTCGGGATTAGGGGTCGAGGCCCGCTCAAGACCTAGAAGACCAATGGTCGAGCCGCCTCTCATGACCATGATAACCGAACCGTCGTTCGGGATAAGGGGTCGAGCCGCCGCTCAAGACCCAGAAGACCAATGGTCGAGCCACCGCTCAATACCATGATAACCGAACCATCGTTCGGGATAAGGGGTCGAGCCACCGCCAAGACCTGTAAACCGGTCGAGCGCTCAAGACCATATAATCGAACCGCCGTCGATAAGAGGGTTGAGCCGCCAAGACCAAAATCGATGGTTGAGCGCCGCTCAAGACCATAATAACCAACCGCCGTCGGATAAAGGATCGAGGCGCCACTCAACACCCTGTTACCGAACCGCCGCTCGGGATTAGGGGTCGAGGCCCTCTCAAGACCTAGAAGACCAATGGTCGAGCCGCCGCTCAAGACCATGATAACCGAACCGCCGTTCGGGATAAGGGGTCGAGCCGCCGCTCAAGACCTAGAAGACCAATGGTCGAGCCGCCGCTCAAGACCATGATAACCGAACCGCCGTTCGGGATAAGGGGTCGAGCCGCCGCTCAAGACCTAGAAAACCGGTGGTCGAGCCGCCGCTCAAGACCCAGAAAACCGGTGGTCGAGCCGCCGCTCAAGACCATAATAACCGAACCGCCGTTCGGGATAAAGGATCGAGGTGCCACTCAACACCCTATTACCGAACCGCCGCTCGGGATTAGGGGTCGAGGCCCGCCCAAGACCTAGAAGACCAATGGTCGAGCTGCCGCTCAAGACCATGATAACCGAACCGCCGTTCGGGATAAGGGGTCGAGCCGCCGCTCAAGACCTAGAAAACCGGTGGTCGAGCCGTCGCTCAAGACCATAATAACCGAACCGCCGTTCTGTCACGGACAAAATTGTAAACGGCTTGTTCGATGTAATGCTTATGCATGTCCGTGTCCCTTTTGGTTGGTTGTCACTTGTAAAACTTGTAAAGGGCTTGCCAAAGGCAAAATGCCTCATTTGAGCGAGTTTGTAAGCCATTGTAGGCTTGTACATAAAGCTGCGTCGAGTGACATACTTGTACTAGAATTCTGGTCTCAGTGGACCAATTTTATACCTTTGTTGTGCAAACTGCTCGAGCTTGTAATATGCATGGTTGGCTATAAAGTGTTTGCTAAAAGAGTGGCTTGTGGATCCCGTGGTGAAGCGCTTTCCGTCCCGCTTCTCTCTTCCGTAGGTCCTAAGGGATTCTAAGAGATTTCGGGAGGCCTTTGAGGTGATACGCATTGGTGCCGCACGGTTTAGGCAAAACCAGCTAAGTCCGTGATGATGGTATCAGAGCGGGACAAGCTCACTTACAAACACTTAGCATGCAAACGTGGGGGACCTAGCGAGGCACCACGAATACAAGCTAAGAGGAATTACGGAGCGCACAAAGGTTGGGATGGCTGAGTTCGAGCAGTGGCTTGACGTTAACACCCAGACTTTGATAAGGTTGCTCGAGGCAAGCAGAGTGCTTGGCAAAGGATGAGACCGCAAGGTGGAGTGGGTTGTTCAACGATCGAAAGAGTTGTTAACTCGAGGAATTCGATACTCATGCAAGGCCTTGCATGCGGACGATGGATTGTTCGCGACCATCCCAAGGCGACCGGGTTCGCGCCATGGAGCATTAAAACTTTCTCTTCGGCATGTGCAGGATACTTTCGTAAGAGGTCAAGTGTGCAGCAGTTCGCATGTTGCTAGACCTAGAGGGGTGCAAAGGCGAAATGTATTGGTGAAATGTCACAATCTAGCAAGTGCATTTGCAAAGGCAGAATTGGGCACGCTTTGTTCAAGCAGAGGCTAAGTAGTCCAATGGGATGGTGGTATCCAAAACTTCCAAAGGGAAGAAGGCGAAGAGCGGTTGCTCCAACA
The DNA here is from genome assembly GCA_023547065.1 of Musa troglodytarum. NCBI lineage: Eukaryota > Viridiplantae > Streptophyta > Magnoliopsida > Zingiberales > Musaceae > Musa > Musa troglodytarum. The sequence continues at coordinate 40,435,307 of CP097510.1, read as the reverse complement.
GACAGATATCCAAGAGGGATAATCTTGTGCAATGAACTGCACTAGTTGAGGAGTACCTCAAGTCAAGCTCGATGGATCGAGTAAGCGTAAGGAGTCATTGCATGATCTCGCCATGGTGATGCTGGTGGACGACAGCGAGATCAAGTGGGGAGCAACCTGTGCAATATAAAGTGAAGGCACACTTGGAGCCGATAGTGAGATCGGACTCAACAAAGGGTTGACCCGTGGAATGGTGGGCGTGAGGGCCACCATTAACTCAATGCAAATCGAGAAGCGGAACAACTTGGGGGTAACTTGTTGATGTACCCAAACCGCATGAAGGGAGTTGGCGAAGAAGATAGAACGATGGAGCGGAGGCTTAGAGCTTTCCTTAGACAGAGGTCAAGGACATGGACTCTTGCAGAGGTAGGAATCGGATCATGTCGTTCCATGGGTTTCATATTCAGATAGAGCCGACTCATCTTGCATGGCAGTTTGCTGAGGCAAAGTTGGTGTCAATAGGTCTTGACACGGGGCAAGAGGATGCAGCGACAGATACTCTTGAAGAATATGCCATAGTGTAGCTATTCAAGTTGCCATGAGGAAAGCGGTGCGCAGCGGAGATTGTGCTGGTAGGGGCAGGGTCCCAGGATCCAGACAATGGTGCACCTATTTCAGTGAAGTCAGGGGACTTCAAAGGAGCTGCTAGGCGATGGACTGTCCTAGAGCTAGGCTTCATCCGAGTGTGACCCGAGAGTGGGTGGACGTAAGGTCGATTGCCAAAGGAGTGAACATATTCGGTCCGGGCGAAGGCCTTACGATGTGTTGGGCGGAGTCCACACATGGAGATATCGCACCGAAGTTCATACCACAGGATCGGGACGCAAGGAGATGTCATCAGCGATGACATGATGCAATGGATCATGGTGGAATGGTTCGTGGCAAGTCGACACACGTTGAGTCCCATGGGGACTAGATCATGCAGAAGTATGATCGTGGAGCGCGACTAGGAGCTCCAAGTCGGTGAACAACATGACGGCAAGAAGAGCTATGGATTCAAGCGTGAATGCCATGGTACCGCAGAGGCGGTCTTCCGGCGTGCACCGAATGTTGCATTGAGTGGAAGCCTTGGACATCACTATGGGGCCGTGCCCTATCGAGGAAGAAGTTCAGATGCAAGTACCGTGGAGTCCCATGTGGGACCGGATCATGCAGAGGTATGATCGAGCTACCGAAGAGTGGAACCGCTTCAGAGCTCACATTCGCTAAGGGAGCCCGGCAAGTCGCTGGACAAGGCCGAGTGTTTAACATTGCAGCCAATGAAGCCAAGGAGAACAGAAATGGTGCAAGCCCTGTGACATGAATGGCAGTGGCCATACATGGGTGTTGTAATCTGTCTTTCCAGCGACCAAGTGGAACTACTCAGAGAACACAGAGGTGTCGAAGCAGATGGTCGAAACGGGGCGAAGAAGCAATGACGAGTCCAAGAGGGACTCAGCTACCCAAGATCAATCATCGGTTAGATTGAAGGTGGACTCAAAGGAGTGCCACAATGCCGTGGAGGCGAATCTACCGATCATGAAGAAGGGATGTAGATGCGAGACAACGGATAGTAGTGCTATGGGCGCGTAAGGCCATGGTACCGCAGAGGCGGACTTCCGGGAGTCATCAATCCCTTTGCTCTCATAGAGGGAGAGCACTTGGTCGTGATATGGGCCGTGAAGGAGGAGAATGCTTGGGCAAACTCCAAGTACCAAGACAAGGAAGGGCGTCAAGGCTGTGGAACTTCGTGAAGACCAAAGGTCAATAGACTTTCCATCAAGATAGCCGTGAGTGAAGGACTTCGGTCGATGCAAGAGTGCATGACCAAAGATCGGAGGCAAAGACGCTGTGCTGTACCTTTGCTACTCGTGAGGAGTCGGCGACGTAAATGATGGAGAAGGCGGTACAATCCCAAAGGCGACTCAGATCTATCTGGAGACTTACTCCAAGTTGGAGTGATAACTTCTTGCATTCCAGAAGTTCAAGGGCAATGAGAAGGCGAATCATAGTAGCCGACTCGTAAGGATTGCAAACACTTCAAGTGCTTCTAAGTGTGAGCTAAGAGCAAAGCGAAGTCTAGTAACCACTTGATGCACGAAGTACAACCTCGAGGAGGCGGGCGAAGTCAAGTAACCTTTGCCTTCTCAACTCTCAAGAGAATGGGCGAATCGAGTACCCCACTCTCTTAGTTATCCGCAGAGGAGCTCGCACAAATTTGAAGACCCTTCAAGTGACTAAAGGAAGATAACAGATGTCAAGTCCTCACCAATGGTGATCAGTGCAACTGAGAGTAGACTGTCTGCTTCATTTCTTAACCGAATGCCAATCGAAAGCGGAAATGATGCGAGCCTACTTGGGCAAGACAACTAAGTGGAAGAAGATTCGATGGGCAAATTTTACGGAGGAAGACCTGAAAAATTTAAAGGTTGAGGCGATGCTCGTAAAGCTCCAACAAGCATCTATCCAATTGAAGAGACAAGAAGAATTTGAAGATCGCGATATCAAAGATGGTCTTTTCCTTCATCGATGAATCCGCAAGACTCAAGCAAGGATCAAGACAACTTTGCCGAATTCTACACGAGTCGAGTTATTGGCAAGTAGTTGAAGCAAAGATGGCGGATTAAAGTTTGACGACTCAACAACAACAAGTGGAGAGCAATTGGGAGCCAAGGGGCGCATTGCCGAGGAGCAGTAAGATCAAGATCCAACAAGGAAAAGAAGTTGCAGCTACAAGAAAGGCTTCGACGAGGACGCCAAAGGAATAAGTGGGGAGAATGTCACGACAAAATTGTAAACGGCTTGTTCGATGTAATGCTTATGCATGTCCGTGTCCTTTGGTTGGTTGTCACTTGTAAAACTTGTAAAGGGCTTGCCAAAGGCAAAATGCCTCATTTGAGCGAGTTTGTAAGCCATTGTAGGCTGCAAAACCGGGTGGTCCCGCCAACACCGCCGCCAACACTGCGACAAGACCGCCAAGACCTGGTCGTAGCCGCCAAGACCATAATAACCGAACCGCTTCGGGATAAGGTCGAGCGCCAAGACCTAAAACCGGTGGTCGAGCCGCCAAGACCATAATAACCGAACCGCCGTTCGGGATAAAGGATCGAGGCGCCACTCAACACCCTATTACCGAACCGTCGCTCGGGATTAGGGGTCGAGGCCCGCTCAAGACCTAGAAGACCAATGGTCAAACCGTTTCGAAAACCGTTCGCGCTAGTGCGATTGCGGGAATCGAGGGGTCGCTGACGTGCAGGGCAAGTTACTCGCCTGGGCGATGGACACGTCACATCCTCATTAATATTACGTCGGCGTTTGGACTGCCCGGTGCGATGCCGTTGGGCGGTATGTGCGGCATCATGTCGCCCACCTCGGAAGGCGAAAGGGCGAGGCCTTTTCTATAAATAGTGCGCCCGCGACACTCTATCACCTTTCATCGGAGTTTTTCGTCTCTCGAGTCCCGCCGTTGTCTTCCTCCGAGTTTTCTTCCTTGGCCCTGTCTCTTGCCACCTTCGCGATCCTCCGCCAGAGGTCGTTGCACAATGGCTCTCCTTCCACCTCCTCCTCCTCTACTTCTTCCTCTTCCTCCCCTTCCGTCACTACTCGTGCCGTTGCCTCCCCATCATTTCCTCCTTCCACCCTTCCTCGTGTGAAGCGGCGCGCGCTAGAGGCCATAATGTGGCCGCACGATCAAGATTCCACCCTAGATGAGCTCTGTAGGGGATCCTCCGAGGCGCTATAGCATCCCTAAGAATACGCCTGCGCTCCCAAAGCGGGCAGAGCCTTCGATCCGGTTCCCAAGGGCTTTGCCCTGACTCTCGATGCCCTGGAGGCCAGCCTGCGTCTCCCCCTACATCCCGTTATCGTGTCCTGTATATCCTTGTGGCGGATCTCGCCTTCACAAATAACCCCCAACTCTTGGCGATACCTGGTGGCTTTCCTAGGAGAATGCCATTACGCCAATATCACCACAACCCGCAGCCTTTTTCTCTCCTGTTTCCATCTTTTCAAGGGGTCGGGGGGATATTTCCTTACTGCCCGGGCAGGGTTCCGGGTTAGCGGCGCCCCCACCAATAACAAAGGGTGGAAAAGGCGCTTCTTCTTCGTCCAGTGCGAGAAAGACTGGGGTTTCGGGGTTCGGTGGTCCTCGAGGACCATTGATAACACCGTCCCGAAACTCAACGCCGAGGAGCGTGCGCACCTCGAGAAGCTGAGGGTAATTCTTCCCTCTTCGCAAGCCATCCGCAATATGTCGGAGCAATGGCTTGTGAAAGCGGGGCTTAGCCCGCGTTCTCGGGGTAGGTTATTGTTGCTTCACGTTTTCGGGATTGCTACCACATTCTCATCTCTAACTGATCTTTGTTTTTCGCAGAAATGGTGAACCTGCGATCATTCCATGGTTCGGGCACTCCGGCAGGATCGTCTCCGCGTGCCCCGGCTGTCCCCCAAGCGAGCGGGGGGTGACTCCCCGCGGACGACTGAAAGGGGACGCCCGAAGAAAAGGCCCAAGGCAAAAGACGTGGTGGACCTCGAGGTGCCGGTGGCTCTTCCCGCTGGAGCAACCGACCGTCCAAATGCATCGGCTCCTGCCGAGAGTGCCGGGCCCAGCCAGGGGGCGATCGGGAAGGGTCCGCATCCCCCGGCCATGAAGCATCTGTGCCGGATCCCACCGGGAAAGGATCAGCCCTTCCTTTCCCGCGTAATGGGCGAGGTCCCTTCCGGGGGGGCGAGCGACCCTTTGGTGGCCCGGTGGAATGGATTGTCCCGGGGGGACAAAGTGTGGACTGGGGGAGACCCCTCGGCCACCTACCTCCGGGGGGCGCTTCATCCCGACATAGCTCGGGATCTATATACGCTCCCCTCAGAGGCTCTTATCGCCAAATCGGCCAAGTCGGTGCTGTGGGTAAGCATCGTCTTGCGTGTCTCCCTTTGGGTAAACATCGTTCGTCATTATTTACTGTTCCTTTTTTTGTGCAGAATCTTCACTACACCACGGCCCTGATCGACCGGGTCCACGACGCCGGTCGACTAGTAGGCGAGCTGAGCGAGCGCAACCTTGACTTGCGCCGTCAGCTGGAGGAGGCCCGAGCGGGATCCGGGACCGAGGCGGTTGCTGTTGCCAAGCAGCGGGCGGCCGACATGGGCGCCGAAGTGTCGCGCCTGACCGCCGAGCTCGAGGCCGCATCGGCATCGCAGGCTAGCCTGCAGAAGCTTCTCCGGACGGAGAAGTTGGAGAATCGCCTCCGCACAAAGGAGGCCTCTGAGTTGGCGCGGCGTCTTCACGAAGCCGAGGCAAAGGCCGCCCGGGAGGCCCTCGCGGCGGAAGAAGGCAGTCGACCGGAAAGGGACCGAGAGGCGATTGAGCGATACAGGAAGTCGGAGGGCTTCCTTCTCGGCTTAGACCGGACGGGTAAGGTATCTTATTAGTATGAGTATAAGGTTGCCCTAGCCCGGTTCCGAGCGTGCTCTCCGGGTTCCGCAATTGAGGAGGATCCCTTCACCTCCTGCCCCGAAGACCAGGGGGTGAACATGCCCGGCGAGGTCCCCTTCGACGACAGCCTTCCGGGTGTCGCTTCTTGAGGGACTCTGTTTTTTCTCTTCGGGAGGGTCTTCCCTCACCCCTTTTTGGGTTGTGTAACACCTTTTTTCCCCTATAGGGGCTCATTTTGTACTTTTAAAAACTTTGGCAATGCAATTTTTAAGTTAACTCCAATAGCTTGAATCCGACGCTAGCGTACTTCTGTTTGGTCTTTAAACAAAATATTTCTTGAGGTTCTGGATATTCCAGGTCCTCGGCACTTGTTGTCCTGACATAGTCGCGAAGCCTGAACGCGTCTGGACAACTTTGGTAACGCTAGGGGCCTTCCCACTTAGGTGCAAGCTGCCCTTGCGGCGGGGTCACTTACTTCCGCCTGCAGCACTGTGTCTCCCATCCGAGAGGTCGAGGCGCACTCTCTGTTATAGTTTCGCGACACTTCGATTGTACGCTAACATCTTCGTGCGCTGCCTCGCGCTTCTTCGAAAGGTCTAGGCCAGCCCGAACTCCCTGGGTCGAGGTTGACTCTTCATAGTTTTCCACCCGGAAGGTCGGAATGACTAACTTGGCCGGCAGGACCGCCTCCATGCCGAACGCCAAGCTGTATGGGGACTCGCCCGAAGCCGTTTTCGGGGTAGTCCACAAAGACCATAAGATATTCGGGAGCTCGTCGACCCAGCTTGATCGGGCTTCCGAAGTCCTTTTCTTAAGCCCGTCAAGGATAGATCGGTTGGTTACCTCGGCGAGCCCGTTGGTCTGAGGGTGGGCCACCGAGCTAAACCTCAACTGGATCTTATAACTCGCGCAGAATTCCTTAAACCGAGCGTTGAAAAACTGGGTGCCGTTATCGGTGATGATAACGTTGGGAAGGCCGAATCGAGTCACAATATTTTTCCATACGAACTGTTCGACCCGCCCGACCGTAATGGTCGCCAGGGGCTCGGCTTCCACCCACTTGGTGAAATAATCAATTCCCACGATGATATATCTCCGCTGGCCGGACGCCGGGGGGAACGGGCCCAAAAGGTCCATTCCCCATTGCGCGAAGGGCCAGGCGCAATCCATGGAAGTGAGTGGGACCGCGGGAAGCTGCGGGGCGCGGGCTTGGCGTTGGCATGTGTCGCACCGCCGCACAAAAGCCTTGGCGCCTCGATGCAACGTGGGCGAGTAGCCTTGGCGTAGTATCTTGAAGGCCAAAGTTCGCCACTCATATGCTCCCCGCAGTCGCCGTGACTTCGGCGAGAATTATTTTCGCCGCCGGATCCAAGCATCGCAGAGGGATGAGAAAACGACCTTCAGAGAGCCGCCAATTTCGCAAGACACGCTCGGGTTCGACGGAGCCGCCGCACCTGACGTCATCCTCGTGCGTAATCCTCTCGCGCTTGTATCTCTCGCACCTCCCGAATCCACGAGGTGGAGAGGTCGGGACTCCGGGGTCCCCTATCTCCATGATGGCCACCGACCGGTGTGCGAGCTCCTCGACCTCGGGATGTTCCTTGGGTTCGGCTCTCGAGGCTAACTTCGCGAGCTGGTCCGCCCGCTTGTTCTGGGACCTGGGCACTCTAGATAAAGTGAAACAAGAGAAGTTGGAGGTCTGGGTTTTTACCTCGGTCAGGTATTTTGACATGGTCGGGTCCCACGCCCGATACTCTCCGCCGACTTGTTCGGCAACCAATTGGGAGTCCGTGAGAACATGGACTGCTCTCAGCTGCATCTCGCCTGCTAAGTGGAGGCCTGCCAAGAGCGCTTCATATTCCGCCTCGTTGTTTGTGGCCTCGAAGCCGAAGCGGAGAGAGCGCTCGAAAGAGTGTCCCTCGGGGTCCTCCAGGATAAGTCCTGCCCCGACACCCCTCGAGCTAGACGACCCATCCACGCAGGGACCAGTCCTTGATAAACTTGCTCGCGCCTTTCGCTTTCCGGGTGAGTCAACTCGAGATGAAATCGGCCGTGGCCCGGCTTTGATGGCCGTTCTCGGTTTATAGCGGAGGTCGAACTCGGATAGCTCCACCGACCATTTTAGGAGGCGCCCTGCCACGTCAAACTTAGAGAGAACTTGATGCAGGGGTTGGTCGGTCATTACCTCGATCGTATGGGCCTGGAAATAGGGGCGTAGCTTCCGAGCCGCTAGGATAAGCGCTAATGCCAACCTTTCGATGGGGGGATAGCGTTGCTCCGACCCACGCAGGACATGGCTGGTGTAGTAAACTGGATGTTGTTTGTCGGAGGCTTCCTTCACCAGTACTGAGCTCACTGCATGTCGAGACGCCGCCAGGTAGAGGCTAAGCTTTTCCGGCGTAGACACCGAGGTAAGGCGTGGGAGTTCGGATAGGTGCTGCTTCAGGCGTGCGAAGGCTTCCTCGCATTCCGCCGTCCATTGGAAGTTCTTCGGATCTTTGAGGACTCGGAAGAAAGGAAGACACTTATCTCCCGACCGGGACAAAAACCGGGACAAAGCTGCTATCCTCCCGTTAAGGCATTGAAGCTCCCTTATCGTGCTTGAAGATCTCATACTGACGAGAGCTTGGATCTTTTCCGGGTTGGCATCAATTCCCCTCTCGTGTATGATGAATCCTAGGAACTTCCCAGATATTACGCCGAAAATACACTTAGCTGGATTAAGGCGCATTCCATACCTCCTTAATGTAGCAAAGGTTTCCCTCAGGTCATCAAGGTGTGCGGCTCCTGTGCGACTTTTCACAATCATGTCGTCGACATATACTTCCATGTTTCGCCCTATTTGGTGGGCGAACACCTTATTCACCGTCCTTTGGTAAGTGGCCCCAGCATTCTTTAATCCGAACGGCATGACCTTGTAAAAATAAGCTCCTTGGGGTGTGTGGAAGGTCGTGTGTTGCTGATCCTCGGTGCCATCCGGATCCGGTTGTAACCGAGTAGGCGCCCATGAAGGAGAAGCGGGCATGCCTCATGTTGAGTCGACTCACCGGTCGATCCTAGGCAAGGGGAAGCAGTCCTTCGGGCAAGCACGATTTAGATCGGTGTAGACACATCCTCCAGCTTCCATTAGGCTTCTTTACGAGGACTACATTGGACAGCCATTGGGGGTACCTGACTTCCTCAATGAAGCCGGACGCCAAGAGCTTGTCGACCTCCATTTGCATAGCTTGTTGGCGCTCGAGAGCCTGAGCCCGGGGTCTTTGTCTTACCGGGCGAGCGGTCGGGGAAATGTGCAGGTGGTGTTGAGAAACTTCCGGGTCGATTCCCGGGAGGTCGGCCGCTGTCCAAGCGAAGACGTCGGTATTTTCCTGGAGGAGGCTAATAAGTTGGGCTTGCTCTGATCGTCCCGGTCCGGACCGATCCCGACCGTCGCCGGACGGTCATCCCGCAATGAATGTTGATTGCCGGCCGTCGGCTCGGACGTTGGTCGGGTGTTACGACCCGCGGTCTTCGAGGGGCTGCTCGCCTCTTTCTCTTGCCAGGAGATTCGTCAAGTAACACCGTCGATTCCCGAGGATCTCCCGGACTTCCTAACTCCGCTGGTCGGAAACTTCAAGGTCCGGTGGTATGTAGATATAATCGCCCTTAGCCTGTTGAGGGTGGGCCGGCCCAGGATGGTGTTGTACGCGGTAGGGAGATCGACCACCAGAAAAGTCACTAGCATTGTTTTTGTCTTCGGAGAATCACCGAGTCGGTAGGGGCGTGCCCGCGAAATCGAGTCGCCAGAACCCGTGAGCGCCGAGTGCAGGGCTTCAGGCCTCCTTCGGCAACCCCAACTTCAAAAAGGCTTCGAAGTAAAGGATGTCGGCCGAGCTGCCAGTGTCGATCATAATCCTTCTGACCTACGCATTGGCTATTCGGGCCGACACCACCAGCGCGTCATCATGCTCCAAAGCTCCCAAGTCCCCTGAGGGGAAAGTGATCTCTGGCTCGGAGGGAGGGTGGTGTTCCCCGGTTGCGACGGCACGGGCATAAGCCTTTCGTCCCGAGGCGCTATGCCCTCCCGAAGCGGGCCCCCCTATAATTACGTCGATGTGTTGCTCGACCGGGCCTTCGGGATGCAGGGAGGGTTCCCGCGGACGCTGGAGGTATTGGTCTAAGTGACCCCTTCGGATCAGCTCCTCAATTTGCCGTCTCACCGTGGCATTGCTTCGCGTCATGCCCGTTTTGTCGATGGAAGCGCAATACACGGGTATGATCGCCGCTCGCCGCCCTTCATCGGGCGGGAGGCTTGAGCATTCCCGCCTTTATCCGAGAAATATTTACGTCGCGATGGCGTCAAGGGGGAGGTGGCAGCCGGATGCGTATTGGTCGGGATGCCCGCTGGCGCCCTCGCGGGATCGCCGCCTAGTCATCGTTCCCGCTCGGGATGGAGTCGAACGCCCCCTTAGTCGTTCTTCCCTTCTCCCCGACATCCAGGTTTCGGCCGCCACATATTGACTTGCCCGTTGAAACATTTTCGCGATAGACGCGGGGGGTCGCTCCACCAAGGACCAACAAAACCTTAAGGGTCGCAGTCCTATCATAAACACCTGCATCAACAGCGAAGGGTGAGCGTCAGATAACTCCCGTACCTCCGTGGTAAACCTACGCACAAAGTGGGAGAGGGGTTCGTCCTCCTTTTGCTTCAAACCGTGAGGAGCGCGCGATGTAAGGCTTTGGCCGCGCGAACGCCGTAAAATGTAGCTCAAGTCCTTGGCGAAGCCGCTCAAAGCGACGCCACCGCCCCGCTTTTTAAAGTGCCGTACTGCACGCGCGACCCTTTCAACGCGGTGGGGAACGCCGCACATCAAGGCGCCCGAGGTTCCATATAGGGCCATCCGAGTTCAAAAGCGGCAACATGGTCCGCGGGATCACCGACTCCATCATAAAGGTCAATGGAGGGAGGCGAAAGTTCAAGGGCACCGGTATTCCGTATGTCGCGTAACGGAGACTCAGTGGGGCTCCTCCTCTCGCTCCTCTTTGGACTTACAGACGCCCCTTTGCACCTCATCCAGTACCGGGAAATAGAGCGGAGTTGAGCCCGAAATAAATTCGTCGAATCTGAGGACACCACCTCGGGCTCGGGCGGGATGCCCAGGTTTTCGAGAACCCAGGTTCCGTCCTGAACCGGGTGGGAAGCTGGGGAAGATGGTGCAGTGGGGGGCGCCTCATGAGGCCGGGGGGAGGGTCCCGGTCTCTGGAGGCTCGGCCCTCCCGTCTCGGCGACGAGGAGGACGGCCCGACGGCGCTGCAGTTCGGACTGTTGGGATAGGTCCGGGCCTCCGGTGACCTGGGAAGCGGAGGAACCCTGCTCGGCGGGTGGAGTCCTAAGTCGTTGAATAAACTCCAGTAGCGTTCTACGGTCGCGGCGGGATCGTCCCTCCAGGGTTCGGAGGTAAGTGGGGCTTCCGCCGGGGTGCCTCCTGGAAGCGGCCTTTTGTCCATGTGTCATTCAGGGTGGAGCAGGTAGTCTTTCAACAAAGGGCCCTCCTTCTAGCGTCAATCTGTTAGTGCAAACAACTTTTTACCGTGATCCTGGGTAGTCGGCGGAGAGTCCGGGAACCCGGGGCTCGTCTCGGTAAGGTTCGGGCTCGTCGATGGCTCCTGCTCCGGCTAGGTCCCGAGGGGTAGCGTGCGCCGATGTCGCCGGGAACGGAACCTACACAAGGCGGGTCGGAGGGTGCTCCGCCCAACCCCTCCGACGCTCAAGTCAGTCCCTCTCCCGTAAGCTGGTTCCCAAATAGTTGAAGAGTTCAGAGTGCACCTTCTTCCCCCTTTTTCCTGCCTTACCCCTTCGCCTTAAATAGGTCGGACGGATGGTACGCTGGCTATGCTCGGGTGGTATACTGGACCGACTCGCATCGCGCCGTGATCAACCCTGCGTGTAGTTGGGGCGAGGCAGAGGAGAAACGACGTTGGGTAATCAAATCGCGGGAGTAAAGAACGCAGGAGGAGCGATGACATCATCCGGGCGTAATACCCAGGACCGAGTGTCACGTCACATTTAATATCCATAACAATTATGATGTTTTTGAATTAGCGATTTACCCCACGAACATATGTAACTATCGAGTCAAAGATTATGGTAAATGGAGAATGGTCTTTGGAAACATGAAAAATGTTTCTCGAGAGAAAAAGGTCCAAAAATAAAAGTTTTTTTTTTCCAAAATAAACTCTAAAACATTACATCTCTATTTTTTTTTTTTATGGTGTGAAAACGAAGGCAACACAAATTTCGCACGCAAAAGTACGGCAGCAGTGATGTAACAAGATAAGGGACGACGTCCGCACAACCGCAGGAAACCTTGCCTTCTGCATGAGTAACTTAACTTGTCGTCCTCCTCTTCCCCACGTCGGCCGTTCAACTCTTCCATACGTTTTACCGAGCACGCCGACGGCGAGTGCACGTGGAGGCGCACCGAGTGGCTGACCGATCACGGGTTTCACGAAGCAGGAATGGGAGCGTCGAGCGTTTGCGGGCCGATCGGCACCTCATCACCATGATTGGATACGTAGCAATGGTGCGTCTTCCTCCTTCCCATGCAGGTGTGGTGCATGGATAGCTCAGAAGACATTCCACGTAGGAGCGTCATTCCCCGGGTCAGACAACTCCTCCGCATGTTTTGCTGTTCATGTGCGTGTTCACACCAAGTGGCTCATCACAGGCTTCACGAGCTTGCAATGGAGTTGAAGCTTCCCGGTCTGAGGATATCCTGAGACTTCATCTCTGCGCCGTCGATCGGCTTCTGTACTAATTGGACCAGGATTATTTTGACCTGCGCACGCATGCGTGATCTTTGGCTATAAATACCCATGGAATATCATGTCGTGTCCATCTCAGACAGTGCTCGAGTAGAAGAAGAAGGGGGAGGGGGATGGGTGCATCACTCGAAGCTCTAGCAATGGCAGGTGCAGACTACGTGGAAAGTGCTGTAGACTTCGACACATTGGACGAAGAGATTCCTCCATATCTCTTAGCTATCGACCATGAAGAAGAGAAGACGAAGAAGACGAAGAAGAAGAAGAAGATGGGCACTTCGCTTGAGGCTCTAGCCATGGCGGGTGCAGACTACGTCGATCATGCTATCGACCAAGGAAAAGAATACGAAGATGCCAAACAGATAGATGTCGGAAAGAAGAAGAAGAAGAAGAAGAAGAAGAAGAAGAAGAAGGAGATGGGTGCATTGGATGAAGATTCTCCTCCGTGTGTCTGGGTTGTCAACAAGGGAAGAGGCCACGGAGAGGCGAAACAGATGGATGAGGAGATGAAAGCGTTGCTACTGCTGTGGGCTAAAATGGCTGCATCATCGATCCGAAGGAAGCTCGCTGATTAAGAGTTACCTACCGCTGCTGTTTCGCGCAACTCGTTGCGAAGGAACGGGTTTTGCTTCCATCATAGCCAGAAGAAGAAGGCAATCGGCTCCGTGCTTCGTGTAGAGAGACATAGCGATAAGATTCGTATGCCATGCTTTTGTCCATTTGTTTCGATCGTAGATTGGTTCTAAAAATCAAGCGTTTTAACTCCTCCATTTTTGTCAGACTACTTCTATTTGGCATTTGCATGGCATGATTATGTTTGTTGAGGTAATCCCAATTGATTAGTATATTATTTAAGTTAGAATTATGTGTTTTGGATGTAACAAAAAATTCTTCTAACTAGAAAAAGAAAAATTTAAAGGTGCATTCAACTAGTTTTATCGCTGTCATTAGTCATATGCCTTTCTTCATCTTAAGCACCAGTGTCTAATGTTTCACCATCTTGTACATTAAATTATACTCGTATATCACGTCGAAAGATTAATTGAGTGAGTGTGAATTGAAATTAATATCATATCGAAATAGCACTACCATATATAAAATGGGACACCGATAATGAGATTATTACTGGTCATATTTCAAAAATTTTCCTTCCGTGGATCAAGCGGCTCTCGTCGTGGGACCGCAGGTGGTTCGCAAACTTTCTAACCCTTCTTTATCCATCCATCTCCCTTCTCCTTCCATACTTCTCTTCGTACCTAATCTTGTGGTTCTTATTCATACGATTCTCGTGCTCCTCTCCATCCCTTGGATCTCTATTCTCCTTTGGATGCGCATGTATGGTATTCACAACACTGGAGAGGCGGACAAAACCATCACGGAGTGCTATCGGAGCTTTTATCATCATGCATTTAAGATCGACAATTAATCCACATCCAATATGCATTCATAATTAATTCTATATGAACCTGCGACCTTGATAAATGCTCATGAAGTTGATTGTGTTTGAGCATGGCCATGATGAATGCTCCAAGCAAAGTTGATTGTGTTCTGCGCATTGAATTTGCAGGAAAAATATGATGTTAAAGCTCAACAGGATCACAATGTAGTATTTGTAACTCTACGGTACAGTTTCGCGATTACAGGGCACATTTTTTTCGCAAAAACTATATCAAATTTTTTTTGAAACAAAATTATGTTAATGCTTATGATAGCTGGTAATAACTTGACGCAAAGGCCTTTATTGCCGAGACACACATTAAGAGCTTACCAAAAACCGGATCATTTTTGGGATGTCCGAAACACTTTTCGGCCTTCTGATGTGCTTCATGCTTCTCGCTTCCAGGAGTGGTTGTTGAGCATGACTTCAGGCCATCAGTTTTCTTAATCTCTTCTCTGCATCGACAGCATCCTTGTTTTGCGGTTCCAGAACCAAGGCATGCTTAAAATCTATATAGACGGCAAATCCAAAAGGAGAAGTTGTCATTGGTCATTAAAACAAGAAGCTGCAAGGGAGCAATTTTACTCATAGATCTTTAGTTTCAGATACTCATCACAATTAATTTATGACTTTACTTCCACAAACCAGTGTTTGACTTTTATCATAAAAACCAAATCAATGGTAACAAATACCAAGAAAATATTCTTATTTTTGCAATCTTCATAAGTCTTCCGTAAATCTTAATTTCAGATACGATCAATATATGGAAGCTTCTTTATTAAATCATACAAAAGCAAAGTCTGACAGACTAGTCTTGTTGCTATACAATGCTACTGGTCAACTCCATGATTCGTGAACATGAAAACCCTTCTTGTGAGGTGGGGTGAAAGATTTCCAGTAGTGTAAACAACTTGTATTATCTCTCCATGTCAAGACTGGAGATGCATTTCAAAATTTTTTGATAAAAAAATACTTTATGATGGGTTCAATTCAGAAAGAGGTGCATTGTGTTGTCTAGAGACCAAGTCATCTAAGTATAGGAAGCACTTATGCATTTTGCAACAGCCAAATCAGATTTGAGATGAAGTTAATCATCAGTACCTTCATCGACTCTAACAAGCACTCAACAAAACAGAAACAAAAGAAAACCTTTGGAAGATTACAATGAATCACAATCTTTCAGATCAAAATTTCTTCAAAGAATCTGATTTACTCATATGTTAGAAATCAATAAATGGTTAAAATGAAAGGGAAACAGAAAACAAGACAAAACCAAACAGGAGAATGAAATTGTTAAATGTAACAGATCTGGAGGTTTCAGGTAAACTGCAAGTTATTTCCTTTTTTTATTTATTTGGCATTAACGCGAAGTGTTGCATGTAAGACATCTTTTTCATGTTCAACATACAATCTTGATTAACAATAACAGTTTCTATAACCAAGACATGCCAGTTACAGTACATTTGCTACCATTTGGGCTTAAAATATGTCAAATGAATGCAAACATTAAGGCATGATTGCATGAGGCAGTTTCTACAGCCCTCAATAACAATGGAAGCAACAACTCAGAAGTTGCCAAAGGCTATTAATGTTTGCAAGAATGGATAAGAACACAATTGACAAAAATGAATTTTAATCTAGAAGATGATGGTAACGTTAGGCACTCACCTTCAAGAGCTTCTTTATAACACAAGAGCATTTCCCTGGCAGTTCCTCGCCTCAAATATGCTTTTACATTCTAAGGACAAAACATGCAGTCAGTTAGAAAAGAATAGTAACCTTTTTTCAGTCAAAAAAGTAGAGGTTTATTGAGTCATATTAAAGCTACAGAAATCGTTGAGAAGTAGGAAATGCTAGAGGCTTAAAGCTAAAGTATCAGCAATAATAAAATACCACATAAAATTCAGAACTGTATAAAATATTCACTAGATACCAAGAGAAAAACTATGTTTAGGTCCGAAGTCAGTAGTCTGGCTAACTTTAAAATCAGAAAACAAATGCAAGGATTTACCAACATCTAAAAGTCCTAACAGTCTTATCTTTGTCATATATATATAGAGTCACATCTGTCCCAGACTCCTTTGTTCAGTCGAAATAAAGAGATGTTAGACTTTTAGAGACAAAGCATTATCTCTAACTATAAAGAGATCCTCATAAATCCAGACCAAGCAACCCTTGCATGCAAAAATTTTGCTATGAGACCATCTATTCAGCTTCATTAGTTTTCACATGAAAAGCAAATTAAAGTAAGATTAAGGAACAGTCAACAGGAGATAAACACCCACAAAATTTGGACAAAATAACTCAACAAAATCAGTGAAGTTGCATCACCCTCTAAGTTGACTTGTAATTGTCAACACAAGAAACCTTATAGCTAAAGATAGAATATCAAATAAATCACCTACATATGATGCACATTTGTCCTGCAAAGATAGTTTTTCTCAATTGGCACACATTAGAGCAAGATTTTTTTTATTTTGTGGCAAACTAGAATGCAATTTTACTGCAGATGAGCTGAAATGGTATGTGCCAACAAGCACAAATCAACGTGGGTATACACTAGTAGACACAGCCTATATGATAGCCCAATGCCGTGCTTAGACATAGGATGGTATCATGCCTCATGCTGGTAGCATATTGTATGACATAAATCAACACTAATGGCATATGAAATCATTACTTTAGAGATCTGAACAAAATCCCCAACACTCTGTGCATGCACTACAGGATTCCCAAAGCTTCACTTGTCTAGGACAATAGCTGGCACATTCTAGGAAGGTGAGAATGGTTAAAGTCGAGCTTCTAGCGGTGATTGCACACGTAAAAACCAAGGTGGCAACCATGGCTCTGATAACCAAACAGAGATCTTAAAAATAGACCTAAAAATAGACCTTTCCTCTCTCTTTGATGGAAAAAATCTACAAAGACTAAAATACACTTGTCGTCCTAGTGACATGCCTGCAATTTTCTTGCAATCATTCATCAGAACAGGCAAGAAAGACTTGATCAGCGAAGAGCCTATAGCATTCAACTTCAAAAAGGCACCTATAAATTCACTCATATCAACTACTATTCATATTATATCCATTCGTATGCCTAGCACTTGGTAAATCGTCCTTCTGGATTATATTCAATCTTTCCTTTGATGGATTATTTCAGTCACTTAACCACAAATTAGGTGGCGAAGCCATCCAGCAGTAGGCAATAGATGTAAGAACAGCTCAGAGTTTGTGAAGAAAAGAAATTCATAAATGCAACGGGAAAGTTAATAGTAAATAATTTAAAGGATTGAATAAAGTTTAAATACATGTAGAAGGTTAAGGAAACACTCTTTTAAGGGTGTTCTCACCTTCTTATCCAACAAAAGAGCCTGACTGCAATCTGCTTCAGCCTGCTGGAAGCTGTGACAAAGTTGTCAAACTGAATGCTTCATACTGATGAATCAATCAAGAATAGTACAATATATAACATACCAAGCCAGTTTCAGATAAGCTGCCGCCCTGTTGCAGTAATATATTGCATTTGCATTGTTCAGTTTAATAGCTTCAGAGTAGAAGCTAACAGCCTTGTTCCACTGTCTTCCCTTGTATGCAGCATTTCCCTATTACATCATTAGGACCAAATTTTATTTGTGATATAATTTTTTGAAAATTTAAAATGTTATTCTTAAATCTCAACGGGCGGAGAAAAAGCCTTATATAACCTTAGGTTGAATTTCCATTGGCAATGTTGAGCATTTTATCAAATATGTTTATCTCCTGACAAACTACAACCATAACTCGAAAATGATAGGAAAGAAGTAATGGAGTAGATATCAATTCATGATGTCTTCTTTGTCAACATATCTTAATGGCAAGGTCTACTGAGACAGTTTTCAGGATAGGCAGAGTGATTTAATCCAATTGATTGAGATTGAGATCGGCCAATGATCTCGCCTGGCTGATCCAAATTGATTTCCAAGTGATTTTCAGCCGATTGTCAGTTTCCAGGTAATTTCTGGATGATCCAAACTTCTTTCTAGTCATTTCATCAGAAACAGAAAGGTAGCAGATTTAAAAAAAGAAACTGATTACACATAATTTGATCCAACTGACTTGACCAATTTAAACTGATCCCAATAATAAATTCTGTGGTTGATCCGAACCTTGCAGACTTTGGCCTTAGATAACTATTGACGAAGGTATTAGATCAGGTATCTTGCTTTTTATCGGACGCTTGACTCCAGATTGATCACAGTGGCTATGAGATTGTCAATATGCAAGGAAAGTTGTTGTAGTGTCTTTAATCATGTGGAAGAGCATTATAGTCATTGAAGGACTTAATATGGTTGTCAAGAAAACACAATCCCTTAGAAGTCAATTAAACCCAAATTTACAGACTTCTGGCATAACCCGGATCAAGCTTTTTGGATCTTAGGGTAGCGAAAATTAAACTACATCTTTCCTCACATTGGTGATTGTTAACTGTGGAAAAGTTTGATTTTTATGCCAAAATATCCAGAAGAGGCTTTTATTGTCTCACTACCCTAAGGCCCCTTACAGCATATAAATTTAACTGTGCTAATAGAAGGCAAAAGGTGAGAGCAAAGACAACTAAGAATCTCACTGATCAAATTGAGTTAAAGTTTAAATGAACCACGAATGGAAAAGAGAAAAAGAGGTGCATGTCAAGATCTGTTATTGATCAGGATAGGGTATGTGTTGCAACATTAATGACATGAACTGAAAGATCACTATAACAGATTGGAAAATCTAAAGACCTAATAATACCTTTTAATTCCTCCTACTATGTGGTAAACAAATTAAAGAAGTTTTGGAACATGCAACCACACTATTTAACTCTACAGTTATCAAGGTTCACAAAGATTCCAAACAAAGAGAGGATTAGACAAACAACGGAATTAAAGAACAGATATCTCCAAACATCTACATTGAGGTTTAAAAGATGTATAAAACACCACAAGAGATTATCACATATATGAAACTACAGTAATAAGCATGATAGACTCCAAGGACTAGAGAGGCAAGCAAAACATGCATATGATCTAGCCACATTCGTGAAATTTCCAATAGAAACTACAAACCCTCACAAATACCAGATTCCACCTAGATTCAGCATATAGTAAAAGAAGAAAAAAACCTTTTCTTTCAATAGTTCCGATGCATCCATGTCCCCATTGGTATCAGGTGTTGGCACCAAGTTGGATGCAATTGTAATCTGTTCTTGGAGAGACGAATACATATTCAAAACAGTATCAAGAAGAAATTTATCTGCTCCATGTGCTGCTATATATGATATAGAAATGGGATAGCTCTCATGCTTTCCTAAAGGGACTGTGATCTGCAAATTTATAAAAAAAATAGTGTTAAGTTGCAGAGTAGCCAACTAGAACTATCTTGACTTAATCACTTGTAGATTTCAAAACTTATTTGAAGTACTATAAACTACAAAAGAAATGCAATCAAGTACCTGACAACAGCCAGATATCCCAGCAATGCTCAATAATGCATGTAGGAGATCTTCAATATCAGGAGTTATCTTTTTCCTAGAATCACGCTTAAAAGGAAATTCTGTGACTGTTGGAATTATCAAAATTCCATCATCCTGCAAAAGGTTACAACATTACTGGAGAACACATGAAAGACAACAAAAAGTCATAATCAGAACAAAATAAACAATAGCAGAATGAAATAAGTAGGAAGCAATGTGCAATAACAAGCAAAAAGACGAAAACTATAATTGGGTCAGCAATACTGAAAGGTAGGAAAGAAGTGTGCTTAAGTGGAATACCAAAATAATGATTTGACTCTACAATCAAAGGATTCAAGTAAATGGAACCTAGCTGAACTGAAAAAGTATGCAATTTTCATTTTTTTCCATGACAGCACAAATAAGTCCATCTAAGTAAAAAAGACATTTTCCCTTGTAAAAGAAATATATATTAAATAAATATTAACCATCAAGGATGCCAACTTTTTGAATGCATAATGTATATAGATGGACACCCTGAACGCACAATTTCAAATTGTTAGTATCTTCAAGTATATACAGAACCTTAAATATTGTCACATTTCTACCAGAAGAACCCAAACTTCTTCAAATTGGAACAGATGTTCATGCTCTTCCCGGTTATGAGTAAGTTACAGCGAGGTGAGTTCACATGGTAGCCATGGGGATTTAGAATTAGAATAAGCTACAAACATCCATGAGAAGATGTAAAAAAAATGATATCATTTGCAAAAATAATAGAACCACAAGAGGCACAAGGACAGGATCCTTATGGACCATAAAAGAATCCACAGAAGCTAGGTTGTATAAGTACTTTACAGTTGACAACAGTTGCAAGAGAACATTTGCAGTCTGACAGAATACTCTGACCAAGTAGTGAAACCAAGAAGTGCAATAAGTAATTAAATCCACATCAGAAACCTATTTTTCGATCACCAAAATTCCAAGCATCCATCAATCAGTTAGTACAGAAGACATGTCATATTTCCCTTTGATATGTACTAATATTACATAGAAGAATATTTAATTCATCAACAGAAAGAAACAATAGCACAATATTTAGAGTACAGCAAATGAAGAATGACAAGATTTTCACAAGTATAATCAAGTTATGATATACAATACTGCTATAACAAATAGCAGAAAAGTACCTTCAAAAGTTTGTTTAATGCACTTCTCAGTTCTAAACGCATTTTATACAAAGACTTGATGTTATCCTGTGTGGAGTTCACAGCTGCAAGAACTTGAGAGGAAATATCAATACCGATTCTGGGCTTTGTTGTATTAAACCAATCCTCATGGTTTGTTTTGAATTCATATCTGGAAAGGTGAATGATATGTCAGACGAGAAAGCCCCAATTCACAACTAGCTGCCAACAAACACTTGCATCAAAGTGTTGACAATGTCTAATTATTTATACACTACTCCCTAAAGAAAACTGAGACAGACAACCACCTAATTCCTTTCCTCATCAGAAAAACATGAATAACACGCCAAAAACATAATTACTAAATAATATTCATGAAAGCATACACAATTACAAGGATGAGGATCGTATCATCTTCATGTCTGAACGATAAGGCATTACCAGTGTAATAACTAGTAGCTTAACATGGAAATTTAATGTACACAGCAGATCATGTTAGTCCATACTAGACCATATTATCCATCTTCAAAATTATATGGCCTATGTGACATGATGTAGGGTTCTGCCTACTGGAAACCCATCAGTGACAGTAAAAGATAAAAAAAAAAAAAGGTGGACAGAAGATATTTGTGTTAATAATACACACATAGATCCAGATGGGGTAGAGTCAAGAACAAACCATTTTATGAAATTGAGTTATGGTGTACTGTATTAAACACAACTGACTTTTTACCTTTGTAGCAAAACCATAGCTGAAGAAATTGCCCTCAGAGTAGATTTCCCTTGTTGCATTTTTGTGGATGGCTTAACAAATTCCTTCAGGCTCAAGACATTTGTAGCGATATACTGACTGATATTCATATGCTTCAAAGGCTGGCCTGCACAAAATAGCAAGTGATTTTCTAATCAAACACATGCATGAGTTGTTTATCACAATCATGTGATTATCAAATGAGTATCATTTTTTTCTATCAGAACCAGCAAACTTAAAGCCATAATGGCTTACAGCCAGACAAATTTTCAACAGCTTTGCCTAAAACTTGCACCGTTTTATGCTTAGGAACCCTTAAAAGCTGAAAGCAATCATCAGCTAATATAAACCGCCTGGTCCATTTTGGTCCCGTTGCAGATGCTTGCAGTAATATATGCCCAACACGATGAAGGATAGATGGATCCCGTGCAAACCATCCTGAGACAGATTCCAAGACAGTGAATGGGGAAGGAACTTTGAAATTTGTACAGCAGATAACAAACAATACGGTGAAAGGGATTAGACTGAAGAGTATAAAAACCCAAAATTACTAATATGATGACAAAACATTTTCCAGCTAATGCATGTAGGCATATCAAGACACTCCATTCTATGGGAAAGACCTCTTTGCTTAGACAGGTGTACCAAGTCAAATTGTTCTGTGATTAAAAAAAACACATTTTGCTTACATTTTGGAGAGCCAAAATTATCCAAACTAGAAGTACCAAGAGGGAACAACTTTTGAATAAAAGTTAGAAAAAAATCATATAAATGTGGGGAAAAAAACAGAATTGCAAATCTTGCAGCTGGTTCATGATATCACAAGAGAAAACATCCCAGCAAAGCAGAAGAAAGTCAAAGCTGTGTTTGCATGGGTGCATTGATACGTCTAACCATCCAGTGAAACATTCAGATATGTTTTTTTTCTGATTATATAGCACATCATTAATTCATTAGTTAGTGACATGATTAGTGTTTCTAGATTTTACGTTTCACATAAGCAGGTATGGAATATGGTAACCTTCTTCTATGGTTCCTC
Organism: Musa troglodytarum; assembly: GCA_023547065.1. Taxonomy (NCBI): domain Eukaryota; kingdom Viridiplantae; phylum Streptophyta; class Magnoliopsida; order Zingiberales; family Musaceae; genus Musa; species Musa troglodytarum. The sequence goes on along the minus strand of CP097510.1, from coordinate 40,413,173 downwards.
GAAATTTTGAATGATTAAAAGCTCTTCATTTCTTCAAACATCAGTGCCCCTATATTGCACCTTGATCGCATAACATTCTTTTTAGCTGTTTTAGATGGTACATGGATTTAATGATGCTAAGACAACAGATTGTGATACCCATAAGTAGTGACAGCAGATTCTAAGAGTCAACACTCTTTTATCTCAAGGCACAATAAAGAAAAATTTACAGCAGCCACAGATATTTTGGCATGTCATGACATTGCCTAGGGGGATGGCATTTTATGAGATTGATGCAGCAAACATAAGGACCGTGGGGCATGAATACTTTCAGTTGATTAACATATCCATCTTTTATACATCTAGGATATGCTTCTTGTAGTATACTTCTGTTTGCGTCCCATACTCACTTAGAGTATCTATTCTTTAAACTATTAATAAAGATCCATAATATGTAGGAGATGTTCGCCGATATTTAATTGGGAGAAATTTTTTTTATTGGATATAGACTGTTTCTTGTAGGTAATATGGATAAATTATTTAGTTTAAAATAATATATAAACTGCTTATATATTGTTTTATTAAGAATCAGATTACAATTATCTAGTTTTAAATAATGATTTAACTTTATTAATCATATGTTCTTGCTATTAGTTCTTGCTATCTTCTCTACATTTATAAGTATGCTGTAAAATATTTTTCCATGATGAATGGGTTATGAATGCAAGTTAATTACCTATCCCTTTTCATGATAAATTTATATAATACCATCAATTGCAGATGTCAAGGTTTATCATATACAACACTATACTTCTTTTTCCTTTTGCCATATAGATGTTGTATATATCTTGCTTCTTATAAGATTTGATGTAATAGCATATCAGTTACATGTCATCTATACCCTGTATCTGTATCCATTATCATAGTGGAAGGATGAGAAAAAGAAGTTTATTAGGGGAAATAAAGTACCAATGCCAACTCATCAATTAGCCACGCCATGAAATAACAGAAAGATAAATGTGGATGTCCAACAAAGCTATGTGGCAGCTGCAGTAGCATAGTCATCTTCAATATGTCTCAAAAAGGTCTAGGCATAGAGGGAAGACATATGCTGACATGGACATAAATCATAAAGAATAATGAAGAAAAACTCTGATGCAGTAATAGCATGTTTCATGAATTTGTTCTTAAATACTTCAAACAACAAAAAGCAGAGATCCAGAACTTATGCCCTCTTATTTACAAAGTACGAGTGTCAAACAAATTGTCATACACAGTTGAATTCTTGCTCTTCAAGACAATGCACTTGGATTACCACAAGCAACCAAAGACAACTTCTAACTACGTTATATAAAGATCTAACAACTACAACTGACAGTCATAACACTAAATAACAAATGCCTTTTCCAGATATTTTTTACATTAGCATCATAAATAAATTTTAATACTGAATAAGTCCAGATATTGCCAATCTTCCTGAAGAAAAACATATGATAGATAAAATGCTTGCAAAACCATGATGTGCTTCTCAATGTATGAGTCAAACAGAAAAAAGAGCTAACAAGTTCACAAAGACATACCAATAGTATCTAAACTCTGTGAGTTTGTTAACACGCCAATGCTAGATATAGTTCCATGAGAGGGTTTAAATCCAAAAATTCCACAAAAAGATGCAGGAATTCTCATGCCTCCAATGGTGTCAGTACCTATAAAACCATAAACCTCAGCAAACAATTTGAATCTAAAATGAAAAGAGCAGCATAAAATATTTTTCTTGACAACAAGTAAGCAATAAATTAGGAAATGCTACTAGAAGTGCAGGATCCAGGGCATTATCACAGATACAGAAATGACATATCAGCAACAGTTAGTTTAGCATCAACGCTGAAAATTAAGGAACCCATGAAAAACAAGGCATATATAATGCCCCTTTACTAAAAACCATGAGACACGAAGTACATGGTAACATGCAGTCACCCTAAAATGCCATAAAATTTTATGTCATTTCAACTACCAATGTCTCTCAAGTCAAACAAAAAAGCATAAAAATGCAACTAATAATTATTCATTCACTGTCAGATGTATGTGAGTGATGGAAGTTTCAAGGCAAAAATCAAATGGTAATCAGGAATGAGCTGAATCCTACAAAAGCATTTGCATTAAGAAGGGTCACAAATGATTTCTGAAGTAGTAACAGGAGCAGATAAAAAACTTGAACACTAATTCTCACACAAATATAACAAATAAAATTTTCTAACCAGGCCGTAAGCAATATCTGAGGCATGAAAAATGACAATAAAAAGATGGGAGTACTTAATATAGCAAATTAATCATGCCTAAGTGTTGCAAATTTTCAAATCGCGCTGTACAACCAATATATGAACTAATGAGGCATTAAGCAAAACAATATGCAAGAGATAAATGATGAGCGTGCTGGCCAACATTTTAGCACAGTTTGAGAAACGATGAACTAATATACTGGTAAATAGTTTTAATCATGATTCACTCACATACCAAGAGCAAAGTCGACAAGTTCAGCAGCAACAGCCACAGCAGAACCGCTGGATGATCCTCCAGGGACCAGAGATGGCAATTCTGGGTTAATTGGGGTACCATAGTGCAAGTTATCTCCTGTTACACTGTTACAACATAAAAGCAGATCGACCAGGCATTACCGGATATAAAAAGGATGCCAAAGGCAAATATGAACTTAGCTTTCCACAAAATTTCAAATTCTCTACTACAATTTGAATAAAGACTATAACAAGTGTACCAAACCAAATTTCGTATCATCCACAGGAACCATTTTACTTGTTAGCCACATGAAAAGGCAAAACTAATGATTACGTAGAATGCAACGAACAACCTTTTGGTTTTGCAGTCTGCAACTGATCACGCTATATTAGTTTTTCATAGATGGTTTATAATCATCAGAGCTTTTTTATTGTCACAAAAACATATCATCTCATATAATTCACTAGAACCACAAAAGGGAAAATAGGGGAATCAACCAACACAACATTCTTTTCAGGTTTCAATGTAAAAATCATGTTTCTAAGCTATGCTCAGCAAGTTTTTTGCCCAAAGTCTCATCTGCCACTCCTCTTCTCTATGTTCATGAGACCTTTATCGCTTGCATTTAACATTGAACTTTGGTCACAGATGTCCTACGCTTGCTAGAGCGAGCAACTTAGATGCCTCCAAAACCCTATTTGCAGATCTCCAAAGAGATATATCAACTAGTGCTAGAGTGAGCAGATCCATGTTTTTTCCAAACTTTTATTGAAAGAAAAATTCTGCATGAAAGGAACACAAAGAACAAAACAAATGCATATAACAACTAGTTATACTTGAACATCACTAATGACTCATATTTGCACTGTACTTTTTTATTTGCACTATCCACTCCGTGCACAAATAAACCTACACGAACTTTTGGTTTTTCCTCAATATGCATATTAGTTATTAGGATCTTGAAGCAGAAAAAAAAAACATATACTTCAAAAGAGAAACCCCCTTTGCAATCACTTAGCATGCCAAAGAACATATAGCTAATAAACCAGCAAAACAGTAAGGGGAAAGAAAGCTATCATTCTATCGAGAATGCTGACCCGAATGCAAATTCATCCATGACAGTCCTCCCAACGCATGTTGCTCCACGCTCCAGAAGCGCCGAGACCACCGCTGCCGTCTGGCTAGCAGGCTCATGCGTCCTCTTCCAATCCGGATTCCCGTACCCAGCGACATAACCCTTGATCTCAAAACTGCAGGACTCAAACAAAAGAAAGAAAATTTTGCTGGGAAACAGAAGAAGGAGATGATCGAGGCAGACAAATAAGAAAGGCGACCGACTTGTCGCTTACGGCGAACTTGAGGTCGGCGAGGGGGTGGCGAGCGGCAGGGGGAGGCGGCTGGGGGGAGGGGGCCAGCTCGAACCGCTCGACGAAGGCGCCGAAGAACTCGACACGGCGCGGCACGCCCCTCGACATGCGCCTCCGTCGGCGGGTGGCCTCGGCGAGGATGAGCACGCCGGCGACGGTGATCCCCAGGACAATCCATACCTTGGCGCCGTTTGGGGGGCTGCTCCTCCCCGGCCTCCAGTTCTTCCAGAGTTCCATCCCGAATGGATTCGAGGAACTGCTCGATCCGATCGTCGGAGAACGGAGACCGGTAGGGCTTTAGCAGGGTTCAAAGAGACAGAGAGACAAAGGCTGCCGTCCTTCTCTTCTCTCCTCTTCAAACAGAGACGGTAGAGAGAGAGAGAGAGAGAGAGAGAGAGAGAGAGAATATGCTGATCGATGCCATCGCCGCCGTCGATGATGGACGATTGCGTTGCGTTGGCGCACAGCACATAACCTTGATCTTTGAGATCTCAGCCGTCCATCGATCCACACGCGGAAATCAACGAGGTTCAATGCTTCTTAATTTTAATTTTTAAAACTAAATAAAATAGCTTATTAAATTATTTTAAACACACACAAATAAATTTATTAATCAATGATAAGTCATAATTAGATGTCATTGAAACACCGCTAGTTTGATTACAAGAGCTTGACTAAGACATGATGATTAAGATTCAACAAGTTAATCGACCAATTACCATAAAAATTTATATTTTTAAAGTATTTATTTTATTTTTTAAATTAAAATAATAGTTAGAATTTTTGACAAATTGAATTTGAGTTAGAGTTGGGCTTATTTTATATTTGGGTAATTTGCAAAAATTAGAGTGAGCTAGTTCGAATATCAATTTAAAGATTGACTTAGGTTCGAAGACGAGAGTGAACTCTTGATCAAATTCGAGTAACAATCGTAATAGATGCGTCAAAACATATAAGAATTATCAAATATGTATTGTTGTATGTTTGAGTAGGACATGGCAATTTTGTTTGGAGAAATTTATATGTGGAGAATAGAAATGAGCTCAGATTTAACTTATATCTTAATAAATTAAAAAGTCAGATTATAGATATTAAGTATGGATTGTAAGAATAAGTGCAGAGTTAAAAGCTGTTTTGACAAAAATAACCATTGAATCAGGTGATTAGTGTTGGATTAAAACAATTCGAATTATCCGAGTAAACTGGATGAACAAAAATGATGAGGTTAAATTATGATTTGATTAAATGAAGAAGACGAGATAAGTGCACAAGGATTAATGATTTAATGTTTCGGGTTTTAGGTGCTTCGAAATGTATTCTCCCCTTTACAAAAAATAAAAATAAAAAAACACATAAATTTTAATTAATTAAAGAAGAAAATAAAAATGTGTCAATTGAACTTACAACAACAACAACAATATGTATGAGAACAACATTCTCTCAGTAATAAAAAAAATTTAACACTATGTCAAATCAGGTGTGTTTCGTTTTGAATTCATTGAATTAGATCGAAACATTCGAGCCATCTTCATCACAATAATTCAAAACTTGTGGCTTTTTGTTCAAAATCATTTTTCACTCAGATGGATGGATATAAGAGCATAACATTACTTAGCAAGCACTCTTTGCAGAAACGGATTAAGATAAAACACAAATAGATGCATTTTCTTATACTTTCAACGTAAATTCTTTTTTGACATCATGACTGTATTCCTTCATGATATTTCTCTCTCTCTCTCTCTCTCTCTCTCTCTCTCTCTCTCTCAGGAGTCAAACGATAAAAATAAAATAAAATTATCAGATGAGTTTAGTATTGACTACCAAATCATATTTAATCATAACCAAATGACGTAAAAAAAAGAAAAAAAATATGAGAGAACAGAAAAAACTTTCTCTATTTGAAGAGATAATAGCTCAATCTTTCTTCCTTTCTCGGAGTATAAATTATAAGTCATAATTTAACTAAAAATCAAGTATAAATTATAATACATATTAAATTCATGATCCTTTTTACTTTGATGGTTTTGAATTTTCATAATTATCTTAAGATATGAATCATCTTCTTAAAATTCTATAGGATTGAGCTCAGATTAATTGTTTTAGAACTTGGGAATATTCAATGCTCACTATGCACTACATCATCCAAAAATAATAATTATTATTACCATGGTAGACGGATAATATGGAATGAGTGATAATGTCAAAAGAAAGTTCAATCTTGCAAGCATTAATTTGAGATAGGGACCAATTTTTTTCTCCTTGAGTTTGTTGTAAATTTCTATTAGAAAATATTTTTGTTTTCAAAAAGACTCAAACAGGATCCCCTTCTTCAAAGATCTTCGTACGACAATGTTTATTCGCCTTTTCTTTATAAACTTAGTTGCTAGCTTCAAACTTTTTCTTGACTTCTTCATGAATTTTTATTATAATAATAACAAAATCCTCTCTTTGAACTTAACAAAGATATTTAGGCATTTTAGTGAGATCTAGATGATGAGATAAAATACAATTAATTATAAATAATCTTAAATGGACTCTTGCTAGTAGAACGATAAATCATAGAGTTATAAACAAATTCAACATGAGATAGCATAAGATCTAATTGTTTTGGTCTTTTTGCAGCAAAACATTGTAGTAGATTATCCAATGTTCTATTAGCAATCTCAATTTATCCATCTGTTTAAGGATGATAAGTACTACTATATAAAAGGTTGGTATCAAATTTCTTTCGTAAACTTCTCCAAAAATAATTAAGAAATTTAGTATCTCTATCTAATACGATAGATTTAGAAATTCTATGAAATTTGACCACTTCATTGAAATAAAGATTAGCAATATTAGAAGCATCTATGATCTTTTTATAAGGAACAAAATATGTCATTTTAGAAAATCAATCAATAACAACATAGATAAAATTTGTAACTCTTTGAGTTTTCATTAAACCAATCACGAAATCTATACTAATATCTTTCCAGGGAGTATTAAAAATTGGTAAAGGATTTATGCACCAAAATTTTGAGTTTGCCATTCCGAAGGTGTAATATTGTGATAGATTGTAAGCCAAACATATTTTGTTTTGATGAGAAGGACTATTTTATCTCTCCCAAAATGATCTCCTAATTTATTAGAGTTTGGTTCTTGGATAATATGCTCTCTTAGAGAATATTTAGAAATACAAAATTGAGTTCCACAAAAGAGAAGACCATCTTCGATAACATAATTTTCATGATGACTTTTTGTGCATAACTCCCAAGTTTTTCACAAAATATTCATCATTATAGTAAGTATTTCTCATTGCATCAAATCTTTTTAGTTGGGCACTTATAATATTAAGAAGTGCTAATTGTTGACTTAGTGCATCTATAACCTTATTACATATTTCATTCTTATACTTTAAGACAAAATTATACTCTCATAAAAATATCACCATTCTTGCATATTGCCTATTGAGATTTGTTTGAGAATTTATATCTTTAAGAGTTTCACAATCAAAATTTAAGATAAATTTTCTTGGATTAAATAAGGTCTCCAATGTCACAGAACAAAGTATAAAATTTAATATCATAAGTTAAATAATTTTTTTATATTATTAAGTTTTCTATTAAGGAATACAAGTGAATGTCCTTCTTGGCTATGTACTCCACTAATATCCATATGAGAGGCCCCATAATCAACTTCAAATATTTTAGAAAAATCTAGTAATACAAAAATAGGAGTAGCGGATAATTTCATCCTTAGTAGTTTAAAATTGTTGTCTGCCTCAATTGTCTATTAAAATATTTTTTTTCTTTATACAATGAATTAGAGGAGTTATAATGATGCTGAAATTCTGAATAAATCGATGATAAAAGGAGACTAACTCATGAAAACTTCAAACATCTTGTAGAGATGTTGGTGTTGGCCAAGTCTGGATAAGTTTAATCTTTGTAGAATTAACTTGGATGACTACAGGAGTTAAGATGAAACTTAGAAAAGCTAGGCCAAACATTATGAAGGAATACTTTTTAAAATTTACATATAATTTTTCTATCTTCAAAATTGATAGGAGAGTTTTCAAATATTCAATATGATCAAGTTTGCTGCAACTATAAATAAGAATATCACCAAAGTAAACAATAACAAACTTTCCAATATAAGAACATAAAATTTAATTCATTACTCGTATGAAGTTCTTAGAGCATTTGAAAGTATAAATGATATAATTAGCTATTCATATAAATATTCTCAAATCTTAAAAGTAGTTTTTCATTATCTCCTGATTTAGTATAGATTTGATGATAACCATTAGAAGATCAGTTTTAGAGAAAATTTGAGTACCAACAAGCATATCAAATATATCCTCCACACGTATAATAGGAAATCTATACTTGATGAAACTCTGATTGATAGCTCAGTTATCGATGTCTATCAATCAGGTTTCATCATTCTTTGAAATTAATAAAACTAAAATGACACATGAGCTTAAACTTTCTTAAATATAACTCATATACAGTTGATACATAACATGTCTATTTAACTGTTCATGTTCTTTTGAATTTATTCAATACTAAGATTTGTTTGATAAGATTGGTTCTAAAATTAGATCTATTTAATGTTAAATGTCTCAAAGAAAAGATAGACAATTGAAAAGTTAAATGAGAGCAGATATCTCTGAATTCCTACAAAATAGCAGCTTCTACTTCGTTAAGAATTTTTATAGGCTACATGCATTCTTTAGCAACTAATATAAATGCAACTTTAGTTTCTTTGTTTTCTTTTGTAAACTTATTTAAAGTAAGTTATTTTGCTGCCTTCAGGAGCGATTAAAGGTTTAGGAGCAAACTCTACTTAGCAAAAACACAATTCTAATTTCATTAAATTTAAATATATAGGTGTACTTTCCGGTCTCATGGATAGTACACATCATATTATTATGATCTTTCCAAAAGTATTTAGCTAATATCTATTATACCACATCTCACCATATATCATTTTTATAAGTTTTGCTCAATGAAAAAGAAACTAGGTATTAATTAATTATACGTATCTCGTTGTCTTTTTGAATTATGCAATCTGATTCTATCTTGAGCTTGAGCTTGTTTACTATAACGTAAAATGTAATATTTTCACAATTACTACTATTAATAATAAGAGAACAAACTCTACCGTGAGACTTGCAACATGTCTTGAAAATATTATTTTGTAATCATTCTTCGTTAGAATTATCACTTAAAGTAGTAAGCGCTTTATGGATTACTAAACATTTATCTTATTCGTGTATAATTTCTTTAGAAGTCTCCTTAGAATTTTCATTATATGTTATTCTTCAATACCTTCAAGTTATTCATTAACATCTCCTTTAGCAAAGTTGACTCGTGCATCAGCTTATCTAATTGGGCTCTCGTTCATGTAGTGTCTCAAGTAGGCTGATAATTAGTGTGACTAGATTGTCTTTCATGATTAATAGAAGTTAGATTGGATGTATTTTTTTATGATTCTATTAGCTTTTGAACAAAGTTAGCTTTAGAAGTAGAATGTAAACGAACATTAGAATATATCTTTGCTCCACTTTTACCAAGTTTTACTTTAACTTTTAGCATTAATCAATAAGCATAAGATAACCTTCATAGTTGTTGCATCTCCACTTTATCTCGAACCATAACTCATAGGCCATCCACATATCTTGCAATAAGTATTTTTTTAATCTCTTTGAGTGTTATTTTGAGACATCAACTTATAAAATTTTTCAATGTATTTGATGATGATTTTGCTACCTTTTTAAAGATATGTAAAAAGAATTTGAACATAATCAAATGAAAGAAAATTCTCATGCAGCGAGATTTCAATCTTCTCATAAGATGAAATCTTTATCTTCCCTTTTCGAAGGTGCATCTCTTGCACCTTGTTCCACTAGATGGAAGTACAATCTCTAAGCCTTATAATAATAAATTTTATATCACAATCTTCGAGCATCTCTTTATGCTCAAAGAATTTTTCAATGACACTAAACCAATCAAGAAACTCTTCAGATTTAAAATCGATTATAGAATTTCAACAAGTCAATCTTGATGTTATAATTTGTATGAAAAAAATCTCTCCATGGATGAGCCTCGTCTCCTAAGATCATTTGCATTACCATAGCTTGAGCCTCTAGATCCCTTATATAGTGAATCATTCAACCACGTAATTAATGAATCATAATTTACTAAAAATCAAGCACAAATTATAATACATATTAAATTCATAATATATTATATTTTGATCTTTTAAATTTTTATAATTATCTTAAAATATGAACTATTTTTTATATGGTCAAACTAAGAATTTAATATGTTAAAACATGAGAGCATTGGATGCACTGCATCACCAAATGTATCCGAACATGTCAAAAGCATTCCGTGCTCTCAATTTTTACTTCCCATCATTAGTTGTCTCTGATATTAATCCTCATTCTTTCTCTTTGTAACCGTTCTCATTACCATTACTAAACTCTTCCTATTCCTTCTAAGGTCATAATCCTTGTTGTCTTCATCATGATGCATTGGCAATTAAGAGCCAACCACTGACATGGACAGTGCTGGGCTCAAGTCACAACCACTTGGCTGTGAAGGTTCAACTCCTCATGAAGTCGAGCTCAGGAGCTTTTGCCTGTTATTTTCATTGTCATGGAAAAGATATGATGAAGTTAGCATTAGATTTGTAGATCCCTACATCTGCTCATCACAAAGTTGATAACTCAAATGCCATTCACGCGTGTGTAGGATATTAGCACGGATCCTTTTGCTCTCCTTCTCATAGTTGTTAGACGCTGTATGCCTCTTATTTTGTTCTCTTTGTTACAAGCACCTAAAGGTTCAAATAACCTACTTCAGTCCTAAATTTTGGTTAGATACTCTAATCTTGCACTAGATTTAGTATTTTTGTACATCAACTAAATGTATGTATTATTGCCAGAGTATTAAGAGCTTGGTGGCATAATTATTATAATCGAACTAGTCATCGATTCAGTTGAGATTTGGGTTTCTAGATCATTGGTATAAGTAATATTTTAAAAATATTTATATAATTATATGTTGTGTTAAAATTATAACATATATATTGTAGGAAAAAATAATACAGGGAAAGAAAATGACTCAGATAGAGCAAACATGCTGAAGGGATAAGAGAACAATGAACAAAACAAAATTTTCTTCACTCTTATTTCTCATGTAAAAAAATGTTAATGTTTTTTATGATAGATAAAAGAATTAAGGATATTTGAGGCTTTCGAAAGTTCAATGGTCTAATTTGTAAACTGCTTGGCAATATTTGTGTTCTTACTAAATCCTGTATCTGTCTCAGCTTGGCTGCATATGTTGTATTCAAAAATATCAGACACACAAGCTTAGCTGAATGAGAGAGTTTGTAGGCTTTAATTCCTCTGGTACTGGGTTTTTACATATTGCTGATTTGATTGTTGTTGGCACCAAATGGTGCAACAGAGAGAGAGAGAGAGAGAGGACTGCATTGCTGCTTATGTCCTCTTGCATTTGTTCTTTGTAGCTAGTGATGCTTACCTTCAGTAGATGCATTCTTTCTGTATGTTTATAGGGACTTGCAGTGGAAATAGTTTACAAACTCTGACGACACAATTGGCCTTCAAGAAAGCATTAAATTGCTCTTCGTTTTCTTCTACACAGGAGACTTTACACGAGTCTCGATGGGTGCGGAAGTTTGCGGGTTGGGAGGAAGTGCGTCAGCCATGAAGACTGTCATCTTCGATTGTTGAAGCTGAAGGAGATGGTGGAGATTTTGGGTGTTGGCTGCACCAACTCTTTGCTAACTCAGCCACATCGTCAAAGCAAGTGGCATCATCCTCTTGTCCTCATTCATGTTTTCGCACAGTGAGGTAGCTTAATCTTACGTTATACACATCACCATTCTCTCCTCTTTCTCTGCCCTCAGTCTTCGGTTCAGTCCTCACACCACTCCTGTTGCATGCATGTATGTTCTACAAGGATACCATTCTCTGCCTAATCTTCCAATGTATTCTTCTTTGTTCGTTGGAGCAGCAGCAGTAGCACAACTATTTGCTGATAGTTAGTGTTAGGACTGGTAAATATTTTTAAGAATCATAATTATATTTAAATTAATTGATAAAATTTTAATTAAATTAATTTTTTTTAGTAAAATAAGATTTATTCCTACAAATACTTCCCGAGCCTTCAGATTTTATTGATAATAAGTGGTAAGATATTTTGGATACTCTTAAAGTGATCTCTACGGTTTCCAAAGAAGATTAAGGGAGAAGCTTTTCAGGGATTTATGTAAGATATATATATATATATATATTATATTAATTCAGGAATCTTATAATTACTCTCATACATTAATTGATAACGTACTCTCCTGTTTACTTAAGATTGCTATATGAGCAGGTGATGATGGCTTTTGCTGTTGATGATTGAAACCCTCCATCTGATCTAATGATTACTGCCCATTCCGAGAAGAAAGAAAGGTAGAGAGGAAGGCCGTGTTAGTCTTTTTGGATGAGATGAACCAAAACTTAGTGTATATAAGGGAGAATCCATGCATCGGGTGTGGCATAGTGGAAGAAGCTCAGAGAGAAGGCAGTTGTAGTCTTCAATGGGGAGATGCCCCTGCTGTGATGAGAATGGCCTCAAGAAAGGTCCCTGGACTCCTGAGGAAGACCACAAGCTGGTCCGGTACATCCAGAAGCATGGCCGTGGCAGCTGGAGATCCCTCCCAAAGCTTGCAGGTCCTCTCTCTCTCTCTCTCTCTCTCTCTCTCTCTCTCTCTCTCTCTCTCTCTCTCTCTCTCTCTAATGTTCAAGCGTATGTTCTGGTGTAGGACTAAATAGATGCGGCAAGAGCTGCAGGCTAAGATGGACTAACTACTTGAGGCCAGATATCAAGAGAGGCAGGTTCTCCGCAGAGGAAGAGCACACCATCCTCAACCTCCACTCCATCCTCGGCAACAAGTAATTAGCATGCATTTCCGGCACTGGTTAACTGACCATACTCTCCGAGCTTCTGAGTGTAAGCTGCCTTCCAACACTTTAGGTGGTCGTCGATTGCTTCCCACCTCCCGGGCCGGACTGACAACGAGATCAAGAACTTCTGGAACACCCACCTCAAGAAGAAGCTAATCCAGATGGGTTTCGACCCGATGACGCACCGCCCGAGGACCGACTTCTTCGCCACCCTTCAACAGCTCATCGCCGTCGATAACCTCCGCAAGCTCATCGAAGGCCGCCCTTGGGACGACCATGCGGCCCGGCTCCAGGCCGAGCCGGCAAAGCTGCAGTACTTCCACCTCCTCCAACAGTTGGCCACCGCCATGGAGGCCCCTTCGGTCCCTTCTCCGGCTCCTTATCGAGATATCGCTGGCCAGAAACGGGATGACGGCCCATTGCCAGAGCTTCAGGTACCATGCTTCTTCTTCGATCAGCCTATAAGCGATGGGACCAAGCAATCTTCCAATCCAATTGGACTCAGCCTGGGAGACACCTCACCGGGATCGCCATTCATGCCACCTCTTCCTCCTCTCGCTGATGTCTCGATCGGCAACCTGCAGGGCGATGCTCGTAGTGGGAACCCTCCTCCCCCCTGGCCCGAGATATTGTTCGACGACCCATTCCTCGTAGCTTCTGTCAATCTTTGGAGTGCTTAAAGCAGTGCATATGCATCATATATGTATTCCTGTATGTACGCACACATAATGTCTATGTAGATCTATACTTCGATTAGGTTTTGGTGATCATTCATCCATCTGCCTCCTTCCTTCTTTGTTTTCTCTCTGTGATTCAGTGGCTTTAAGCATACGAAACACCATATCGATCACATCTTGTTAACGCGAATAAGATTGATTCTCTTAGGCAGTAACAATTCCACACAGAAAAAGAAATCAATAGATAATGATCAGCATAATTCGTCACCATGTTCAAAGCATCTTCTTGTGCTCAATAACATAGTTGATGCATTAGTTAAGATACGAACAATAGGTGTTGAGACCCACCTCCACCCGCAAAGAAAACAATGTCTGCAAACAAAAGATGTGATGTTGCTACTGCCATATCCTTCCAGATAAAACTGGAGAGGGCGTTTCAAAGAAGTAGAGAAGAAACATGGCATCTCAGGCAGTTGAGTGTTGGCTTGGCTGTCATGACAACAATATGTGACAGAACACTGGCAGCAATGCAAGGAAGATTCCAAATTGCAGCTAAAAGATTCATGCAGTTCTCTCCTTTTCCAGTTCCCTAACAATGATAACAATGATGATTCCTCCTAGTTGAGGAGCAAACCCTAATAATGGTTTTAGATCGCTTAGTGAGCAGGTGGAGTCGATGCCTTCGAGTCCCACGATGTCTTGTAGAAAGGAAGGTGGTTCATGGTGACTGCATGCGGATGGCAGTCATGGAAGGGATCGAGATCTTTCCATTGCCTTATCCCCCCATGCACGATGTGTGAGATGCCATACATGCCAGTGGATGGGGAAGAAGAAGAAGACTTCTGTGGATTCTGTCTGATGCCTCATTGGATACTGCTCGAATCTTAGAAATGAAATGGGATCTACCGATAGGCCGAGACAGCAACTTCAGAAAGAGAACTACTTTTCACTAGTCCTTAGAAAGGATGATTCTCCTCAACGAGTCACAAATCCAATGATGTATCCGATAAGATCACTCCGAAGCTTAGGTTAGTTCGATATCTTATACGAGGATCAAAAATAAAATTTTGGATTCAAAACCATGAGAGACTTCTATTTAGAAAAACAACTTATGCTCATGTATTGCTATCATCATATAAATATTTACTTTTAAAATATTAACTAGATGATATTGTAATTGACTCACTTATATTTTGTGTCAAAGATTAGAATCTCGTCTTAATCGCTTATCATTTGCCATAAGAGTAAAAGGTTCTCATGAGTGTTCGTAATCAATTAATTGGGAAAATACGGGACCTATATATAAATAAAGATAAAATTTCAGACATCTCTTAACCCAGAAAAATAATTATTTTTCTTCTCTTCCTATTTCTTTTCTGCCTAATATTTCTCCTACCGTACAAGCTTTAGTTTGGCGATTGGGAGGGAACGCAATATGAGACTCCCAAAGGCTGCAACACAACATGGAGCTCATGGTTGAGGTGGCTTCCCATCTTGGTTGCTCCCGTCGACGAGGAACCGCCGCCAGAGGTCGTCCATGTACTCCAGAGGAACCCTTTTGGTCTCCGGCAGGAAGACGATGACGAAGGCCGTCATGATGGCGACCCAGGCGGAGAAGTAGGCGAAGGTGCCGTGCTTGAAGCGGCACAGCATAGCGAGGAAGGACTGTGTCTGGACGAAGGTGACGCGGAGGTTGGATGCTCTGCCCCGCCGACCTCAACGGGCAAGCCCTCAGTGGGGATGATCCAGTTCAGCGGCCCCCATGAGAAGCCTAAGGCGGCGGAGACCAAGCACATCAGCATCAGGACCGCCACCGCGAAGCCCCTCGGCAAGGCCGCTTGTCCGTCGGAGCCTGTCTTGGTTCCCAGAATCCAGGCCATGGCCACCTCCAGTCACCAAGCAACGAGGGTTACAACAGAGTAAGCAGCGAGAGAGAGAGAGAGAGAGAGAGAGAGAGAGAGAGAGAGAGAGAGAGAGAGAGAGGGAGGGAGGGTGACGAACAGTATACCTGACAGAGGATCATCAGGGCTCCGCCCACGATGAACAGGAGTTTACGGCCGCAGCGGTCGACCAGGAAGTTGGAGACGAGGACCGACGTGATGCTGACCACCCAAGGATGACGGCGTTCATCAGAGCGGCGTCGCTTCCGAACCCCACCGTACGGAACAAGACGAGCGAGAAGAACGCGACCACGACGATCCCCGTCAGCTGCTGGAACATTGGGATCGCGACCGACATCACCAGACACGGACGGTACCGGCGGCGCACTATCCTTCTGAACGCGCCCTCCTCCAGCTTTGATGACTCCTCCACGGAGGGCTCGATGCCCTCGAGCTCGGCCTCGACGTCGGCAGCCGGGCCACGGGCGCGGCGGAGCGCGGCGCGAGCGTCCTCGAGCTTGCCGCGTTGGACGAGACTGCTGGGGGTGTCCGAGATGAGGAGGGTGGTGACAAAGATCACGGCGGCGGGGACGGCCGCGAGGCCGAGGGAGAGGCGCCAGCCCCGGGTGGGGATGTGGGAGGCGCCGTAGTTGGTAAAGTTGGCTGCACCACGCCGACGTACATGAAGAACTGGAAGCCGGAGGTGAAGGCGCCCCGCCGCTCCGTCGGCGCCGTCTCCGTCAGGTACACCGGAGTAGCCTGCCAAGTGACCCAAAACACACACGTGAAGCAGCCGCTTGGTTCGGTGATAAGAGTGGCTGCCACACTCACCTGGTTGGTGAAGCCGATGTCAATACCCAGCAGCAGACGGCCTACGATGAGAATCTCAACGTTCACGGCGGCGGCATCGACGGCTGCGCCGACGAGGAAAAAAACTCCACCAACAGCATGACAGCTTGGCATCCGACGGCCCTGGTGAGGCGGCCGGCGACAAGTGATGCGGCCAACCCTTGAGACGTACAAGGACGAAGTGAAGGCCTTGAGGGTTTGGCTGTCACATACGCAGCACTCGTCCCGCTTGGCGTCGGCCATCTTCGTCGTTGTGTCGGGGAAGAAGGTTTGGAGAAACGACTCCATGGCCGTAGTACCACCTTCATATAACAGCATAATTAGCAATTCGTGGCATCATGTGCCAAGAAAATACTGCTTCCGTGCCCTGAATCAGTTGATGCAGAGGAAGTTGGATGAAACCCACCTGAAATCTCCAAGTCATAGACAAAGATTACACCTCCAAATGCCGCCATAATGGATGTGATTATCACAGGTGCTGTCAACCTTCCACCGGATCCGGTCTCTGGCCGTCACGGATGAAACCTCCTCCGGCCATTGACTTCTCTCCTCAAGATTCCAACTCACATGGACGAAGCAGACGACGCCGTAGGATCAAGTGATCGCTTCGTCTCCCTATTTGAAATACTACTACTATGGGCGATGCGAAGCAAGAAAAGTCTCTCTTCGCTCCAGTCTCGAAGAGAGACTGGCGATGGAAGGGCCAACGAGCCAGATTTACTCTCGGAACCCTAACCGCTTTCGTCGTCTCTCCCTCTCTTCCTTCTGAATCTGTTAATTGATTCTGCGAGCTTCCAATTCTTTCGGAACGGTTCTTTGATCGGAGAGCAACGTCTCGAATGATTTAATGTTGACCCCGGATCATAATATATATGTATGAGGGGGCGCTGACTTGATTTAATGTATGTATGTATATATACACATATGTATATGTATATGTATATAGATGTATATATATATACATATATATATATATATGTTTTATCACCAGTCTCAATTAATATACCATTTGCGGTCAGTATAAAAACTGACAAGAAACCTTTCTGTAGTCTTATCTGGCTTATGAAAATGTGTATAACATAATTAGAATATACTTTATTTATATTAACAGATAAGCAGAAATTTCAATTTCAAATTTTCAAAGATCAGAGTAATATGGGAAAGGTAATGTAATCAGAAAACCCAAACATATAAACTCTCCTCTTTCTGCTGCAGGTAACTTTTCTATGTTGTCTAAAGTGGTAAAAGAAGGGTGATACACCATATCATCTTGTGGTGTTTGAGATGGTAATGGGCGCTTACTATGTATTCCAGTTTAGTTCTGAGTGACCGAGACAGTATAAAGCTCGAGGCTTAGCTACGATGGTAGCATGTGAATTCAGCTTGCAGTCATTTGGCATGTATCGAATTCTTGAGCAGAAAAGGTCTCGATGAAAAGACCGGTGAAGAGCAAACGTACCGAATACAGGGAAGCATTCGTTGGATGAGCCAGCAATCGTTGTTTGGTAGCACTCTTGTGAAGTGCATTGGCATATGCTTAACACTTTATCCAAACCCCAATTCAATGATTTTGGCATCATAAGCATCAGAGCAAGGTAAAAATGTCATGGATGTGAACTGCAAAATCAGGACATAAATTTAGTACCAAGGAAGTTGACCGAAAAGAGTGGTCCAAAATATCAGATTGCGGAGGAATAATTGAGTTCTCATTTGTATAGACAGCAGGATGATACATGTTTAAATTCCCCAAGCCATTAATCAGTAAATGTCTTTCCTGCCCTTGTTTCGAAGGGGGAAAAAAAATTAGAAGAAAGAAATATCTTGTCTGACAAGATAAACGTGGTCTCGTACTAGAATGCAAATATCATAAAGCTTTTACATAATACCAGGCTACAAAACAAACTGTAATTTCAGAAAAAAGAAAGGTAAAGACAAAAGGGAAAAAGGGAAGAGGAGGTAACTAGAAGGAATATGATTCTGCCATGTAACTCATTCAAGACCACCATCCAAATAACATTGATAGCATAAAATATACTGTTTCATCATTCTTGTAAGGTCAAAAACACATTCTTCGTATTTAATGTTATTTTTCCACTTTCTGCTATTTTAAAGGTTCCCCGTTTGTAATTACCATCATCATCAGCTATTACTACTGTTGACCTATGTGATAGAGGCTGAACTAAGGATGTAGTCTAATATAGCCATTTATGAAGATGACATTGGACTTGTGATAGCCAATCTAACATGTTATATAGTCGGGCCAAACCCAAACTAACTCTATCGAATTTGACCAAGATGTGTAAAACCATCAGTCAATAACCAACAAAACAATTACTCTTGGAGGGGAAGGAGAAGATTAAATGCAGCTTATGGCTAAAAAGTATTAAGAGGATTTCAAAAAAAGAAATGAGATAGATAAAACAAAAAAAAAAAATCTACTGTAATTAATATAAGCATACTGCTATAGTTTGCTCTTGCAATTATGTAATAAGTTTGGGGCGCTACGAGGATAGTGAAGCTCCATGTTAACGTTTAATATTGACTAGAAAATATGACATTAGATTAATCTTTTTTTATTCAGCCTCATGCTGACCTGACTTTGTTGAAGTTCAATTTCAAATGTTCCACTTATGATCATAAACAAGGTCTATTGGGCAAAGAATTCATGAAAATGATTTCTTTTAATTTCAGAATAGATTTGATATATGCTATACTCCCCGTCTTTCTTTCCTATTTCAATAAAGAATACATGAGGCTCTGTTTCATTACAAGGGAAAATTTTGAGACACCAACAAAAACCATGGTTTAGAATTAAGGCAACTCTGAGCATGGTAATAGAAACTAAAATTCTTTGGAGTTAATTGAAGCTAGTTATTACTACTTGAGAAATTTGAAATATCTAAATTTACTATCCAAGATTATGCTAACCGAGAACCAATCTTAATCATGACATGACTAATTTTTCGGCCAGCACATAACACAAGGTCATTGCTAGAAATAAAGAATCAATTAAAAGTGCACCCTCCCTGTCTCATATACATCCACATTTTTTGAAAGAATGGAGATAGGTAGCTTGACAAGTTTTGACTAATGTCCTACTTATTCACCTCTACTTATATAGCTGTGCTCTTTTGGTTTATTTTTTTAAATTTTCTTGCCTCCATAGAATATTTGATACTTATTATGTACTAGAATTACATCTTTATTATTTGTCTTTAGCATTAAAAAAAAACTATTGCCAGCCTTGAAAATTTTCTTACATCCACACATTTTAGTCTTTTTCTTTAAGGTAAGTGGACCTCACCAAATATATTATACATCGTATTTATTGTGAACAACATTATACTTCCTCCCAAGGGAAAAGGAAAGTCATAGCATTATCAGAAAATGATGTGGTCATATAAGTAGAGCTAAGCTAACAACTGGTCCTACTGAAATTATGGTTCTTACCTCAATCATCTATTGCATTTATTAATTAAGATGATAAGAAATATGCAGATGCAGTAACCTTTTACTCAGTAATAAATTTCAATGCAGTATAAGAATTTCAAATAGCATTGATGCAGTAATAAATTAGAATCATCAATGGAATAGATGCACCTTTTAGTCAAATGCATAAGGATCATCAGCGTAAGGATTCAAAGAACCCTCTGAGAACAAATCACCGATATTTGCTGGATGTGGATGGTTTCCTCCACTTACCTATGCAAGAAAAGATTACATTATCACCAGAGTAATACTGAACAGCAGCATTAGAAAGTGATAACATTTATGGCACCAAATTCATCAGCTTGCCATTGTAGTGAGTATCAAGTTAAGGAAAAATCATGACTAAATAAGACCTTCCTTGCTACTTGCAATATGCACCTAAGACCTAGCAGATAATCGGTATTTGAATGTTTGATTGCAACAAAAGGCATAGAACACAGGTACAAGCCGAGTTGCAAGAGCTCATAGACACACTTCAAAACCTCAAGACTGATCCACGTCTACAGGATGATATCATTTTCTATAATCAAATTTTAGAGGCAGCTAGAACTGCTAGATAATAAAACTTTGGATACATCCCTCACATGAACTAATGCAGCATGAAACCAGAGGTGTTCTTTATAAAATGATAGAAATCAACATTGCAATGAGTAAAGAACTGTTCAATTATATATATGAGAGGTAATAGTAAATTTCATAATCTATTAGCCAATATACCAGAAAAAACTAATATATGTACATTTTTAGGAGGAGACAAATGGTCAAAGTTTTAGGAAGAGAACAGTACCTTCCTGATATTTGGCTCCTGGGTGTGTAATGTTTTCTGAGTATTTGGCTCCTGAATGCAGCAGAAAAAAAGATGGATATCTTTAGCATAATCCGTTTAGACATTGTGATCTTCAAAATAAGTTGTCAGGTGAGTTTATATTTACACCAAACATGACAGTGCTCTTTGTCTTTCTGCGCTTTGTAATAGTTCCATTTGAAGTCTCAATTTCATATTCATGGCGTGTTACCTTCATAAGTAGACACATCTACCCACAGTCAGCTCAATGCATGATTAACAAAACTAACAAGTAAAATGCCATAAAAATTTGCCTCGGAAAAGACCATAATTGAAGTAAAATGTTGTACTACTGACAACAATCTTTCAGATACTAATAAAAAAAGTAATGGACAAGAATAATATCTTAGAAAACTGAAGGTGGCAGATGGTGGAGAAGATGTTACCTACTGTTAGGCACCGAGCCACACAAGACTGCTTTTGCAGTGCAGACTTAATTGTATGACGACAAAAGTAGAGAAAAGAAAGCATAGCAGGGAAAGGGAAAAAGAAGAAAAGATGGAAAGGGAAAGGTGAAAATGCCAACATTTACTTCTCTTTCTGCCATCCACTCTTTTCACTTTTTTGAGAGGAAACTGGGGCTTGATTGCCTTGAGGTGAAGAGTGCAGATCACAAAACCAATATATTTGTCATAATATAACAGTGAATTTAGAAGAACATGCTAGACATTTTTGGCCAAACAGCCATATTAAACTGCTTGCCTTGGAGGTAGGTGCTGCCCAGCTGCTTGGGCATCTGCCTAGACGTTAAATGGCAGCCCCATCTAAAGCAGCCATACAAGTGGTCTATGTGGCAGTTTTTTTGAAGTGATGGACATGAGGACAAGACCCCTTCAATGATTATTGGAAGAACAAGTTCATCAAGAGAATACTTAAGATTAGAGGCCTAGAAAAGGAAAGATACACTGCCTTCTTTCTGTGATTGGGAATATTTCGTGGACTTCCATCCTCTATTTTTTTCATTATGCTCACCACGGGTGTCCGCATAATTCCTGACAAACTCAAATTCTGCATAGCATCCAAAATAAACAAAAAATTTTAAAAAAAGATCATAACATTAAGAAACACCAACAACTCTTCATCAAACAGCAACATCATGGCTGACTACCTTCCTTCTGCTTTCAGGGCTCGTTAATGTAAGTTTGTGTTCTCTTCTACCGTACGGTTCCCTCATCTTTATTGATGAGACAGAGAATTCCTGAAACAATTTTTCCAAATGCTATTATGCTACTATGGGAATATGAAGTACATATAATCATTGAACAATTGTAATTTGAGTCACATTTTAAAATATCAATATCATTTATTTCAGAAAAGGCATGATCTACGACATCTAAGGAAGCATGTAGAATGATATTCATACATAAGTAAGAGATATCCTAGATAAAAAAAACTGTAGAATGAAACATAAATCTCACCTTATTTGGATGAATGCCTATGATTTTCAAACAGAGAAAATCCACTAAAAGATAAACCAATAGTAAAAGAAGAGTATGGACTAAGCAATTATGACTAATTTTCATGGCATAGAATAAACTGACATGACAAGCAATATGATTGCATGCAAATCATTTCTGATATATAAAACCTTCTTAGAGTTCACTTCTTGATCAACTTGTTGATTTTCACCCATTACTTTCCACTGCAATTGCAACAGAGCTTTCTGCTTTTCCTCCTGAATGAGATAAAAAAAGTGAGATATTAGAACCAGTCATCGATTACCAAATTCTGGAAGCCTTAATACCTTTGTCTTCTGCAGCTCCAATTCCTCCTGTAGTTTTCTACACTCAACTTCATGCTGTAGTGTCAATGCTTTAACTTGAATTTCATGTTCTTTCCTCAATGATGATGTTTTCTACATCAATTAAGATTTCAGGCCGTTACAATCTAGACATGGTTCTTTGATACCATGTAAATTAAGCCTAACTTGTAAATACCTCTCTCATTTCAGTTTCAGCCTGAAGCTGAACCCTTTTCAGCTCTTCGTTATGATGGAGCAAGAGACTTGATTCCTTCTCCTCATAATTTTGCTTGATTTGTATAATCTGATAATGCAACCAAAGGCCGAACAAAATTAATTAACAGGAAAAGATGCAGCATTTTTGCAAAAATTAAAATCAGAAAAGATTTACGGAAGTTATAAAAATCATAGTGAAATGCTTCAAAAAGCTTTATGTGCATTATTAAGTTTAATATGGATCAACGAGGTTTAACTTGTTAATGTATCTTATTTTAGATCGTAAAAAGCCACATATCTTGAGATGATTTAAATGGATTGTTGGAAAGCATAATATAAAGCAATAATAGGATGGCCAGTAACTTCCAACAGTTATAATATTAAGCAGTTAATGCAACCACATCTATGATAACATGTTATAGATGCAGCAGGTAGTCCTAGGTTGTTATCTAGCTGATGCAGTTCATGCATCTTCTTGTATCATCTAATAATATCCATGAAATTTTTTATCTCTTCCACTTTATTTTACTACTTAAGTTATCACTAGAACATTTTTAAATAACTACAGAATCAGTTCCTTACTGACAAACTATCAACTAAATATTTCTAAAATTATATACTATCTTAAACCAAATTGTTTATTTTCCAAATGAAACCACAGTAAGATGTTGCTGCATAGACAAATCACACATGCAATGTGGCACCTTGCTGACTACTATTTGTCCCACTTGTTAAAATGTTGCCAACATCTTCTAGAACTGAATGGTAAAAATGCAACTTCCAAAGAGAATAAGAAAACAAACAACTACATCTAAATTCATATCAAAATAGTCTTGAAAGTCCTCAATGCTATTGATGACAAGAAGCCACTGGCTTCCTGACACATGAATTTTAAAACTATCCATTCCCACTGAAAACCAAATAAGATTTCAGAAGCTACATCTAAAAAAAAATGCACTGGTAGAAGCTTTGCTTGACAACAAAACTTCAAAATCACCATCACAATCTTAACATTGCATGCTTGTGAAGATTAATTATGTAAATTAAAATGAACATTACGTAGGTGAACTGACATTTTGTTGTATCTTTTGAACTGCCACTTTGTTATATCTATTTTCATATCATTAATAGATTTCAGAATCCACATCTTTAGAACAATTACATTAATAGAAACTTTGCTTGGCAAAAAAATCTATTCAGTAAGCATCACAATCTTAATATTACAAGCTTGTGAAGATTAATTAAGCAAAATTAAAACTACTACATCAAGAGAGAATGAAAAAAATAAATGACCATATTTATTTTCATATCAAAACAGTCTTCAAAGTCCGCAATGCTATATATGATCAGAAGACACTAATTTCCTGACTGACGCAAATTAAGAATTATCTTTCCCACAGGTTTGAAGAAGATTTCAGAAACCATGTCTAGAACAACTACATCATCAGAAACTTTGCTTGACAACATAACTTGATTACTCAACATCACAATCTTAACATTCCATACTTGTGAAGATTAAGCAAATTAAAAATGAACATGGGTGAGCTGCCATTTTGTGTATTAAATATTCTTCTTCCTTGAGAAATAGCAACAACATGCAAAAGCAAAATTCAAGCAACTCAATTAAGGTACTTGGCTGACATGAGCAATGACAGTAAATTACATCCCAATTCCTGAAGGGGAGAGAGAGAGAGGGGATAATAGATGTGGAGAGAAGGGACATTCTTGTGTCAGATCAAGTACTAAACATTTAATAAATAATGTGATTCAAAGGGTTCGCCATACCGTACTATACGGCCTAGTACGAGCGGTACATACCGATCCAATAGGAGACCAATACGCAAACCATCCTATACCGGGTGGTATATACTAAAAGGCTCTATATTGCTCAATACGAGCATGTACCGCTCGATGACAAACAAAATCTGATCGTTACTTATAGAGGCTCAAATCTGACCCTTTCCAATGGTCAGATCCATTTGAAAAGGTTTTTAAACCCTTTCCTCTTTCACCCTCTTTTACTCTCTCAAACTCTTATACTCTTTCAATCTCTTTCTCATTCACTTCTTTCTCTTAGTCTCATATTTACACTCTTTTAAAACTTCACAAAGCTACGATTTGTGGATTGGATCAAACTTGGGAGGCTAATTATGGAGGATTAACACCTAAATTAGTAGAACTTTGATAAATGGTACGTAAACAACTTCTCAATTGCATTCAACAACTTGCTCAGTCCAAAGACGTGATAGCGTTGTGGACAACAGTGCTTCAACCGACAATGGCGATGACGTTAAGGAGTCGATGGTCTCGTCTATACAATTTAAGGGTGGTGCATGGATCGAGGAGCAATATTTTACGCATACCGCCTAAGAT
The DNA here is from genome assembly GCA_023547065.1 of Musa troglodytarum. Lineage (NCBI taxonomy): Eukaryota > Viridiplantae > Streptophyta > Magnoliopsida > Zingiberales > Musaceae > Musa > Musa troglodytarum. The sequence goes on along the minus strand of CP097510.1, from coordinate 40,388,273 downwards.
TCATATCATGGAGCTCGACATGATATTTGGTCATTCTTCTTCGAGCAGCAATATGGTGATAATTGGAAATTCTTCTCCAAGTAGTAGTATGGTGATCGATCTTATGATATGTAATAGTATACCAATGGCGAAAGTAGAAGTCCCAACATTCTCCATGCTTTGTACTAATACATGCCACAATCATATTTATCTCAGGAGCTACCTCAGACACGTGTGGTTCACAATGATCATTGCATTGATGCACTAATAACATACAGAATATCAGTATACTATGTCGTGGGATCAATTTCAAGATTGGGTCTGATAAACATATCAAATTGACATACAGATAAATATGATCAAGAACCCTGATCCATGACTCGTGAAGTCTCATCGTTCTTTTAGTGATACAACCAGGTATATCCATCGATCGATTACTTGATTCATTTGAATCTTAAAGTTTAAGTTGTTTAACAAATAATCTAATAATTCAAATTATTTCTTTATAGATAATTTAATATCAACGAAATGACAGTACGGAATGTATTAGAAAGCTACTTCTCAAAGCCCAAAAAAGAAATATGCCACTATTCTTTCCTAATTTAGATTATTTTTACTAAAATTATACTAAATTTATATTTATTTCCAACTTAAAAACCCTAATCTAGCTTTTTGTAATTCTTCAAAAAATTTTGGAACTATTTTCAATCATTTTTTTGTGCTATCAGTATGCCCCACCGTATTGACACACTATATGCTAGTATAGAGTAGTACGTACTGTACCGCCGATTAGCCGAAATACTGGTTCGGACTGGTAGGATAAACCTTGGTAATTCATATCATAGCTCACTGAATTGACCATAACTAGCATGTTGATAACCATAACAAAAGTGGTCATACAATCACAAGCATTCAAAATAAGACAAAACCAAGGAAATATAAGACATTAACAAACCATAGAGCAACAGTGCCTCCATGACAAGGATTTCCAATTAAGATCTCAAGAATATGATCTCATTTCAGTCTAACTGAGCCAAATCAACTGAGGACCATTTTTGTCTCTTAAGTTTCCCGAGGGTGCAAAATCAGAAGTCTTATATTGTTCTATTATTTACAAGTTCTTCCAAAACCATAATAACCATAGTGAAGGATATTCCAACCATTGACTTATCCTGTGAACCTCTCATAATTCCAATCACTCTCTCCACTTAATTGGTGCTCTTTCTGCTTAATCCAGATTTCCAAAATACAATTAATAAACACCAAGATGCTTGGGATGATGCTCTGGATGCTAAATGTAATACGTAGACTTAAATATTTGACATTGTCTTTCAAGAATCCTCAATAAGAATAACTATTTAAAGGCTACTACTCAGTTAACTAGTTGCCTAAATCTATAACCTATATATAAAAGTTCCATGAATTCTCAGAAGCACCAACCAATCATGATTTTGGGTTTAATTCTGTTTTCTCATTTTTCATTTTCATCTCCAATGACCTCCATTTGGTATGTTGTTTCAAGAGGTCAGGTAATTTTTGTTAGTACTAAGTTTTGGTACACAATTAAAATACTAAAGTACCCCAAGGACTAATGTCCAAGATCAAGAAGGTTGTCGTTACCCTAATGGCCTAATCCGAAATTTATTAATTATAGATTAATTAACCGGATCATATTTATAATCCTGAAACATACAGCAATTTGCAAAGCTAGTAGGTTTCTTACGTATAAGTTCTTCTAAACACAAGACTAAGATCATAAATTTAAGCTTATTCATTGATCCAGCAGATAAGCTACACGTATGAGCTACAAATGAGAAGAGACAAGGACTTCCTGTGATTAATACTTCTGCTTAGCATATGACTACATTTTAATAATAAATGAGCTACACGTATAAGAAATTATGCATTAGAAAGGATAAACAAGCCATTGAACTTTTGCATACGGTGTTTATTCACAAGAAATGGCAATATCCAATAACCAAGACATGTGCAAAATTTCTGGGAATTTTGCCTGAAAGACGTTCAAAATTCATCTGGATGAGACGAGACAATGGCATTATCAAGGAGTGGATTCTGCATAGCGAATAGCATCATTTTCTACAAGTTTTGATGTAAGAGTGAATTTGTTTTCGGCTGTCACTTGTTCATAACTCAGTGGTGTCACTTCTTTATGTATGTCAATCTTTCCAGATTGGCCTACAGAAGGAAGCATTATAGAAGAGGAAGTTTAAGATGATAGTTTCTCATATACATCATCTTATCAGCAATCCAAATTTTAAACAAAACCTATTGAAATCTAATGATATGAAAAAACATACCATTTTCCCATTTTCCTCTTTGACACTCATCAAGCATTGCTGGGCCTGTTCTTTGTTTTCTGCAATTTTTACATCACATCCTTTTTCTATTTCCTTTATAATTTTCTCTGTCTAAAATTTCAGCAACCATAAAGATGAATGATCTCCAAAAGTTAATCTCATATAGATATAACAAAGAAAATAAAACACACCTTTTCTTTTTCAGTATTAACAATGTCCAACTTTTCCATCTCGTATTTCCTCTGGATATCATTAATTGCCTACGAAACTGACAGTTTAATGATAGTCTAGACAACATGATAAGACCAGTAAAAAGCATACCTGGTCATTTTTCTGAGATAGTTCCTTCAGATGCTTTGATAGCTCCAGCTGTTTGCCTTCAAGCATCAAATCATACTGTCTTTTTGCTTCCCTGAGTTTGGCTTCAGCTGCAGCCAGCAATGCTTGAACCTGAACTGTGAATAGTCCATAAATATTCCTTAAACACTTAAATAGTCTGGACAACAATCTTTAGTACCTCAGATTTTTCCTCTTCCAATTGCTTTTCTCTCTCCATTGAACTAGTAAGAAGCTGTTCCTTCTCATTTAGCACATATTGAAGCTGGCTGAGATGATTTTCAAGTGACTGAATAGTCTGGTGATGCTTAGAAATCTCATTCTGCAGTGCTTCTGCCTCCTTAGCTCCTTCCAGTGACACCAACTGCACCTTATCCAGTAAGTTATGATTCTCACTCTCTAAACTGGAAATTTTATCTGACAGAGATTTCTGTAATATTCAAGGCCCACATTAGGATAAGTTATACAACAGCCTACAATCACTATTCACTACCACATGAAATGTCAAGTTTTACCACTTGAGCCTCAGATATGGCATGAGATTCTGATAGATCTTTAACTTTCTCCTCTAATTCTGTAATCAATTTATCTGAATCATTCTTTTTAGAAAGAAGATCCTTGATTTCAGATTCCAAAATTCGAACTTTTTCTTCTGCCAATCGGCACTCATCTGCATGTTGTACCATAATGAATTCTTGGGCTTTCTGCAGCTCCAAGATTTTGTCCTTTTGGTCTTGTTTTTCCAACTTGATAGCATCATTCTCTATTGTGCAATGTTTAAACTGCTCATGGAGTTGATCGTACTTGCGCTGAGCAGACCTAGAGGCCAGCTCCTTCTGCTTCTGAACCATATCGTAGTAAACCTCAAGTAAAGAAAATAACATATAAATGTGTTTTTCAAGAGCTGCACTCTCATTATGTAGTTCAACCATCATAGCCACTAAACCACCAAATGAATTTTCAAGTTTTTTAAGATCTTGACATGATTTTTCTATTTCCTGTGCAAAATCTCTATTGGATCTCTGGAGAGAACTGTTTTCATTTTCCAAGTTAATAATACTTGCTCTTAAAGATTTGCAAGTATCTTCTTTTAGACTCAACTCATGCTGTCTCTCCTGCAGTTGAGAATCAAGAGACTGCAAGTTTGCCTTTTTGTCTTCAATAATCTCATTTAATTCTTTGATGACAGCATCTACAAGCAATGATGAAAAATAAATTCATTCATCTGACCATACCTTAACAAGAAAAGGCAAGAATATTCAAGATACTAAGAGGCTAATTTTAAATTTATAACCCCACAAAGTATATTCAAGTACGTTTCAAGCACCAAAGGTTAGATGACCACAAATATTCAGTTAAGGATAAGTATTCTATTCTGTTGCAAATCATAAAGCTGGGCATACTTGAATCAGCATACCACCATAGCCACATTAAAATTTTTCATTTGACAAATAGTCCTGAAAAGCACCTTTTTCCTTCATTGCATTGTCTGTTGCATAACAGTGATTCCTAAAACATTTCTCCACTTCTTCTTTCTCATGCCTAAGCTCCAAAATCTCTTGTTTATCTGTGAAAGAACATATAAATTAGTATTCACATGCTGTAGTAGTAAATGCTAAATGATAATAAAGTTACAAGTCCCAGATATTCATGGATGGCTATATATATTTATATATATATATGTATATATATGTATATACATACATATATATACATATATATATACATGTATATGTATATATATATATATATATGATATATACATATATGTATGTATATGTATATATATGTATATGTATATGTATGTATATATGTATATATATGTATGTGTGTATATATATATGTATATGTATGTATATATATATATGTATGTATATATATATATATGTATATATATATATATATGTATGTATATGTATATATAAATGTATATGTATATATATATATGCATATACATATGGTGTATATATATATATATATGTTTATACACTTGTACTGATAGTTAATGGTACTGCTAGACATATGGCCTTAATGACTCTGTTCCAGTATGTAGAGTGTTATGCCCTTTTATAAATAGCACTAAAGGAACTAAATTGCAGAGGACGTGAAGAAATGGTTTGTAAAATGCTTGAAAATTACATTCAACATATCGTGACATTCACAACAAATTGATTTCACATGACTTACCATTGTTGATTGTATTGTTTGCATTCTCTAATTTTGTTGTTAAATCATTAAAAAGAAGTTCAAATTGATCAAGAGCTTTCAAATTATTCTCAAGCTTTTCTTCAAAGATTTTCTTGTCTTCTTCAGCTGTCAAAAGGAAAAGTCTGAGCAAATTAGATGGAAATACTAAGATAGATATGCGAATATAACATCAGCAACCCAGTCAACACCTGCACAAGTCTGACCAGCCAGCCGCTGCAGAGTTTCTGTTAGCTGATCGCACATTGTCTTAGTTGAAGAGAGCTTTGAATCCAATCCCTTCCAGAGCTTTGTATCTTCTGTTTGCTTTACTTTAAGCTTCGCCTTTTCATTGACTGCTTGTTGTAATTTGGTCTCTAACACTTGTATCTGCTCTGTTGCCTTTTTCAGCTTTGTTTGCTTGAAATATACATTACATGACTATGTAAGCCAAAATAACCAAAATTTTCAATGCAATATTTTCTAACACAAGTATATTCTTCAATAGTTACACTAAGCCAGACTTTGTGTTATTTACACCATCTCCTAGCAAACTACAAGCATGCATATATCACATAAGAAACACTAAACGCAAAAAAGGAAAAGGTGATACAAATTCAATCTCAAGTTAGCTTACCATTTGACCAAGATGAAATTACAAGCAATCTTATAATAAGCTTTATAAAACATTTCAGTTTCTGAATAAATAAAATAATGAGATATTGTATTACCTGAATAATCTCCTAGCAAAAAAATGCAAACAGTGAAAAGTCTGGTAATTTTGATCCTCAGTGTTGATTACACTTCAAGAGGGATCAAGGCACCTTTTACAACATATTAGACATTGTATTTTACCAGAAGGTCATACATGATTAGAGGCCATGACCCACAATACCATTCAATAAGTACATCACAAGTCATAATACTGCTTTATGAGAACTAACTCACCACAGTGTGGCAAATCTGACCCTTAATCGAAAAGACATGTACTAGAGATGAAAGAGTGAGACTGAGAGCAGGGACCCTTCTAAAGGAATTTAGAAGTGTAAAATTCTCAATTTTTTTTAACAAACCTCTACTAGTTTTAAGAGAGAATAGATGTGAAATTATTATACTATGATTTATAATTTAATATCAATAAAACACAAACCTCGGATCAGGAAAAAAGGCCAAAAAGGAGATCACTTATGATGCAGCTGTGGCATCTCTAATAAAAATTTAAAGGAAAAGACAGCAATATAAGGGGGAAAAAATTGGCAAAAGCAGAGAATCAAAAGAGTAGTAGTTACAAATAACTTCGAAACGAGTAACTTGCAATTATGGTTTCTTCGTTCTTAAAATTAAGTACTAAATAACTTGTAATTGCTGACACAATATAGAGAATCAGTAAATTAAATTATATTCCACAAGAGGTTATGGCGTCCACTTTCACATCCATCTAGGTAGGTGCCTAAACAATTTAAACTCATGAATATACTATAATATTAGATATATTCTAATAGCATGCAAAGTAAAAATACATGTTGGCTTGATTAAGTTTCTACCAGTCTATCCTTGCATTCGAATAATGCAACCCTTTGCTTCTGTTCCCTTTTTCAGTAGTAAAATTATTGAAGTTTTAAATAAAGTTTTACACCCTATGAAAAAAAGGATTTGTTGATTTTATAAACATACCAAATTTGTACAATGAGTAAATCAATTGTACTGCTCTTATGGGGTTTCACGTGCATAAGCACACTATAAGAAGAACAAAGGGATTCTAATAGCAGCTAGAAAAAAGACTAGAGTTACTAATTTAGTTGGAACGAGAATTAATCGAATACAAAGCGATAACAAATGACAAATCAAAGAAAGCAGAGTGTGATGTACCGCCAATTCAAGATCAGTTTTCAAAGAAGCTTGTTCCTTGACCAACTTCTCTGAAATTAAAAACACATCGGCATAACAAGTCTCGGGAAGTAGTATCTTTCGGGAAAAATTTCAACATGTAACGAGGATTACGCAAGAAGAACACCAACCTGCAGTAAGCTTCAAATTCACAAAGCTACCGTAAGAGTTCGAATCCGAGGAAACCCTCGCAACGGGGAGCGGTGAAACCCTCGGGGGTCCAGCAAGCGACCCACTCAAGGATCTCAGATGATCGAACAGATTCTTTTTCATCGGGAATCCGCAAGAAAAAATCACAGAGAAACCCTAAGATGTCAGGTCATCGCCGTCAATCCGAGGACAGGGAACCCGGGATCTAGCCTCAAACAATCGACCGAAGGGGATTGAGGAGGAACTTTAAAAGCGAAATGATCCGAGCTCGTCGTATTGGAATCGCCTTGGCGGAGCGGACAAGCTCGCTATGTTGGGCGTCAAAGGAAGAGCGATTAGCGGCAGTGGCAGAAGAGACACCGTTTTAAATTGGTTCGGCGCCAGTGGAGGGTGAAACCCAATCTTGCGTATAAGTCCTGTTACATTTATTTATTTCAATGAGGTTCTTTAGTAGTAATTATTATTAATATACATAAGTAAAACTAATTATATATTATTTTTGTAATTAGTTACTTTTGCATGTTAATCCTTATACTTTAAAAAATTATATTAAAATTTTTATACTCATAAAAATTAGTCCTTGTTGTTAGGGGAAACAACTTTTTACCGTGACCCCGGGGCGCACGGCACGAAATCCGGAAACCGGGGGGTCGTCTCGGTACGGTTCGGGCCCGTCGATGGCTCCTGCTCGCGCCCGTCGAGCTCTCCGAAAGGCGGCTGCGCGCTCCTCGGCCGTCGGGGACGAGACCTGCAGCAAGGCGGGTCGGATGCTCCGCCCGACCCCTCCGACGCCCAAGTCAGTGCTGGCCCGTTGGCCAGAGTTCCCCAGAGAGAGTTGCGGGGGAGTTCAGGTCTACTAACCTCCCGGAGTGTTCAAGGAAAGAAAGGGACTCCCCTAGAGGTCTTGAGAGAGATCAGAATCAGAGAGTCAGTCCGAGAGAGAGAGAGTCCTTGGAAAGTCTTCGAGAAGTCCTCCCCCCAAAAGTCCCCTTCTCCTGTCCTACCTGCTCGGTTGGGCCAGGCTCTGACGGAGGGCATGCTTCCGATCGCTCGCAGTGGCGACGAGCCTCGACTCGCAGTGCCTGCGCCGTGGTCACTTGGCGTAGTTGGGGCGATGCCGAGGAGAAGCGACGCCGTCACACATCGTGGGCTGAGCGCAGAGGGGCGATGACGCCGCCACCAAGCGGTACGATAGAAGACCGTGTGTCTCGCCATACTTAATATCCTTATCACTACCCCCTCAAAAGCCACTCTCGCGACAATTTGAGGTGTTGCCTTAAGAACCCGATTGCCGATCGAGATCTCGGAAGTTCTACCGTGTTGTGTCATAATTGACCAAAGTCCTGCAGATACGGTCGAGGCGCCGCCAAGACCCGAAAGCCGGCGATCGAGGAAGCTCGAGATCTCCAGAATCAACCACCGCTCGGGATAAAGGGGGCCGAGAAACCTCAAGACCCGTAAATTATAGTCACCAACCGCCGTCGATATAGCGCCGAGCCACCGCCAAGGCCTAGGATGCCGGCGATGATCGAGCCGCCGCTCAAGATCGTATACCGAATCGCCGTTCGGGATAATGGGGTCGAGAGACGCCCGAGTTCCGTTGCCGACGCCCGTGTCGAGGTTGAGACTCGCGAGTGGGCGATTGAACGATGGGTGAGCAACGCCGAGGTAAGGGCGGCGATGTCCAAGTCTCACACCGCGTCGTTGGGTACTAGGGGTCGAGGTCACGTACCACGACTTGCAAAATCGTGATAGCCGAACCGCTCGGAAGGTGTGTGGCCGAAGCCGCCAAGGCCCGAAGCGAGTAGCCGAACCGCCGTTCGGGATGTGTTTGGCCGAGCCGCCAGGCCTATGAAATTGTAATAGCCGAAGCTGCTCGGGATAAGGGGGTCGAGACGCCCGATTCTCCTGCCAAGCCGACGTCCTAAGTCGGGTTGAGACACGCCGTGTCCTCCACCTTCACCCGTCATTTTGGTACAAGGGGTCGAGGTCACGCACACGACCTGAGAAGTCATAATAGCCGAACTGCCGTTCGGGATGTGTGTGGCCGAGCTGCCGCTCAGGGCCTATGAAACCAGAATAGCCGAACCGCTGCTCGATAAGAGTCGAGGAGACGCCCGATTCTCCTTGCCAAGCCGACGTCCGGAAGTCAGGGGTTGAGACACGTCAGGTCCTCCCTGCTTACCGACCCGTCATTTTGGTACAAGGGGTCGAGGTCACGCACACGACCTGAGAAGCCATAATAGCCGAACTGCCGTTCGGGATGTGTGTGGCCATTGCCGCCGGGGCCTATGAAACAGAATAGCCAACCGCCGTCGGGATAAGGGGTCGAGGAGGCGCCCGATTCTCCTGCCGACGTCCTAAGTCGGGGTTGAGACACGCCAGTCCTCCGCCTTCCGTCATTTTGGTACAAGGGGTCGAGGTCACGCACATGACCTGAGAAGCCATGATAGCCGAACCTCCGTTCGGGGTGTGTGGCCGAGCTGCTGCTCAAGGCCCAGAATACCAGTGGTCGAGCAGCCACTCAAGACCTAAAAAACCAAAATAGCCGAATCGCCGTTCGGGATGGGGGGCCGAGGCGCCGCTGAAGGCCCGGAATGCCGATGGTCGAGCCGCTCAAGACCTAAAAACGAATAGCCGAATCGCCGCGTTCGGGATGGGGGCCGAGGCGCCGTGAAGGCCCAGAATGCGATGGTCGAGCCTGCTGCTCAAGACCTAGAAAACCGAACGCCGCCGCCGTGCGCAAGGCTCGCGATAGTGCGGTTGCCGGAATCGGCGGAATCGAGCGATAAGTTTCTTACAGGGGGTGTACACGTCGGCTCTTCATCAATATGACGCCCGCGCTCGATCGCCCGATGTGATGCTATTGGGCGATGTGGCGGTGTCATGTCGCCGCCGCCTCGAGGCGAAAGGTCGAGGTCCCCTTTTTCTATAAATAGGAGCCCCGTCTCTATATCACTTTATCGAGTTCTCATCTCTTGTCTTGCCGTCGTCTTCCTTCAAGTATTCTCCATAGGCTCCGGTGCCTTTTAACTTCTTCCAGTCGATTTCTTCCTTTATAGGTTAGTGCGCGATGGGTCTTCCCTCCACTTCCTCTTCCTCTGCTTCTTCCTCCTCCTCCCCATCAGTTACAACCCGCGTCGCCGCTCTCCCGTCTCCTCCTTCCGGCTCTTCCTCGGATGCAGGCGGCGCGTGCGTTAGAGGCTATAATGTGGCCGTACGACCAAGACTCCAACTTGGACGAGCGTATGGTGGGGATTCTCCGGCGGCGCTACGGCATCCCGGAGGAGTTCAACCTCCTGGCCGCTGAAGCGGGACAGCGGGCTTTTGACCCGGTTCCCAAGGGCTTTGCCCTGTCCGCCGATGCCCTAGAGGCCGGCCTGCGCCTTCCCCTGCACCCAATCATCGTATCCTGCATCTCCCTGTGGCGTATTTCGCCTTCCCAGATAACTCCCAACTCCTGGCGGTATTTGGTGGCTTTCCTGGGGGAATGCCATTACGCCAACATCGCCCCGACCCGCAACCTTTTCCTCTCCTGCTTTCGCCTCTTCAAGGGGTCGGGGATACTTCTGCCGCACGACCGTGGTTCCGGTTAGCGCCCCCACCAATAACAAAGGGTGGAAGAGGCGCTTCTTTTTTGTCCAGTGCCAAACGGACTGGGGTTTCGGGGTTCGATGGTCGTCAAGGACCATCGATAACACTGCCTCGAAGCTGAGTGCCGAGGAGCGTGCTCACCTCGGCGGTGAGGTAATCCTCCCTTCCTCGCAAGCCATCCGCAACATGTCGGAGCAAAGGTCGGTGGAGGCCGGACTAAGTCCGCTCTCGGGAGTAGGCCGCGTTGTCTCGCCTCCTTTTAGATTGCTGCCATACTCTATCTTCCGACATATCTGCCGCTTTTTGCGAGGATGGTGAACCTGCGATCCTTCCACGACTCGGGTGCTCAGGGGACCATCTCCGCTCTCCGGCGGTCTCAAGCGGGCGGGGTGGCTCCGCGCACTGCCGTCGATGGCGTCCCAAGAAGAGGCGAAGGCCAAGGAGGTGGTGGACTGAGACGCCGATGGCCGTCGCGGCCGGGCGATCGAACAACCGGCGCCACCACTCGCCGAGAGTCTTTGGTCCCGGCCAGGCGGCGACCGGGAAGGGCCGGCGTCCTCGGCCATGCAGACTGTGCCGGTCACGTCGAGGAAGGATCACCGTTCCTTTCCCGAATGATGGGGAGGTCCTTCGCCGCGAGCGACCCTCTCGTGGCCCGGTGGCATGGTCGTCCCGGGGACAAGGTGTGGGTCGGGGGAGAGCCCTCGGCCCGCTACCTCCGGGGAGCGCTCCATCCCGACATGGCTCGGGACCTATACACGCTCCCCTCGGAAGCGCTGCTCGCCAAGTCCGCCAAGTCGGCGTTGTGGGTAAGCACCGTTTTGCTTGTATCCTCTTGGCTGAGCTCTGTTCATCACTTTCAGCGTCTTTTTTCTTGTGCAGAATCCCCACTACCCCCCTCCCCTCCTCGACCGGGTGCACGACTCCGGTCGCTTGGTGCACGGCCTGGGTGAGCGCAACTTGGAGTTGCGCCGCCAGCTCGAGGAAGCCCGAGCGGGGTCGGGACCCGAGGCGGTTGCTTCGCCGCTGAGCGTGGCGGCGGACATGGGCGCGAAGTGGCGCGTCGACCGCCGAGCTCGAGGCCGCCTCGGCGGCAGGCCGGCTGCGGCTCCTCCGGACGTCGGCCGAGAACCGCCTCCGGATGGAGGAGGCCTCGGATTGGCCGCTGCAAGCGACTCGAGGAGGCCGAGCCGCAGCCGCCAGGAAGCCCTTGCCGCGGTGGAAGGGAGTCGGCAGAAGGACCGGAGGCGCCGACGATACAAGAAGTCGGAGGGCTTCCTCCTCGGCTGGGACCGGACGGGCCGCGTGATCGTCTGCAGTATGGGTACAAAGTTGCCCCGCCCTGGCCCGAGCGCGTGTCCTCCGGGCTCGATGGTCGAGGAGGATCCTTCGCCTCATGCCCCGAGGATCGGGGGTCGACATGCCCTGGCGAGGTTCCCTTCGACGACCTTCCGGCCGCGCCCAAGACCTCTTTTCTTCTTTTTGGAGGGCTTTCCCTTGCCTTTTGTAATACTTCTTCCCCACTAGGGGCACATTTTGTAATCCAAAACTTTTTTGGTAATACAAATATGTTTTCTCCATACAATCTCCGACTTCCTTCCAATGGCCTGAGTCTGACATTGATTTACTTCTGTTTTGTCCTTAAGCAAAATATTTCTTAAGGTTGTGGACGTTCCAAGTCCTCGAGGAATCGCCCATCATAGTCGCGAGCCTAACGCGTTCGGTCGGACTACTTGGATTACTCGGTAGGGGCCTTCCCACTTTGGTGCAAGCTTGCCCCTTGAGTGAGCGGGGTCGCTTACTTCTGCCTTGCGTAGGACTAAGTCGCCCATCCCGAGGGGTCGAGGGCGCACCCTCTTGTTGTAACTCCTCGCAACACTTCACACGCCAGCATTTTTACGTGCGCGTTGGTCCTGCGTTCTTCAGCGGATCTAGGCCAGCCCGAACTCCTCGGGCCGAGGTGGATTCTCATAGTTCTCCACCCGAATGTTGGGATGACCAATTCGGCAGTAGGATCGCTTCCACGCCGAATGCAAGGTCAGAGGGGACTCGCCTGCCGCCGTCTTCGGGTAGTCCGCAGAGACCATAGGATGTTCGGGAGCTCGCCGACCCGATCGGGCTTCCAAAGTCCTTTTCCTAAGTCCATCCAGATAGATCGGCTTGGTCACCTCGGCAAGCCCGTTGGTGCGGGGTGGGCCACCGAGCTAAACCTCACCGATGTGATAAGTCGCGCAGAACTCCGAGAACCGAGTCGTGGACCGGGTCCCGTTATCGCGATGATAACGTTGGGCGATCGACCGGGTCACTATGTTCTTCCATACGAACCGCTGATTCGACCCGTTCGGTGTAATGATTGCCTCCACCCACTTGGTGAAGTAATCTATCCCCACAATAATATGTCTCCGCTGGCCGGACGCCGGGGGGAACGGCCCCAAGAGGTCCATTCCCCATTGAGCGAAGGGCCAGGCGCAATCCATGGTGGCGAGCGGGACCGCGGGGAGCTGCGGGCGCGGGCCTGGCGCGGGCAAGTATCGCACCGCCGCACGAAAGCCTTGGCGTCGGTGTAGCGTAGGCGATGTACAGCGCGATATTTTGAAGGCCAAAGTTCGGCCGCCATGTGCTCCCCACAAATCCCGCCATGGACCTCGGCGAGAATCGATTCCGCCTCATCGGGATCTAAGCATCGTAGTAGGGGTGGGAAAACGACCTTTGTAGAGTCGGTCGCCGATTTCGCGATACCACGCTGAGTTGGCAGAGCCGCGTGCCTTGACCTCATCCGCCGGCAGACCCCTCGCGTTTGTACTTGATGCTTCGAATCCACGTTGGTGGGGTGGTCGACTCGGGATCCCCGATCTCCATGATGGCCACCGACCGGTGTGTCGGCTCCTCGACCTCGGGATGTTCCTCCGATCGGCTCGAGGCCGGTTTACGTGGTCCGCCCGCTCGTTCGGGACTGGGCACCACAGGGCGAGTGAAGCGGGGAAAGTTAGAGGTTTGGGCTTTACCTCGGTCAGTATCCGACATGGTCGAGTCCCGCGCCCGATACTCTCCACCAACTTGCTCGGCGACAAGTTGGGAATCCGTGAGAATGTGGATTGCTCCTAGTTGCATCTCGGCCGCTAAACGGAGGCCTGCCAACAGTGCCTCATATTCGGCCTCGTTGTTTGTGGCCGCGAAGCCGAAGCGGAGGGAACGCTCGAAAGTGTGTCCGTCGGGATCCTCCAGAATGAGTCCGCGCGGCTCCGAGCCGAAGACCCATCCACGTCGGCATCCGGTCTGGTGGGTTTTCTCAACGCTTTACGCCGGTGGTGTCAACTCGAGATAAAATCGGCCAAGGCACGGGCCTTGATGGTCGTTCTCGGCTTGTAGCGGTCGAACTCGGATAGCTCCACCGACCATTTGAGGAGGCATACGCTCGTCAAACTTAGAAAGAACTTGACGCAGGGGTTGGTCGGTCAATACCTCAATCGTATGGGCTTGGAAGTAGGGCGAGCTTCCGAGCCGCTAGAATGAGTGCCAATGCCGCCTTTCAATGGGAGGATAAGCGGCCGCTCCGCCACGCGACGTGGTCGTGTAGTAATCGGTGTTGCGATCGGGGCTTCTTTCACAAGCACCGAGCTCATCGCATGTTGAGATGCCGCCAGATAGAGGGTAAGTTTTTCCGCACGGACAATCGAGGTAAGTCGGGGTAGCTCGGATAAGTCTTTGCTTGGTGAAGGCTTCCTCGCACTCTGCCGTCCATTAGAAGTTCTTCGGGTCTTTGAGGACTCGGAAGAAAAGGAGGCACTTATCTCCCGACCGGGACAGAAACCGGGACAGAGCCGCTATCCTTCCGTTAAGGCATTGAAGTTCCTTAACTGTGCTTGGAGATCTCATGTCAGTGAGAGCTCGGATCTTCTCGGGGTTGGCATCAATTCCTCTCTCGTGTATGATAAACCCGAGGAACTTGCCCGATGTCACGCCGAAGACGCACTTGGCCGGATTAAGGCGCATCCCATACCTTCTCGCAGGGCGAAGGTTTCCCGCAAGTCATCAAGGTGTGCAGCCCCTGTGCGACTTTTCACGATTATATCGTCCACGTAGACTTCCATATTTCGCCCTATTTGTCGGGCGAACACCTTGTTCACCATCCTTTGGTAGGTGGCGCCTGCGTTCTTTAACCCGAATGGCATAACTTTGTAGAAGTAGGCTCCTTGGGGTGTGTGGAAGGCTGTATGTTGCCGATCCTCGGGGGCCATCCGGATCTGGTTGTAACCGGAGTAGGCGTCCATGAAGGAGAAGCGAGCGTACCAGGTTGAGTCGACCGGTTGGTCGATCCTAGGTAGAAGCAATCGCCGGGCAAGCCCGATTTAGATCGGTGTAGTCAACACACATCCTCCAGCTTCCATTAGGCTTCTTGACGAGGACTACATTGGACAGCCACTGAGGGTACCGGACCTCCTCAATGAAGTCAGACGCCAAGAGCCTATCAACTTCCTTCTGCACAGCTTGTTGGCGCTCGAGGGACTGAGGCCGAGGTCTCTGTCTCACCGAGCGGGCGGTCGGGGAAATGTGTAGATGGTGCTGGGCGACTTCGGAGTCGATTCCCGGGAGGTCGGTATCGAAGACATCGGCGCTTTCGAGGAGGCGATGGCTGCGCCCGCTCTTGATCACCTGTGTCCGAGCCAATCCCGATCGTCCGGGACGGTCATCTTGCAGCGGAATATTAACCGCCGGGTTTGTTGGCTCGGGATGCTCGGTCGGGCGCTGCGTCCCGCGCGGGTCTTCGAGGGGCGGTTCCGGCCTTTTCCTCTTACCCAGGGAGGTCACCGTCAAGTAACACCGTCTGGACTCTTGAGGATCTCCCCGCACCTCCCCGACTCCGGCGCTGGTGGGGAACTTCAGCGTCCGGTGGTATGTGGATAGAACGGCCCTTAGCCTGTTGAGGGTGGGTCGGCCCAGGATGGCATTGTATGCAGAGGGAGGTCGACCACCGGAAAAAGTTACAGAGTCTTGGCCTTCGGGAATCGCCGAGGGTCAATGGTAGGGTTACAAAGACACCGCGGCGAGATCGAGTCGCCATGAAGCCGATGAGCGCCGAGTGCAAGGCTTGTGGCTTCCTTCGCAGCCCCAACTTGAAAGGCCTCGAAGTAGAGGATGTCGGCCGAGCCGCCGATGTCGACCATAATCCTTCGGACTGTCGTTGGCAATTCGGGCCGACACCACCAGCGCATCGTCATGCTCTGTTACTCCCATATCTCCTGAGGGGAATGTGATCTCCGGCTCGGAGGGAGGGTGATATTCCCCGGTCGCGACGGCTCGGGCATAAGCCCTTCGGCCCGAGGCGCTATGTCCTCCAGCGGCGGGTCCCCCGGTGATTACGTCAATATGTTGCTCGACCGGGCCTTCGGGGCGTAGGGATGGTGCTCGCGGATGCTGGAGGTATTGATCGAGGTGACCTCTTCGGATCAGCTCTTCAATTTGTCGCTTCAGCTCGTAGCATTGCTCCGTGTCATGTCCGTTTTGCCGATGAAAGCGGCAATACCGGGTGCTATCGGCCATCGCCGGCCCTTCATCCGGGTGGCGGCAGGCATTCCCCGCCCCTTGACCTGGAGGAATATTTGTGTACGAGACGCCTTCAAGGGGGGAGGTGGCGGCCCGGCCGCGTATGGGTTGGGGCGGCCCATGCAGCGCCCTTGGTGCGGGGACTCCGCCGGGTGCCGGTCGGGATGGAGTAGGATGCCCCCTGGCCGTTCTTCCTTCCTTCCGACATCCGTGACTCGGCCGCCACGTCGACTTGCTCGCTGAAACATTTCTGCGATGGGCGTGAAATTCGCTCCACCAAGGACCGAGAACCTCGGACGGTGCGGCCCATCATGAATGCCTGCACCAATAACGATGGGTGAGCATCCGATAATTCCCGTACCTCCGTGGTGAACCTTCGCGCGAAGTGGGAGAGGGTTCGTCCTCATACTCGCTTCAAACCCGTGAGGAGCGCGACATAGGCTTTGGTCGCGCAACGCCAAAAAGCGTAGCTCGAAGTCCTTGGCGAGCCGTTGAAGGATGTCACCGACCGCTTTTTAAGGTCTTGTACCGTATGCGCGGATCCTTTCAACGCGTGGTGAGGAACGCACATCAAGGCGTCGAAGTTCCATATAGGGCCATTTGAGCCGGAAGGCGGCGGCGTGATCGGCCGATCACCGACTCCATCATAAAGGTCGATGGAGAGGCGGAAGTTCAAGGGCACATTCCCGTATGTCGCGAACGGGGACTCCAGTGGGACACTTCCCTCTGTTCTTCTTTGGACTTGCGGGCGTCCTTTGCACCTCCTCCAGCGTATGCGATGGACCGGATCGAGCCCGAAATAGGTCCGTCGAGTGCAAGACACCGCCTCGAGTTCAAAGTGATGTCCAGTTTTCAAGAGCCCGGGTTCGTCCCCGAACCGGCAGGAGGCTGGAGAAGATGGTGCCGGCGGCATCGCCTCATGATGCTGGGGAAGAGGTTCCGGCGTTTGGAGGGTCGGCTCTGCCGCCTCCTGGAGCAGGCGAGGGAGGACAGCCTGGACAGTACTCGCCAGGGTCCGGACCTGTTGGGAGAGGTCCTGAAAAGCCTCCACCGTAACGGTGGGGAAGCTGGAACCCGTGGCGGGTAGAGCCCGTCGCTAAATATATTCCAATAGCGATCTATAGTTGCGGCGGGATCGTCCCTCCGGGGTTCGGTCTGCGGGACCTCCGAGGTGCCAATGAAACGACCTTTCGTCCATGTGTCGCGTTTAGGGCGGAGCAGTAGTCCTTCGGCAGAGGGGCCCTCCTTCTAGCGCCAATCTGTTAGGGGAAACAACTTTTACCGTGACCCGGGCGCGCAGGCGAAATCCGGAACCGGGGTCGTCTCGATGCAGTTCGGGCTCGATGGCTCGCCGCGCCCATCGAGCTCTCGAAGCGGCGCGCGCTCCTCGGCCGTTGGGGACGAGACACAGCAAGCGGGGCGGATGCTCCGCCCGACCCCTCCGCCTAAGTCGATCTTGGCCGTCGGAGTTCCCCAGAGAGAGTTGCGGGGGAGTTCAGGTCTACTAACCTCCCGGAGTGTTCAAGGAAAGAAAGGGACTCCCCTAGAGGTCTTGAGAGAGATCAGAATCAGAGAGTCAGTCCGAGAGAGAGAGAGTCCTTGGAAAGTCTTCGAGAAGTCCTCCCCCCAAAAGTCCCCTTCTCCTGTCCTACCTGTTCGGGTTAAATAGGTTGGACGGAGGGCATGCTTCCGACTGTCTGTAGGTGGCGTACGAGCCTGACCTCGCAGGTCGGTGCCGTGGTCAGCTTGGCGGGTAGTTGGGGCGATGCTGAGGAGAAGCGACGTCGGGCTGTCACATCGTGGGCGGTTGGAGCGCAGGAGGGACGATGACGTCAGCCAGTGGTACGACAGAAGATCAGGTGTCTCGTCATACTTAATATCCTTATCACTTATCATTTCAAAAATTATATTAAAATTTTTATACTTTTGAAAGTGATTGAGATCGCTATACAAGTTTAAAAAGATTTCATAAGATTAAAAGAGGAGTTTTACTGGAACAATGGGATCAAATGCTTTATTTTCATAAGTATAGAGATCTCAATATAATTTTTAAAAATATAAATATTAAAATAACTAATTATATAAGATAATCTATAATTAGTTTGACGAATTAAGCTAGCTTCATTAAAATTATAAGGCAACTTATGTATATAACCCTTGAAAACTATGGTTAATTTAGAGTATGCATATGATTAGTTAATTACATTATTGCCAATTTCGATCCAATTAAAGATCCACGTTTGACTCACTCGAGTAAACTGATGTTTTAAATATAGTCATTTGGTTTTGATTACATTATGCTGCAGGTTCTTCTGATCATTGAACATTTGCGTAAGATTGATTATTATTATAAATGACGATGAGTATTGATATAATCCGAAAATTGAGGTGTTTAATTACGGGTCACACATTGCGACTCTTCCAAGCTTTTTACACCCACGCTCCCTCGGCCCACTTTCTCACCCCGGTCGTGGCGAGATGGGGCCGACGTGGGCTTTTGTGGAACCCAGAAGTCAGCACCCGCCCGCTCCTCCCAGCTCAGACAAAAAGTGGGCCCCACAGAAAACCAGCAAATAGAAATAAGTGGAAACACTGTCCCGCTCGCCTGGGTGAGCGAGCGACTTGGTCGTTCGACCTTTATTGACCCGTCCGGCTTCTCAAGATCGGAAACCCCGGCCGCCAAGCCAAGTATAATCGTCCTCCTCCCACAAGCTTTTTTACACTCTCGTTTCGAGGCCCATTTCTCACCCTTGTCGTGACAAGATGGGGCCGACGTGGGCTTTTGTCGGACCCACCAGTCAGCGCCCGTGCGGTCCTCGCAGGTCGCGTCCTTGGATGACGGGTGCCACGTGCTGAACTTGTGGGCCCCACAGAAAACCAGCCAATAGAAATTAGTAGGAACGGGGTCCCGCTCACCGAGCGACTTGCTGGTTTTAGCTTTATAGAGCCGTCGGGCTTCCCAAGATCGGAAGCCCCGGCCGCCAAGCAAAGTACTAACGACCTCCTCCCGCGGCCGAAGGGCTTCTTCCGTCGCCCCGCCCGATGGCCTCCGCCGCTGCCACGGCTCACCGCAAGGGCCCTCCCATACAGGAAAGCCCGCGCGCGAAGGTGTGGCTCTATCTAACGCTCCTTACCTTGCAGTACGGCGCACAGCCGCTCATCTCCAAACGATTCATCAGGTGCGAAATCCATCACCCCCCACATCTCCTTCGATTCCCCCTGAGTTCGTGTGTTTCCATTTCGTTACTATCTAATTTCGTGTTACGGGCCCAAATCCCTTCAGTTTTGGTCACGAAGTCTTCTCTTTTTTACTTGGGTAGTAAGCCTCCCATGAGGGGTTTAGGTTTGGGTTGTAGCTAGTATTTAATCAATTTTCCGTGGAGTAGCTCTATTTAGCATGATGATTCGTATCACAAATATTTTTTGGTTTACCATTCGGATTCATAAATTATGTTAATTTGGTTTTGAACTGGATGACGTATTTAAATGATTAGAATGGTCATAACTAAACGTAGCCTTTACTGAGCGGGCTGTGGCTATCAATTTTTTCCTTCCTACAAGAGATTTTTAGTCTTTGTGGATCTATGATTTTTTAGTGTATTAGCCAGTTTAGTTGCAGTAGCATAATATACCTGTTGGGAAGCTAATCTTCAGTGACACAAGTGAGTTGGATCTTCTTAGCAATCATGTAAAGACCAAACATCATTACCTTGTTTTAATCTGTTCCTGCAGGCGAGATGTTATTGTGACTTCATCTGTTCTAGCGTGCGAGATGGCAAAGGTGATTTAAAGTTGCATACAAGTGTTTGCAGTAAAATAATTGTGTTTTCTATGTTTTCCATTTTAAAATGATATATCTTCACCTGTTTAATGTATCAAAGTCACTCTTCTTGTAGGTTATTTGTGCTCTATTTCTTTTAGCAAAAGAAGATAGCTTCAAGAGGCTATGCAAAGAATGGACCTTGGTTGGGGCATTGACTGCATCTGGCCTTCCAGCAGCCATTTACGCATTGCAGAATAGCTTGTTACAGATATCGTACAAGAATCTAGATTCACTCACCTTTTCAATCCTTAACCAGACAAAGCTATTCTTCACTGCATTTTTTACATATCTTATTTTAGGGTATGTTCTGAAAGTTGTGTTTTCTCTGTGTCCTTTTTCTTTTTTAGTTTATTTTATCTCACATATACAACTGCTGCAAACATATCTGAATTAACTAAATATGATTAGAACAAAAATAAATGTTAATTCAAATGATGTGTTTGGACAACCAACATTCTACATAAATTCATACAAATGAAAAGGTTCTATAATGATGGGAAAGAAGTACTGAAAAAACTGGGGAAATTCATATGGTCTTTGCTTTTTGTTCCTGATCAAAATTAATTCTGATTTATTTTATACACTTAGCTGATAAAAAGATATTTTCAATGCTCCAGGAACTGGAGCTTCTATGTTTCTGTTTCGCAGTTAGGGCCTTCTTCTTTCATATGATTCTAGCAACTGCATGCTAATTTGTTCTGCATTGTGATATCCTTAATTAGAGCAAGTCCTTTGCCTCATTAGGCAATAGGCATAATTGTTTCTAATCCCTAGCACTATCACCAAATGTCTGAACCAGTATTTTTATTTTGAAAAATTAATCTTGTTAGGTTAGACTCTTCTTTTGATAAGTATCAAAATTGTTGTAAATTCAACCTATCATTAGTGACACATCAAAACATGTTTCTTGCCCTGCACCTGGAAGAACTTTCTTCACTTCACTAATCTATTATAGGTTAATTACATTTGTCTCTGTTCATTGCTTTACTGCTAAGTATACTGCTTAATGCTATGCACAAGCAAACATTTTCTTTGACCAAAGTATTTCTACAATAATGACTGTTTCAAGATAATTAATGGAACTTCAACTTATCTTATTTTTAGTTGTAAAGTTTCTTTCTATTGCACAAGCAAGAAGATATACTCTATAGTATCCTTTCTGGCACAACACTAATTCTTTCACTTGGATAATTATCATTTTCCTAATTTTTTAATTGCCCTGTCCTATTTTTTATTATATATAAGATTACAACTGCTACACTGTATCTCTAGTAACCCACTAATTAACCCTGTTGATGGAGACTAATATCTGATGAAATTTAAATTTAGTATATTTTCAATATAAAGATTTAAAGAAATAAAACTTTTGCCTTAGAAACTTTGACATCTTCTTTACAAAAGCAAAATAGTGATTCAATACCATAAAGAGATATATGGATGAAATTAAGATACAAGTGGTGCTATGCCTTTAGTTTGTTTATGATATATTTGATTACTACAGGGCACCTAGGTAATTAAAATTAAGGTGACCATGATAACTGATAGCTAATGATGGAAGGAACAGATTTGGTCTTAATTATCACAAATCTGCTGTCTATAAAAAAATCACAACATGGAAGCTACAAATATTTATCTAAGATACATAGCACTGATGTATTTTAAGATTATAGTTTTCGCATGACTGTAATATGCATTAAAAAGTGTTAACATGGGAGGCAGGGGTTGGTTTGTACAAAAATAATTATAGTTTCTCCTGGTCTAATCACCGGATCTAGGCTTAAAAGGTAAATTAGGATAATTAACAATGGTATGCTATGGTCTTTAGGTTAACAGGCATACAGTACCAACACTATCATCACTCTTATCAAGATTATCAAATAGTCAGCTTTTTTATATTAGAGAACCCATTAAATTCTTTGTCCTAAATCTTTTGTTGCAGTAATTTACAGGCAGTAGTAATCAGTTGATAAGAGAACCCAATAAATTCTATAATCTAAATCTTTCTGGTTGCAACTTGCAGGCAGAAGCAATCACCTAAGCAAATTGGGGCTCTTACCTTGTTGATTGTTGCTGCCATTCTTTTGAGTGTTGGTGAGAGTTCTGGCAAAGCTTCTGCTAGCAGTAACTCTGATCAGGTTTTGCTATATGGAATTATTCCTGTTATGATTGCTTCTGTTCTTTCCGGTTTGGCTTCTTCTTTGTGCCAATGGGCCTCTCAGGTCAGTTACATAGCACTTGAGTTCCCAATAAAATAGTCTTCCTAACATTGTCCTTGAGCTTATTAGTTTGCTTCTTTTGCAGGTGAAGAAGCACACATCATATATAATGACTGTAGAAATGTCATTTGTTGGTAGTTTATGTTTGCTGGCAAGTACTTACAAGTCACCTGATGGAGAGGCAATACGAAAATATGGATTCTTTCACGGTTGGACTGTGTGGACTCTGGTAAAATTCTACTTTTCTCACCATTTCTTACTCATCTTTAAAATATACCTAGTAATGACAATATAGAAGCAAACTCTCTTATTCTTTTTCATGATGTTTGTAGCATTAAACTTAAATTGCTTTTCTGTGACAAAATGGATTCCACAAAATGAATTTTAAGAGCATTTTATTGCATGGTATCTTTGAATATTTATTTGATTTTCATTTACTGTATCTCTTTGTAGCCATAGATGGACTGGTGTACTTTCATGTGGCAATCTTAAACCAGTGTTGGCAGTCTGAAGATGTGGATATTTGGGTTTATCATAGCTTAGGATATTTTCTGCTAACATGCTAATGTGAAGCTGTTAGGACTTGTAACCAAATGATATAATTAGTTTTCAATGCAATGGTTGTATCTGTCATAAGAGATTATGGAGCACATTGTGGTATTTTAAAAGTTTGTGGATCAATTTGTTCATACATTTCTAATCAAGTTAGTGGTTCAGAGGGTTATACTAAAGAACTGATTGATTGGAATAAACAGGCATTGGACCTCAGTTGGGACTTGGGAATCAATGGATGACTAATTGTCACCTCTTTTTTTTCATAATGCCACATAGATGTTTGCATATCTTCAGAGTTTCTCATTAACCCTGTGCTTGCATGAGTCTAACAAATTGAACGAAGAGAATCTCTATTTCTGGAAAGTCAAGCAGTCAGGGGTGTTTGGTTGTCTCCCCGTGAGAAAATATGATGAGTTCACTGTAAAAGGAATGAGTAGTAGTAGTATTGTGATCTTGATTTTCAAAGAAAGGAACCAAATTGTCTTGCTGCAGCAATAACACGAGTCCATTATTTCAAGTATCAACTCTTAGATGCATTGCCATGTCATAATTTCCTATTATACAATCCCTCTTTTCTATGAAGTGCTTCTAGTTATAGCTTTTGTTTTTGTCTAGAACTTCATTCTGTCATTACTGCTCCTAGATGGCATTTAGTTTAGCGAAGAGCTGTACTTCAAGGAGTTATTTATGGTTCTTGTTGGTCAGCAAATAGCAATGGTTTTGTAGGATAGTATAATGTCCTTGGCTGGTCTGCACACTATCCATTTAACCTGGTAACCATGCTACAGGGAATCCCATTTAATCACACATGGATGTTTCTCTTTTGCTGAATTATGGGAGGATCTTGTTGTTTGTTACATGTTTTCAGGTTGTAGTGGATATTAGACAATCTAACATTACATTATGTCAAATGCTAGACTGTCATACTAGTAACTTGTATTGGCCTACTTATTACTCTTATTTAAGGTGCATAGGCAATGCATGATATGGGAGCCAAACCAATCTTGTACATCTGGAAACATGATGAACAATTATGTTCAAGCCCATCTTGACCATTGAAGACTTCCAAACGAGTATATTGACACCTGTAAATCACTCTCTTTAGTGCAACAAGTTGTTTCCCTTATATGCTAAATGTATGAAGCAGTTTAGACTTAATTAATTATAAACTAGGAATTATTGATTAAAATACACTCTGAATTTTCATTCAATTAATCATTTCTCTTAATAAATTTTCTTAATTTTCATACCAACCTGCAAAGCAGTTATATTGGTCACCTGAGCAAAGTTTTTTTTTGTATGGAAGTTTACTGACATATGATGGTCTGTTATTCTTGGTTCACGGATACTTATGGTTTCTGCACGCAGAATTAGTTTCCATGCTTATACTTTACAACCATCCTCTTTGAATTTAGTGATCATTCTTTTGAGTAATTGTAAAGAAGCATAATCATTTTTTTCCGTCTAGCTTTATATTGGTAGTTGTGTTCTTCCACAGATACCAGTTGTAATGAATGCTGTTGGAGGGATTCTTGTCGGTCTTGTCACTGCTCATGCTGGAGGTGTCAGAAAGGCAAGTGTAGATTATAAATAGATGAACAAAAGCAATTTTGTTTTGTTCTCTCTATGGTGACAAGCTGTTTACAATCTCCCTGTATTTTGCAGGGTTTTGTTATAGTCTCTGCATTGCTCGTAACTGCAATGTTGCAGTTTATTTTCGACGGGAAACCACCCTCAGTGTACTGCCTTGCGGCATTACCTCTTGTCATCAGCAGCATTGTCATATACCAGAAGTATCCATATGTTGCAAGAAAGAAGGAGGATTAAGCACAAAGTCATTCTGATTTCAGAGAGCAGGTTGTCGTTGCTATGCTCTCAATCTGCTAACGATATCTTGTACCAATGGACATTCTGGCCGAAACATGAAACTCATGCAAAGACAATTGAGTCCTATTACAGATTATACACCTTTGATTGTTTCCTCTTAATAATTTTCCTGTAATTTCTTTAAATATAAGTACTTTAAGTTGTTATAGGATTATACATCAGTTATGGAACTTTATCTGAATGTGAGTGAGCCGGAGAATTTTTAATATTATGTTAAATACCATTCCATCAGCGACTCCATGGCCCAATGGATAAGGCGCTGGTCTACGGAACCAGAGATTCTGGGTTCGATCCCCAGTGGAGTCGATTGTATTTATTTTTAGTGTTTTTGTTTTGGCTCTAACATTTTTATTCTCCGATATAAATTATCTGAAGCATACTTGGACCCACCAGCACAGCCACGTCGCCTTGTCGCCACGACGAACCTTCCCCCCACCTGTTACCGAGGAGAAGCTCAGTTGTCTTGAAGAAGACGACGAACACGATTTCTATACCCTCCTCTTCCTGCCACGATGGGTGACGTCCTCTCGAGACCACGTGTCAATCATACGGCGGTCATCCACTTATTGAACCCCAAGCTAATACGGAAGGCCACCATGTCGCCTGCATCGCACATAACAGGTGAGCACCTCGATCCCTCACCAACCTCCAACGTCGCGGTGTTTCTCTAACCGCGCGGCACCTCGGCTGAAGACCCTGTCGAGCCAACGTGTCGATTGTGTAGCACTCTTCCACTAAGGGAAGCGTAGGCTAATATGGAAGGCATGTTGCCTCTACCGTACCAAACAGGTAAGCTCCACGTCAATTCCCCACCAACTCTAACGTTGCATGCGCTCGACGTCGACGTCTTACGTGCGTAACATGGGCTCCTGGCTTCCTTCCGATAGCAAAGAGGTACGTGAGAAGGGTAACTGTAACTTGTGCGGACAGCATTGCTTCTTCGCCAATCGATACAGGCCATAACCAATGCAAAAATACTACGTCTCTTGACCATTTTTACTTCTCTTCTCCTGCAATGGAACTTACCCTTTACTTAAACCCCCCACCTTCTCTTTCTTTAAATGACTCCGTCGGCTTCGCATCTCTCCATTATCTCCCTCCGTCAGAAGCTCAACATCCCATTCATGGCGACCATCAAGGTTCCGGCAATCTCATCCATGGCGACCATCAAGGTTCCGGCCACCGTCCCTTCCCCCGCTGAGGACTGCGACCAGCTGCGGAAGGCATTCCAAGGTACCCTGGTTACATTAACTTTTCCCTCGTCAGCGTCGCCTCCCCCGGCCTTTCGATTCCCATTGGGAATCTCAATCCGATCCTTGCCGATTCTCTTGATCGCCATCTTGTGCAGGTTGGGGCACGAACGAGGGCCTGATCATCTCGATCTTGGCGCACCGCACGGCCGCCCAGCGCCGCGCCATCCGCGCCACCTACGCGGAGGCCTACGGCGAGGAGCTTCTCAAGTCACTGGAAGATGAGATCTCTGGCGACTTCGAGGTCCCTCTTTTCTTCCATTTGATCCAAACAGATCGCCCTCTTGATCTTATCTGTTTGAGATTTTACGTGCTTTTTTATTTATTTTGGGTCGAAACAGAGGGCGGTGCTACTGTGGACGCTGGATCCGGCGGATCGGGACGCCCAGCTGGCGAACGAAGCGCTGCGGAGATGGAATCCGAGCAACCGCGTGCTGATCGAGATTGCGTGCACGAGGAACTCCAGCGAACTCTTTGATGTGAGGCGAGCCTACCATCTGCGGTACAAGCGATCCCTCGAGGAGGATGTGGCCAAGCATACCACCGGAGATTTCCGTAAGGTATCGATTTATTGTTTGATCATAATATTTCTTCACGACATCAGAGCCGATGTTTGCTTCATGTTCTTCGCTTACTGGTAAAACGATCGGATCTTGAATTTGTTTGTTACTGATTTGTGTTACTCGAAGATAGGTGTTGTTTCTGTGATTCCAACCGTGGTCATCAAGATCATGAACCAACTACTACTAATTATGCTACAGCTCAACCCCTCATATTTTAATTTCTGATAATTAATTAAGTTGAACTAAGGCTGTAAAAGTCCAGTATAACAGAAGATCCTACCAAAATGTGTCAGAAGAAGTATAGGATGTGGCAAATAGACATCTTCAGGAATTAGCTTATTGACTCCATCACATATTTTTAGCTGTCTATTTGTAGATATTGTAATGCTTGCAACTGAGAAATACTTGTATCATTTTCTTTTGTTCCTTCCGACCTCACACTTCTGAGAAAGAGAGAGGTTGATTTGTGGCTTACTTCAAGTTCTACCTAACCTGACCTGATATCGTTACAGTAAACAGCCAATTAGGGATTGACATATAAAGGAGTGTACTCTTGAGACGTGCCCCATCGTCCATTTTCCACTACTGCTAATTGAGTCCCGCTACAAGCACAAAGTAGCGCTGACCTTAAAGACTGATCAACCCAATCATCTTTAGAAATCACCCTTACCCTTTCTTTCTTCTTTTCTTATAAAGAGGAAGTTTATGCCAACATTCAGTATCTGATGTTCAACAAAGAGCAGGTGATTCCGAGCAGCATGGAGATGGGATGATGTGGTTGGCCCTGGTCTGACATTGGACGACCTCACTATTACGATCGTAACAGACGACTAATGCTATGGAACTCAATGATATAATTAATCAACCAAAAATAAACATAAAGAGAATGGGTATGTTCTTTTGCCTTGTGTGCAACTTGTATTAATGTCCAATTTGTGTACTTCAGCTTTTGGTGCCACTTGTAAGCTCATATCGTTATGAGGGGATAGAGGTGAGCGGAAAATTGGCAAAATCGGAGGCAAAGATGCTGCATGAAAAGATCACTGAGAAGGCTTACAGCCATGAAGAACTCATTAGGATTATCACTACAAGGAGCAAAACTCAGTTGATTGCAACAATAAGCCATTACAAAAACGAGTATGGTAAACCCATTAACAAGGTATAAGCTCCATCATAATAGCAATTTCTATTACAAGAATTTTATTAGGTGCCTGAATTTCTTCAATATCTTTGTTGATTTTGAATCATGATCGGTGAGATGTTTGTATCATAGTTATGTTCTATTGCCCAAAGGTTCAAGCCTTTGATTCATCGGTTTTATGTTCTATATTCTTACCAACATTTGCTTTTTTAAAAAAAAATTTGAAACTAATGGAGTGGCCTTTCATCATGAATCATGAATTTTTCTACTGAATAACTGTCATTTGATATTTGGGTGTTTGTATCTTTCATCATGGTGGAATTTTCTCCATAACTTCTTCAGATTCAAATACTGTTCTTTTTTTCTATATGGTGGAATTTTCTCCATAACTTCTCCAAGTTCCAACACTCATTCTTTTTTTTCTATATTGCAAATTGATATTTGAGGAACTAGAGTATGTAATCTTCAGGTTGTGTTGCATTTAAGCATCCCATCTAAAATAGCTTGCCCAGCATCTTATCTGTTGCCCATCGACTTTGTCTTTGATCCTATATCAAACTTCAGATAAGGATTTTATTGTCCTCCAGCCAACCATTTCTTGTGCATCTGAATTTGAATTTATGTGTCAATAGTAGTGTATGGAATTTATCTGAATGTGCATAGTTGATAAATAAAATCAATTATTTTGATTTTAAAAATATGAAATTTTGGATTAAGATGTATGAAGGTTTCATGTTATACTACAACTAGTCCTTGATATTCGATTATATTTTGCCTTCTCGTAGGATCTAAAATCTGATCGCAACAATGAGTTCCTCGCTGCATTAAGGGCGATCATACGTTGCACATGCTGTCCAGAGAGATACTTAGAGAAGGTAATCCGATTGGCTATCAAAGGTCTTGGAACCGACGAGAATTCTCTTACTCGAATAATTACTACTCGTGCGGAGATTGATCTGAAGGCAATAGAAACAGCCTACTACAAGAGAAACAGTGTGCCACTCGAACAAGCAATCAAGGGCGACACTTCGGGAGATTACAAGGCAATGCTCATTGCCCTGCTAGGACATGATGATGCATGAGCTTTTTTAGAGTTTCTTCCTGAATGCAATATGATGCTGTTCACTCTGTTGAATCTTTTCTTGTTGGAATAGTAAACCAAAATTCTAATATTTTTAAAAAGATAAAATCGAATGATCTTTATTCTTTTTAGTATTTTAATGAACTATCATGTTTCTTCACCAATAAAAAGTGAGTTTTTATCTTGACTCTCAATGTGTGTGATTATAGCAAAATATATGTATGGTTTGTGGAGTGAGAACCTACAAGAAGAAAATGATATATTTTTATATAGGATTTATATATTCTTCCTTAGATATATGTTTCATACTAACTAATCCTAAATTCTATTTTCTAAAGTTCATCATATTGAATGTTTATCATGTTATATAGTAATCATAAACCTTAATTCCTAATTTCTCTGGGCCAAAACATACCACCAAGAATGAGAGTCAGTCAACAATTTAACAAAAAAATAAACAATCACAATGGCCATTTAGTACTCTATTCAGTTGTTAATGTTTGATAATCATTTAGACAAAATCATGCCAAGATACCATTGTCCATCATAACTTGAGAAGAACAAATTGGTATGTTTGTCACGTAGATACTTCAGAAATATATGTGAAACACATGATTTGTACATAAACAAGAGGACATAACAAAGGCCAAGGTTAACTAAAGAGGACACTCAAATATGCATATAGCATGTAACCAGCTGCAAAACTCAGTTGATTGACTTAGGTGTAAGTACATTGGATTCATTCTGAAGCAACTGAGCACTTTAGAAACTCACCAAGTTGGCAAAAATAAGGATCCCGGTTGCAGTTCATTAGTCAATTCAACATTCACACAAGGCTCGAGTTCCTCAAAACTCACACCGGAGAACTAATGCTTTCAGGGTCTGAACAAGAAGCTAAAAACCCACACCGATGAAATTTCACACAGAGTTATGTGTCATCTTCCGTAAGAAGGATGTTGTATCCACGAACCAAATCTGTTTCAAAGGTCCAAATTAAGATTAGAACTGATGCAAAGGGAAAACACAAATAAGCATCCACGATGTGTTGGCTGACTTTTACCTCTTCTGTCACAGGACATATTTTAGATTCAACTAGTACCAATACATAAAGCATGATAATATGCAATGCCACTAGAGAAAAAGCAACATGATCATGGAAGATAAATAAGACTGCTGTTTCCAAACATGAGCTCAGTGAGAAGAAACTTTGAAATGAGCTAAAGTCATATTTTAGTAACATGAAACATGAGCTCAGGATTCACTCACAGATGAGATATGCAAATCACAGAAATAAAAGATCTTCTGGCATTATTAGCCATGATTCAGAGAATAGGTTCAGTTTCTTCAGGCAAAAATGACCTATTAGTCTTAAAAAACACAGGTAAAATATTTGGTTATCCTCTGTCCAACCTTTAAGAAGATAGATAGCCTAATTGATCAAAAGATAGACACAAGAAATGCAATAAGTTGGGTGCCAAATGCATTTTGCTGTGGATGGTGGAAATACTAAGTAGAAATTGGGAGAGCAAAGATATCGCTGGTTCTCCAGACGTGAATATATGTAATAAAAGTCAAGTGGAAAATAATAAAGTAACCTGAAAAAGACTCTTGAGGTATTGACATCAAATTTGACCCCCATGAAAGTAACCTTCAATAATAAAGGAAAAAAGTTCTTGCAATGGGGTTGTCAACAGGTTCCGCAAATTGGCAGAAAAATCACTCTTGTTAAAAAGGGAATCTATGGTAATGATTATAATGGGCATGGTAACATTTGATACCATCAGTTTGCACACTCAAGAATGTTAAGTTACAAAGGCCAGTTATTTATATTCTCCACTGACAATATTATTGTATTATTCCCAATATTTCCACAACACCGGAGACAACCAATTATTTAGCATCTAAAAAAATATAATGTAAAAAAAACCTGATACACCGGACAATCACTTTCCTTGTCCCCTGAGAAGCAGCCATATGGTTGCTCCTCTTGCTTTCGTGTATATATTGCTGGTATTGAATTCTAAGGAATATGTAGACCAGTGATAAGAGAAGAAACTAAAGAATTAGGAGAAGGAAAATGGCAGTTAAAGATAAAACATAACAAGAAGTACAAAGCTCTAAACATTGCAACACAAGAAGGAAGCAGTAGTAACAACAACAAATGAATTCCAGTGACAACCTCTCAGAAGAACAGTCCAAGGGACTTCAAAAGAAAACAACTGGTATGCAGAAGAAGATAGCAGCACAAAGCATGTCAGCAAGGCATGATCCTACATGAAGATAAGTAAATGATTCTATCCTAACAAATACATAGCAAAATTGAAGCTAAATTTGGAACACATAATGCAACTGTCAGAAATATCTCATTTTCGTTTTAATTATCAAGTTTCACAATTAAAATTGAATTTCAAAAGCTGTGAATTTTATATCTTTATCCACTATTATAACTATTGTGTGACATGGAATGGCAACCCATATACAAACACATACAGTTGCTAGAATGCTAAGTATCCAGTGTTCATAATGATCCTACCCAAGAAAGCATATAACAGTTATTGCCAAATGAGCCACTTTTAGTCACCAGGAACAAAAAAAGTAAGGATTCACAGATGTTATAATCTTCGATGAGAATATCATAAACAGTAAGTACCACCAAGAAAAGAGTTTCCTACAGAATCCCAGACAAGCATACTTAAACCGTTGTTTTCCGACTTGGGCTGTTTAGTTAACATTTTATAATATACTAAATTGGACTGTTTTCTGACTTGAACTGAACATTATACTAAATTGTCATATCGTATAGGGAGAATAAGTGATAAAATAAAAAAAGTGTCAATCAATATATTAAGAAACTTGCAAAGCTTGATATATTATTACGCCAAGAAAAAATTGAACTTCTTCACAATATTTACACTAATCATAAACTTCCTTTTTCTTATCGGAGAAAGCAGTGAATTCTTTTTCCTCCAAGTTCCTATCCAAAGATCAGTATGATACCTTTTGTAGTTGACTTGTCATACATATCCATGTCATCATTCTCTTCATTGTCATCTGCTTCCTGTCCACCATTTTCGACATCACTTCCGCTAGCCGTTTCCCACTCAGAATCATCAGCTTCTGGGCCATAGACATCTCCAGATCCATCCTCAGTAGGAATGCCCCCATGCTTAATAGCTGCTTCTCTGAATAACCATGCAGCATGCATCTGCTTCTTCACTAACCTTTCAGCATAATCAGGAACTTTGTTGTGCCTTAAAGAAAGGTCAGGATCGTTAGATTGAGAGCACTCATTAATGAAAAGAATGGCATCTAACAAGCTCTCCTTCACCAATCCAAGCATATCATATGCTTGGGCTCTTCTCCATAAGCTTTTTGCATGACGATTAGGAGGGTTATGTAGGCACAACGCTCGTGTAGCATCACTTATGGCTGCCAGTGGCTGCTGCAAGAGAAGATAACACTGAGCCCTATTGCTGTACAAGACAAGTCTTTCCTTTTTGGACTTCATTGGACACAGTGCCAAAGCTTCAGAGTACTTTGATGCAGCCCCTGAAATATCTCCGGAAGAGAATAAAGAGTTTCCTTCGAGCTTAACAACCAATGCTGCAGCTTGTTTTATTTGGAGATCCTCCTTTGGCATGTTCTTCTCCCACTTTATTCTCTGCCTGGAGCTCAAAAGCTCATCAATCTGTTCTTTTGTACGACTGCTGATATAGTTGCGTGCTGTCCCTTGTGCCTGGCAGCGTTCTTGAAGGACATTAACAATGGTGTCCCCTAATCTTTTATGATCACCAAGAACAGAAATTTCTGCTAAATCTGTGAGTGCCGGAGCTGCCTTATCTATCACCTATTAAATGAAATGAATAGACCCTCAAACAACTGTAATAGATCAATGTTGTAACCATTACACAGGCTTATACTCATTGAATAAAAAATACAACTGAAATCTGATTCATCATGCATGTGCTATGAAGGAATTGGTAACAGTTTACTTGAGACCGCAAAGCCAACAAACTTCATCTAGACCTCCCACAAATTATTTTCTTTCCAGACCATGCAATGCATCACATGATTTATACATCTTCAAAAGGACTAAGCTGTTCTTAGTTTTGAACATAAACAAACTAAGGCTATAAAGTTGATATGGTGAGTAAATATTAGCTATATAATAAATTTTATGACTAAGCTCAGTGACAACATGACTTGGATATAACTGCTTCAAGACTGCCTTTTCTACTTTTTACAATTTTGTATTTCGCCTCTATAGCAGCCATCCTGTAAAATCAAGCCACATCTTGATGTTATATAGGTAAGAATTCATTTGCAGGAGAGTTTTATACACACCATATAAATTTGACCAAGATATATTGAATGGTGTGCAACTCTGATTTACTGAATCTCAGATTAGAATGCTAACATAGCCAGATGCAACTGAAAGAAGTAACTTATGCATATTTGTCATAAGAAAGTTCAATTAGGAAGCTGAACAAGTAAAAGGATGCAAAAAAAAAAAAAAAATCTCTTAGCAGCTAGGAGACGGAACAACCTATGCAGTGCACATTGAAGTGTACAAACTAGCGAGTCACCAATCTATGCAATTTCTTTCATGACAAAGCAATAAACAGCCTAATATTTCATGGAATACAAGGAATCTATTATTGCGTTACCTTGTTTGAAGTGCTCTGGTCTTCAAGCAACCAAAGAAGACAGTCGATAGCCATATACTGCCAGTCATCTGATGATCGGACAATGTTACATAGTGCGTCGATAACAGCAGGACAGTTAGCAACAGGACCCCTGCCAAGCTTGTGTTGACAAATTGTGCGCAGTAAACCAATACCGGCTGGTGAGTTCTCATTAACAAGTCCACCCCACATGGCTGGTAATTTGACCAAAAATTCTGGCCTGCATATGTCAAAGAGAAACTCTGGCTTAAAAGCAAAGCAATTGATAAGCTGAAGAGACCAGCATTGCAGCTGGCTGGCCCATTCCTCTGCCTTCCTGGACTCCATTTCCACGCCTCCCATACCACGGGTAAGCAGATCACAATGGTAGCTTATTCTCCTATCCACAAACTGGTAAAAGTGAGAATAGACAATCTCTAGAGAACTTGATGCGAGCTGAATGGCAAGCTCGAGGACTTCCCCATGACTTGCAACTGCTGGAAATGTACTAGAATAAGTTGCCAAGTGCCCCAGTGCCCTGACTGCTACCCTCTGCTCCACCCAGGTCAGTCTACCTCTTAAAAGCTCAACCAAGGGAGGAATGACTCCAGCATGAACCGCTCTTTCAGCAAATTCTTCCATGTTCATCGAGTAGGAACCTATTATATGAGCTGCATAGTATGGAATATATATGTTCTGGTCATGTGAAAGCCAAAGCCTGTTTTTTAAGCCCTTCCATATTAATGCAGTCACGCATTCAAATATTCCCAAATTAATGAACTCAGGATCATTTGGATGAGCCATGGCAGTGTTCCAAAGGCCACTGACAGGGAGAACTTGGCCATCATCATCCTGTGCCGGAAGGTCTCTGAAGAACTTCAGAATACTTGTTCTACGCTTGCTGGGATTGCCTTCCTTCATGACACAGAAGAAGCAACCTGGATAGGGGCAATCTGATGGAATCTTATCCATGACAAAAGGAACCAGCTATAGACTCAACCTGAGATATATGTTTCCAAACTGCAGAAACACCTGATCCGCATAAACATCACAACTAAATACATCAAGATTAAGTTCTGAAAAAAATTAGATCAGATAGAATAGGATCATCAAATGAAATAACGGACCTTTGAACTACAAAACAAGAACTACGCTAGATATTTTGTATCTATAAATTGAAAAGAAAGACACACACATGCATACACATACCAAGAAACTGCTTTAGTTATATCTTTCACCATCAATATCAACAGGAATCAACTGGAGAAGAAGAAAATGAGAGAGGAAAAAGAAACTAAGAAAGGGAGAGTGGACAGGAGGAAGAGAGAAGGGAGGAGGAGGGAGGGAAAACCCTAACCTTACTCACAGGCATCCGCACCCCCAATTCACAGCGGGGTCTCACAAATAATGATGGAGTGGAAAAGAGCAAAATTTATAAACAAACACTGGCCGTAAACATTATAAACTTTTTTCAAATTGGTACCTAAAAATTATTAGGAATATGCATATCTAGTGCTTTTCACATTTCGTATTTTAGTTTGTGTATTTTCATCCAGCGCCAACAGATCATGGATCTCATCCGGTGATGCAAATTCATGCAAACCTTGTAGAGTACACATGTTGTGGATCCTTAAATTTGTCGTTGGAGAAGGATTAATCAATCAAAATCATATTAAAAAATCAAACAAATTTGCTACAAATGAACTTCAATGTAGAATACTCGGTTTTACCACCTGTTTTCCCAAAAGCCTATTATTTATTGCACATATGCAATACGATCATGAGGTCTCACATTGGGCATGAGTTTACAACGAGGCCCATCCAAAATTTTGAGATTTGGGTCTTGGTGTAAAGAAACAGCAGACCCTCCCCCATTAAAATTAATCCTTTCCTATAATTGTATAAAGCATTATATTACAATATAATCTTTTATCTTTTTGATAAATTTGCTAAAAAATATTTGAATTTGTATTTCTAGTGAAGCCTTTTTATTGAACTTTTGTAGTATATCAAAATCCTTTTATGACTCTACTATTGTTTTTCATGGTGCCTGTCTTTTTTGTTTCTTGTTTTCCAATTTTGATAATTTTTTTGTCAATTCTGTTTCGCTCATGGGAATATTATTTATTTGACCTTTTTTTAAGTAAATTAGTTAATTTTTATTAGATGGAGTTTTCTTTTAAGGTTTAGTTAATTATACCTCACAAATTGTATCAGTTATTTTATTGTGTTGTAATGTATCATTTGAACATATTCTAAACCTATGCTCAACCCTGACACCCAACCAAATCCAATCTCTTGCAACTAACCCAATCTCCAACAAAGTACCTATTAACACGAAACAAAAATAAAAATCAAGAAAGAAACAAAGGAATCAGCAATGCGTAAGTATATATCTAGAATCAAGAAATAACTCTAAAGATTTACAGATAATTAACTGAAGAAAAGAACAAGATCGACCTTTCCATTCTTTACGTCATCACAATTTAGCAAGAGAATGAATAAGCATTTGTAATCATTTGGACTATGGATACTAAAAAAGTCATTTTTGCTATTCAAAATAGGGGCGGGGGAAAACAAAACCCGAATTGCAAATCTAGTGAATCAATTTAAAAGGAGCATCTTTTCTGAAAGAAAGGGTGGGGGAGAGAAAAAAAAAAAAGTCTTGTGCAGCATCGGAACACCGAGCGATCCATGCTTACGATGTCATTATAGGAAAAAAAGGATTGTCGGTTTAAATACCTCGGAAATAGCTATTATCCGAGGAATCACCGTCAAGCCAACGGGACCGATATCAGCCTAACGCAGTCGATAGAGGCAGATCAATAGAAAGCAATGGGGAAATAAGTCTCAGGTTTCACCGGAGCGAGGAGGCAGCGAGCATTAGAAACGGCGTGAGAGGACCGAAGAGGCGGATGGGAGAATCTAGCAATAGATGGCCCTCTGAGTCTTACCTTTCAACGCCACTTTCCTCTTTCTTTCCCTCATTGGTTCTTCTTTCCCAACAGAAGACAAGGATCAGACATCGGAGTACAGCACCCCTCTCTCTCTCTCTCTCTATCACTCAGATTTTTTAGGGTAATTTCTAAAACAACATCGCCACATCGCTACATAACCGATCGAATCATCGCTGTGTTCGAAAACCACAGTCTCGAATAGATCCGGGGCCACATAATAGACAGGTCACCACATGTATCCCTCGATCTGATAAGTCCAAACCCTTTTAGGACATGGGCCCCAAAAAAGCCAACCAATGAAAGGTCTAGAGTTCCCTGGTGGCATCTCAACGAGGCAAAGCGAACCAAATCTCCTGATGCAAAGGCAAGATCGAATGACCCATCCATCGACATGGCTCCATGACTTGAGATGTCTCCTATCGATGTCATCTTCCCATAGGTAGGGATGAACATTCCACTCGTTCGGCCCTCAAATATCGAATCATCATCCAAACATCATCTATATGACTAATATAGAGAGCACGTAAGTGAAGCCCCTATTCGATTTTAAGGTATATTTTTAATAAATAAAATTAATTATTTGATCTCAAAAATATGAAACTTTAGATTAAGATGTATTAAGATTTTATGATATTATAACTGTTTCTTGATATTTGATTAGAATTTGTATTCTCGTAGAATCTAAAATCTGATCAGAAAGATGAATTCCTCATAATACCAAAGGCAATCATACGTTACAAATGCTGTCTAGATAGATACTTGGAGAAGGTAACCTAGTTGGCTATCAAAGGTCTAGGAACTAATAAGAATTCTCTTATTCGAATAATTACTACTCATATAGAGATTGATTTGAAGACGATAAAGATGACCCACTACAAGAGGAATAATGTGTCATTTGAATAAGCAATCAAGGGCAACACTTCGGGAGATTACAAGGCAATGCTCATTGCATTGTTAGGACATGATGATGCTTGAGCTTTTCCAATGTTTTTTCCTAGATGAAATATGATGTTGTTTTACTTAGCTGAATCTCTTTTTGTTGGAATGGTAAACCAAAATCCTGATATCTCTGGATAGATAAAACTGAATGAGTTCTTCCTCGTGTCAAAGTATTTTGATGAACTATTATATTTCTTCATCAATAAAAAGTAGGTTCTTACCTTGACTCTCGATGTGTGCGATTGTAGTAGCATATATCCATGGCTTGTGGAGTGAGAAACTACAAGAAAAAAAAAGGATATGTTTTTTTATGTAGGGTCCTTGTATCCTTCTTAGATATATGTTTCCTACTAACTCTGAATTCTGCTTTCCAAAGTTTATCACATTGAGCTTTTATCATGCTATATAATAATCATAACCTCAATCTCTAATTTCTTTAGGCCAAAAAATACAACCAAGAACGAGCGATAGAATCAACACTTATTATTGTAGAATCTCGAATTTTGATTATGCAACTAATTGAGTATGTTTTTGTTATCTACCTACGTTTTGAGTTACGTAGGTCTACTCTCGATCAGATTTAGACAATTGAAGTAGGATGAATCAACGTTACACATGAGGAGAACCCGTTAGGAAATTAAGCATTGAGCCAGAGGTCCGGTCAACAATCGGCAGAAGCCTTAGGACAAAGATATCGGGAATCATGCCAAGAAGAGCGAAGTTACGCCAAGGAGATCGGGGTTGCGAAGGTCAACTGCCGATTAGGTAATAGGCCAAAGACAGGATAATGCACCGAAGAACTAGACGAAGTACCGACCAATGACGTGCCAGGCAACGGATGTTGATTTGTGTTGAAATTGTCTAGATTGAAATAGGGTTAAGACTTAATTAGTGTGCAGGATTAACTACGATAGCGATGAAGGCATAAAGTGAAACAAAGTGCTTGAGTCAAGTACGATCGAATCGTTGAAAATTCGAGAGTTTGCTAGAAGTCCAAAGGTTTATCAAAAGTACTGTCAGAATTGGCCGAGAGTGAGTTGGGAACTTAACGAAAGGTTCATCAGAAGTTCACCAGAAAGACTCATCAGAGATTCGTAGAGCTCACCGAGAAAGATCAGAGCTTGCCAAAGAAGACTCGTCGGAACTCGCTATGATCATCGTGAAGTCCAGGAGCCTATCGGGAGTCTACCGGAAGATGTCCGACAGTTCGTCAGAAGTCCGCCAAAAGTTCGCTGAAAGAAGCATTCACATGTCGGGTTTAGATTTGCTTAGAAAATATCTTTAATTTATAGTTAACATATAATTAGAATTAAGATTGGGAGATAATCTCCTTAACTCAGATAGGGGCCAATTAGGCCCGAATCAGGGCTATGTTGGGTTGGATGAAAGGTCCAAACAGTGCCTAAGTGCTACGTCAGGCAATGGTACTGCCCAGTGGATGATGGTACCATCCAGTACACTAACAGAGTAGTGTGCCCAAGTGATGCTACTGCCCAACACTAGTGGTGGTATCTCCAGAACCCAATAGAACAGGATGAGATGATTTTTGGCTTCAAGTTTGAATCTAATTGGAGCTTATAAATGCCCCTCTCATCCCTAGGTTGAATACACATGCACACATTCTTTAAAAGTGAAAAAACTCTGTAAAAATCAATTGAGAAAACCCTCCTCTAGACTTGGATTGTTTTCAGCTTCAAGTGAAGAGTGAGTGCTTATAAGGGTTACCTCCTAAGCTCGTCAAAAGGAGAGAGCACTGTAAGTGAGTTTATCTTTACCTGTTAGAAGAAAGATGAATAGTGAAAAACCGATGGCCTCAAGTGAAGAAGAATCGGGAGTGGACGTAGGTCGGATGACCGAATCACTAAATAATCCTGAATTCGACTTTCGAAATATTATCACATTGAGCTTTTATCATGTTATATAGTAATCATAATCATCAGTGGCTAGTTTCTCTAGGCTGAAACATACCACCAAGAATAAGGGACATAATCAATACTTATTCTAACAAGAAATAGATAACCACAATGATCATTTAGTACTCATTTCAGTTATTAGTGTTGATAACTATTTAGGTTAACTCACGCTAAGATATCATTGTCCATCATGACTTGATGAGAACAGCTTAGCATGCTTATCATGTATATGCTTTCGAGGTCTTATCATGTATATGCTTTCGAGGTATATGTGAAACATAAGATTTATATAGAAACAGGAGAACATAATAAAGGTCAAGGTCAAAAAAAAAATCCACTAAAAGACATTAGCAGAAGAAACCATGTCTCCTTTAAACACTTTAGAGAAGCTAATCAAAGAATTCAATTTTTAAACCATGGTCAAATCAATAGGAATTCAATTTGCTTGTCTATTTGAACTTGAATTTTATGTTTCATCTGCTTATCTAGTTAAACTAATACAACCAATGTTTCAATAGTAACATAACAGACTTATCATAATGTGCATGGTTGGCAGACAATATGTTAAAGTATCTTCAATTTGATTTTAAGGTATACTCTTGAAAAATAAAATCAATTGTTTTGACCTTGAAAATATGAAACTTTGGACTAAGATGCTTCAATGCTTCATGTCATACTACAACTATTTCTTGATATATGATTTGATTTTGTATTCTTACAGGATCTAAAATATAATCGGAAAAACGAATTCCCCATTGCATTTAGGGTGATCATATATTACAAATGTAGCTTAGTGAGATACTTTGAGAAGGTAATTTGATTGGCTATCAAAGGTCTAAGAACCGATAAGAATTCTCTTACTTAAATAATTACTAATCGTACGGAGGTTGACTGAAGGTGATAGAGGCAACCTACTATAATAAGAATAGTATGCCACTCGAATAATTAATCAAGGATAATACTTCAGAAGATTACAAGGCAATGCTCATTGTGATGATAGGACATGACCATGCTTGAGCTTTTTAGTGTTTCTTCTTGGATGAAATATGATGCTGTTTCACTTTACTGAATCTCTTCTTATTGGAATAATAAAAAAAAATCTTCATATCTCTAAAAAGATAAAATCAAATGATTTTTGTTTCTCTTAGTGTTGTGTATTTTGATAAAAAGTCAGGTTTCTTCACTAATAAAAAGTGGGTTCTTACTATAACTCTCAATGTGTGTGATTAAAATAACATATATCTGTGGCTTATGGACTGACAAACTATAAGAGAAAAAAGGTTTTTGTTTTATATAAAGTTCCTATATCCTTCCTAGATATTTATTTTCTAGTAACTAATCCTAAATTATGCTTTCCAAAGTTCATCATATTGAGCCTTTATCATACTATATAATAATCATAAACCTCAATCCAAATTTTTCTAGGCCAAAACATACCACCAAGAATAAGTGATAGAATCAACACTTATTATAATAAGAAATAGATAGCCACCATGACTATTTAGTACTTTTTTCAACTATTAGTATTGATAACTATATAGACGAACTCACGCCAAGATATCATTGTCTATCATGACATGAGGATAACAGTTTGGTATGTTTGTCACATAAATACTTTAGAGGTATTTGTGAAACACATGATTTGCATAGAAGCAGGAGGACATAACAAAAGTCAAGATAAAAAAAAATCCTCTAAAAGACATGAGCAGAAGAAACCACGTCTACTTTAAACACTTTAGAGAAGCTAATCAAAGAATTCAATTTTTAGACCATGGTCAAATTAATAGGAATTCGATTTTCTTGTCTATCTAAACTAGAATTTTATGTTTCATCTATCTATTTGGTCAAACTAATACAGCCAATGTTCAAATAGTATCATCATAGACACATGGTTGGCAAACAATATGCTAAAGCATCTTTGATTCGATTTTAAGGTGTACTATTGATAAATAAAATCAATTGTTTTGACCTTGAAAATATAAAGCTTTGGACTAAGATGCATTAAGGCTTCATGTCATACTGCAACTGTTTCTTGATATTTGATTAGATTTTACCTTCTTATATGATCTTAAATCTAGTCGCAAAAACAAGTTCCATGCTACGTTAAAGACGATTATATGTTGCACAAGCTGCCTAAAGAGATACTTGGAGAAGGTAATCTAGTTAGCTATCAAAGGTTAAAAAATCGATAAGAATTCTCTTACTCAAAAAATTATAACTCGTATGAAGGTTGATCTAAAGGTGATAGAGGTAACCTCTTATAAGAGGAATAGTGTGCCACTCGAATAATCGATCAAGGGCAACACTTCAGAAGATTACAAGGCAATGCTCATTGTGCTGCTAGGATATGATGATGCTTGAGCTTTTTAGTATTTCTTCTTAGATGAAATATTATGTTGTTTCACTTTGCTCAATCTCTTATTGTTGGAATGGTAAATCAAAATTTTGATATCTCTAGAAAGAAAAAGTCGAAT
This sequence comes from Musa troglodytarum, assembly GCA_023547065.1. Lineage (NCBI taxonomy): Eukaryota > Viridiplantae > Streptophyta > Magnoliopsida > Zingiberales > Musaceae > Musa > Musa troglodytarum. The sequence continues at coordinate 40,346,818 of CP097510.1, read as the reverse complement.
GATTTTTGTTCTTCTTAGTGTCATATATTTTGATAATTAATCATGTTTCTTCATTAATAAAAAGTGGGTTCTCACTATGACTCTCAATGTGTGTAACTGCAGTAGCATATATCTATAGCTTGTGGACTAAGAAACTATAAGAGACAAAGGGTATGTTTTTTTTATGTAGGGTTCCTATATCCTTCATAGATATATTTTTTTTTACTAACTAATCCTAAATTCTACTTTCTAAAGTCCTCTAAAATCCTATAAAATACATGAGTAAAAGAAACCACGTCTCTATTAAACACTTCAAAGAAGCCAAACAAAAAATTAAATTTTTAGACCATAGTCAAACCAATATGAATTTTATTTTCTTATCCATATGAACTTGAATTTATGTTTCATCTATCTATCTGCTCAAACTAAAATAGTTAATATTCCAATAATAGTGTAAGAGACTTATCTCAATATGTATGGTTGGCAGACAATATGTTAATGCATCTTCGATTCGATTTTAATATGTGCTCTTGATAAATAAAATCAATTGTTTTGATCTCAAAAATATGGAACTTTGGACTAAGATATATTAAGGCATCATATTATACTGCAACTGTTTCTTAATATTTGATTAGATTCTGTCTTCTCATAGATATCAAATCTCATCGTAAAAATGTATTCTTTACTACATTAAGGATAATCATACATTGCACATGCTGCCTAGAGAGATACTTGGAGAATGAAATCTAGATGACTATCAAAGGTCTAGAAACCGATAAGAATTCTCTTACTCGAATAATTACTACTCGTGCAAAGGTTGATTTGAAGGCGATAAAAGCAGCATGCTACACGAGAAACAGTGTTTCGCTCAAACAAGTTATCGAGGGCAACACTTCAGGAGATTACAAGGCAATGCTCATTAAGTTGCTAGGATATGATGATGCTTGAGCTTTTCCAGAATTTCTTCCTCGATGAAATATGATATTGTTTCACTTTAGTAAATCTCTTCTTACTAGAATAGTAAACCAAAATCCTGATATCTCTAGAAAGATAAATCGAATGATTTTTGTTGTTTCTAGTGTTGAGTATTTTGATGAACTATCATATTTCTTGACCAATAAAAAGTGGGTTCTCATCTTGACTCTCAATGTGTGTGATTGCAAAAGCATATATCTGTGGCTTGTGGAGTGAAAAACTATAAGAAAAAAAGGGTATGTTTTTTTTATATAGGGTTCCTATATCCTTCCTTGATATATGTTTCCTACTAAATAATCTTGGATTCTGCTTTCCAAAGATTCTCACATTGAACTTTTATCATACTATATAGCAATCATAAACCTGAATCCCTAATTTCTCCAGGCCAAAACATATCATCGTGACAAAATCAATACTTATTATAATAAGAAATAGATAGCCACCATGACCATTTAGTACTCATTTCAATTATTAGTATTGATAACTATTTAGTTAACTCATACTAAGATATCATTGTCCATCATGACTTGAGAAGAACAGCTTGATATGTTTATCACATATATACTTTAGAGGTATATGTGAAACATATGATTTGCATAGAAGTAGGGCATAACAAAGGTTAAAGTAAAAAAAAAATCATCTAAATGACATGAGCAGAAGAAACTGTCTCCTTTAAATATTTTAGATAAACTAATCAAAGAATTCAATTTTCAGACCATGGTCAAACCAATAAGAATTCAATTTTCTTATCTATCTGAACTTGAATTTTATATTTCATTTATCTAGCTACTCAAACAAATACAACAAATGTTCCAATTGTAGCGTAAGTGACTTATCTTAATGTGCATAGTTGGTAGACAATATGCTAATTCATTTTTTATTTGATTTTAAGGTATAATCTTGATAAATAAAATTAATTATTTTGACTTTGAAAATATGAAACTTTAGACTAAGATGCATTAAGGCTTCATGTCATACTGCAACTATTTCTTGATATTTTATTATATTTTATCTTCTCGTAGGATCTAAAATTTAATCACCAAAATGATTTTCTCGTTGCATTAAAGGCGATCATACGTTGCACATGCTGCCTAAAGAGATACTTGGTGAAGGTAATCCAGTTGGCTATCAAAGGTCTAGGAAGTAATAAAAATTCACTTACTCGAATAATTACTACTCGTGCATAGGTTGATCTGAAGGCGATAGATATAGCCTTCAACAAGAAGAATAATGTGCCACTCAAATAAGCACTCGAGGGTAATACTTTGAGAGATTATAAGGCAATCCTCATTGCTTTGCTAAGACATGATGATGCTTGAGCTTTTCTAGTGTTTCTTCCTTGGTGAAATATGATGTTATTTCACTTAGCTGAATCTCTTTTTATTGGAATAGTAAACTAAAATCCTAATGTCTCTAAAAAATAAAACTGAATGATCTTTGTTCTTCCTAATGTCGAGTATTTTGAAGAACTCTCATGTTTATTCATTAAAAAAAAAGTAGGTCCTCACCCTGACTCTCAATGTGTGTGGTTGTAGCAGCATATATCTGTGGCTTGTGGAGTGAGAAACTATAAGAAATAAAGAATATATTTTTTATATAGGGTTCCTACATCTTTCCTTAATATATGTTTTCTACTAAGTAATCCTGAATTCTGCTTTCCAAAGATCATCACATTGAGCCTTTATCATGCTATATAACAATCATAAACCTCAATCCCTAATTTTTCTTAGCCAAAATATACCACCAAGTACGAGCGGCAGAATCGACACTTATTATAACAAGAAATAGATAGTCGTCGTAACCATTTAGTACTCTTTTCAACTGTTAGTATTGATAACTATTTAGGCTAACTCACACCAAGATATCATTATCCATCATGACTTGAGGAGAGCAGCTTGGTATGTTTATCACATATATACTTTTGAGGTATATATGAAATATATGATTTGCATAGAAGCAAGAGAATATAACAAAGGTCAAGGTCAAAGAAATCCTCTAAAAGATGAGCAAATGAAACCATGTCTCCTTTAAACACTTTAGAGAAGCCAATCAAAGTATTCAATTTTTAGACTATGGTCAAACCTATAAGAATTCAATTTTCTTATCCATCTAACCTTGAATCTATGTTTCATCTATCTATCTACCCAAACTAATATAGCCTATGTTTCAATAGTAGCATAAGGGAGCTATCTCAATGTTCACGGTTGGAAGATAATATGTTAATGCATCTTCGATTCGATTTTAAGGTGTACTCTTGATAAATAAAATAATTTGTTTTGACCTCGAAAATATGGAACATTGGACTAAGATGCATCAAGGATTCATGTCATACTGTAACTATTTCTTGATATTTGATTAGATTTTGCATTCTCTCATGATCTAAAATCTGATCGTAAAAACAAATTCCTTATTGCATTTAGGACGATCATACGTTGTAAATGCAGTCTAGTGAGATACTTGGATAAAGTAATCTGATTAGCTATCAAAGGTCTAAGAATCGATAAGAATTCTCTTACTCGAATAATTACTACTCGTATGGAGGTTGATCTAAAGGTGATAGAGGTAACCTACTATAAGATGAATAATATGCCACTCGAATAATCAAAGAAGGGCAACACTTTAGAAGATTACAAGGCAATGCTCATTGTGCTGCTAGGACATGATAATGCTTGAGCTTTCTAGTATTTCTTCCTGGTTTAAATATGATGCTCTTTCATTGTATTGAATCTCTTCTTGCTGGAATGGTAAACCAAAATCTTGATATCTCTAGAAAGATAAAATTGAATAATTTTTGTTCTTTCTAGTGTCATATATTTTGATAAACAATCATGTTTCTTCACTAATAAAAAGTGGGTTCTCACTATGACTCTCAATGTGTTTGATTGCAGAAATTATAAGAGAAAAATGGTATGTTTTTTTATGTATGATTCCTATATCCTTTCTAGATATTTATTTTCTACTAATTAATCCTAAATTATGCTTTCTAAATTTCATCATATTAAGCCTTTATCATGCTATATAGTAATCATAAAACTCAATCCCTAATTTTTCTGGGCCAAAACATAACACCAAGAACAAACGATCGAATCAACACTTATTATAACAAGAAATAGATAGCCACCATGATCATTTAGTACTCTTTTCAACTATTAATATTGATAACTATTTAGGCGAACTCATGTCAAGATATCATTGACCATCATGATATAAGGATAACTCGATCGATTCACTTAGGTGTAAATACACTGGATTCATTCTGAAGCAACAATATACCTCTACGAGGGAATAGAGGTGAACAGAAAATTGACAAAATTGGAGGCCAAGATGCTGCATAAAAGGATCACTAAGAAGGATTACAGTCATGAAGAACTCATTTGGATTATCACTGCAAGGAGCAAAGCTCAGTTGATTACAACAATAAGCCATTACAAAAATGAGTCTGGTAAACCCATTATTAATGTATAAGATCCATCATAGTAGCAATTTATGTTACAACAACTTTATTAGGTGCCTGAATTTCTTCTATATTCTGTCATTGATGACATTTAATAGTTTTGATGTAGTGGTTATGCTTCACAATATTTTTGTTGATTTTAAATTATGATCAGTGAGATATTTGTAACATAGTTATGTTCTATTCCAAGTACAATCCTTTGATTCATCAATTTTTTGTTCCCTATTATTGATTTTGATATACGATTTTGAATTATTTCGAATGAAACCAAGTGAAACCATTAGAGACATGTACACCCGATTTATGGATGTCATCAATGGTTTAAAAGCACTGGGTAAATATTTTTTTAATCTTGAACTTGTAAACAAAATACTAAGATCTCTTCTAAAAAGTTGGGATCCTAAAATAATGACAATGAAAAAAGCAAAGAATATAAATAATTTTCCTCTTAAAGAACTTATCGGGTCTTTAATAACCTATGAAATGTTTCAATAGTAGCATAAGGGAGCTATCTCAATGTTCATGGTTGGAAGATAATATGCTAATGTATCTTCGATTCGATTTTAAGGTGTACTCTTGATAAATAAAATAATTTGTTTTGACCTCAAAAATATAGAACATTGGACTAAGATGCATCAAGGATTCATGTCATATTATAACTATTTCTTGATATTTGATTAGATTTTGCATTCTCTCACGATCTAAAATCTGATCGTAAAAACAAATTCCTCATTGCATTTAGGGCGATCATACGTTGTAAATGCAGTCTAGTGAGATACTTGGATAAAGTAATCTGATTAGCTATCAAAGGTCTAAGAATCGATAAGAATTCTCTTACTCAAATAATTACTACTCGTATGGAGGTTGATCTAAAGATGATAGAGGTAACCTACTATAAGATGAATAATATGCCACTCGAATAATCAAAGAAGGGCAACACTTTAGAAGATTACATGGCAATGCTCATTGTGCTGCTAGGACATGATAATGCTTGAGCTTTCTAGTATTTCTTCCTGGTTTAAATATGATGCTCTTTCATTGTATTGAATCTCTTCTTGCTGGAATGGTAAACAAAAATCTTGATATCTCTAGAAAGATAAAATCGAATGATTTTTGTTCTTCCTAGTGTCGTATATTTTGATAAACAATCATGTTTCTTCACTAATAAAAAGTGAGTTCTCACTATGACTCTCAATGTGTTTGATTGCAGAAATTATAAGAGAAAAAGGGTATGTTTTTTTATGTAGGATTCCTATATCCTTTCTAGATATTTGTTTTCTACTAATTAATCCTAAATTATGCTTTCTAAATTTCATCAAATTAAGCCTTTATCATGCTATATAGTAATCATAAAACTCAATCTCTAATTTTTCTGGGCCAAAACATAACACCAAGAACAAGCGACCGAATCAACACTTATTATAACAAGAAATAGATAGCCACAATGATCATTTAGTACTCTTTTCAACTATTAGTATTGATAACTATTTAGGCGAACTCATGTCAAGATATCATTAACCATCATAATACACTGAGGAAATTTGTCAAAATTAATAATGTCTTTTGGTTTTCACAAATTGATCTTTCTTAATTTTTTATATTAATATCTTTCATGAAATAATTCCTTTGTATTTATGGTTTATATGTCTCGTGATATGATTGAATCATTGATGTAAAAAAAATGTATCATTACATTTTTTTTTCTTTTTTTATGACAAAAAGGAGAAGAGAAAAATTACTAGCTTACATATTGCAAAAGAAGAAACAAAAAGTGCTAGCTTGAATGTTAAACTTAAGCATATTAAATCTCCCAAATGTACAAATTTTTCTTATACATTTTTTAGATCATTATCTTGATTACTTGACTTTTATGACTCATGGTCTTTTGGTATTCATGACTTGATCTTTTATTTTTTTTTAATTAAAATATTGATCTTTGTTAATTGTCATGATTTGAAAATTGATGAAAAGGGAAAAGAATTACATTATTGTATTCTTTCCTTCTTTTTGACAATGATAATGGGGGAAAAAGTCTTGCTAGCTTGCATATCCCAAAGGGAAGTAAAGAATTTGCTTGTTTGCACATCTCAAGAGAAGCAAAAGCTTGTCTATCTCAAGAAGCAAAATATGCAAACTTGCACATCTCAATAAGAAAAGTAAAAATTGCTAGCTTGCACTTCTCAAAAGAGAAAAAAGATCTTACTAGCTTGCATATTCCAAAGTGATGAAAAAGTTTGCTAAATTGCTAAGCTTGTATATCTCTAAACTTGCTAAATTACTTCTCCTTTTTGTTGATGACAAAGGAGGAAAAGTAATGATGATTTGATAATCATGTATGTGATGATGTACTTGGATGTTTTTTTATTATCCATGATTATAATGATATGTAGCTTTGATTCATAATTTTTGATGAATTTAAAGGTTTTATCAATATAGCATATTGATAAGGGGAGTTAAGGTTAACTCCGTCATCAATTGATTGTCATCATAAAAAAGGGAGAGATTGTTGAATCTTAGATTTTGATGATAAAACTAATTGATAAAGTTTATTATCTAACCTATATTTGAAGTGACGCAGGACTAGCTTTGATCAAGGATAGACAAATTGAAGCAGGGATAATCAACGTTGGGTCAGAGCAAAACATGTCAGAAGATTGGTCGTCATGTCGATAGAAGGCTTCATGTCATGAGTTCGAGCATCGAGCCAGAAGGAGTAGACATTACGCCAAGGAGATCGGAATTTCGAAGGTCAACATGTCGATTGGGTAATACGCTGCAAGAGAGGACGATGCGTTGAAGATTCGGATGAAGCGTTGGATGAACCAATGACATGCCGGACAACATGTGATTAATGCTTGTAATAATTTATCTAGATCAAAAGAGTTTAAAGGTCTAATTAAGTTGGTCTTAAATATAATTAGGTCAACTCAATTAGGGGCTAATTAGATCAGAATAGAGATTGTCTTGGGCCAAGAGGAAGGCCCAAACAGTGATATGGAGTCATGTCAAACAGTGGCACCACTAGGGCTAATGATGGAACCGCCTGGGCTCAATCTCCGAGACAGTCTTCAAGACTATGTCAGGTAATGGTACTACGCAGCATAAGCGGTGGTACCACTAGTACCCTGAAATCTCAGGGTGTTTAAAATTTTAGCTCCATTTGTAAAGCCATTTGAGGTTTATAAATATCTCATCTATTCCTGCTTGGAGAAGCAAGAATAGAGAACGAAAACTTGTGAAAACTCTATTGTAATCTATTAAGAATTTCCTTCTCTAGCTTCAAATCTTGAATTTAGTTTGAGAGAAGGGTGAGTGATCTGTAAAGATTATCTCCTAAACCTATGAAAAGAAGAAGAGAGTTGTAAGAGGGTAGTTAGTTTTTGCCCATTGAAAAAAGACTGTTAGTGAACGCCGATGACCTTAACGGAAGAAGAATCGGGAAGTGGACATAGGTCACAACGACTGAACCACTATAAATTCGATGTGCTCTTTTTTGTTCTGCTCTTTAGAATTTATGTTTAATGCTTTTCATTACTACTCTCACTCATACTTTAAGTTAAAAATATTTTCGATATAGCTTCCATCGAACTAAGTTTTCCGAATCGACGTCGTTTTATCATAAGTACTAATTCACCCCACCTCTCCTTCTTAGTGCCAATTCCGTTCCTAACACAGTGCAGGCAGTGGTACCACCCGTAATCGAAAAATCCGAAATTTTAAATTTTTAGCTCCATTTTTGAAGTCATTTGGGGTATATAAATATCTTACTCTTTCTTGCTTGAGGCAATAAGAAAGTAGAATAAAAACTCTATGATTCTAAGGTTGTAAACTCTTTTAAAGTATAGAGTCCCTCCTCCTAGAGCCTAGAGATAATCCTAAGGAAGGTGTGTGAGGAAATACTTGTAAAATAGAGGTGTAAAGATTGTCTCCTGTGAAAAGAAGAAAGAGTTATAACAAATGGTAGTTGATCTTCTCACATTGGAAAGAATATCAGTAGTAGAAGCTAGTGGCGTCAAGTAAAGAAATCGAGAGTGGACGTAGGTCACGACGATCGAACCACTATAAATCCGGTGTGCTCTTTTCTTTTGTTGTCTACTTTTATTACTTACTGATTTTGTTGCTCACTCCACTTTACACTTACTCTAAGTCAAGCTCACTTGTCGATATCGGTTTTCATCGAATGAAATTTTCAAAATCGTCGAAAGTTTCTGAAAGCACTAATTAACACCATTGGATTGTTAACACCTATACGACTAATTAACGCCTATACAACTAACAAATAAGAGGCCAAACTGTTGGATTGTGTTTCACATGGATCATGGAATCCCAAATAAAGATCATTGGAAGAAACAATTGTTAAAGAATCTAAAAAAGGTAGAATTAACACCAGTGCAGCACCAACTTAAAAGGAGATGTTACTCACATAAGATCAACAAAGGGGATCCATCAACAAATAGCTTCTCATTCACTGGAATGTGCATATAGCATGCAACAGGCTGCAAAACTTAGTTGATTCACTTAGGTGTAAATACATTGGATTCATTCTGAAGCAACTGAGCACTTTGGAAACTCACCAAGTTGGCAAAAATAAGGATCCTGGTTGCAGTTCATTAGTCAATTCAACATTCACACAAGGCTCCAGTTCCTCAAAACTCACACCGGAGAACTAATACTTTCAGGGTCTGAACAAGAAGCTAAACCCACACTAATGAAATTTCACAGAGTTATGTTGCATCTTCTGTAAGCAGGATGTTGTATCCACGAACCAAATCTGTTTCAAGGGTCCAAAATAAGATTAGAACTGATGTAATTTGTCCTAAATCTTTTGTTGCTGTAATTTACAGGCGGTAGCAATCAGTTGATAAGAGAACCCAATAAATTCTATAATCTAAATCTTTCTGGTTGCAACTTGCAGGCAGAAGCAATCACCTAAGCAAATTGGGGTTCTTACCTTATTGATCGTTGCTGCCATTCTTTTGAGTGTTGGTGAGAGTTCTGGCAAAGCTTCTGCTAGCAGTAACTCTGATCAGGTTTTGCTATATGGAATTATTCCTGTAATGATTGCTTCTGTTCTTTCCGGTTTGGCTTCTTCTTTGTGCTAATGGGCCTCTCAGGTCAGCTATATAGCACTTTAGTTCCCAATCAAATAGTCTTCCTAACATTGTCCTTGAGCTTCCTAGTTTGCTTCTTTTGCAGGTGAAGAAGAAGCACACATCATATATAATGACTGTAGAAATGTCATTTGTTGGTAGTTTATGTTTGCTGGCAAGTACTTACAAGTCACCTGATGGAGAGGCAATACGAAAATATGGATTCTTTCATGGTTGGACTGTGTGGAATCTGGTAAAATTCTACTTTTCTCACCATTCTTACTCATCTTTAAAATATACTTAGTAATGACAATATAGAGGCAAACTCTCTTATTCTTTCTCATGATGTTTGTAGCATTAAACTTAAATTGCTTTTCTGTGACAAAATGGACTCCACAAAATGAAATTTAAGATCATTTTATTGCATGGTAGCTTTGAATATTTATTTGATTTTCATCGACCGTATCTCTTTGTAGCCATAGATGGACTGGTGTACTTTCATGTGGTAATCTGAAACCAGTGTTGGCAGTCTGAAGATGTGGATATTTGGGTTTATCATAGCTTAGGATATTTTCTGCTAATGTGAAGCTGTTAGGACTTGTAACCAAATGATACAATTAGTTTTCTGGTTCTGGTTGTATCTGTCATAAGAGATTATGGAGCACATTGGGGTATTTTAAAATTTTGTGGATCAATTTGTTCATACATTTCTAATCAAGTTAGTGGTTCAGAGGGTTTTAATAAAGAACCAATTGATTGGAATAAACTCTCTATTTCTGGAAAGTCAAGCAGTCAGGGGTGTTTGGTTGTCTTCCCATGAGAAAATCTGATGAGTTCACTGTAAAAGGAATGAGTAGAAGTAGTATTGTGATATTAATTTTCAAAGAAAGTAACCAAATTGTCTCGCTGCAGCAACAACACGAGTCTATTATTTCAAGTATCAACTCTTAGATGCATTGCCATGTACTAATTTCCTATCATACAATCCATCTTTTCTATAAAGTGCTTCTGGTTATAGCTTTTGTTTTTGACTAAAACTTCATTCTGTCATTGCTGCTCCTAGATGGCATTTAGTTTAACGAAGAGCTGTGCTTCAAGGAGTTATTTTTAGTTCTTGTTGGTCAGCAAATAGCAATGGTTTTGTAGGATAGTATTAATGTCTTTGGCCGGTCAGCACACTCTATCCGTTTTCCCCGGTGACCATGCTACAGGGAATCCTGTTTAATCATACATGGATGTTTCTCTTTTGCTGAATTATGGGAGGATCTTGTTGTTTGCTACATGTTTTCAGATTGTAGTGGATATTTGACAATCTAACATTACATTATGTCAAATGCTAGACTATCGTACAGATAGACAATTGATGATATGGGAGTCAAACCAATCTTGTACATATGGAAACACGATGAACAATTATGTTCAAGCCCATCTCGACCATTGAAGACTTCCAAATGACTATATTAAAACCCGTAAATCACTTTCTTAAGTGCAACATGATGTTTCCCTTGTGTGCTAAATATTTCATGCAGTTTAGACTTAATTAATTATAAACTAGGAATTATTGATTAAAAAGGATTGAAATTTTGTGCTATATCAAAGTTTCGATATTCGCTCGATACGGTACGGTACTGCATATCGAGCAATGTATTTCGATATATCGCTCGGTATATATATATATATATATATATATATATATATATATATATATATATATATATATATATATATATATAATGTGTGTGTATGTATAGATATAAAGTAAAAAAAATCTTTTTCGGTCGTCTCTCTTCTCCCCATGTGAGGTGACGTCACCGAGGTGATGTCACAGAAAAAAAATGAGATGACGCTGCCTCTCTTCTCCCCTATGTGGGGCAACGTCGCCTCTCTTCTCCCCACACGAGACGATGTCACAGAAAAAGAAGGTGACGTCGCCTTTATATATATGTATGTATGTATCATCTCTTTAAATATATATATATATATATATTTATAAAAGTAAAAAAAATATCATTTTCGTCGTGACGTTGCCTCTTCTCCTTGTGACGTCGAGATTCTTCTCCCCGTGCGAATGAGAGGTTGTCGACAGACGAAGAGGGAGAGCGGCGCAGTACTCTTTTACTCCTTTTTCTTTTTTCCCCTTCTCCCTCTTCTTTCTTCTTCCTCGATCACCCTTCTTTTTTCTTCTTTCTCGATCATCACTGATTTAAAATGATAATAGGATGAAAATAGTCCAATCGATGGTACCGCCTGATACAGCCAGTATTATTCGAAATTGAAGATTTGATTAAAATACACTCTGAATTTTCATTCAATTAACCATTTCTCTTAATACGTTTTCTTAATTTTCATACCAACCTGCAAAGTGGTTATATTGGTCACCTGAACAAAGTTCTTTTTTTTATAGAAATTTATTGACATATGGTCTTTTATTCTTGGTTCACGGTTACTTATGGTCTCTGTACACAGAATTAGTTTCCATGTTTATACTTTACAACCATCCTCTTTGAATTTACTGATCATTCTCATGAGTAATTGTGAAGAAGCATAATCTTTTCCTTTTCCATCTAGCTTTATATTGGAAGTTGTGTTCTTCCACAGATACCAGTTGTAATGAATGCTGCCGGAGGGATTCTTGTCGGTCTTGTCACTGCTCATGCTGGGGGTGTCAGAAAGGCAAGTGGAGATTATAGATAAATGAGCAAAAGCAATTTTGTTTTGTTCCCTCTACGGTGACAATCGGTTTACAGTCTCCCTGTATTTTGCAGGGGTTTGTTATAGTCTCTGCATTGGTCGGAACTGCAATGTTGCAGTTTATTTTCGATGGGAAACCACCCTCGGTGTACTGCCTTGCGGCATTACCTCTTGTCATCAGCAGCATTGTCATATACCAGAAATATCCATATGTTGCAAGAAAGAAGGAGGATTAAGCACAAAGTCATTCTGATTTCAGAGAGAAGGGTATCGTTGCCATGCTCTCATTCTGCTAACAATATCTTGTACCAATGGACATTCTGATACAACCGAAACATGAAACTCAAGCAAAGACAATTGATCTGGTAACTGTATTCCATGTGTCCTTTTACAGATTATACACCTTATGATTGTTGACACTTAATAATTTTTCTGTAAGTTCTTTAAATATAAGCACTTATAGGATTATACATCCGTTACGGACTTTTATTTGTTATCTCAAGAGAATGAGTCTGGTAATGAAACTCATGCAAAGACAATTGATCTGGTAATTGTATTCCATGTGTCCTCCTATTACAGATTATACACATTTGATTGTTTACTCTTAATATTTTTTCTGTAATTTCTTTATATATAAGTACTTAAGTTGCTATAGGATTATACATCAGTAATGGAACTTTTTTTTGTTAGTCTAAGTGAATGCGAGCGAGTCTGGTAATGAAACTCAAGTCTACAGTAGACTTGTTTTTGTCTTGTATTATGAGAATGAGCATGCAAAAGTAATTTAAAAAACATGGGACATTCTAAAATATTAAAATATAAAAAAATATATAATATAATTAAAAATATAATATATATTTAAATAAAAATATATTATTAGCAGTATATTACTTATTGTTAACAATAGTTAGAGGGAGAGAAAAGAACTATTAATTGTAACATAGGAGGATAAAAAGGTTATTGAGAATGAAAACCGATAAAAATAGTGGAAATATATGAAAAGTGACAGCAACAGTGGTGAGAAGTTGGCAAGAGCAACAATGGAGGATTAGTTAGTGACAGAGAAAGGCTCAATCCGTTTCGTAGGCAATTATAGGAAGTGTCAACAATGGAAGGAGAAGCATCGCTAGAGTTGGCTCAGGGTCACGTGGGGGGTAAAAAATTATGAAGACGCTGCTTTGGGTTTCTGAAGACAGTGCCGGAGATCTGCAAAAATAATATGGAAACAGTGTAATGAATTGACGACCGAGACAATCCTAGAAGATATTATAGCCTTATGTTCCACAACAATACTTTTAGTGACTTCATGGCCCAATGGATAACCCGACGTGTCGATCGATAGCACTCTTCCACTAAGGGAAGCGCAGGCTAATATGGAAGGCAAGCATTTTGCCTCTATCGGACAGAACAGGTAAGCTAATCCCCCACCAACTCTAACGTTGAATGCGCTCGACGTCGACGTCGACGTCGACGTCTTACGTGCGTAACACGGGCTCCCCGCTTCCTGCCGATAGCATAGAGGTGCGTGGAGAAGGCTAAGTGTCACATGTGCGGACAGCATTGCTCCTTGGCCAATCGAAATAGGCCATAACCAATGCAGAAATGCCACGTCTCTTGACCATGTTTACTTCTCTTATCCTGCAACGAAACTTACCCTTTACTTAAACCCTGCACCTGCTCGTTCTTTAAATCTCTACGGCAGTTTCGCATCTCTCCAGTATCTCTCTCCGTCAGAAGCTCAACATCTCATCCATGGCGACCATCAAGGTTCCGGCAATCTCATCCATGGCGACCATCAAGGTTCCGGCCACCGTCCCTTCCCCCGCCGAGGACTGCGACCAGCTGCGGAAGGCATTCCAAGGTACCCCGGTTACATTAACTTTTCCCTCGTCAGCGTCGCCTCGCCCCGCCTTTCGATTCCCATTGGGAATCTCAATCCGATCCTCGCCGATTCTCTTGATCGCCATCTTGTGCAGGTTGGGGCACGAACGAGCGCCTGATCATCTCGATCTTGGCGCACCGCACGGCCGCCCAGCGCCGCGCCATCCGCGCCACCTACGCGGAGGCCTACGGCGAGGAGCTTCTCAAGTCACTGGAAGATGAGATCTCCGGCGACTTCGAGGTCTTCCTTTTCTTCCTTTTGATCCAAACAGATCGCCCGCTTGATATTATCTGTTTGAGATTTGATGTGCTTTTTTATTTACTTTCGGTCGAAACAGAGGGCGGTGCTGCTGTGGACGCTGGATCCGGCGGATCGGGACGCCCAGCTGGCGAACGAAGCGCTGCGGGGATGGGATCGGAGCAACCGCGTGCTGATCGAGATTGCGTGCACGAGGCACTCCAGCGAACTCTTTGATGCGAAGCGAGCCTACCATCTGCGGTACAAGCGATCCCTCGAGGAGGATGTGGCCAAGTATACCACCGGAGATTTCCGTAAGGTATTGATCTATTGTTTGGTGATAATATTTATTCATGATATCAGAGCCGATGTTTGCTTCATGTTCTTTGTTTAGTGGTAAAAGGATCGGATCTTGAATCTGTTTGTACTGATTTGTGTTACTCGTATATAGGTGTGATTCCAACCCTTCATATTTTAATTTCTGATAATTAACCAAGTTGAACTGAGGCTGTAAAAGTCCGATCCTACCGTAATGTAGATATTTTTATCTGTCTATTTGTAGATATTGTAATGCATGCAACCGAGAAGTACTTGTATCGTTTTCGTTTCTTTCTTCCTACCTCGCACTTCAGAGAGAGAGAGAGAGAGAGAGAGGATGATTTGTGGCTTACTTCGTGATCTCCCTAACCTGACCTGATCTCGTTACAGTAAACAGCCAATTAGAGATTGATATACAAAGGAGTGTACTGTTGAGACGTGCCCCGTTGTCCATTTTCCACTACTGCTAATTGAGTCCCGCTAAAAGCACAAAATAGCGCTGACCTTAAAGACTCATCAACCCAACCCATCTTTGGAAATCACCCTTTCCCTTCTTCTTTCTTATAAAGAGGAAGTTTATGCCAACATTCAGCATCTGATGTTCAACTAGGAGCAGTTGCTACCGAGCAGCTTGGAGATGGGATGATGTGGTTGGCTCTAGTCTGACATTGGACGACCTCACTATTACGATCGTATCAGAGGACTAATGCTATGGAACTCAATGTTATAATCAACAAAAATATAAACATAAAGAGAATGGGTATCTTCTTTTGCCTTCTCTGCAAGTTGTTCTATTAATGTCCAATTTGTGTATTTCAGCTTTTGATACCACTTGTAAGCTCATACCGCTACGAGGGAATAGAGGTGAGTAGAAAATTGGCAAAATCAGATGCCAAGATGCTGTATGAAAAAATCACTGAAAAGGCTTACAGCCATGAAGAACTCATTTGGATTATCACTACAAGGAGCAAAGCTCAGTTGATTGCAACAATAAACCATTACAAAAATGAGTATGGTAAATCCGTTATTAAGGTATAAGCTCCATCATAGTAGCAATTTCTATTACAATAACTTTATTAGATTTTTGAATTTCTTCTATATTCTATCATTGATGACGTTTAATCGTTTTTGATGAAGTGGTTATGCTACACAATATTTTTGTTGATTTTGAATTATGATCGGTTAGATATTTGTATCATAGTTTATGTTCTATTCCAGGTTCAATCCTTTGATTCATTAGTTTTCCGTTCTCTATTCTTACCACCACTTGCATTTAAAAATTTTTAAAAAAATTGATGCTGATGTAATGGCCTTTCATCATGAACCATGAATTTTTCTATTGAATAACTGTCATTTGATATTTGGGTGTTTGTATCTTTCATCATGGTGAAATTTTCTTAATAATTTCTCCAGGTTCCAACACTCTGTTCTCACTTTCTATTTTGCAAATTGATATTTGAGGAACTAGAGTCTGTAATCTTCAGGTTGTGTTGCATTTAAGCATCTCAGCTAAAATAGCTTGCCCAGCATCTTATCCTCTGTCCATGGACTTTTGTCTTCTAATTGTATATCAAACATGGATTTATCTTAAGCGACTTTGGACTAAGATGCATCAAGTTTATTGATATTTGACTAGATTTTATCTTCTTGTAGGATTTAAAAAATGATCGCAAAAATGAGTTTGTTGCTGCATTAAGAGCGATCGTACGTTGCACATGTTACCCACAGAAATATTTGGAGAAGATAATTCGATTGGCCATCAAAGGCCAAACAACTGATGCAAATTCTCTTACTCGAGTAGTTACCACTCGTGCGGAGGTCGATCTAAAGGTGATAGAGGCAACCTATTACAAGAAAAATAATGTGCCACTTGAACAAGCAATCAAGGGTGAAACTTCAGGAGATCACAAGAAAATGCTCATTGCATTGTTAGGATATGATGATGCATGAGCGAATGAAATATGATATTGTTTCATTTTGCTGCTGAATCCCTTTTTGCTAAAATAGCAAACCAAAGTCTTGATTTATCTAGTAAGATACAATTGAATGATTTTTATTTTTTCTGTTCTCATCCTGACTCTCGTAATTTCATATAATAGTGGCTTGTGGAGTGAGAAAATACAATAAGCTACAGATATATATATATATTCACACAAGGCTCGACTTCGTCAAAACTCACACCGGAGAACTAATACTTTTAGGGTCTGAACAAGAAGTTAAACCCACACTAATGAAATTTCACAGGGCTATGGGTCATCTTCCGTTAGCAACATGTTGTATCAACGAACCAAATCTGTTTCAAAAACATAAGAAGATTACTGACGCAAAAGGAAAACACAAATAAGCATCCAGGATGTGTTAGCTGACTTTTACCAATTCTGTCACAGGTCATATTTTAGATTCAACTAGTGCCAATACATAAAGCATGATAATGTGCAATGCCACTAGAGAAAAAACAACATGATCATGGAAGATAAATGAGACTGCTGTTTCGGAACATGAGCTCAGTGAGAAGAAACTCTGGAGATGAGCTAAAGTCATATTTTAGTAACAAGACCTCAGGATTCCCTCACAGATGAGATATACAAATCACAGAAATAAAAGAACTTCTAGCATTATTAGCCATGATTCAGAAAACAGGTTCAGTTTGTTCAGGCAAAAATGACCTATTTAGTTTTAAAAAAACACAGGTAAAATATTTGGTTATCCTCTCCTCACCCTTTAAGAAGTTAGATAACCTGGTTGGTCAAAAGATAAGACACAAGAAATGCAGCAAGTTGGGTGCCAAATGCATTTTGCTGTGGATCAGCTCTTGTTAATGGTGGAAATTTGGAGAGCAAAGATATTGCTGGCTCTCCAGACTTGAATATATGTAATAAAAATCAAGTGGAAAATAATAAAGTAACCTTAAGAATACTCCATGAAAGTAACCTTCTATAATAAAGGAAAACCGTTATGATCTTGCAATGGAGATGTCAACAGATTCCGCAAATTGGCAGAAAAATCACTCTCGTTAAAAAGGGAATCTATGGTAATGACTATAATAGGCATGGTAACATTTGATACCATCAGTTTGCAGACAAGAATGTTACGAAGGCCAGTTATTTATATTCTCCATCGATCATATTATAGTATTATTTCCACAACACCCGATACAACCAATTATTTGGCATCTAAAAAAATATAATGTAAAAAAACCTGATACACCAGACAGGACCGCTTTCCTTGTTCCTTGAGAAGCAGCCATAATATGGTTGCTCCTCTTGCTTTCGTGTATATATTGCTGGTATTGAATTCTAAGGAATATGTAGACCGGTGATAAGAGAAGAAACTAAAGAAATTAGGAGAAGGAAAATGGCAGTTAAAGATAAAACATAACAAGAAGTACAAAGCTCTAAACATTGCAACAAATGAATTCCAATGACAACCTCTCAAAAGAACAGTCCAAGGGACTTCAAAAGAAAACAACTGGTACGGAGAAGAAGATAGCAGAACAAAGCATGTCCGCAAAGAGTGATCCCACATGAAGATAAGTAAATGATTCAATCCTCATAAATACATAGCAAAATTGAAACTAAATTTGGAACACATAATGCAACACTCATAAATATCTCATTTTCATTTTAATTACCAAGTTTCACAATTAAAATTGAATTTCAAAAGCTGTGAATTTTATATCTTTAACCACTACTAAAACAATTGTGTGATATGGAATGGTGACCCATATACAAACACATACACAGTTCCTAGAATGCTAAGTAACCAGTGTCCATGATTCTCTAAAGTTTAATCCATAATGATCCTACCCAAGAAAGCATGTAACTGTTATTGCCAAATGAGCTACTTTTATTCTCTAGGAACAAAAAAGAAAGGATTCACAGATGTTACAATCTTCGATGAGAAGATCATAAACAGTAAGTACCACCAAAATTTACTTTTGTTTTCTGACTTGGACCGTTTGGTTAAGATTTTATAATTAGCTGAACATTATACTAAATTGTCATATCGTATAGGGAGAATAAGTAATATAATAAAAAAAAAGTGTCAGTCAATATATTAAGAAACTTGCAAAGCTTGATATATTATTACATCAAGAAAAATTTGAACTTCTTCACAATATTTACACTAATCATAAACTTCCTTTTTCTTATCGGAGAAAACTGCACTAATCTCAAACTTAAAGCAGTGAATTCTTTGTCCTCCAAGTTCCTATCCAAAGATCAGTTTGATAACTTGTCATACATATCCTTCCGGATGTCATCATTCTCTTCATTGTCATCTGCTTCCCGTCCACCATTTTCTACATCACTTCCGCTAGCCGTTTCCCACTCAGAATCATCAGCTTCTGGGCCATATACATCTCCAGATCCATCCTTAGTAGGAATGCCCCCATGCTTAATAGCTGCTTCTCTGAATAACCATGCAGCATGCATCTGCTTCTTCACTAACCTTTCGGCATAATCAGGAACTTTGTTGTGCCTCAAAGAAAGGTCAGGATCATTAGATTGAGAGCACTCATTAATGAAAAGAATGACATCTAACAAGCTCTCCTTCACCAATCCAAGCTTATCGTATGCTTGGGCTCTTCTCCATAAGCTTTTTGCATGACGATTGGGAGGGTTATGTAGGCACAACGCTCGTGTAGCATCACTTATGGCTGCCAGTGGCTGCTGCAAGATAAGATAACACTGAGCCCTATTGCTGTACAATACAAGTCTTTCCTTTTTGGACTTCATTGGACACAGTGCCAAAGCTTCAGAGTACTTTGATGCAGACCCTGAAATATCTCCTGAAGAGAATAAAGAGTTTCCTTCGAGCTTAATAACCAATGCTGCAGCTTGTTTTATTTGGAGATCCTCCTTTGGCATGTTCTTCTCCCATTTTATTCTCTGCCTGGAGCCCAGAAGCTCATCAATCTGTTCTTTTGTACGACTGCTGATATAGTTGCGTGCTGTCCCTTGTGCCTGGCAGCGTTCTTGAAGGACATTAACAATGGTGTCCCCTAATCTTTTATGATCACCAAGAACAGAAATTTCTGCTAAATCTGTGGGTGCCGGAGCTGCCTTATCTATCACCTATTAAATGAAATGAATAGACCCTCAAACAACTGTAATAGATCAATGTTGTAACCATTACACAGGCTTTATACTCATTGAATAAAAAATACAACTGAAATCTGATTCATCATGCATGGGCTATGAAGGAATTGGTAACAGTTTACTTGAGACCGCAAAGCCAACAAACTCCATCTAGACCTCCCACAAATTATCCTCTTTCCAGACCACGCAATGCATCACATGATTCATACATTTTCAAAAGGACTAAGCTGTTCTTAGTTTTGAACATAAACAAACTAAGGCTATAAAGTTGATATGGTGAGGAAGTGGACTAAGCTAATCGGAGTGCAGCGCCAGCCTCTCTCTCTCTCTCTCTCACTCAGATTTTTTAAGGTAATTTTCAAAATAACAGGCCGAATCACCATTCAAAAACCATAGTCTCAAATAGATCTAATGCCACACAACTGACAGGTCACCACATGTATCCCTCGATCTGACAGGTCCAAACTCTTTCGGGACATGAGGCCACAAAAATCAACCAATGAAAGGTCTAGAGTTCCCCGATGATGTGTCAACGAGGACAGGCGAACCAAATCTATTGATACAAAGGCAAGATCGAATGGCCCATCGACAGACATGGCTCCATGTCTTAAGGATGCCTCCTATAGATGTCATCTTTCCCATAGGCAACATTCCACTCATTCCACCCTCCAATATCGATTCATTATCATCTAAACATCGCCTATACGATTATTATTGAGAGCTCGACCATGAAGACTCTAATGTGAAATTTTGGAAAGTGTTTCAGCTTACAAAATATATCCCAAAGGCTTCAATTTAAATAGAGTGCCAAGGAAATATTTCTTGATTTAATAATATTTCAAAGAATATTATCTCTCAATCCGATCGATTAATCGACCCTATCTGCGTGACTAGGCTCGAGTCTGGATCCATTGAATGCATCAATGATATCTTAACATAATTAAAATTTTAAAATAATATTATAGAAGATTACGAGTTGGGATCATATATCTGCCCTCTCTCTACTAAAGCTTAATAAATGCATTAGGCTGTCTTCTAATAGCAACTATACACGTCTGCATACTCCATTCATTAGCTCAAGCCACGGCCCAAGCATCTCAAGCCCATGATGAGACTTAAAGGTTGATTATACATTAATATTGTAATTAGTTATCTTTAGTATTTTGATATTTATATATTTAAAATTTATATTATGATTTCTATATTTATGAAAATAAAATATTTAATCTTATTTTTCCTTATGCCATCAACTATGTTGATGAAAATACTACACGTGCTTAATGACAAATCATATGATATTTTTGTCGACAGAGTGGATGATGTGAGGAGAAACGAAGTTAAATATTTTACTTTTATAAGTATCATATATATAATTTTTAAAAATATAAGGATCAAAATATTAAAGATAATTAATTATAAGAAATAATGCATAATTAGCCCAAAACTCAACAAACCTTAAGAAAAATTTCTATTATAAAAGGGAACCAAAATTTTTTTTGAGGATTGTTGTTTGAGTTATTGATGCAAAAAATCATAAGTAAACACTCTATTTAAGTACACAATCCTTTATCCAAATTAATCATTTGTAGATGACAAATATGAGATTCATATTAAACTAAAATATAAGACCTATTAACATGCATGTCTAAATAAACATAGTGTATAAACACTTTTAAATGGTAAAAAAATTAACATATTTTCTTCTCCTTAGATTATATATATATATATATATATATATATATATATATATATATATATATATATATATATATATATATATATATATATATATATATATATATATATATATATATATAGTGTCGGTGAGCAGCATCGAGAGGTGACGGTGGCCATGAAACGCGGTTGGAGGTGGGCCCACAGGCCAGCTCTCGGGTCCAATAAAAGCGTGCGCATTCTCCGGCATTAATGTCAATCCATCTTCGTCAAATTACTTAATTTTATTCATTTTTCGAACCTCATATTTATTTTTCACATGACTTATTAGTCCGTTCGACATCTATTCATAAGTTAGAGAGTTCGAATTGTTATGATCAGAGGTGTTGACTAGTTTGGCACTGACAAATAGTTTTTTTTTCGAATGAAAGAAAATTTGAATTTGAATTAATTCGAATGAAAGAAAATTAATTCGAATGAAAGAAAATTTGAATTTTTTTCTTCTTAGAAATTTGTCCTCATAATAGTTTTTTTTCTAAAGGTGATGGTTTTTAGTGTTGATGGAGACTTCAGTGTCCTGAGATTTAATTTCGACTTCAACAATTCGAATAGAAAGAAAAATCGACACGCCTTTTTAAATTGATTTAAGTAGGAAATTTGTAAGATCGATGATAATGTGGGAATAATTGATTTCTTCTCCTTTGACGTGTGTAAGACGTGGAGTAAGAGGGAAAGGAAGGCAATCTGCACATTGATTTAGCTGGTTTTGACCTAACTATGTGATGTAACCTTTGCCGGCCATTCTAACGCAATTCTCCAATCCCTTCTTTTCAAAGTGTTGGCAATCAAATATGGTGTCGTTCTACTATGCGTTTTGAGCTTCCACGCCCGATTCTTTCCAAACATGTTGACCGCTCAGGTCAAATGAAGTTCGGCGGAAGTCAATCAGTTCAACGATGTGACCAAACGTGTTGACCTCGCAGGTCAAAAATTGTTCGGCAGCGGTCAGTTATTTTTTCAACATGATGGTGGGTAAGTGGATATAAATTTACGATTAAAAAAAATATATCTAATCATGGGTCATATCGGATATCTGGAACGAGGGTTCGAAAATTCTATAAGATTGTATGCGACGGCGATATGCTCTCACATGAAGATTGCTTGTGATAGACGCTTGCGCAAAGTCATGGTAGCAGCTCTCGCACTTCCTCTCTTCTCGTTAGAGGGTCGTAAGCGAAGCACGCGAGGGTTAGGTTACCGGGGTCAACGGAAGCGATGATTAGTCCGAAAATAAAGATAAAATGATCTTCTCATACAATCATAGATATTCTATAAATTTTTTTAAAATTTTGAATGCTTTACAAAAATTTGTCAAAGTGAGAGGTTTTTTCTTTCCCCTAAAGAATCCACCATAAATATAACAATACAATTATTCTTTCAAAGTTAAGACACCTTCTAAAAAAAAATTTAAAGTTAGAAGTTGTTTATGAGAATTTACCCCAGATATATCATTACAATTAATCTTTATAAGTTTATCATTAACGTAATGATGTTGAAACGATTAAATCTTAGATTTTGATGATGAAATTAATTGATAAATTAATGATCTAATCTGTGTTGAGAAAAGTGATGTAAGATTAATTACGATTATGAATAAAACATAAAATAGATGTTGGGCCGGAATCAAAGATCGGACGATACGTTAATCGGGAAGTGAATGTAGGTCACAACGACCAAACCACTATAAATCCGGTATACTCATTTTTGTTATCTTTTTACAATTTTTGTTTCATGCTTTTCATCACTATCCTCGCTCACTTACGAATCTTTTTAAATTAAAATACACTCTGATAAGGATATTAAGTCTGACGAGACACCTGGTCTTCGTCAGATAACCGATGACGCCATCGCCTCTCCGCGCCCCAACCACCCACGATGCGATCACCGACGTTGTTCTCCTCACCGCCCCTAACTACCCACCCAGCTTGACCACTGCACCGACCAGGAGGTCGTGCCCGCACGCCACCGCGATGGAAGCGGCCCTCCGTCCGACCTATTTAAGCCGAATGTAAGACCGAGGAGGAGGGGAGGAGGGGACTAATCGTTCCAGTGCAGAACACTCGGAGAGGAGAGTAGACTCGGACACCCCCGCAACTCTCTGGGGAACTCCGGCCGACAGGCCAGCATGCCAAGGATCTCTCTCTACCTCTCTTTCTCTATATAACCCTCACTCATTCCCATCCAACACTGACTTGGGCGTCGGAGGGGTCGGGCGGAACATCCGACCCGCCCTGCTGCAGGTCTCGATCCCGACGTCCGAGGAGCGCTTCAGCGGCCTTTCGGAGCGGTCGGCCGGGCGTGAGCAGGAGCCATCGACAGGCCCGAACCGTACCGAGACGACCCCCTGGTTTCCGGATCCCGCGCGGTGGGCCCCGGGGTCACGGTAAAAATCTGTTTCCCCTAACACACTCAATATCGATTTTCATTGAATGAAGCTTTGTATTGAAATGAAGTTTTTCGAATCCAATAAAATCGAAAATGCCAATTAATCCTCTCCTCCTAGTATCCATTTCGGTCCTAACAAAAACTAAAAAACGTGAGAGTTAAATAATTGATAAAATTAATAAAAATATTATAGTTATTTTTATTTTTAACAATGAGCTTATTGGATGAAATGCTAACATGGACGAGATTTATAATTAATAGGAAACTTTAAAACTTAAAAATTTTCAAAAAATCAAAATTAATCAAATTTTTTTAAAGAAATATATATAATCAACACAAATAGGACACGATCAAGGATGAATAATATGATTTTTTTAATTGAATATATTATTTTTTTTTAAAAAATTATTATTATTATTTTAAAAATAATAACTATTTTGGTTAGTAAAGATTTTGACAATTCATTGTAGGATCATGAGTTCAAATATTATATTCATCACTTATCTTTTAAAAAAAAATTAAATCACCTCTTTAGTACCAAATGCTTGTTAATGATAGTCAGAATCTAAGTTTTTGCATGATAGTTAATTAAAGCTTAAGAACCCAATTGGCATAAATTAAAATGTTAGGAATCCAATCAAAATTTGCCACTAAATTAAAGGATTAGTGGTGTTGGCTACCCTATTTCTTCTATCTTTCAATCCATCCATGAATTGATCACTCTGCTCCCACCAACTCCGTCTTCTTTCTTCTGAGAAAAGGTTGGTGATGCCAATGTACAAACACAAAAATGCAATAACAAAATGAACACTCGGCGCTTCAAAACAAAGATGTCAATCATGCAATAATTAAAGATGTCATTTATGATGTTATGCCAATCGAATGAGGCCAGACACCATCAAACAACTGAAGCAAGTTTTGTCTTGTTCAGCGCATCGTCACTTTAATTTCCCACCTCCTCTCTCTCTCTCTCTCTCTCTCTCTCTCTCCCTCTCTTGTGTTCTTATCCCCAATCCACACCTTATTACATTTTTACGGTCACATAGCTAGAAGTAATAAATAACATGGAAAGTAAAATGGTGATGAGAAATTTTAGGAGAACATAATGCTCTTCCCAAATTACCCCCGCAATCGGTCTGCATGGATCCTCCACTCTTCCCGTTATACCCCTGTGATACGCTTCCGATACTGCCCCCGAAAGTTTTAACTCTTCTTCCCGTCATCTCCCCCTTCGTAGTACGCCTTCTTCCTCCTCTCCGCGCGCGCGCACGTGCAAATCACGAGGAAGCACGCGGCGTAGACGCCGTGGACGCGCCAGTTGGCCCGCGGTGCCTCGCCGCTCACCGCGCGGTGGAACACGGCGGCGTAGTAGTGCACCCCCACCGCCAGGCCGATCACCATCTGCGCCAGGGCGAGCGCCCGCGTCGACGCACCGCCACCGCCGGCGTCCTTGCCGCCGGAGAACACCGCCACCAGGTCGGCCAGCTGCAGCACCAGGTACATCAGGTAGCCGGTCGTCTGCGCCGCCTGCGTCCAGGTGTAGGAGCCCGGCGAGGTGGCGTAGAAGAACCGTAGGGGCTCCAGCCCGGTCGCCAGGGCGGTCAGCGCGAGGGTGGCGAAGTAGATGGCGAGATAGGCCTGGATGAAGAGGAGCAGACGGTGGAGGGAGAGGTAGGTACGGAGGCGGCGGAAGAGGAGGGTGAAGAGGAGCAGGGGGAGCGCGAGGAAGAGGGAGGAGAGCACGGGGGCAACCTTGGGGGCGAAGCTCTTGCCCACGTAAGGCTTGACGCCTTCGGCGATGCCGCGGTTGGCCGCGGAGATGTAGGCCTTGGAGGTGGTGGAGAGGCGCTCGAGGTCGGGGAGCAGGCGGGAGGGGAGCTCCCGAAAGTCGGAGATGAGATCCGTGTGGTCCATGTCGTCCGTTGTCTCCATCCAGGCCGTCGATTCCTCCGGCTTCGTCTTGGGCATGGACGGCTTCGTCGCCAGGGGAGGCTTGCTGGGTTGCTGCGGTTTGGGAGGTTTGGGGGCGGATGTGGTCTTGATCTTGGCAATGGGCGGATCAAAAACCGATTTTTTGGAAGATTTGGTGGAATTGGAGGTGGAATTGAGAGATTTGAGCTGGTCTTTGGGGGATTTTGTCAGATTGGACTTGATAAGCTTGATGGTTTTGAGAAGCTTGGTGGAATTTGAGGTTTTCAAGGTGGCGTCAAGGATTTTACCGAGCTTATTCTTGGTGGTTTTGTTGGATTTGGAATCCATGGCGATGGCGGCGGCGGCGGCGGCAGCTGTGGCGGTGGAGTTGGTCTTTTTGGGCTTTAAGAGTTTGGTCTGGTTTTTAGTTCCCAAGAATGGTTTCTTCTTGACGAGTGTGGGATTCTGAACCTTTTCACCTTCCTCTCCTGCGTCAATCATGGATCTTTTGCTTGAAGGTTGTGGCTTTTGTGACTTGGAAGCAGGGGAAGTGGTGGTGGTGGTGGAAGAGGAGGAGGAAATGGTGAGGCTAACATGGAGGAAGAGAAGCAGCAGAAGAACAATAATGGTTGAAGAGGAGGGGGAGGCCATTTGAAGGCCTGATAGATCTAGAGTTTGGAATTCGGGAAGGAAGAGGGTGAGGAGAAGAGATCAGGGGATGCAGTGAGACTCGTGTAATATATATGGAACGCCAGAGGGAGGAAGGGGAGGAAGAGCAGGTGGGAGGGTGTGGAGATTTCAAGTGGGAACCGAACCACCGCATCCTCTTGACACGGAAGGAAGGGAAGAATGGCCACAAGGTCACATGGTGGCCGTGTGTGGCGACAAAGTGGGGGAGTGAGAGAGGCAATGGAGTCAGCTGGTCTAGTGATTAGAATAGAGTGGCAGAGACGACTGCTGTAGGGGAATGGAAAGTACAAGAAATATCATCCTGGTTGTAAGGGTATACGTAAATCAATTCCTCCCTCCCCAGAAGATGCAGCCTTCCTGTGGCTCTTCTGTCATCCACAGTGCCCAGAGGAGTGAGATCTTTGGATCATCCTCGATTAACTTCTGGTTATGGGATTCACCTAAAGGAAGAGTTCTCCTGGAATTTGTCTTGGCTAAAGTCAATGTTTATATGATGTTTCGGAGGACCGGATTCAGAAGTGAGATTTATTATTGCATGTCTCGCAAAAGTCAGAGTGGGCGCAAATTCTCCCAGTTTGTGACCTACCATAAGATCTATTATATCGATTGGTAAATGTTCCAATCCATTATAAATAGCAATTGTATGACCAATCATTGTGGTAAAGAAACAAGTTCGTGGTGTTCATCAAAGTCAGCATCATTGATCTTGTTGGGGGCATAGACAATTTGCGTCTGCGGCTGTGTTCTATACGTCGTACCGAACTCAGGTGATCTCTATATTTTCTCTTCCTTTGATGCTTGTCTAAGCTTTTCATACACCATACTCTAGCATCCAAGGAACACCATGAGTTATCAGTTTAATTATGTTTACAGAAACAAAATACTTGTTTATTTGCTTTGTAATGCATATATGTTTGATACTTGACATATAGATTAGTTAAGCTGGCAGAGCAAGCAGCTATTTAGCTGAATTTTTAGCGTAAACACCAGCATGATCAGGGACACTTTGCTCATAATATCAAAGTGAGAATGACCTTAAATTCGTCAACGACTCGTGCTGCAAATTAGGTCTTCTGATGATTACTTGATTGATCAACTCTGATACATGGCCAATTTGTTTATACACATGCGTTGAAGCCAAGAATTTACTGTTTGTAGTACCTCAAACCTCTTCAAGATCAGGTGGGGAACCAACAATCTAGCAAGGACTGGTTGATCAGACATTATATGGACAACTGTGATGTCTTTACAGAAAATAATGAGGAGAGTGTGGTGGAATGGTAAGACAGCTGACAAGTAGACCACACTCCCCAAAGAAAGAAGGACCATCACAAAAGTAAATTCTGTCCCACAGAAGCAGACTATCTCATCTGGTAGTTTGTGTCTTCTTTCTTTTGGTTGATGGTGGTTGTGTGATTTCTTTGTTTCTATGAAGTATCTTCCAACAGGGAAAAGGATGAAAACATTGAGTTATAAATCCCATAGGATCACCTTAAGAACAAAATTGTAAAAGTTCAAACACTGCATGTTGTAGAATTGATGTTGTCTCCCTGATTTCTGCGTAAACAGTATGGCAAGCAGAGATTAAAGTATCAGCTAGGACTTGGAAG
The DNA here is from genome assembly GCA_023547065.1 of Musa troglodytarum. Taxonomy (NCBI): domain Eukaryota; kingdom Viridiplantae; phylum Streptophyta; class Magnoliopsida; order Zingiberales; family Musaceae; genus Musa; species Musa troglodytarum. Next base: position 40,318,763 of record CP097510.1, on the reverse strand, counting down.
ACACCACTTGTGTTTGTGGATTCAAAAGGGTACGATGAAGTGTTTGCCATGTATTACGCATTACATCTTTAGGAATTTAGATGCTATAGAACATGATAGGCTGTTCTTTTGGTGCTCATCAAGAGATGCAAGGAAACTGCTCTAGAAAGTTGAAACAGGCTTGTTGAATAAAAAACTTTCTGGTTTTCAGTCATGAAAAACTACAACCTCATTTCTATGATGCCAAGCATTAAATTAAAATACACCTAATAATTTAAGTTTCCTTCCAGATAAGTTCGAGATTATAACATCCAACAAACTGATCCTGGATGTAACAAGTGTCAATCAGCATGTCCTAATATTTCATTTCATTAATGTTCAACGAACAGAGAATTTTTTGAGGGGCTTCATTGTAAAAATTTTAAAAGAGGTTGGTTGGATTGTGCCCAATAAGTCCATAATTCAGTCTCAAACAGTCCATTTGAGACAATTTAGGACTGTTACAAGATTCCTGTGATCTGTGGCTACCACTGTGCTTCAATTTGCCAACATTTTTCTTCTATGCCCCTTTCGTAGTTAACCCCTAAAACATGCATGTCAACATTTCTTGCTTCTTTTACAATTCTCAAATCCACTTTCGAGTGCGATTTGCATCAAAGCTCCATTCTAAAGTTTCTTGGTGCAATCGTATTAGCAAAATCTACATTTTGTTTCAAGGAGTGATAGTTAAGACGTAAAATTCATAGGTAATTTCTTTCTCTTTTTTTTTTTTCTTGGGATTTGTTGAAGAAGTGCCCCACTTTGGTCAATAATCCACATCTTTCTTGTAACAGGGGGCCTGGAGTAGTCAATGCATAGGATTTTAATGTACATTGTGATGTGAGGTGCTATCAGACATACACAAACATTTAAAAGTTAGTTTCATCTTTAAGATCATCTTGTGGATCATTGACATGAAAAGTAGTGCCATGAAGATTCCATTCTTTGTGAAAGGGCCCTTATTTATTCCTCATGCCCATCTAAACCATGCAGAGAGGAATGAATTTTCTTTTCCTCTTATATCCTAAATCTTTTGTCCTGTTTATTTGTCCAGTGCCTTAACATGTTTAGCACAACGGTCTAGGCACATTAAATCTTTTCATCTGATTATTTAAGCTGGCTTGTGACGCTTCAGTGATCATCCACGAAGACAGGTATCTCCAAACAGATTATCTCTAGTAAGCTCAAAATCTAGTTGAATGAGCTTGGTCTTAGAGAATGTTACTAGATTCGTGTAATACTATGATTTCCAAACTTTCATATTTACAGGGAGATTCTTGATTTTGAAATTTGAACCTCCACGTAAATAGCCTATGTCCTAAATAATCTGCAAATTTGCTGCAAGTACAGATACAGTCAAGTAAGGTCAAATTGCAGAGAAAACTTGGTCTAGGTGAAGATATTATTGGCCTCTAGTCTTAAAGTTGGTGAAAAGGAAAGGTCAACCACCTCCATTATAACTTCATTTCATATTGTTTTTTTTTTTTTCCTTCTTTGATGTGCATTACATAGAATCAGTGGAATCCTGCCCAAGGCCAAATGATGGTGGATCCACTAGGTTGTTAGAATGATGCCATCATTTGACAATTAGGTTCTTCAGGTCCCACTGGTGCCTTACGGTGTCATGCATGTATTATTATCCCTCGTTAGGCTTGTCGACACACAACTCATGAACTTTTGAAAGGAAGTTGAGCAGATGGCACAGTTGGCCAAACAGCTACAATTTTCAGGCTCAATGGTTCATGACTTGGTGCCAAAATGAACTAAAATTTACACCTTGCAAGACAAAAGACTCATTGCATGACTGAATGCGTCTGTTTGATGTTGTGTGTCTCTGAAAAAGCATTACATATTGATCTGTGTTTGCTTTGACACACTTTGTTCCATATATATCAAACCACTGTCTTCTTAATCTTGTTTCAGTTACAGCAGAGCGACATCGTCTATGATTGTTTTTGCAGATCACTTCGATTGGTCTTCTATCATCTGATGTCAGAAAGCTTCCCCCCCAGGATTCGAACATTCAATGAACTAATGCTACACCAAGTAGCCACATCAAGAGGGCAAGAACTCAGGAGAGACACATTAAACTCACTATCTGCTTAATCTTATTTCAGTTGGAGCAGAGCAACATGACTATGATTGTTTTGCAGGGCACTTGGATCTCATGTTCGATAACCCAATGTCAGAAAGCTTCCCCCCAACTTACACCCAGTGAACTATGCTTCATCAAGTACCCACATCTTAATTGAACTTTGGGCCAGTGACATATCTTTACTTGAAAGCTGTGTGAAAAGAAGACCAAGATGAAGAAAAGGTGGGAGAATCCTTCAGAAGCTTTTCTAAGGTTCCAGCTTGTGCTGAAACCAGGAGTTTAACATGGAGAAGTGAGGGTCCTCAGCCACATGAAGCGTGTCAGAGCATGTGAGGCTTTTGTTGTTGAACTCTCTAAAGCAAAGAGTACAAGTGCTCTCAGGACATTCATCAAGAACTCTTCTAACCACCGCAAAAATATTAAACCTGCAGTAGTTTTTAGCTTGTTTCATACAGAGAAGGTGAAGTTTGATTGTATCATCTTCCAGCCATCTGCCACAAGAAGACATTGGCAAAAGCTCTCAGTCAACCAATGAATGGCATTGACTTGTAGGTTCTGGTGCACTACTTGGAGTTTTTGAGTCTATAATAATATTACTGGGATGCTGATGACAAGATGGTGAAGTGTTGCAAGTATACAGCACTGCAGGATACTATGGATGGAAAATTTTTTACTGTCTGCAGAACAAGAACTGGAATAACTGTTTTCCTTTTATAGGAAGGAAATAATAAAGGGACAATTTTTGAAAAAAAAAATGGCGTCTCTTTTTTTTCTCATAGAGCATCTCATGTATTAAACTGAACCAAATTCATAATAAGAATAAAATAATTGAAAAAAAATTTAAATAGTTTTTTTAACAAAATATAAATGATAAAGACAGAATTCAAGCCTAGAATTTTGTGATATACTATCAAAGTATTTATCAGATAAACTAGTCGATTGCTTCTAAATGTATCGGATAAGGTGGGTTTTGAATCTTTGGTAAGAAGATCTAGTACATCTTCATCAGACTAATATTTAAGGTATAATTTATTTTTTATTATAAAAACATAAAAAATATATATATAATTTATATCTTTATTTTTCGATAATATTTACGTATAAAATTAAAAATAAACTTAAAAATTATGCTAAAATTAATAAAAACAATTATTGAATGAGCTGATGGAAAAAGATATAATATCTGAAAACAAAAAAGAATTGTTAGACTGAGTTGGTGCTGGAATTATTTATTAGCTATATACACCAATATACAATTCAACTTGCAAAACCCTTATTTGGTAGGCTCCAAAAAATCCACAGGCCCATGACTGGCCCACAAAGGCCACTGATGGCATTCATCAACCTCACTCGGCTATCATTTATAATATAAACAATTAATAAGTTAATAAATACCTCTATACAGATTTTAAAAAATTATAAAAATAAAAATAAAATTTGTTAAAATTAAATATTTCTTTTTAAAAAACATGTAAGAACCGAAATACTAATAAAGATATAATTATAAATTATAAGGTATAATTAGTATATCATTAGTAATAATCAATTAAAAATTAAACCTTCATATACATATACATGTATATATGCATACACAAAATTTTAATAAAGCATTCAGGGTTGGGTTGGAGGGTCGGCCGAGCGAGCCAACCCTATAGGAGTTCCACAAATTATGTCGGCCATATGTCTTGATAGCCATACAGCACCCACCAACAGAAGGAGTGGGCGTGGCATACATAGCCAACCGACCCTTTTAATCTTTGCCTAAGCCCCCTCCCGTTACTCATATAGCCCGCCCTCACCAAACCTCGCTTCCTACTTTCGATGTGGGACTATCGTCCTCCACCCGCTGCTCTCTGCCTCGATCTCTCGAGATTTCTCGGCCAGGAGCGCACCCATGCCCAGCTAATCATCAGCGCGAGCAAGGGTTTCTTTGCGTTAGGGTTCACCTTGTGGGGGAAAAAGATCGCATCTTGCTTGGGAATCGGAGGTAAAGATCCGATGTTTGTAGTGGCATCGAGCTCGTTGATGCTCTTGCTTGGGGGATGAAGTTCGTGGATTTCTTTGCCGCCGGCATCTCTGTTCTAAATTGGATGATTATATGATAGGTTTAGTTTCTCTTCCTTCAAGAGAAAAACACAGGTGCAATCAATATTGTAGACCAGTGCTTTAGACATCAGTGTGATTTGGGAGATTGAAAGCTTCCTCAGCCACAGCAATTGCTGTCATTCGAATCGGATAAGAATAATATTTTGCTCCTCCGAATGAGAAAAAGAAAATAACACTTGGAACTTTTAGGCACATTAATATAGAAGACTAGTGCACTGTAAAGTGAAAAAAATTCATGTTTTACACACCGAATGAGGCTTCTTCCTTTCCAAACTGCTGCCTGATGCTTGGAAAAACTGGAGTTTACAATGAGCTCTGCAGCTGCAGAGTTGCCATATTTATTTCTTTAAGAGGAGAAACACTTTTGAATCAGTATATACAAGTATTTACATCTTTTTGATGGGACAAATTCTGGCCTCAACACCATCCCATCCATCAATTTCCCAAAGAACTGAGGATGAAGATATGACCCAATCTTTTGGTGAAGATTAAGGATGTTTGTTTGAGACAATTTGAGTTCAATAACTTCTTCTAGCTGTAGTTCATGTCTCTACATGCTACAAGATCTGTTCCAGTGACCCAAATGATCAAAGATTTTCTAAATTTTGTTTTATTGGATTATTCTCCAACTCAAACATTTGATAATAAATAAGAGAGACATTCATAAAAAGATTTGGTATAGAGCCTACTCACACAAAAAGCATCATCATTAGAAGACCAGTTTCAACAGCTTAATCATCCGCTGGCAAAAGTATTGAAACTGATTTTTTTTTTTCCTGATGATATTATTTTATTTGATAAGATCAGAATTAATTATAAATTGTAAGTCTTACCAACTAAATGTATTAAAATAAGTAGCACTAAAACTGAATATATAAAATATAATTTTAAAAATAAACATGCCAATATAGTTAAGTTGAATTGATAAAAAAAAATCTCTTTAAATAAAAGCTTTAGATATCTTAGATTAATTATTTAATTAAATAAAAAAATTGATGAAGATATTATTCATAGAGTAAAATGTTAAAATGACGAGAGAAGTTTTATGTGGTCATTGAATATATTTGATATTAAAAAAACATAAAACAGTTTTACGTTTATATCCATACTCAACAAAATCTTGAAAGACTTAAAAACAAAAAAAAAATATGTGAAATAATCATACTCAGCAAAATCAAATATTATTTTAGTTTTACGTTTATTTGATATTTTTTAGAAGAAAAAAATTTATTTAATCAAATCGAGACTACCGGAGCCTTCAAAGATACACAACTTTCCTTATTTTATTGAGGATTACAAGAATTTCTTACTGCATTAGTAAGAGAATGGGCAACAATGTTTAAATCTCTATTGATGTGTAAACGCACCAAACACATTAATTTTCTTGGCTATCAGTGATATATCTTTACGAAGACTCATTAAAAGTCAAGAAGTCAGAGTGAGTATGATAAAAAAAATAAGTATCAGTTTTAAGGGAATCACTCTTTGACGAAGAAATTTTGAAGTTCCTTATGTTTGACTCACACGAGTCCATCCCAAATTGGTCAGCATTCAGTCTCTTGGGGATTGGTGGCAATGTATCTTTTGCTTCTAACAAATAAGGTTGAACCTCGGGAATCCTTGAAATAGAAGTAGAAATAGAAACTCGTATAGAAAAATGAACCCTCACAAGGTAGAATCGACAGTCTTTACAGAATTGGCTTCGGTTTGCAACAGCAATCGGCGGATGACATCCTTCAGAAATAAGAGCACAACAAGCGGTAATTAAGGCTGTCATCGTCAACAACGAGTGTAGAAAACACAGAAAATACTCGCACACACAACAAGTGTAGTATTGTCATCCTTTACGAGTCCACCGCCAGCGGAGAAAGCCGAGTTGCATATGCACAGAACAGCATGACGTTGGAGAAGCCAAAACCACCTCCGCCGACCGATCCTTTGCCTTGTGGATAGAGTTCATAGCGGAAGGTGCCGACAAGGTTCAAACGCACCGACGATTGCCAATATAAATTATTTGTTTGCAGGAGGCATTCTTCCCGTATCAATTCTTAAATGTGGCTGAGCTGATGCAATTCGAAACCTGCCTCTTGTCTTCAAGCTTCTCTTTGAATTGGTCTGGGAGGCTCACAAATGCACTGCCAAATAACGTAGGAAAGATGAGATGCCAAAATTCTTCTGTAGAAAGAGATCAGTAAATAGTATTCACTTTTCAGCTTGTGATGCCTCAAACAATGCCCCATTTGTAACCATTGCTTGCAGATATACATACCATAGCATAAATAAAAAAGAAATAATAATAATAAAAAATATGATGCTAGAGTAATTTAGTTAATTTATAAATAAAATAACTTTGATTAGTTTAGAGATATTTTACCTTAAATATTCATATATAAAAAAAATAAAAGATTATCAATAAAAAAAACATAAAGAAAGAAAGATTATTTCTCAAATAGATTAATGAAGAAGAAGATATCTAATTTTTCTTATTTTTATTGTTTTTCATTCCGATACTGATACTTGAGTCTATAAAAAGAGACTATACTATGATAATGCATAAATAAAAAATAGATTAATGAATTAAGTTTTTTTTTACTCTTGCCCGCCTGGTGAGGAGTGAAGAGGTGCGAGGTTTTTACCTTGGGAGTTTTACGTTTGAGCTAGAGCCACTTGGATAGTTATTTTTATTTTTATTTATTACTTTTAGTTATTATCTTTCTCTTTTCTCTTTATATTCTTAATTTGTTGTGTATCAAATACTTCAAACTTAATTAGACTATCACATAAGTATCGGAGATATATTAATAACAGCAGTACCTCACCACAATGCTAAGAACTACACAAATATCTAGTATTAGTAACAAAGCTTATAGCAAATTTTGAGCATTGGCCTACGAACTAATCACACCGTTTCGAAGAGAAATAGAAGAATAGAAACAGCAGAGCCACTAATACAGCAAAAGAAAATATTTTTCACCATAAAATGTACCCCCCCAAAAAACATACACACACAATATATATATATATATATGAAAAATAGGCATGGATAATAATTATAAATACGGAAAGTCTCAACCTCCCGATGGATCACTTATTAAAAATAATAAAGCATACAACATTGAAAATGAAAACTTTTCTAAGCATTAAACGTACAGATTATTATATTTATAAGTTGTGAGGGAAAAAATAAAAAAATATTTTCTTTTCTCACCTATTTTATTCTCTTCATTATTCTTTATTTTATTTGGTCATTATTTTCCCACCTTTTTCTCGTCCTATCAAATCGCTGTTACTCATGGATGGATACGGACGTGGAATTGCAATGCCTTCGCGACACAGGGAGCAATTATCTTCCCTATTTTAAGGATATTTAACGAGAATATTTTTTCCACTGAAACTAATATATTCTTAAACGTTTAATTGTTTCAAAAACATTATAGCTGAAGCTTTATATTTAATGATGACTGTTAGGGGAAACAACTTTTTACCGTGACCCCGGGGCGCACGGCGCGGAATCCGGAAACCGGGGGGTCGTCTCGGTACGGTTCGGGCCCGTCGATGGCTCCTGCTCCCGCCTCCCGACCGACTCCTCCGAAAGGCGGCGGCACGCTCCGGACGTCGAGGACGAGACCTGCAGTAAGGCGGGTCGGATGCTCCGCCCGACCCCCCCGACGCCCAAGTCAGTGCTGGCCCGTCGGTCGGAGTTCCCCAGAGAGAATTGCGGGGGCGTTCGAGTCTACTCACCTCTCGGAGTGTTCATGGAAAGAGAAGGTCCTTCCTCCCGTCTTACATTCGGCTTAAATAGGTCGGACGGAGGGCATGCTCTGCGGTGGCGTGGCACGACCTCGCAGGTCGGTGCCGTGGTCAACTTGGCGGGTAGTTGGGGCGATGCTGAGGAGAAGCGACGTCGGGCGATCAAATCGTGGGCGTAATGGAACGCAGGAGGGGCGATGACGTCATCCGGGTGTACGACCGAAGATCAGGTGTCATGTCATACTTAATACCCTTAACACTACCTCCCCTCAAAAAGCCACTCCTGCGGGACGATCTTGAGGATTGGGGGGTGTTGCTTGGAAAAACCTGGTTGCCAACTGAACTCTCGGGCGGGGGTTCTGCCGTATCGTGTCATAATTGACTGAATCCCTGTGCAGGATACGGGGTCGAGGCGCCGCTCAAGACCCGGAAAACCGATGATCGAGGAAGCTCGAGATCCTGTAACCGAACCGCCGTTCGGGATAAAGGGGGTCGAGGAACCTCAAGACCCGTAGTTATAGTCACCGAACCGTCGTTCGGGATATAGAGCCGAACCGCGCTCAAGGCCTAGGAAGCCAATGGTCGAGCCGTCCGCCAAGACCGTATGCAGAACCGCCGATTCGGGATAAATGAAGTCGAGAGACGCGATTCCGTTGCCAAGCCGACGTCCGTGTCGTGGGTTGAGACTCGCGCTTGGGCCCGTTGAACCAATGGGTGAGTGCCGAGGTAAGGGCGGCGGCGTCAAGTCCACATTGCCGTCGTTGGGTACTAGGGTCGAGGTCACGCACACGACACGAAGAACCATGATAGCGAGCTGCCGATTCGGGATATGTGTGGCCGCCGCCAAGGCCCGGAAACGAGAATAGCGAACCGCCGTTCGGGATAAAGGGGGTCGAGGAGACGCCCGATTCCCGTTGCCAAGCCGACGTCCGGAAGTCAGGGGTTGAGACTCGCGCTTAGGCCCGTTGAACCAATGGGTGAGTAGCCGCTCGAGGTAAGGCGGCGGACGTCAAGTCCACGCAAACGTCGTTGGGTACTAGGGGTCGAGTCACGCACACGACACGAGGAACCATGATGGCCGAATCGCCGTTCGGGATATGTGTGGCAGCCGCCGCTCGGCACCGGAAACAGAATAGCCAACCGCCGTTCGGGATAAAGGGGATCGAGGACGCCCGATTCCGTTACGCCGACGTCCGTGTCGGGGTTGAGACTCGCGCTTAGGCCCGTTGAACCAATGGGTGAGCGACGCTCGAGGTAAGGGCGGCGACGTCAAGTCTCGCACACCGTCGTTGGGTACTAGTCGAGGTCACGCACACGACCTGAAGAACCATGATAGCCGAACTGCCGTTCGGGATATGTGTGGCCGAGCTGCCGCTCAAGGCCTGGGAAACCAGAATAGCCGAACCGCCGTTCGGGATGTGTGTGTGTGGCCGAGCCGCCGCTCAAGGCCCAAAATACCAGTGGTCGAGCTGCCGCTCAAGACCTAGAAGACCAGAATAGCCGAACCGCCGTTCGGGATAAAGGGGGTCGAGGAGACGCCCGATTCCCGTTGCCAAGCCGACGTCCGGTAATCAGGGGTTGAGACTCGCGCTTAGGCCCGTTGAACCAATGGGTGAGCAGCCGCTCGAGGTAAGGGCAGGCGACGTCCAAGTCCCTGTTACCGACCCGTCGTTGGGTACTAGGGGTCGAGGTCACGCACACGACCTGAGGAACCATGATAGCCGAACTGCCATTCGGGATATGTGTGGCCGAGCTGCCGCTCAAGGCCTGGGAAACCAGAATAGCCGAACCGCCGTTCGGGATGTGTGTGTGGCCGAGCCGCCGCTCAAGGCCCAGAATACCAGTGGTCGAGCTACTGCTCAAGACCTAGAAAACCGAACCGCCGCCGTGCCGCTTCGAAAAACGGCTCGCGATAGTGCGGTTGCTGGAATCGAGGAGCCGCTGGCGTGCGGGGTAAGTTTCTTACCTGGGGGGTGGACACGTCACCTCTTCATTAATATGACGCCGGCGCTTCGACTGCCCGATGTGATGCTATTGGGCGGTGTGGCGGTGTCATGCTGTCGCCTGCCTCGGGAGGCGAAAGGTCGAGGCCCCCCTTTCTATAAATAGCGAGCTCCGCGACTCTCTATCACTTTATCAGCGGAGTTTTCATCTCTTGTCCTGCCGTCGTCTTCCTTCAAGTTTTCTCCCTAGGCTCCGGTGCCTTTTAACTTCTTCCAGCCGATTTCTTCCATTATAGGTTAGTGCGCGATGGGTCTTCCTTCCACTTCCTCTTCCTCTGCTTCTTCCTCCTCCTCCCCCTCAGTCACAACCCGCGTCGCCGCTCTTCCTTCATCTCCTCCCTCCAGCCTTTCCTCAGATGCGAGCGCGGCGTGCGTTAGAGGCCATAATGTGGCGCGCGACCAAGACTCCATCTTGGGCGGCGTATGGTGGGGATTCTCGGCGGCGCTACGGCATCCGGAGGAATACAACCTCTGGCGTGAAGCGGGACAACGGGCTTTGACCGGTTCCCAAGGGCTTTGCCACGGCCGCCGATGCCCTAGAGGCGACTGCGCCTTCCCCTGCACCCAATCATCGTATCCTGCATCTCCCTGTGGCGTATTTCGCCTTCCCAGATAACTCCCAACTCTTGGCGGTATTTGGTGGCTTTCCTGGGGGAATGCCATTACGCCAACATCGCCCCGACCCGCAACCTCTTCCTCTCTGCTTCGCCTCTTCAAGGGGTCGGGGATACTTCGCCGCACGACCGGGGTTCCGGTTAGCGGCGCCCCACCAATAACAAAGGGTGGAAGAGGCGGTTCTTTTTGTCGGTGCCAAAGGACTGGGGTTTCGGGGTTCGATGGTCGCCTAGAACCATCGATAATGCTGCCCCAAACTTCGATCGAGGAGCGCGCTCACCTCGAGCGGTGAGGGTAATCCTCCTTCCTCGCAAGCCATCCGCAACATGTCGGAGCGGTGGCTCGTGGAGGCCGGGCTAAGTCCGTGCTCACGGGTAGGCCGTTGTCTCGCCTCTTTAGGATTGCCGCCATACTCTAGCTTCTGACACATCTGTTGTTCTCTGCAGGGATGGTGAACCTGCGGTCCTTTCATGACTCGGGTGCTCCGAGGGGACCGTCTCCGCGTTCTCCGGCGGTCTCCAAGCGGGCGGTGGGTGGCTCCCCGCGCACTACCGAGGAGGGACGTCCCAAGAAAAAGGCCAAGGCCAAGGACGTGGTGAACTCGAGACGCGCGTGGTCGTGCCGGGCGCCCGAACGACCAGAACCTCCACCGCCGAGAGTCTGGCCCACCAGGGACGACCGGAAGGGCCGCGTCCACCAGCCATGAAGGACTCGTGCCGGTCACGCCGGGAAGGATCACCGTTCCTTTCCCGAGTGATGGGGGAGGTCCTTCCGGGGCCGCTGAGCGACCCTCTCGTGGCCCGGTGGCATGGTCTGCCCCGAGGGGACAAGGTGTGGGTCGGGGGAGAGCCCTCGGCCAGCTACCTCCGGGGGGCGCTCCATCCCGACGCCGCCGACCTATACACACTCCCCTGGCGCCATCGCCAAGTCCGCCAAGTCGGTGTTATGGGTAAGCACCGTCTTGCGTGTATCTTCTTAGCTGAGCACTGTTCATAACTTTCAGCCTTCTTTCTCTTTGTGCAGAATCTCCACTACACCACGGCCCTCCTCGACCGGGTGCATGACTCCGGTCGATTGGTGCATGGTCCGGCGAGCGCAACAGAGTTGCACCGCCACCGAGGAAGCCAGCGGGTCGGGACCGGCGGTTCTGCCGCCGAGCAACGGCGCGGACATGGGCGCGAAGTCGCGTCGGCCGTCGAGCTCGAGGCCGCCTCGCGGCGAGGTCGGGCTGAAGCTCCTCGACGGAGAAGCCGAGAACCGCCGGATGAAGGAGGCCGAGTTGGCCGCCCGACCTCGAGGAGTCCGTGACGCCGCGAGAAGCCCTTGCCGCGCGGAAGGCGATCGGCCGGAGAGGGACCGGAGGCGTCGACGCCATAAGAAGTCGGAGGGCTTCCTCCTCGGCCGACCGGACGGGCGGGTATCGTCTGAGTATGGGTACAAGGTTGCCTGGCCCGGTTCCGAGCATGTCCTCGTGCTCGGTGGTCGAGAGGATCCTTCGCCTCATGCCCCGAGGATCGAAGGGTCGACATGCCGCGAGGTTCCTTCGACGGACCTTCTGAAGCGGGCCTGAAGACCTCTTTTCTTCTTTTTGGAGGGCCTTCCCTTGCTTTTGTAATACTTCTTTCCCCACTAGGGGCCCATTTTGTAATCCAAACCTTTTGGTAATACAAAATTGCCTTCTTAATACAATCTTCGACTTCTTTCTAATAGCCTGAGTCTGATATTGACTTACTTCCGTTTTATCCTTAAACAAAATATTTCTTAAGGTTCTGACGCCCAAGTCCCTGAACTGCCGATCATAGTCGCGAGCCTAACGCTTCGGCCTGACTACTTTGATTACCCGGTAGGGGCCTTCCCACTTAGGTGCAAGCTTGCCCTTGAGTGGGCGGGTCGCTACTTCCGACTTGCGTAGGACTAAGTCTCCCATCCCGAGGGTCGAGGCGCACCTTCTGTTGTAACTCCCGGCAACACTCTGTGACGCCAAAGATCTTTACGCGCGCGTTGGCCCTGCGTTCCTCTAGCAGGTCTAGGCCAGCCCGAACTCCCTGGGCCGAGGTGGATTCCTCATAGTTTTCCACCCGGAATGTCGGAATGACCAACTCGGCAGGCAGGACTGCTTCCACGCCGAATGCCAGGCTGTAGGGGGACTCGCCCGAAGCCGTCTTCGGGGTAGTCCGCAAAGACCATAGGATGTTCGGGAGCTCATCGACCCAGCTCGATCGGGCTTCCAAAGTCCTTTTCCTAAGTCCATCCAGGATAGATCGGTTGGTCGCCAGTGAGCCCGTTGGTCCGGGGTGGGCCACCGGTGAACCTCATTGGATGTGATAAGTCGCGCAGAACTCCGAGAACCGAGCGACCGGGTTCCGTTATCGATGATGATAACGTTGGGCGATCGAATCGGGTCACGATGTTCCTCCATATGAACGAATTCGCTCGACCTGCTCGGTGTAATGGTTGCGAGGGCTCGGCTTCTACCCACTTAGTGAAATAATCTATCCCCACGATGATATGCCTCGCCGTCGGACGCCGGGCGCAACGGCCCCAGGAGGTCCATTCCCATTGAGCAAAGGGCCAGCGCAATCCATGGGAGGCGAGCGGACCGCAGGAGCCGCGGCGCTGGCCCGGCAAGTGTCGCACCGCCGCACGAAAGCCTTGGCGCCTCGGTGCAACGTAGGCCGCACAGGCCCCGCGCAGTATTTTCAAGGCCAAAGTTCGGTCGCCCATGTGCTCCCGCAAGTCCCGCCGTGGACCTCGGCGAGAATCACTTCCGCCTCGCCGGGATCTAAGCATCGTAGTAGGGGTGGGAAAGCGACCTTTGTAGAGCCGGTCGCCAATTTGCAGCACCACGCCTGGGTTCGCGAGCCGCCATGCCTTGACCTCATCGTGGCAGATCCCATCGCGTTTGTACTTGATTTCACGAATCCACGAGGTGGGGTGGTCGGGACTCCGGGTCCCCTATCTCCATGGGCCGGTGTGTCGACTCTTCGACCTCGGGATGTTCCTCCGGATCGGCTCGAGGCCAATTTCGCGAGTTGGTGCCCGCGCTCGGGGACTGGGCACCACGGATGAGTGAAGCGAGAAAGTTAGAGGTTTGGGCTTTTACCTCGGTCAGATATCTGGACATGGTCGAGTCCCGCGCCCGATACTCTCCACCAACTTGCTCGGCGACAAGTTGGGAATCCGTGAGAATGTGGATTGCTCCTAGTTGCATCTCGGCCGCCAAACGGAGGCCTGCCAACAGCGCCTCGTATTCGGCCTCATTGTTTGTGGCCTCGAAACCGAAGCGGAGGGAACGCTCGAAAGCGTGTCCGTCGGGGTCCTCCAGAATGAGTCCGGCTCCTGAGTGGAAGACCCATCCACGTGCAGCGTCGGTCTCGGTGGATTTGCTCAACGCTCTCGCCGGTGGTGTCAACTCCGAGATGAAATCGCCAAGGCACGGGCCTTGATGGCGTTCTCGGCTTAGCGGCAGGTCGAACTCGGATAGCTCCACCGACCACTTTAGGAGACGCCCGCTACGCCAAACTTAGAAAGAACTTGGCGGGGTTGGTCGGTCAATACCTCAATCGTATGGGCTTGGAAGTAGGGCGTAGCTTCCGAGCCGCTAGAACAAGTGCCAATGCCGACCTTTGATGGGAGGATAGCGCCGCCCGCCACGCAAAGACGTGGTGGTGTAAATCATCGGTGTTGCGCATCGGGGCTTCTTTCACAAGCACCGAGCTCACTGCATCTTTGAGATGCTTTGCGGGTAGAGGTAAGTTTTTCGCGGACACCGAGGTAAGTCGGGTAGCTCGGATAAGTCTTGCCGGGCTGCGAAGGCTTCCTCGCACTCTGCCGTCCATTGGAAGTTCTTTGGGTTTTGAGGACTCGGAAGAAAGGAAGGCACTTATCTCCGGCCGATAGAAATCGACAGAGCCGCTATCCTTCCGTTAAGGCATTGAAGCTCTTTTACTGTACTCGGAGATCTCATGTCGGTGAGAGCTCGGATCTTCTCGGGATTGGCATCAATTCCTCTCTCGTGTATGATGTACCCGAGGCACTTCCCCGATGTCACGCCAAGACGCACTTGGCCGGATTAAGGCGCATCCCATGTCTTCTCGCCAGAGAGAAGGTTTCCGCAAGTCGCCGAGGTGTGCAGCCCTGTGCGACTTTTCACGATCATATCGTCCAACGTACACCTCCATGTTTCGCCCTATTTGCCGGCGAACACCTTGTTCACCATCCTTTGGTAGGTGGCGCTGCGTTCTTTAACCCGAATGGCATAACTTTGTAGAAGTAGGCTCCTTGGGGTGTGTGGAAGGCTGTATGTTGCCGATCCTCGGAGGCCATCCGGATCTGGTTGTAACCGGAGTAGGCGTCCATGAAGGAGAAGCGGGCGTACCCCGTGGTTGAGTCGACCAGTTGGTCGATCCTAGGTAGGGGGAAGCAATCCTTCGGGCAAGCACGATTTAGATCGATGTAGTCGACACACATCCTCCAGCTTCCATTAGGCTTCTTGACGAGGACTACATTGGAGAGCCAATGGGGATACCGGACCTCCTCAATGAAGTCAGACGCCAAGAGCCTGTCGACTTCCTTTGCAGCCTTGTTGGCGCCGAGGGATCGAGGTCGGGTCTCTGCCTCACCGAGCGCGGTCGGGAGATGTGTAGATGGTGTTGGGCGACTTCGAGTCGATTCCCGGAGGTCGGCCATCGGCGAAGACATCGTGCTTTCTGGAGGAGGTCGATGAGCCGCGCCGCTTCTTGATCATCTAGGTCCGGGCCAATCCCGACCGTCCGATCGGGACGGCCATCTTGCAATGGAATATTAACCGCCGGGTTTGTCGGCTCGGGATGCTCGGTCGGGAGTCGCTGCGTCCGCGTGGGTCTTCGAGGGCGGTTCCGGCCTTTTCCTCTTACCTGTGGAGGTCGCCAAGTAACACCGTCGACTCCGAGGATCTCCCGAACCTCCCAACTCCGCTACCGGTGGGGAACTTCGTCCGGTGGTATGTGGATAAACGCCCTTAGTTCGCTTGAGGTGGGTCGGCCCAGGATGGCGTTATGTACGCAGAGGGAAGGTCGACCACCGTAAAGGTTACGCAGAGTTTTGGCCTCGGGAATCCCCGAGAGTCAATGGTAGGTTACCGCACCGCGGCGAGATCGAGTCGCCATGAAGCCGGTGAGCGCCGAGTGCAAAGGCTTGTGGCTTCCTTCGCAACCCCAACTTCGTAAAGGCCTCAAATAGAGGATGCCCGAGCCGCAGTTGTCGACCATAATCCTTCGGACTGCGGCGTTGGCTATTCGGGCCGACACCACCGCGATCGTCATGCTCACTCCCATATCCCCGAGGGGAATGTGATCTCGGAGGAGGAGGTGATATTCCCTGGCCGCAATGGCTCGGCGTAAGCCCTTCGACCCGGCGCTATGTCCTCCGGCCGACGGGTCCCCGTGATCACGCCGATGTGTTGCTCGACCGCCTTCGGGCGCAGGATGGTGCCCGCGGATGTCGGAGGTATTGATCGAGGTGACCCGGATCAGCTCTTCAATTTGTCGCCTACCGTAGCATTGCTCGTGTCATGTCCGCTTTGCCGGCGGAAGCGCAATACGGGTGCTATCACCACCGCCGCCGCCCTTCATCCGGGGCGGCCTGAGTATTCCCCGCTCCTTTATCTGGAGGAATATTTGCGTTCGAGACGCCTTCAAAGGGGGAGGTGGCGGCTCGGGAGCGTATGGGTCGGGGTGGCCCATGCGGCGCCCTTGGTGTGGGGCCTCCCGCCTAGTTGTCGTTTCCGATCGGGACGGATTAGGATGCCCCCTCGGTCGTTCTTCCTTCCTCCCCGACATCCAGGACTCGGCCGCCACGTATTGACTCGCCATTGAAACATTTCGCGATGGACGCGGGGTCGCTCCACCAAGGACCAAAGAAACCTCGACGGCCGCACCCATCATGAATGCCGCACCAATAACGATGGGTGAGCATCCGATAACTCCTGCCTCCGTGGTGAACCTTCGCACGAAGTGGGAGAGGGTTCGCCTCCTTTGCTTCAAACCCGTGAGGAGCGCGACAGAGGGCTTTGGTCGCGCAAACGCCAAAAAGCGTAGCTCGAAGTCCTTGGCGAGCTGCTCAAAGGATGTTATCGACCCGCTTTTTAAGGTACCGTACCACGTACGGGCGGATCCTTTCAACGTAGTGGGGAACGCCACGCACATCGGGCGTCCAAGTTCCATATAGGGCCATTTGAGCCGGAAGGCGGCGTGATCGGTGGATCACCGACTCCATCATAAAGGTCGATGGAGGGAGACGGAAGTTCAAGGGCACCGGGTATTCCCGCATGTCGCGAACGGGACTCGATGGGATACTTCCTCGCTCTTCTTTGACTTGCGACGCCCTTTGCACCTCCTCCAGCAGACGATGGACCGGATTTGAGCCCAAATAGGTCCGCTGAGTCAAGACACCGCCGAAGTTCAAAGTGACGCCTAGGTTTTTCAAGAGCCCGGTTCCGTCCCCGAACCCGGCGGGAGGTCGAGAAGATGGTACCGGCGGTATCGCCTCATGATGCCGGGAAGAGGTTCCACCTTTGGAGGGTCGGCCGCCGCCCCGGAGTAGGCGAGGAGGACGGCCGACAAGATTTGCCGTGGTCGGACACTTGGGAAAGGTCCTGAAAAGCCTCCACCGTGACGGTGGGGGGAAGCGGTGGAACCCGACTTGGCGGGTAGAGCCCGGCGTCGCTAAATATATTCCAGTAGCGATCTATAGTTGCGGCAGGATCGTCCCTCCAGAGTTCGGAGGTCTGCGGGATCTCCGCCGAGGTGCCAGCCGGAAACGACCTTTCGTCCATGAGTCGTTAAGGGCGGAGTAGGTAGTCCTTCGACAGAGAGGCCCTCCTTCTAGCGCCAATCTGTTAGGGGAAACAACTTTTTACCGTGACCCCGGGGCGCACGGCGGAATCCGGAAACTGGGGTCGTCGCACGTTCGCCCGTCGATGGCTCTCGCTCCGCCTCCGACCGACTCCTCGGAAGCGGCAGACGCTCCGGACGCCGAGAACGAGACTGCGCAAGGCGGGTCGGATGCTCGCCGACCCCTCCGACGCCTGCCGGTCTGGCCGTTACCGGAGTTCCCCAGAGAGAATTGCGGGGGCGTTCGAGTCTACTCACCTCTCGGAGTGTTCATGGAAAGAGAAGGTCCTTCCCTCCTGTCTTACCTGTTCGGCTTAAATAGGTCGGACGGAGGGCATGCTTCCGACTGTCTGCAGGTGGCGTACGGGCCTGACCTCGCAGGTCGGTGCCGTGGTCAACTTGACGGGTAGTTGGGGCGATGCTGAGGAGAAGCGACGTCGGGCGATCAAATCGTGGGCGTAATGGAACGCAGGAGGGGCGATGACGTCATCCGGGTGTACGACCGAAGACCAGATGTCATGTCATACTTAATACCCTTAACAATGACTAATGTTGAAATCGACAGAATCGGCAGAAATAACCATTTCAATTTAGAATGGCAAATATGCTTTTTTTAAGGGAAATTCTGACGATAAGCTCATCGGCCACGGTTTTATTTGCTAGCTGCTGCCACCTCCGATAGCTCCTCCACCACCGCCGCCAAATCCATGTAAGAGCTCCCGCCCACCTCCACCGCCGCCGCAGCCCTCCTCGCCAGCTCCCGCGCCTTCTCCCTCCGCGCCCTCCCCGCCTCACCTACCGACTCGGCCACGACGCGCGCCAGCTCGTCTGGGTCCGGCACCGCGTCGCGGCCCTCGCATGCCTTCACCCCCGTCCCGACCTCCTCCTCCACCAGCCTGGCGTTCCAGAACTGGTCCGCCCCCATCGGCCACGTCAGCAGCGCCACCCCCGCAGCCACCGCCTCCAGCACCGAGTTCCACCCGCAGTGGGTCACGAATGATCCCACCGCCGGGTGGTTCAGTATCGCCACCTGCGGCGCCCACCCCTGGATCACTAGCCCCCGCCCCGCCACCCGCTTCTCGAACCCCTCCGGCAGCGGCACCACGCCCCTGGTCGCCCACACGAACCGCGCGCCGCTTTGCTCCAGCCCCGCCGCGAGCGCCGCCGACTGCGCGGGCGACAGCACTGCGAGGCTTCCGAAGGCCACGTACACCACCGAGCCCTCCGCGCAGTTGCCAAGCCAAGCGGCCACCTCCTCGGCACCGACCAAGCTCGGCCCGCCACGCTCACCGGCGCCCATGGGAGGCGCCAGGGGCCCCACGCCCCAGACGCGCGCGTGGCCGAGGTCGTCCCGCAGGTGTTCCAGATATGGCTTCTCGAACTCGGCGAAGGTGTTGACGACGAAACCCCAGCTGCCGATGTTGGCCAGATATGACGCCTTTATGAACTCCGACAAGGGGTCGCCTTCCACGTACCTCCGGTAGATGGTCGAGAGGTGGCCCCAGGGGTAAAAGGGGGATCTTGGGAGGGAGCGGAAGGGGACGAGCTCGTCGGGGTCGTCAGGATCCGATGTTTTTGGCATCCGACGCCACAGCGAGTGGACAAGGGCGAGGCAGAGCGCGCCGGAGGGGCTGAAGACGAGGCAGGGGATTCCCAGCTCGGTCGCGAGGCCGTTCGTCCAGCCGCAGAAGAAGTCAGAAAGGACCGCGTTGGGGCGGTCGGCGCAGGAGCGGGCCCAGCGGAGGAGCGGGTCGTGGAGGCCGCTCAGCTCGCGCATCAAGAGGCGGATGTCGCAAAGCGGGACGTCGTGGGCGTTCTCCACCCCGGGGGGAAAGTTGGTGTTGTCGGGGAAGGGGAGAACGAGGGGGGCGACGCCGGGGCAGCGAGAGAGGAGCGGGGAGAGGTGGGGAAGGTTCTTTGGGGTGACGGCGATAGTGACGGCGAAGCCGTAGCGAGCGGAAAGGAGGTGGGCGAGGTCGAGGAGGGGCAGCATGTGTCCCGCCGCCGGGAACGGGACGGCCAGGACGTGGACCCGCTGCTGCAGTTTCGCCATGACCCGACGCTCTTCGAACTCTTCTGCCGGCATATGTCTTGTGAAGACTGCCGTCAACATGCGCGTGATGTCAGCGCTGACGCACACATGAACGAGCGTAGCGTGGAACACTCGGGTTATGTTAGTGCAAACAACTTTTTACCGTGATCCTGGGGTATGCGACGGAGAATCCGAGAACCCGGGGGCCGTCTCGGTAAGGTTCAAGCTCGTCGATGGCTTCTGCTCCAGTTAGGTCCCGAGGGGTAGCGTGCACCGATGTCTCCGAGGACGGAACCTGCACAAAGACAGGTCGGAGGGTGCTTCGCCCGACCCCTCCGACGCTCAAGTCATGTTCTCTCCCGTAAGCTCCCGGCCTTCTTTTCCCTTTCCATTCCCGCCGGTCAAAAATAATTGAAGGGTTCAGAGTGCACTTTTTCTTCCTCTTTCTCGCCTCTACCCTTTGCTTTCTAAATATGCTCTGATGGATGGCGCGCTGGCAAGGCTCAGCGGTGATATACTGACTGACTCGCAGCCGGGTGCCGTGGTCAACCTCGCGGTACGGGGCGCAGGCAGGAGAAGCGACGCCGTAATCAAATGCGGAGTAAAAGAGCGCAGAGGGGCGATGACGCTTATCCGGCGTGATACCTGTGACCGTGTCACGCCACATGTAATAACGATAACACTACCTCAAAAAGCCACTCGCGGACGGTCCTCGAGGGTTGGGGTGGTGTTCGGGAAACCCGCTGCATACGAGTGGTTGGTCGAGACCTCGAGCGGAGGTTCTCGCTTGTCGGACATAATTGATCAACTATCAGGCAGATAAGGAGCCCAGGCGCCGCCAAGACCTGTAAAACCAATGGTCGATGCCCGCCAAGACCACGAATCAACCGCTGCTCGATAAGGGTCGAGGCCCGCTTAAGACCCGTAAAACCATGGTCGAGGCCCGCTTAAGACCATGTAACCAACCGCTCGGTGTTGTGGTGAACAGCCTTTTACCGCGGACTTCGGCGCGTGGGAATCCGGAGCCGGGGTCGCCTCGTGACGGCTCGCCCGCCGATGGCTCTCGCCCCCGCCTAGTGACCCTCCGGAAGGCGCCACGCCAAGTCGCCGAACGGACTGCAGCAAGGCGGGCTCTGATGCCCGCCCGACCCTTCTCCGACGCTGTCGGGCCTCGCCGCTACCGAGCTCCCGTAAATGTGTTAGGTGTTCAAGTCTACTCACCTTCTGAGTGTTCCTCCGATCGTTTTCCTTGCGCCTTACCCATTCGGCTAAATAGGTCTCGACGGATGGCATGCTTCCTACCGCGTCGCGTATGGCTCGACTCGCCGCCGGGTCAACTTGACGTAGTTGGGACGATGCAGAGGAGAAGCGACGCCGCGATCAAATCGAGTAATGGAGCGCAGGAGGGGCGATGACGCCATCCGTGTACGACCCAGACCGTGTGTTATGTCACACTTAATACCTAATATACCCGCAAAGCCACTCCGCGGACGGCTCGAGGGTTGGGTGGTGCTGAGAAACCGCTGTAACGATCGAGATCTCGCGAGGTTCTCGCGCGACATAATTGACCGAATCCCCCAGATAAGGGGTCGAGGCGCCGCCAATACCCGAAAACCGGCGATCGAGGAAGCTCGAGAGTTGCGTGGACCAACCGCTCGATAAAGGGGTCGAGGAGCCTCAAGACCCGGAAAACCATAGTCACCGAACCGCTCGATATAGGAGGCCAGCCGCTCTGGACCCAGAAAACCAGTGGTCGAGCCGCCGCTCAAGACCTGGAAAACCGATATCGCCGAACCGCCGTTCGGGATATAGGGCCGAGCCGCCGCTCTGGACCCAGAAAACCAGTGGTCGAGCCGCCGCTCAAGACCTGGAAAACCGATATCGCCGAACCGCCGTTCGGGATAGAGGATCGAGGCGACACTCAATCCCCCGTTGCCAATCCGTCGTCCGTGTCGGGTCGAGGCGCGCAAGGCCACGAAACCGATGGTCGAGGAACCTCGAGACCATGTAACCGAACCGCTCGGGGTAAAGCGGCGATGCTCAACTCCTCGCCCGTCGTTCGGTAATAAGGGGTCGAGGTCCGCACAAGACCTTGAGGAACATGTCATCCGAACCGCCGTTCGGGATGAGGGGTCGAGCCGCCACTCAAGACCCAGAAACCCGTGGTCGAGCCGCCGCTCAAGACCTAGAAGACCAGTGGTCGAGCCGCCGCTCAAGACCTGGAAAACCGATATCGCCGAACCGCCGTTCGGGATAAAGGGCCGAGCCGCCGCTCTGGACCCAGAAAACCAGTGGTCGAGCCGCCGCTCAAGACCTAGAAGACCAGTGGTCGAGCCGCTGCTCAAGACCTGGAAAACCGATATCGCTGAACCGCCGTTCGGGATAAAGGGCCGAGCCGCCGCTCTGGACCCAGAAAACCAGTGGTCGAGCCGCCGCTCAAGACCTGGAAAACCGATATCGCCGAATCGCCGTTCAGGATAGAGGATCGAGGCGACACTCAATCCCCCGTTGCCAATCCGTCTTCCGGTAATCAGGGGTCGAGGCCCGCGCAAGGCCCTGAAAACCGATGGTCGAGGAACCTCGAGACCATGTAACCGAACCGTCGTTCGGGGTAAAGGCCAGGCGATGCTCAACTCCCTGTTGCCGACCCGTCGTTCGGTAATAAGGGGTCGAGGTCCGCACAAGACCTTGAGGAACATGTCATCCGAACCGCCGTTCGGGATGAGGGGTCGAGCCGCCGCTCAAGACCCAGAAACCCGTGGTCGAGCCGCCGCTCAAGACCTAGAAGACCAGTGGTCGAGCCGCCGCTCAAGACCTGGAAAACCATAATAACCGAACCGCCGTTCGGGATATAGGATCGAGGCGACGCTCAATCCCTCGTTGCCGAACCGCCGTCCGGTAGTAAGGGGTCGAGGCCCGCGTAAGACTTGGAAAACCATCATCGCCGAACCGCCGTTCGGGATAGAGGGTCGAGCCGCTGCTCTGGACCCAGAAAACCAGTTGTCGAGCCGCCGCTCAAGACCTGGAAAACCGAACCGCCGCCGTGCCGCTTCGAAAACGGCTCGCGATAGTGCGGTTGCTGGAATCGAGGAGTCGTTGGCGTCTTGAGTAAGTTACTTACCGGTGGTAGACACGTCACCTCTTCATTAATATGATGCGGTAGCCGGTTGCCGATCACGATGCTATTGGGCGGTGTGCGGCGTCATGTGTCCGCTGCCTCGGGAGGCGAAAGGCCGAGGCCCCCCTTTCTATAAATAGCGAGCTCCGCGACACTCTATCACTTTTTATCAGCGGAGTTTTCCTTCTCGAGTTCTGCCGTCGTCTTCCTTCGAGTTTTCTCCCTTGGCTCCGGTGTCCTTTGACTCCCTTCAGTCGATTCCTTCCACTGTAGGTTAGTGTATGATGGCTCTTCCCTCCACCTCCTCCTCATCTACTTCTTCCTCTTCCTCCCCCTCTATCACAACCCGTGTCGCCGCTCTCCCCTCATCTCTTCCTTCCAGCCCTTCCTCAGTGCAGGCGGCGCGCTAGAGGCCATAATGTGGCCGCACGACCAGGATTCTACTGGATGAGCGCATGGTAGGGGTCCTCGTGGGCGCACGGCATCCGGAAGAATATAGCCTTCGGCCCCGGCCGGGCGGGCTTTTGACCAGTTCCTAAGGGCTTTGCCACGACCGCCGATGCCTTAGAGGTGGCTGCGTCTTCCCTGCACCCAATCATAGTATCCTGCATATCCTTGTGGTGGATCTCGCCTTCACAAATAACCCCAAACTCTTGGCGGTATCCGGTGGCTTTCCGGGGAATGCCATTACGCCAACATCGCCCGACCCGCAACCTTTTTCTTTCTGTTTAGTCTTTTCAAGGGTCGGGGATACTTCCTTGCCGCCGGGACAGGGTTCGGGTTAGGCGCCCCACCAATAACAAAGGGTGGAAGAGGCGTTTCTTCTTCGTCGATCTTGGAAGGACTGGGGTTTGAGGGTTCGGTGGTCAAGGACCATTGATAATGCTGCCTCGAAACTCAATGCCGAGGAGCGTGCGCACCTCGAGCGGTTAAGGGTAATCCTCCCTTCCTCGCAGGCCATCCGCAACATGTCGGAGAAGTGGCTTGTGGAGGCGGGACTTAGTCCGCGCTCACGGGGTAGGCTATTTGTTGTTTTGCATCTTTGGGCTTGCTGCCACACTCTAGTTTCTAACTCATCCTTGTTCTTTGCAGAGATGGTGAACCTGCGGTCCTTCCATGATTCGGGTGCTCCGACAGGACCGTCTCCGCGCTCTCCGGCGGTTCTCAAGCGGGCGGGGGGCGGCTCCCCGCGCACTACCGAGGAGGGACGCCCAAAGAAGAGGGCCAGGGCCAGGGACGTGGTGGACCTGGAGGTGCCTGTGGCTCCATCCGCCGAGACGACCGAACGATCGGGCGCTTTTGCTCCTGCCGAGAGCGGCGGGCCCAGCCAGGGGACGACCGGGAAGGGTCAGCGTCCTCCGGCCATGAAGGACTTATGCCGAGTCACATCGGGGAAGGATCAGCCATTCCTTTCCCGTGTGATGGGCGAGGTCCCTTCTGGGGCGCTGAGCGACCCTCTGGTGGCCCGGTGGCATGGTCTGTCCCGAGGGGACAAGGTGTGGGTCGGGGGAGAGCCCTCGGCCAGCTACCTCCGGGGGGCGCTCCATCCCGACATAGCTCGGGACCTATACACGCTCCCTTCGGAGGCACTCATCGCCAAGTCGGCCAAGTCGGTGTTGTGGGTAAGCACCGTCTTGCGTGTATTCTCTTGGCTAAGCACTGTTCACCATTTTCAGCCCTTCCTCTCTATGCAGAATCTCCACTACACCACGGCCCTCATCGACCGGGTGCACGACGCCGGTCGGTTGGTGGGCGGTCTGGGCGAGCGCAACCTCGAGTTGCGCCGCCAGCTTGAAGAGGCCCGAGCGGGGTCTGGACCCGAGGCGGTTACTGCTGCCGAGCAGCGTGCGGCCGACATGGGCGCGGAAGTCACGCGCCTGACCGCCGAGCTCGAGGCCGCCTCGGCCGGAGGCCAACTGCAAAGTTTCTCGGCGAGAAGCCGGAGAACCGCTCGCACTAAGGAGGCCTCGAGTTGGCCGCCCGACTTCGAGAGGCCGAGGTGAAGGCCGCCAGAAGCTCTTGCCGCGGAAGGCAGCCGCCCGAGAGAGACCGGAGGCGGTCGAGGCGCATAAGAAGTCGGAGGGCTTCCTCCTGGGCCGGACCGGACGGCAGGTATCATACGAGTATGGGTACAAGGTTGCCCTGGCCCGATTTCGAGCGTGCCCTCCAGGCTCCGTGGTTGAGGAGGATCCCTTCACCTCCTGTCCCGAGGACGAGGGGGTTGACATGCCCGGCGAGGTTCCCTTCGTCGACAGCCTTCCGAGCCGCAGCTTGAGGGGTTTTTTCTTCTTTTTGGTGGGCCTTCCCTCGCCTCTGTAATCCTTCTTTCCCCTCTAGGGGCTCGTTTTGTACTCTAAAGCTTTTGGAAATACAATTCCCTTTTTTATGGCAATACAATCTCCAACTTCATTCCAATAGCTCGAGTCAAATATTGACCTGCTTCTGTTTGGCCTTTAAACAAAGTACTTCTTAAGGTTCTGGACGTTCCTGTGTCCTCGAATTGCTGCCCGTCATAGTCGCGAGCCGAACGCTCCTGGCCTGACAACTTTGATTACGCGGTAGGGGCCTTCCCACTTAGGTGCAAGCTTGCCCCTTGAGTTGGCGGGGTCGCTTACTTCCGCCTTGCGTAATACTAGATCTCCCATCCCGAGAGGTCGAGGGCGCACCTTCTTGTTATAACTTCTGGCAACACTCCTGTTGTACGCCAGCATCTTTACGTGCGCGTTGGCCCTGCGTTCTTCTAGCAGGTCTAGGCCACCAACTCCCCGGGCCGAGGTGGATTCTCATAGTTCTCCACCCGGAATGTTGGAACGACCAACTCTACCGGTAGGATCGCTTCCACGCCGAATGCCAGTCAGAGGAGACTCGCACGGCCGCCTTTCGGGTAGTCCGTAAAGACCATAGGATGTTCGGGAGCTCGTCGACCCAGCTCGATCGGGCTCCCAAAGTCCTTTTCCTAAGTCCATCTAGGATAGATCGGTTGGGCACCTCAGCGAGCCCGTTGGCCTGGGGGTGGGCCACCGAGCCAAACCTCAGCTGGGTGTGATAAGTCGCGCAGAACTCCGTAAACCGAGTGGCGAATCGGGTTCCGTTATCGCTGATGATAACGCTGGGCGATCAATCGGGTCACGATGTTCTTCCATACAAACCGCTCACCCGCTTCGGCCGTAATGGTTACCAGGGGCTCGGCTTCCACCCACTTAGTGAAATAATCTATCCCTACGATGATATATCTCCGCTGGCCGGACGCCGGGGGGAACGGCCCCAGGAGGTCCATTCCCTATTGAGCGAAGGGCCAAGCGCAATCGATGGAGGTGAGCGGAACCGCAGGGAGCTGCGGGGCGCGGGCCTGGCGCTGGCAAGTGTCGCACCGTCGCACGAAAGCCTTGGCGTCTCGGCAACGAGGCCGCAGAGTAGCCCGGCGTAGTATTTTGAAGGCCAAAGTTCGGCCGCCATGTGCTCCCCCCAGGTCCGGCCGTGAACCTCGGCGAGAATCACTTCCGCTTCTCGGGGACCTAAGCATCGCAATAGGGGATGAGAAAACTACCTTTTGTAGAGCCGGTTGCTAATCTCGCAGTACCACGCCTGGGTTCGGCGGAGCCGCCGCGCTTTGACGTCATCCTTAGGCAGGATCCCCTCGCGCTTGTACTTCAAAGACTTCCTGAGTCCACGTAGGTGGAGAGGTCGGGATTCCGGGGTCCCCTATCTCCATGATGGCCACCGACCGGTGTGCGAGCTCTCCGACCTCGGGATGTTCCTCTAGATCGGCTCCCGAGGCCAATTTCGCGAGCTGGTCCGCCCGGACGTTTTGGGACCTGGGCACCCTGGACAGAGTGAAACGAGGAAAGTTAGAGGTTTGGGCTTTTACCTTGGTCAGGTATTTGGACATGGTCGAATCCCGCGCCCGATACTCTCCGCCAACTTGTTCGGCGACGAGTTGGGAATCCGTGAGAACATGGGCCGCTCTCACCGCATCTCGGTGCTGCGGAGGCTCGCCAAAAGCGCTCGTATTCCGCCTCATTGTTCGTGGCCTCAAACCGGCGCGGAGGGAACGTCAAGGCGTGTCCGTCGGGTCCTCTAGAATGAGTCCGGCGGCGGCACTACTAGAGCTGGAAGACCCATCCACGCAGGTCCAGCCTCGGTGGATTTGCTCAACGCGACTTACTCCGTGTGTCAACTCCGAGATGAAATCGGCCAAGGCCTGGGCTTTGATGGCTGTTCTCGGCTTGTAGCAGAGGTCGAACTCGGATAGCTCCACCGACCATCTCAGAAGACGCCCTGCTACGTCAAACTTAGAAAGAACTTGACGCAGGGGTTGGTCGGTCATTACCTCAATCGTATGGGCCTGGAAATAGGGGCGTAACTTCCGAGCCGATAGGATAAGCGCCAATGCCAACCTTTCGATGGGGGGATAGCGCTGCTCCGGCCCACGCAGCACGTGGCTGGTGTAATAGACCGGATGTTGAGCGTCGGAAGCTTCCTTCACAAGATCGAGCATCGCATGCCGTGATGCAGCCAGTAGAGTTTAAGTTTCTCGGTGTGGACACCGAAGTAAAGCGGGGAGCTCGGATAAGTGCCGCCAGCGCGCGCGAAAGCTTCTTCGCATTCTCGCCCATTGGAAGTTATTCGGATCTTTGAGGACTCAAGAAAGGAAGGCACTTATCTCCGATCGACAAAACCGACAGAGCCGCTAGCCTTCCGTTGAGGCATTGAAGCTCCTTTATCGTTTCTTGGAGATCTCATGTCGGTGAGAGCTCTGATCTTCTGGGTTGGCATCAATTCCTCTCGTATGATGAATCCGAGGAACTTCCCCGATGTCACGCCAAGACGCACTTAGCTGGATTAAGGCGCATCCCATATCTTCTTAGCGTGGAGAAGGTTTCCGTAAGTCGCCCAGGTGTGCAGCTCGCGGCGACTTTTTACGATCATGTCGCCAACGACACTTCCATGTTTCGCCTCATTTGTCGGCGAACACCTTGTTCACCATCCTGGTAGGTGGCGCCGTTTCTTAATCCGAACGGCATGACCTTGTAGAAGTAAGTCCTTTGGGGCGTGTGGAAGGTCGTATGTTGCCGATCCTGGGGCCATCCAGATCCGATTGTAACCGAGTAGGCGCCCATGAAGGAGAAGCGGCGTGCTCGCGGCTGAGTTGACCAATTGGTCGATCCTAGGCAAGGGGAAGCAATCCTTCGCAAGCACGATTTAGATCGGCAGTAGTCGACACACATCCTCCACTTCCATTAGGCTTCTTGACGAGGACTACATTGGATACCATCGAGGATACCGACTTCCTCGATGAAGTCGACGCCAAGAGCTCGCCGACTTCCATTTGCACAGCTGGGCGCCGAGGGACCGAGGCCGGGTTTCGCCTTACCGAGCGCGATCGGGAAATGTGCAGATGGTGTTGGGAAACTTCGAGATCGATTCCCGGAGGTCGCACCGTCCCAGCGAAGACATCGGTGTTTTCCTCGAGGAGGCCGATGAGTCGCCCGCTTGATCATCCGTGTCCGGCCGATTCCGACCATCCGATCGGGCGGTCCATCTTGCGCTGAATATTAACCGCCGTTTGTCGGCCGGATGCTCGGCCCGGTTGCGCCCCGCTGGGTCTTCGAGGGGCTGTTTCCGCCTTTTCTCTGCCTGTGGAGGTCGTTGTCAAATAACACCGCTCGACTCTCGAGGATCTCCCTGACCTCCCGACCAGACCGGCCTGAAACTTCAACGTCCGATGGTATGTGGATATAATCACCTTAGCTCGCTGAGGGTGGGTCGCCCAGTGATGGCGTTATACGCAGGGGAGGTCGACCACCGTAAAAGTCGCCACAGAGTTTTCGCCGGTGAATCCCCGAGAGTCAACGGTAGGTCACCGCGCCCGTGGCGAAATCGAGTCGCCGCAGAAACCGGTGAGTGCCGAGTGCAAGGCTTCAGTGGCTTCCTTCGCAACCCTAGCTTCAAAAGGCCTCGAATAAAGGATGTCGCCGAGCCGCCGTTGTCGACCATAATCCTGACCGCTGCTATTATTCGGCCGACACCACCGGGCCATCATCATGCTCCGCCCCATGTCCCCGAGGGGAATGTGATCGGCTCGGAGGGAGGGTGGTATTCCTCCTGCAATCGCCCGGCGTAAGCTCTTCGACCGGCACTATGCCCTCCGGGCGGGCCCTTGTAATTACGCCGATGTGTTGCTCGACAGGCCTTCGGACGCAGGATGGTTCCCGTGGATGCCGGAGGTACTGATCTAAGTGACCTCTTCGGATCGCTCCTCAATTTGCCGCCCACCGTGGCATTGCTCCAGATCATGTCCGCTTTTGCCGATGGAAGCGCACACGTGTGTTATCGCCAGCTCGCCGGCCCTTCATCGGGCGAGGCGGCCTGAGCATTCCCCGCTCCTTTATCTGGAGGAATATTTGCGTCCGAGACGCATTCAAAGGGGGGGCGGCGGCCTGGGCACGTATGGGTCGGGGTGCCCCATCCGGCGTCCATGGTGCGGGGACTCCCGCCTAGTTGTCGTTCCCGATCGGGATGGAGTAGAATGCCCCCTTGGTCGTTCTTCCCTTCTTCCCGACATCCGTGACTCGCCGCCACATATTGACTTGCCCGCTGAAATATTTCCGCGATGGACGCGGGGTCGCTTCCACCAAGGACCAAAGAAACCTTGACGGCCGCAGCCCCATCATAAACGCCGCATCAACAACGAGGTGAGCATCGATAACTCCTGCATTCTCCGTGGTAAACCTCCGCACAAAGTGGGAGAGGGGTTCGTCCTCTTTTTGCTTTAAACCCAGGAGGAGTGCGACAGAAGGCTTTGGTCGCGCAAACGCCAGAAAATGTAGCTCGAAATCCTTGGAGAGCTGTTCAAAGGATGTTACCGTCCCGCTCTTTAAGGTGCTGTACCACGTACGAGCAGATCCTTTCAACGTGGTGGGGAACGCACGGCACATCAAGGCGTCCGAGGTTCCATATAGGGCCATCTGAGCCCGGAAAGCGGCGACGTGATCCGCTGGATCACTGACCCCATCATAAAGGTCGATGGAGGGGAGACGGAAGTTCAAGGGCACCGGGTATTCCCGTATGTCGCTGGCTTAACGGGGACTCAGTGGGACGCTTCCTCGCTTCTTCTTGACTTACGGACGCCCTTTGCACCTCATCCAGCGCTGGGCGATGGAACGGATTTGAGCCCAAACAAATTGCTGACCGAGGACACCGCCGTTCAAGTGACGCCTGTGTTTTCGAGAGCCCGGTTCCGCCCGAACGGGAGGCTAGGGAAGATGGTGCCGGTGGAATGCCTCATGATGCCGGAGAGGAGTTCCGCCTGAGGGTCGCCGCCTCGAGTAGGCGGGAGGACGGCCCGACAAAGCACTTGCCAGGGTTCGGACATGTTGGGAAAGGTCCAGAAAAGCCTCCGCCGTGACGGGGAAAAGGCGGGGAACCCGACTCGGTGGAGTCCGACGCCGCTAAATAAACTCCAAGAGCGACCGCAGCCGCAGCAGATCGCCCTCCGTGGTTCGGAGGTCTGTGGGACCTCCGCCGAGGTGCCAGCCGGAAGCGACCTTTCGTCCATGTGTCGTTAAAGGCGGAGCAGGTAGTCCCTCGACAGACAGGCCCTCCTTCTAGCGCCAATCTGTTGTGGTGAACAGCTTTTTTACCATGACCCCGGGGCATGCGGCGTGGAAGCCGGGAGCCGGGGGGTCGTCTCGGTATGGTTCGGGCCCGCCGATGGCTCCTGCTCCCGCCTAGTGACCCCTCCGAAAGGCAGCTCCACGCTCAAGTCGTCGGGAACGGGACCTGCAGCAAGGCGGGTCGGATGCTCCGCCCGACCCCTCCGACACTGCCGCCCCGCCTGGCCGAGCTCCTAAATGTGTCGGGTGTTCGAGTCTACTCACCTCCCGGCCTCAGGTCCTCCTTGCCTGTCTTACCCATTCGGCTTAAAAAGGTCGGATGGATGGCATGCTTCCGGCTGCGTCTGCGGGTGGCGTACGGGCCTGACCTCGCAGGCCGGTGCCGTGGTCAACTTGGCGGGTAGTTGGGGCGATGCAGAGGAGAAGCGACGTCGGGCGATCAAATCGTAGGAGTAATGGAGCGCAGGAGGGGCGATGACGTCATCCGGGTGTCATGTCACACTTAATACCCCTAACATTCGGGATAAAGGGTCGAGGCCCGCTCAAGACCATATAACCGAACCGCCGTTCGGGATAATGGGTCGAGGCCCGCTCAAGACCCAGAAAACCGATGGTCGAGGCCCGCTCAAGACCATGTAACCGAACCGTCGTTCAGGATAAAGGGTCGAGGCCCGCTCAAGACCCAGAAAACCGATGGTCGAGGCCCGCTCAAGACCATGTAACCGAACCACTAGGGTCGAGGGGCCGTTTCGAAAATCGTTCGCGCTAGTGCGGTTGCGGGAATCGAGGGGTCGCTGACGTGCCGGGCAAGTTACTCGCCTGGGTGGTGGACACGTCACATCCTCATTAATATTGTGTCGGTGTTTGGACTGCCCGATGCGATGCCGTTGGGCGGTATGCGCGGCGACCTGCTGTCGCTCACTTTGGAAGGCGAAGGGGCGAGGCCTTTTTCTATAAATAGCGCGCACCGCGACACTCTACCACTTTTCATCAGCGGAGTTTTTCTGTCTCTCGAGTCCTGCCGTTGTCTTCCTCCGAGTTTTCTTTCTTGGCCCTGGTGTCTCTTGCCACCCTCTAGTCGATCCTCCGTCAGAGGTCAGTGCACAATGGCTCTTTCTTCCACCTCTTCCTCCTCTACTTCTTCCTCTTCCTCCCCCTCCGTCACTACTCGTGTCGTTGCCTCCCCACCATCTCCTCCTTCCAACCGTTCCTCAGGTGGGGAAGCGGCGCGTGCGCTAGAGGCCGTAATGTGGCCGCACGACCAAGATTCCACCCTGGATGAGTCCTCAGTAGGGATCCTCCGGAGGCGCCAAAGATCCCGAGGAATACGCCCTGCAGCCCCGGCGGGGCAGCGGGCCTTCGATCCGGTTCCCAAGGGCTTTGCCCTGTCCCTCGACGCCTTGGAGGCCGGTCTGCGTCTCCCCCTACATCCTGTCATCGTGTCCTGTATATCCTTGTGGCGGATCTCGCCTTCACAAATAACACCCAACTCTTGGCGATATTTGGTGGCTTTCCTGGGGGAATGCCATTACGCCAATATCACCCCGATCCGCAGCCTTTTTTCTCATGTTTCTGCCTTTTCAAGGGGTCGGGATACTTCCCGCCGGCGGGTTCCGGTTAGCGCGCCCACCAATAACAAGGGGTGGAAAGCTTCTTCTTCGTCCGCGAGAAAGACGGGGTTTCGGGGTTCGGTGGTCCTCGAGGACCATTGACAACACAGTCCCGAAGCTCAACACCGAGGAGTGTGCGCACCTCGAGAAGCTGAGGGTAATTCTTCCCTCTTCGCAAGCCATCCGCAATATGTCGGAGCAATGACTTGTGGAAGCGGGGCTTAGCCCGCGTTCTCGGGGTAGGTTATCACCGCTTTACGCCGTGATCACTGCCACATTCTCGTCTCTAACTAATCTTTATTTTTCGTAGAAATGGTGAACCTGCGATCATTCCATGGTGCGAGCACTCCGGTTGGCTCGTTCCCGCGCGCCCCGGCTGTCCCAAAGCGAGCGGGGGGTGATTCCCCGTGGATGGCTGATGGAGGACGCCCCAAGAAAAGGTCCAAGGCGAAGGACGTGGTGGACCTCGATACGCCGGTGGCTCTTCCCGTAGGAGCGACCGACCGTCCGAATGCATCGGCCCTGACCGAGAGTGCTGGGCCCAGCCAGGGGGCGACCGAGAAGGGTCTGCGTCCCCCGGCCATGAAGGATCTGTGTCGGATCCTATCGGGAAAGGATCAGCCCTTCCTTTCCCGTGTGATGGGCGAGGTCCCTTCCGGGAGGGGGGGGCGAGCGACCCTCTGGTGGCCCGGTGGAGTGGGTTGTCCCGAGGGGACAAAGTGTGGACTGGGGGAGACCCTTTGGCCACCTACCTCCGGAGAGCGCTTCATCCCGACATAGCTCGGGATTTGTATACGCTCCCCTCGGAGGTTCTCATTGCCAAGGGTAAGCATCGCCTCGTGTCTCCTTGGGTACACATCGCCTATCATTATTTCATCGCTTTGTGCAGAATCTCCACTACACCACTTCACGACGGCCGACCGGTAGGCGCGGAGGAGGCCCAGCGGATCCGTGGGCGCTCGGCGTCGCATACCGACCGCGAGCTCGAGGTCCCCAAAGCGAAGCGGTGATTCTCGCGACGGCCGATGGAGGACGCCAAGAAAAGGTCCAAGGCGAAGGACGTGGTGGACTCGATACGCCGGTGGTTTCTTCCCGCAGGAGCGACCGACCGTTCAATGCATCGCCCCGACCGAGAGTGCTGGCACGCACAGGCGAGCGAACCTCGACTTGCGCCGCCACCGAGGAGGCCCGAGCGATCCGCCCGAGGCGATTGCCGCCGCCGAGCAAGGCGCCGGCGGGCGCCGAGGTCGCTACCGACCGCCGAGCTCGAGGTCACGCCGACGCCGCAGCCGCCGCGTAAGGCTTCTCCGGACGGAGAAGTTGGAGAACCGCCCCGCACGGCGAGGCCTCGAGTTGGCGCGGCCGCTTCACGAAGCCGAGGCAAAGGCCGCCGAGGCTCGCGCGAAGAAGGCAGCCGACCGAGAGGGACCAGAGGCGATCGAGGCACAAGAAGTCTGAGGGCTTCCTTCTCGCTTAGACCGACGAGCAGTGGTATCCTATGAGTATGGGTACAAGGTCGCCTAGCCTTGCCCGAGCGTGTCTCCGGTTCCGCAATGAGGAGGATCCCTTCACCTCCCGCCCCGAAGACTAGGGGGCTTGCATGCCCGACGAAGTCCCTTTCGATGACAGCCTACCGGGGGCCGCTTCTTGAGGGACTCTGTCTTTTTTTTCTCTTTTGGAGGATCTTCTCTCACCCTTTTTTGGGTTGTGTAACACTATTTTTTCCCTTATAGGGGCTCATTTTGTACTTTAAAACTTTGGCAATGCAATTCCTACTTTGGCAATGCAATTTCAAGTTAGCTTCAATAACCTGAATCCAATGCCAGCGTACTTTTGTTTGGTCTTGCAGTCGTTATAAAATCTTTAAACAAAATATTTCTTGAGGTTCGATGTTCCTCACTTGTCCCGACATAGTCGCGAAGTCGAACGCGTCTGGCCTGACGACCTTGGTAACGCGTAGGGGCCTTCCCACTGTGTGCAAGCTTGTTCCCTTGCCGGCGGGTCACTTACCTCCGCCTGCGCAGTACCGTGTCTCCCATCCCGAGAGGCCGAGGGCGATCCTCATGTTATAGTTTCGCGACACTTCGATTGTATGCTAACATCTTTAGGTGCGCTGGCGCCATGCGCTTCTTCGAAAGGTGTCTAGACCACCGAACTCCCGGGTCGAGGTTGACTCTTCATAGTTTTCACCCGGAAGGTCGGAATGACCAACTTGGCCAGAACCGCCTCCACGCCGAACGCCAGTCAGATGGGACTCACCCGGCCATTTTCGGGTAGTCCGCAAAGACCATAGGATATTCGGAGCTCATCGACCCAGCGACGGCTTCCAAAGTTCTTTTCTTAAGCCCATCAAGGATAGATCGCTTGGTTACCTCGGTGAGCCCGTTGGTCTGAGGGTGGGCCACAGAGCTAAGCCTCAACTGGATCCGATAACTCGCGCAGAATTCCTTAAACCGAGCACTAGAAAACTGGGTGCCGTTATCGGTGATGATAACGTTGGGAAGGCCGAATCGGGTCACAATGTTTTTCCATACGAACTGTTCGACCCGCCCGGCCGTAATGGTCGCCAGGGGCTCGGCTTCCACCCACTTGGTGAAATAATCGATTCCCACGATGATATATCTCCGCTGGCCGGACGCCGGGGGGAATGGGCCCAAAAGGTCCATCCCCCATTGCGCGAAGGGCCAGGCGCAATCCATGAAAGTGAGTGGGACCACGGGAAGCTGCGGGGCGCGGGCTTGGCGCTGGCATGTGTCTCACCGCCGCACAAAAGCCCTGGCGTCTCAGTGCAACGTGGGCCAGTAATAGCCTTGGCGTAGTATCTTGAAGGCCAAAGTTCGGCCACCCATATGCTCCCCGTAGGTCCCGCCGTGGACTTCGGCGAGAATTATTTTCGCCTCGTTGGGATCCAAACATCGCAACAGGGGATGAGAAAACGACCTTCTGTAGAGCCGGTCGCCAATTTCGCAGTACCACGCCTGGGTTCGACGGAGCCGCCGCGCCTTGACGTCATCCTCAGGCAGGATCCCCTCGCGCTTGTATCTCTGCATCTCCTGAGTCCACGTAAGTGGAGATGTCGGGACTCCGGGGTCCCCTATCTCCATGGTGGCCACCGACCGGTGTGCGAGCTCCTCGACCTCGGGATGTTCCTTGGGTTCGGCTCCCGAGGCTAACTTCGCGAGCTGGTCCGCCCGCTCATTCTAGGACCTGGGCACTCTAGATAAAGTGAAACGAGAGAAGTTGGAGGTCTGGGTTTTTACCTCGGTTAGGTATTTTGACATGGTCGGGTCTCGCGCCCGATATTCTCCGCCGACTTGTTCGGCAACCAATTGGGAGTCCGTGAGAACATGGACTGCTCTCAGCTACATCTCGACTGCTAAGCGGAGGCCTGCCAAGAGTGCTTCGTACTCCGCCTCGTTGTTTGTGGCCTCGAAGCCGAAGTGAAGAGAGCGCTCGAAAGAGTGTCCCTCGGGGTCCTCCAAGATAAGTCCTGCCCCGGCACCCCTCGAGCCAGATGACTCATCCACGTGCAGGACCCAGTCTTGATAAACTTGCTCCGCGCCTTCCGTTTCCGGCTGGGTCAACTCCGAGATGAAATCGGCCAGGGCCTGAGCTTTGATGGCCGTTCTCGGTTTATAGCGGAGATCGAACTCGGATAGCTCCACCGACCATTTTAGGAGGCGCCCTGCCACGTCAAACTTAGAAAGAACTTGACGCAGGGGTTGGTCAGTCATTACCTCGATCGTATGGGCCTGGAAATAGGGGCGTAGCTTCCGAGCCGCCAGGACAAGCGCTAATGCCAACATTTCGATGGGGGGGTAGCGCTGCTCCGGCCCACGCAGGACATGGCTGGTGTAATAAATCGGATGCTATTTTTCGGAGGCTTCTTTTACCAGCACTGAGCTCACCGCGTGTCGAGACGCCGCCAGGTAGAGGCAAAGTTTTTTCGGCATTGACACCGAGGTAAGGTGTGGGAGTGCGGATAGGTGCTGCTTCAGGCGTGCGAAGGCTTCCTCGCATTCCGCCATCCACTGGAAGTTATTCGGATCTTTGAGGACCCGGAAGAAAGGAAGACACTTATCTCCCGACCGGGACAAAAATCGGGACAAAGCTGCTATCCTCCCGTTAAGACATTGAAGCTCCTTTATCGTTCTTGGAGAGACGAGAGCTTGGATCTTTTCCGGGTTAGCATCGATTCCCCTCTCGTGTATGATGAATCCTAGGAACTTCCCTGATGTTACGTCGAAAATGCACTTAGCTGGATTAAGGCGCATTCCATATCCCCTTAACGTAGCGAAGGTTTCCCTCAGGTCATCAAGGTGTGCGGCTCCTGTCTGACTTTTCACAATCATGTCGTCGACATAGACTTCCATGTTTCACCCTATCTGGTGGACGAATATCTTATTCACCGTCCTTTGGTAAGTGGCCCCGGTATTCTTTAATCCGAACGGCATAACCTTGTAAAAATAAGTTCCTTGGGGTGTGTGGAAGGCCGTGTGTTGCTGATCCTCTGGTGCCATCCGGATCTGGTTGTAAGCGGAGTAGGCATCCATGAAGGAGAAGCGGGCATGCCCCGCGGTTGGGTCGACCAGCTGGTCGATCCTAGGCAAGGGAAAGCAGTCCTTTGGGCAAGCACGATATAGATCGGTGTAGTCGACACACATCCTCCAGCTTCAATTAGGCTTCTTTACAATGACTACATTGGACAGCCATTGGGGGTACCTGACTTCCTCAATGAAGCCGGACGCTAAGAGCTTGTCAACCTCCATTTGCATAGCTTGTTGGCGCTCAGAGCACGAGCAGGGTCTTTGTCTCACCGGCGGCGGTGAAATGCTCAGGTGGTGTTGAGAAACTTCCGGGTCGATTCCCGGGAGGTCTGCCGCTGTCCAAGCAAAGACATCGGTGTTTTTTTGGAGGAGGCTAATAAGTTGAGCCTGCTCTTGATCGTCTAGGTCCGGACAGATTCCGACCGTCCGATCGGGACGGTCATCCCGCAGCGGAATGTTGATTGCCGGCTTCGTCGGCTTAGGACGCTGGGTCGGGTGTCGCGACCCGCGTGGGTCTTCGAGGGGCTGTTCTGGCCTCTTTCTCTTGCCTAGGGAGATCGCTGTCAAGTAACACCGTCTGGATTCCTAGGGATCTCTCCGGACTTCCCCAACTCCGGCGCTGGTCGAAAACTTCAAGGTCCGGTGGTATGTAGATATAATTGCCCTTAACCTGTTGAGGGTGGGCCAGCCCAAGATAGAGTTGTACGCGGTGGGGAGATCAACCACCAGAAAGGTCACCAACATTGTTTTTGTCTTCGGAGA
Organism: Musa troglodytarum; assembly: GCA_023547065.1. Lineage (NCBI taxonomy): Eukaryota > Viridiplantae > Streptophyta > Magnoliopsida > Zingiberales > Musaceae > Musa > Musa troglodytarum. Next base: position 40,281,619 of record CP097510.1, on the reverse strand, counting down.
GTCACCGAGAGTTAACGGTAGGGTGACCGCACCCCGCGGCGAGATCGAGTCGCTGGTGAACCCGGTGAGCGCCGAGTGCAGAGGCTTCAGGGCCTCCTTCGGCAATCCCAACTTCAAGAAGGCATCGAAGTAAAGGATGTTGGCCGAGCTGCCAGTGTTGATCATGATCCTTCTGACCTGCGCATTGGCGATTCGGGCCGACACCACCGGCGCGTCATCATGCTCCGAAGCTCCCAAGTCCCCTGAGGGGAAAGTGATCTCTAGCTCGGAGGGAGGGTGGTGTTCCCCAGTTGCGACAGCATGGGCATAAGCTTTACGTCCCGAGGCTCTATGCCCTCAAGAGGCGGGCCCCCCTATAATTACGTCGATGTGTTGCTCAACCGGGCCTTCGGGATGCAGGGAGGGTTCCCGCGGACGCTGAAGGTATTGGTCTAAGTGTCCCCTTCGGATCAGCTCCTCAATTTGCCGCTTCAGCTCGTGGCATTGCTCCGTGTCGTGCCCGTTTTGTCGATGGAAGCGGCGATGCTCGGGTATGATCGGCGGCTCGTCAGCCCCTCATCGGGCGGGGAGGCTTGAGCATTCCCCTTTCCTTTATCTAAAGAAATATTTGCGTCCGCGATGCGTTCAAGGGGGGAGGTGGCCGCCCGGACGCGTATTGGTCGGGATGCCCCGCCTGGCGTCCCCGGTGCGGGGACTGCCGCCTAGTCGTCGTTCCCGCTCGGGATGGCGTCGAACGCCCCCTTAGTCGTTCTTCCCTTCTTCCCGACATCCAAGTTTCGGCCGCCACATACTGACTCGCTCGCTGAAACATTTCCGCGATAGACACGGGGGGTCGCTCCACCCAGGACCAACAAAATCTTGAGGGTCGCAGCCTATCATAAACGCTTTGCATCAACAGCGAAGGGTGAGCGTTAGATAACCCTCGTACCTCCATGGTAAACCGTCGCACAAAGTGGGAGAGGGGTTCATCCTCCTTTTGCTTCAAACCCAGGAGGAGCGCGACAGAAGGCTTCAGACGCGCGAACGCCAGAAAGTGTAGCTCGAAGTCCTTGGCGAAATTGAAGGATGTTACCATCCCGCTTTTTAAAGTCTTTACTGCACGCGTCGCGGGCCCTTTCAACGTGGTGGGAACGCCGGCACATCGTAGGCGTCCGAGGTTCCATATAGGGTCATCCAGCTCGGAAAGCGGCAACATGGTCCGCGGGATCACCGCTCCATCATAAAGGTCGATGGAGGAAGGCGAAAATTCAAAGGGCAGGGTATTCCGTATATCGCCGGGGAGGGGATCCCTCTGCTCCTCTTTGGACTTACAGACGTCCCTTTGCACCTCATCCAGGTGCTGGGAAATAGAGCGGAGTTGAGCCCGAAATAAATCCGTCGAATCCGAGGACACCGCCTCGGGCTCGGCCGGGATACTCACGTTTTCGCGAACCCGGGTTTCGTCCAGGACCAGGTGGGAAGCTGGGGAAGATGGTGCCGTGGGGGGTGCCTCATGAGCCCGGGGGGAGGGTCCCAGTCTCTGGTGGCTCGGCCCTCTCGTTTCCTGAAGCAGACGAGGGATGACGGTCTGGACGGTGCTTACTAAAGCTCGGACCTGTTGGGATAGGTCCTGAAAGGCCTCCGCGGTGACAGGAGGGGAAGCGGAGGAACCCTGCCTGGCGGGTGGAGTCATGGGTCGTTGAATAAACTCCAGTAGCGTTCTGCGGTCGCGGCGGGATCGTCCCTCCAGGGTCCGGAGGTAAGTGGGGCTTCCGCCGGGTGCCTCCTGGGAGCGGCCTTTCGTCCATGTGTCGTTCTGGGCGCAGCAGGTAATCTTTCGACACGGGCCCTCCTTCTAGCGCCAATCTGTTAGTGCAAACAACTTTTTACCGTGACCCTAGGGTGTGCAGCGGAGAATCCGGGAACTCGGGGGTCGTCTCGGTAAGGTTCGGGCTCGTCGATGGCTCCTGGTCCAGCTAGGTCCCGAGGGGTAGCGTGCGCCGATGTCTCCGAGGACGGAACCTGCACAAAGGCGGGTCGGAGGGTGCTCTGCCCGACCCCTCCGACGCTCAAGTCAGGCTCTCTCCCGTAAGCTCCCAGCCTTCCTTCCCCTTCCCATTCCCGCCGGTCAAAAATAATTGAAGGGTTCAGAGTGCACCTTTTTCTTCCCCTCTTTCCTGCCTTACCCCTTCGCCTTAAATATGTCGGACGGATGGCGCGCTTCCGGTTGCGTCTGCGGGTGGTATACGGACCTGACCTCGCAGGCCGGTGCCGTGGTCAACCCTGCGTGTACGTGGGGCGAGACAGAGGAGAAACGACGTCGGGTAATCAAATGCGAAAGTAAAAAAATACAAAAGAGGGCGATGATGTTATTCGGGCATGATACCCAGGATCGGGTATCACGTCACATTTAATACCCATAACTGACTTACGGAACGATATGGACCACGGGGTCTCGAGTCGCGCCAAACTCTAGGTGTTAGATTTATGCACGAAGGCATCGCAACCGCTTAGCCCCACGCCGAATGCCTTATAAAATTGGATAATGCGAGGGACCAGAGGGTGTCGTTGTTGCGAAGCTTTTGCCCACCGAGCATGTGTCCCGCAGCATCGATTCTTGTGACACGTCGATATTGCAGATGTGAACCGTGCGCTTCATGACTGTCGGCCACACGGATCGGTTTGGACGAACCGGCAGGCAAACAAGGAAGGCCGAAGGAATGCATTGATGGTGCCGACAGATCTCATGTATCCATGAAATAAATAATCGAGGTGGTGCGAGACGTGGGTTCTCGTCTCTCTGGAGCACATAAGGAACGCCGCCTATTTTTGGGAACGTCAGTGATGACGTCTGTTTCCTTCGGGTTTCAATAACTTAAGAATTTTTTTAAAAAAATTATCGTTTTAAAAAATATTTATTCTAATAGAGACACAACACGTGGCACCTAACTTGAGGCTAAAAGTATTATATGGAAAGCTTCACCCAACCTCAATTTTTTATTCCAGTTAATTGAGAAGAATACATTTGAGTCTACTTTAGTTCTCGAGTGTGTGTTCATCTATCACAATGGACTTTTCATGTATGTGGCTTAGAATTAAGTGACACTAATTCAAATATTATCAATATTTTTTTCGATCAATTGTGATTATATTTTTTATTCAAAATAATTTGGTGATGAGTGGTCAGCCAAATTCACCATTTATATCACATATCATATTCTTTTATTTTGCATACTATAATCCAAAATTACTATAATACTTTACCTGCGATCTCTTATTGATTCAGGTGTTAGGAGTATTGCTGACATTAAAAAAAATAAAAATTAGAACGAAGCTTACTATTCACAATTTTTTATTGTTAATATTTTTAATTAAAAATATTTTTTTTCTATTTATAGTTTTAATATTTTCAATTGTATCCTTTTTGACATTTTTTTTTCTCTGTCCCTGTTGTTGATATCACTCAGATGTCATCCAATCTTGCTTTTCAACCTTTCAATGTCATCTAATTTTCTATATCAAGAGGAGGAGGAATAGGAGGAGAGAAAAAAAAAAGAAGAAGAAAAAGGGAAGGAGGAAGAAGTTTAGGATATTTAAATTTATTTTAAAAATAAATACTAATATTAAAAAGTTTTAAAAATAAAACATATTATAAATAATAGTAAAAAAGGAAAATAGTATTCCCTCTTAGGCCATTTAGAGTGTCCAGGTTCTAGAATGGTCTACTGGCCCATGAGATATCGGCGACAACCCTAGCAGAATCCTTTAAGTACCAGCAAGGCCCGAGTCCATCTGCCTTGTTCGCGGCCATGGAGTCACGACCGCAGTCGCCATCGATCGATTGTTTTGTGGCACTCCGCGGCTGCCTTGCTGGTTCCCGCGGTTCTCTAATGTTTCGGTCCTCCTTCTGGTCTCTTGATCTTTTCTATGTTGAAACGTACTCTTTTTTTCTGTTTGGTTTGCAAAGACCTCGTTTTTGGATCTAAGAATGTCTTTCGGAATTATTTTGGCTCTCCAAGTTATGCTTTTTGTCCATATTTCTTCATGTAAACAGTTGTCCTTCGACGATGGTCACAAACAGAACATACTAGGGTTCGATATTTTGCATTTTGATTTGTGTTTTTCTTTATGTTCGTTTTGTGTGTTCGTTAATCTCGAAAGGGTTGCATTCAATCTAGTTAAGTTCAGATGGATGGCTTAAATTGAGAAGCCATTCAGGGACGTAAAAGGTAACATCTTCATCCATTCTTGGATGATTTGGTAGTGTGTACTGGTAGTCCCCTTTGCTCCTAAATGATTGCTGCAAGGAAACATCGAAAACTGCTATATCGATGGACTGGCAGATGAAATATCTCACTTCAAAATTCAGTTTTTTAAGCACAAAATCTATAATCACTATCAACTGCAAACAATTGTTTCTTTTACAAAGATATAGACTCTTGCTTGTTTTCCTAGCATGTCCAAAAGCTCATAAGACAATTTAATTTGCTAATTGTGTACAACAGCCCGCTGGTGATTTTGGTTATTAGATCTTGTTTACGTATAACCATAGTTATCCATCGTCTGCCGGAGCCGATGCAAAATGATGAGACCTATCAATCTGAAGATAATGTAGAAAACACTGTAATGGTCTTCAAAGTTCTCTGATTGCTTTACGTTCCGCTTGACCTGTCGCATACAACCATTTAGTCATCATGATTCATGAGAAACTTATTGTGTTTATTTTTTTTTTTAATTTTGTGTACCTTCATGTGCTAATAACAAAATGCATATACATTGTCTTCTTGAGTTCTGTGAGCAATTTGTTGCTAAGTTGTTTCTTATATAATTTGATAATATTTGATTTATCATGACCTGTTAATGCATTTAATGGTACGCTCCAGAAGCAAAATGATGAGACTTGTCAATCTGAAGATAATGTGGAAAACATTGTAATGGTCTTCAAAGTTCTCTGATTGCTTTACGTTCCACTTGACCTGTCGTATACTCATGATTCATGAGAAACTTAATGTGTTTATTTATTTATTTTTAATTTTGTGTACCTTCATGTGCTAATAACAAAATGCATATACATAGTCTTCTTGAGTTCTTTGAGCAATTTGTTGCTAAGTTGTTTCTTATATAATTTGATAATATTTGATTTATCGTGACCTGTTAATGCATTTAATGGTACGCTCCAGAAGCAAAATGATGAGACTTGTCAATCTGAAGATAATGTGGAAAACACTGTAATGGTCTTCAAAGTTCTCTGATTGCTTTACGTTCCACTTGACCTGTCGTATACTCATGATTCATGAGAAACTTAATGTGTTTATTTATTTATTTTTAATTTTGTGTACCTTCATGTGCTAATAACAAAATGCATATACATAGTCTTCTTGAGTTCTGTGAGCAATTTGTTGCTAAGTTGTTTCTTATATAATTTGATAATATTTGATTTATCGTGACCTGTTAATGCATTTAATGGTACGCTCCAGAAGCAAAATGATGAGACTTGTCAATCTGAAGATAATGTGGAAAACACTGTAATGGTCTTCAAAGTTCTCTGATTGCTTTATGTTCTGCTTGACCTGTCGCATACAACCATCTAGTCATCACGATTCATGAGAAACTTATTGTGTTTATTTATTTTTTAATTTTGTGTACCTTCATGTGCTAATAACAAAATGCATATGCATAGTCTTCTTGAGTTCTATGAGCAATTTGTTGCTAAGTTGCTTCTTATAAAATTTGATAATATTTTATTTATCATGACCTGTTAATGCATTTAATGCAATGCTTCAGAAGCAAAATGATGAGACTTATCAATCTGAAGATAATGTTGAAAACAATGTAATGGTCTTCAAAGTTTTCTGATTGCTTTACGTTCCACTTGACCTGTTGCATACAGCCATTGAGTCATCATGATTCATGAGAAACTTAATGTGTTTATTTTTTTAAATTTTGTGTGCCTTCATGTGCTTATAACAAAATGCATATACATACTATTCTTGAGTTCTGTGAGTAATTTGTTGCTAAGTTGAAACTTATATAGTTTGATAATATTTGATATAAGCATGAACTGTTAATGCATTTAGTGGTATTGAAAATTAAATTTTTGCAGCTGACAGCTATATTGTTTATAATATCTATTAATTGCCATCTGTATGATGTTATGGATCTAAAAACTTCCAATACCTCCATAATTTTTTTTAAGTTTCATTCAGATTTAAACTGATTTTGTTGTAGTATTTGTTTCTTATTGGAGTTGTCACTTTACTCCTGTAGGTGAGAAATTGTCCACCTAATGTTAAAGTTTTCACTTTTTTGGATTATATATTTGTCATACTCGTTAAGTTTTGTTACCATTTTTAATTAGAATCTTTATTTCTTTTCCAAGTTTCCCTCCCTTTTGTTAGAAAGAGATTTAATCTCTGGTTGTTGTTTTGATGTCCATGTTTTAGAAAGAGACTTAATCTGCAGTTGTTGGTGTCATATCTGTGTTGCTCCCCTAAGTTCTCAAGATGTGTCAAATTCTTCAAAACATATTAGATGTTCATCATCTACATTTTCTAAATGTTAACATGTATATAACAGAGAACTTATGTGGTTGCATTTGCATATAAGATCAAGATCATCCTGCATGGAGATGATCTTGATCTTATCCATTGGACTGCTATTAAATCGTGACTGAAGCACATGCTATGCAAGCAGTGGATTATCAGGATACCACTAAAGAGAGCAGGACTCTAGAGATTCTTTTCCTTCTTTTGTAGTTTTTTTTCTATAGAGGGTAAAAAAATTATAATGTATATTTTGCTGCTTCCATCACTAAACATTATTGAATTAGCAATGTCGAGAGTATATATTACCCTCTGTAGGTAATTACATTTAGCATTTCTATTCTTATATTTTCAAAAGTTATATTGAGGTTTTTATATTTATGAAAGTAAAATATTTAATTTTATTTTTGTTTATGTCGTCGACTCTATTGATAAAAATATTGCATATGTTGTCATGTGCGAAAAATAATCTTAATATATGGTTAGAAAATAATTTTATAGTGTTATTATCATTGTTTAAAGGTAAAGAAGTTAAGAGAAAGAGAGGGATTTTGTTAGGAAGAATAGGAGAGCCGATTGTTGTAGGACGTTGAGAGTCAAGCTTAAGGCTCAAACCGAAATGAGATTTAATTGATGTTTTCTTGAGGTTGTTTGTGAAGATATCTATGGCGTGTAATGTTATATAATGTGGTTAACTTTCAATATATATATGTCGGAGTCTATGATGACTCAAGGCCTATCAGCTAAGGATGGTTAATTGTGGAGCCACGGCAATTATGTTTTTCTTTGATAAGCTAGCTCACTAAGTTTTCCTTCGACAACCCTTCATTTTCTTTGCTATTTGCCATCGGCATATCATTTTTCCACAAATATTTATTGTTATAAAATGAAGTATGCTATATGTCTTCTGTGACTTCAAAATTTCTGTCAGTGATTTGCTATATCTCATCGCTATTGGACAGTGCAAAGTGTGTTTTTTGGAAGACTAGTGCAGAAATGAGCCGTACTTGTTGGTGACCACCATATTGTTGCTGTCTTACTACCCTTTTTAGTTCTATGACCAATTTGTTAAGTGAAACTATTGTACTGATTCCAATGGTGTTATTTTCGATTGAACAGTATAAAAAGAAAAATTCTAGCAGGGTACGTTCGACGACATATTTAAAATGTGTGTTCGCATCTGACTCGGATCAAATACTGAAATGTTGACCCTATCTCAGAGCATTATTAGTATTACAATATTATTAGGTTGTTAATGTAATTTTAAAAATTTTAGAGTATCTTATGATATTATTTAAATTCATAAAATTATCAATATAACTTATGGAGAAATTAATATGATTCATGTTAAAGTTTCATTTATTTATTTGATTATGTTATATATATATATATATAATATTCGAATTTTGCAAATATAATTATATCAAATAATATTTATGTTAATGTACATTTAAGATGTAAATTTTATTTATTATTTATTAAACACTCAATGTATTTTATAATTATACATTCTAAAAATATAAATGTGTTTCGAATATGGTTTAAGTCATTTAATAAATAATATTAAATTTTTTTTTGATTTGTTTAAATGTATTTAATTATATTTTATTAAATTTGAGATTTATTTGTTTTATTGATCGGATATGAGAAATACAATTTATAGAAATCTTATTAATTATTATTTCTAATTATAGAAAGTAATCATTATAATGATGAATATGTTAGGAATTTAGGGGTTTTTTTTATTTTTACACATTTTTATATTTGAAAAGCTAAAGCTAATCATGATTTCAAATGGTAATTAGAAATTTATGGATGGGTGTTAAGAATGACATGTATGGAGGTTCTTATAATTTGGAAAGATATAGATTTTTAATCAAAATAAGAATATACAAGTTAAATTAAAAGAAAATATTTATTTAGTAAATTAAAATATATAATTATATTATATTTAGATTTTGTAAAGGCGCATTTGAAAAACTATTTTATATCATATTAATACACAAAACTAACTCATTTATAAATTTTATGGTACTTATCATATTATCAAAAAGTTTTTTTTAATATATATTAGGAAATTATTGTCAGGCAGACATGGTTTGAGCTCATGTGTGTAAGATTATTCGAGATGCCTTTGAGGTGAAAAATGTCGTGCTCCGAAGACTCTACTTGTACAAAGATCGAGGTCGAAAAAAGTTTCTCCATCCAATTTTTTCATGCTTAAGTTAGTAACATGAGGTGGATCTAATTGAGTGGGTCTATGTGTTCTCAATTTTAGAGCCCTCCTCCCTAGGATTGAGAGTGTATCTTTATACTTGATCATGGGGGGAAATAGCCTTTAATCACCCCTGACGACTTTTCTTGTCTTTTTGTCCACTTGGGCAATAAGGGGGTTTAACCTAGAACTATTTACCTAGGGGTCTGTTTTAAACTCTTGTCCACATAGGTAGGTTGGTGGAAGATGACTTGGCCTTTTCCTCCCATGTAGGACTCCATGAGGGTAATGATGTGTCAGATGATGAATGGCTGAGGGTAGGCCTCTTATCATTTATCCTCTGAAAGAAAGCATGCTTCGAGGCTTTTATAAGAAGGGTTTGAAATGTAGCATTTAGTTCATTTGGTTTGCTTAGCGTATACGTCATCCTCCTTTTGGTGGACTTGGTTTATGTCTTGGGTCAATGTGATGGTCGAGTGTTGATCATCCTCATGGAGACAACCAAGCTATCATTGTGATTCAAGTTAAGGTCTCTTCCTCTTTGAAGGTTATCTCTGGATCATCCTTAATATTTAGGCGCTTTTCAATGGTAGCTCGAGCGTAAGCTTTATGACATGAGAAGTTGTCTCCTCCTAACGTGGATTCGTCGATGATGATATCGATCTGCCTCTCTATTGACCCTTGAGGTCAGGGTGAAGGCACTTAATGCCTTTATACGAACTGTTTAAGGTGTCTCTGACGAATGGGCTCTTCGATTTACTCTTTCAAGTCACGATAGTCCTTTGGGTCATGGTTATAATTGCGGTGGAAGCGATAGCTTTTTAGATCTTTCTATTCTCTCCAATGGAGTCTTCATCAGTTGAGGGTCCTTTAATAATTCTTTTTCTTTTATATGTAAAAGGACTTTGGTCTTGGTCATGTTTAGGGGATTAGCTTAGACCTCGTTCATTTCTTCTTTATTGTGGTGACCTCAGGCTCAGAGAGGATTGCGGTCACTCATGTCTCAACCTTTTGCATGCCTTCTTATGCATACCCGAGACTATTGTCTCGATGGTAATGTACTTATCGGTCTTTTGAAGTACCTTGGGTACCATTGTTGGTGGTCTCTCCACCAACGACTATAAGAGGTGAGAAGGCCTTAATCACATCATAAAGGACTGAATCATGAGTAACATATGAACATCATCCACATCTTGGATTTTGTTGGTGAACCAAGTGATGAAATTTGAGAGTATTTCCTCCCTTTGCTTGAGTTCGAGAAACATCATCGTTGACAACCTCGAGCACACATTCCCAAGGAAGTGAAGCTCGAATTGCTTTGCAAGTTGAGCAAAGGAGTTGATGGAGAGCAGCTTTAAATGAGCATACCACCCTTGTGCCAAGCCTCGCAAGGTGGTTGGGAAGGCACAACACATTAGGGTGTTTGAAGTATTGTATAACGACATCTAAGCATGGAAAGTGGCGATGTGCTTTATTAGCTCGGTACTATCGCCAAAGGCCTCTAATGGTGGGAGGCGAAAGTTTCTTGGGATCGACACCTCTTGGATATTTTGGATGAATGGTGACTGACCCTAGGTGAGGTCAACTTGCCCCTGCCCCTATACTGTTAAAACTCTTAGCGCATCTCTTCTAAGCGCCAGTCCATTTGTCATAGTTGAATCCTTAAAGAGTTATATGTCGAATTAGCCAATTGGGTCTCAGATTCTAGTGGAGCAGAGTGGTGGTCCATTGAACTCCATGGTCAAGGAGCAAGGTGCTCCCTCAATCAATGGCTTGGCAGGCCTCGGGTGCTTCTAAGATATTAGCAACATGTCAGGTGAGGGGACCCTAACGAGCGTTGGTCTTAATGGCAGTTAAGCTATTAACCGTAACAGAGATGACAGCATTGCATGTTGGGCTAACTAGGGTAGAAGTGGAGCAATAACTTGCATCATGCTCACTAGCATCTATACATGATGGGTGAGGTTTATGAATGTTTCAGCGAGGATGAGCAGGTAGCTTAGTAGCATCGCTAGGTGTGAAAGGCTTGGGTCATTCAACATGCACCAATATTGTATTGGTGTTTGTGTTGAGATGGATACATCCATGCGAGGATAGGGTGGTTGTTGTCTTTCCTGAGTAAAAGTGCTATGGGTCGAGGGTAGGGGGTTAGCTTGTGGATACACTTGCTTGTATAAGTATTCCATTATTTGATTCCAGACTTATAAGTCTGAAAGTTTCAGATCTAGCACATTCAATCATTGGAAGTGGTAGCCAACCTTACAAGAGAAATTGAATGTTGATAGAGGATCATCCGCTGTTGGTGTCATGAGAGGAAAATTTCATGTATTCTTGCTCAAGCAAATCCCTGGCCAGGGTCATTCAGATTGAGAGAAAAAGTTTTCCGGGAGAATCTAATTAGAGTGAGACTCGAGTAGAAACCGTATGGGCTTGATAGCACCATGCTCGATATTCGGTCTTTAGGATATTAGATTAATGAAGGACTATATGTACACGATAATTGAGGACATATATGTATAAAGGATTGGATCCTCTTGTATTGTTTATGGACTATGACGTAGTGGCCTAGTACATCTACAGTGGCTGAGTCGAGTGAATTATTATGAAGATAATAATTCACTGAGCCAAAAGGAGTTCTGATAGGTATGACTCACGGCCAGCTCGATATTTGGTCACACGCATATGGTAGGTGTTGCAATGAGTAGAGGTTTAGATATGAGATATCCGCTAGAACCCTTATCTTATTGAATATCAATAAGCCCATGAATTATTGGATTATATGGATGAGATCCAGTAAGAGCCTATGAGAGATTATTGGGTAGAGATCCACTAATCTAAGAGGCTTGGATAATTTGATGGTGACCCAATACCCAATATGGTAGGATTCATTGGAGTTAAGTTGACATGAGACCTCTATAAATGGGAGGGAACCACATGCTTATAGGTTAAGATTTCTCTTGGTTGCCACCTCCTATTCTCCTCTCCTTTTGAGGAGCATCTTCGTAGTCTCTACTGTGTGGATTACCGCTAGAGAGGAGGACAATTGACTTCCTTCATCTTCTCCTATAGATCTACATGAATTCAGGGATACACGATCTCCTTAGGTAACATATCTTTCTTATACATAGTTTTTGATTTTATGATTTTTGTGCACCAAACTTCGCACGACGATGAAACATTTTATGAAAATTTCAGAATTTTTCTTTCTGCTCTTCCGTTACGCATGTGATGTCACCTCTAGATTTCCCAACAATCGGGCCCTTCTAGCCCCAAAAATGTTAGGGCAAATTATCATTGACATTCTCATCAGCTCAACATGGTCCGAGCTCGTGTGCGTAAGATCGTTTGAGATGCCTTCAAGATAGAAAACATCATGCTCCGAAGATGTACCTACACAAAGATCGAGGTCGAGAGAAGTTTCTTGATTCAACTCTGATGCTTGAGTTAGTAACCAGGGATAGATCCGTATAAGTCTATATGTTCTCGATTTCGAAGCCCTCTACTTGGAGTTGAGGGTTCATCTTTATACTTGATCGTCGGGGAATAATTTTTTATTGCCCCTAACAACCTACTCTTGTCTTCTTATTCACCTGGATGAAGGGGAGAAACACCAAACTACCTATTAAGGGGCCTGTTTTGGACTCTTGTCCATGTACGCAAGTTGGTGGAAGGTGACTTGAGTAGGTCTTTATGGGGGTGATGATGTGTCGGATGATGATTAGCTGAGGGTGGACCCTTAATCATTTATCCCTTGGGGTTCTTATAAAAGAGGTTCGAAGTGTGATATCTAATTTATTCAATATGCTTAGCATAAAGTTTTATGAGTTTCTAATATCATTTTTATTCTTAAATGTTTATTTTGGGACTCATTCAATAATTCTTACACATCTTTATGCTCGTTAATGATAATAATAAAAAAATATTGACTCATCAATGAACATTATTTTTATTTATGTATCTAAATTAGATTTGGATTTATCTTTACCGAGGTTTGAGACAAATTCGATTTAGAATATTTTAATCTATTTTAAGCGGATTGCATAAACCCGACTATAAAAACCCCTGACCCGTCGAACCTGCTCCACGGTCATTTCATTGGTGGGTCCCGCGTGCTTTCTGGAACGTTTTCCGAAATCGTCTCATTCACGATGCGACTGGTAAGTAATGGAGGGGTAGATATCCTTCCAATTTCAAATTTTCAAAAACACGGAATCGCAGTTCCGTTGACCGGCTGGATCAGCCCTTAAAAATGTCATGGTCGACGTCAGGTCTCATAAACTACCAGTTGATTGGGACCCACTCTTCGGGTCCTTGAGGAAGCTACATCACCCCTTAAGCTTTGCTTGCTGACTCGGTCCTGCTCGATTGACGTTAATCGACGGCGTTCTTTCGGTCCCGTTTTCTTTACCCATCCACTATTGTGGGACCCTCTGCAATTGCTGCCCAATCAGCTTCTGTTCAGTTTCCTCGCAGGTTCAATGGCCCGTTTTCCGCTGACCGGTCCACCCCACCTCACGTGCCGGGCACGTGGTGACCCGCTTCTTCCGTCGCCTTGACAACAGATGCTTCGCGTCGCGACAAGATGACGTGGCGGAATTGACGGGCCGAAGCGGCCGGCGCGGCTCTTGATGTGCGCTAGTGATGTCTGTGGTGACTTGTGTCGTGTCATGGGTTGGGGTGAGGCGACGACTTATTTACCCCCAACTCCCGGCGTGGGGAGATGAGTCTCTCTGTCGCAATTTCATTGCCATTTAATGGCGGACGCTCGCGATCTCTTCGTCCTCCCACACCTCACCGGCGATTTATCGACCCACTTGTCCGCTCCGGGCCCCTCCTGGTCCTCTCCCTCCGCTTCCCGCTGCCCCGCTGCCGTCCCCGACTGCTTCGTCCCCGTCTTCTCGTCCGGCCCCTCCTTCCGAGACCCAGACTCCGACTCCAGCTCCGGTCATTCCGTCTACTCTGACGACGACCATTCCATCCTCTCCCTTGACCTCTTCCGCCGCCGCCGCCAGAAACCGCCCTTCGTCTCCGGCACTGCCATGGACCACCCCTTCCCGGAGCCCTTCGGTTCCCCCGTCTTTAGGGTTTCTGAGGGACCCGAGGAGATCGGCCCCCCTGCCTGCCTCGGCTTTGGGATTAGGCCACGGTTCGACAGGGAGGAAGATGACGACGTCGCTGCGGAGGATGCAGACAGGGAGGTCGTTGTTCCGGATTGGGCAACGGACGACTTCTTCGTCGGGAGGAGGAGCTCCCCTTCCGATTCGATCGAGTTCTCGAGGGCTCGGCCAATGGATTCCTGGGATCTTAGGGTTGCCGGATTCGATTCAGATTCGGATTCGGATGAGCAGATCGTGGCGATGGGCAGCGAACAGATTGTTGCGATCGGCATGAATTCCGATTACGGCGAGGAACGGTACAGGATCTCCGACGATTTAGGTCTTCCTTTCTGTTGGGAAGGCCTCCAACTGGGTGAAGACCGGAGGGATGACGACGAGGGGTTCGAGTGGGAGGAGATCGATCATCAGGACGAAGAAAGGGATGTTCGTGGTATCATGGTTCTTGGCAATGAGGGGAGATCTGATGAGATTAGAGGAGACAGTGGTGATCAAGTTGAGCATGAGCATGAAGGATTGGTTAGAAACGTTGATTGGGAGGTCCTTTTGGCCGTAAACAATTTGGGAAGGATCCCTTTGGATCCTGATGATGTCGAACCCTATTTTGAGGATCAAGACGGCCTTGTCTATACATCTGATTACGAGTCCTATGAGGTCTTGTTCACGCAATTCAGCGAGCAGGATAGCAATCCCAAGGGTGGCCCTCCAGCGGCGAAATCGGTGGTCGAGAACCTCCCATCTGTTGTCTTGATGGAAGAAGACAGTGCTGATGTTGATGCAGTTTGTGCGGTTTGTAAGGATGGGATTCTGAATGAGGAAAGAGTTAAGAGGCTGCCGTGTTTCCACCATTATCACGAGGAATGCATCTTGCCATGGCTGGGGATCCGTAACACCTGCCCCCTCTGTAGATTCGAGTTGCCGACAGACGATCCTGAATACGAGAAGCAGAAGGCAAGGAGGGCAGATGCGAGTGTTATCCTGCACAATGAAGCTCGGCTCAGGTATGATTTTGAAATGCTACCTGAAGCTGGCAACCTCTAGGCAAAGCGGTTCTATCTTATATGCACGCTAGGTTACGGTGGACTTCTATTCTGATGTTGTTGTGTTGAGCTATAACAATTTTTTTTGTTATAGAACAGCCCTCGTATTGATGAGGTATTTCTTAGAGTTCTGTTAACTGTTCATTTGGGAATTGGTCTTTCATGATGCTACTGTATATCGACAACAATCTGAAGAAATATGACTTGTATAAGTACAATCTTTCACAGTTTATAATTTGTTGATGCAATATATATTCTTTTGTTCCAGGTTTTGTAATTGTTGGAATTAAAGCTGAGCAGTTGCTCTTGGTTGATTATTTATCCTGTTGTTTTACATTACTGAATTAAATTGGTTTAATTGATGAGATCAAAACCTTCTTGCATTGTTATATCATGCTTGACTACACAGGAGCATAGGATCCTATCAGTTAAGCATCCTGGATTGGAGACTGTTGGTTTCATTAGCTGCTCTCGTTCATTAAATTCGTGGAGTTCTAAGAAAATGTGGTGCACAAAGTTGTCTTTTTTTTTTTGAAACTTTGCAATTGGGAATCTGTAGATTTAACTCATCTTGATACATCTTATCTGTACACAGGACTAATGATTTTTTTATACTCCATGATATCTACAAAGAATTCTTCATGCTGATTGCTGAAATATCTCTGGTGGTTTATGGAAATGAAGTGTTCTAAAATTTCCATTGTGTCTAGTATCTTTCTTCTTTTTCATTCTTTCTTAGATAGTATATGTATGCTTCTTATTATAGTCTTGAGTGTGTGTATGTGTATTTGCTGCGCATGTGTCTGATAACAAGTAGGTCACATCAACTTTCACCGAATCTTCTTCTCTCTGGCTGAGTTTGTTGATGATGACTTCAGATGGAGTTTCATATTGATTTTATCATTGTCTCTCATCAGACAGTAATTGTATTGGTTTCATTTTGTTCTGGATATGATATTGACACAATCTTAAATCAACAGCTGGATCATTTTTGTTCGGTTTAGTTTCGCTCAAGCAAAACATACATACTGCATGGGAGTCATTTGGTTCCAGCCTTTCCTCCTTATCAACATCATGTTTAGATTCTTTATTTATTTTATATCCAATTACCCCTTTTTACCTAATGTCTCGATCTCTTATTCGACATCACTTGAAACTGACTCTTTGATGTATCTCATCCAATTATCATCACCTTTTGGATTTGATTTAATGTTGCCATGTCCTCAGCCATCAACCGTGCAAATGGTTCAATTTTTCATTAGATGTTGAGACCAGCCTTGTTTATAAACCAACACACATAAAATGCTTTGAATATCACAGGATGAACACTAACCTTTCAATATACATGCATGCATATGTCAGCATTTTTTGATTTGGTAAACAGAAGGCATGTTGTGAAATCCAATATATAGGACTTCACATGTTAGATTTGTTTTCACATCCAAGATTGTGACTGATAGAACATTGTGGGCATGAGCTAAGCTTGCCTGAACAAACACAATTTTCTTGTCTGGAGTTAGCTTCTATATGTTTGAGCATGACAATGTTTTTGATGTGACTTGACTATAGAAGTGTTTAACATGATAGCACTAAACATAAATGCAAATTTTCCTGCTTTTGAGCAGTGGCTAACCCTAAAGAGCCAAAGGTGCCACAACAGAATTTTAATTTTTCTTCCATTGTGTATGAGAAATTTGTGTAATGTTGGTAGGCCTAATCATTTTATTCTTTACTATGTTGGTATCAGAAATTTTTTTTCCATTATGTATAGGATGAATTTATTAGTCATTTACATGATAGATATATGTTTTTACTGATGATATTATCTTAATTGATGATAGTTTAAGTATAATTAATTATAAAATTGAATTATACTTAGAAACTAAAGATTTTAGATAAATATGAGAAAATTGAATATAAGATGTAATATTAATAATTTTAGAAATAAATAAGAAAATATAATTAAGTTAGATTAAAAAAATAAATAAAATTTTAAGATATTTTGAATCAATTATTCGAAAAAAAATGATTAGATGATATTTTATTCTACACGGTGCAATGTCCAATGTGAATTAATGTGGGGAGAATAAGGCAACAGGAAGTGTCAGGTGACACTTGAGATTGCAGACCGTTATTCTTATACTACACTTTAGGACACACGATGAACAAATGAGGTGTTTGCCTAGGATGACGCATCTCCTGATATCTTATATATATATATATATATATATATATATATATATATATATATTACTGTTGATTATTTTTTGCCCTTTTAGATCTGGATTTACTAAAATGAATTCTGTCTTCTTAAGAACTCGTTGAAGAAAAATATAAGAAATTTTAGAAAAAAAAAGAATAAATAGGCCAAAGATTAGATAATTTATGATTTATTCACTTCTTCCTTCCTCTTTATTTTGCATTACATAAGGTATTTAGTTATTGCATGCGATTGTTTTGGGTCTCATTCTGAGCTAAATGGGTCGAGTGCTGTGGGCCGAATCCATCGCAACTGGACGCACCAAAGATGACGCGGCAAAATGCAGAGCTTCCTCCACCTCCTGCTGCCCTGCTTGTTTGATCCCCCTTCGTTCTTAGCGCGCATGAGCGCCAACATCTCTCTCGATGCGTGAGCGTCCGCCACATGCCTGCGAGTCTGGCTCCGATCCACGTTCATGGAAGAGGCACCAAAAGATGGTGACAGACACCGGCCGCCGACCTGCTTCTGAACCTTAACCTTCGTCGGCGAATCCTATCAGGCTGCAGCACCGACAAATCAAAGGTGTAAGTTCACAGCTGATGAGGTAATCATTCCAAGATCTAAAGCTACGTATACTAGTGGAGTTCTTTTTCCCGTGATATGTCTTTCTGCTTCAATTCTTGCTATGTATAACTTGATATCCTTTTCTTTTACCCGTCATAGCATGTTATAATTTATTGACTAGTTTTATGTTAAGACGAAGCTACTTTTCCTTCGTGTTCATGGCCCAACCATCTCACCAATCGCCCTTTTGATTGGAGACATTGGTGAAGCAGCTGTTGTTTGAATAAACCTTCACTCAACAATGATATTAGCAAGTGTTTCTTGCGACTGTTACGAGCAGTCGTAAGAACTCTGGAGAGGAGTGGTAGATACAGAGGGGAACTTGATTTGAGGGAGCAGAGAAGACTGGGTGTGGAGTGAGGTGCGGCCGTGACCCGCACTGGGTTGTGTACCGGCTTTTGCACCTCCCGGTGGGGGTCACCACTCGGTTTTGATGCCCCTCCATGGCAGACACAGCGTTAGAAGATCTCTCTCTCTCTCTCTCTCTCTCTCTCTCAGCACCTTCTTCTTCGAGACTCTCGACCTTCATATGGTGGTATATGGCGGCATCGAAGTGACCACCAACCATGGTCTTTTATCCGTATCTTCCCCCTCCTCGGAGCTTCTAGTTTCTGAAAGACTCTGCACGAAGCAAGGTGCCTTCATTTCAAATGAGTCATATGACGGCAGGAGTCACTTGGAACATGAATGAAGTGGAGACTAACGGTAGGAGGTTGTATTCAGCAGGAGCAAACTTGATCTTAAATCTAATCCAACAAAAGTGCCTCCATCTTAATCCCTTAGGAGCCAATCCCAACTTGATATGGAGATGGAGAGTAAAGGCATCTCTTCTGCTTCTCTGAGTCACATTGCAACCAAGTAATTAGGATTACGTATCTAATTCTTGCTTCCTTTCTCCTAAGGATGGTTTGTGGGATTAGAAAGCACTAGTGTAATCCTTACGTCCAGATGAAATGATCAGGAAGGCCAGGAAGTGATGGTAGTTCAGGTCAGCTACCAGAGAAAAAAAATGGTTCTTCTCTACTGTGCTTGGTCTCCATTAATTTGAGATAGATTGAAGCAGGAATAAGGAAAAGACAGCTAAACTATTGTAAATAACAAAAAAACAGTATAGAGAACATTTTTTTTAGTGCATTTGCTAAAATATACTGAAATTACTATGAAAACAACACATTTAGTGCTCATACATATGTTTCTGCAATAGTTATTTTTTCCTTTTATTATTCAATAATCATTCATTTTATATAAGAGAAAAGATAAATGAGTAGGATTTGGCAAGTGTTAATTTTCCTACAAGTTCTACAAAGAGAATTGAATTTATTTCCTGATTGAGTGCTGAGCAAGGAAATTGGATCTTTCAGCGATTATGTTATTAGATGCACCTCATCTCATTCTTTCTTCTTCTTCTTCTTCTTCTTCTTCTTCTTCTTCTTCTTCTTCTTCTTCATTCAACATTTTGCTTTTAGCTCTTGTCAATTTTATAGCAAAACAGTATTGAGTTTCATTTTTGAACCTTCAGATTCTCCAAATGTCTTATTATTGAAAATAATGTCAGCTATATCCACTGCATACGGTTGCATTCTAAATGTAAGATTTTTGGCATCAGTTAGATTTAACATTTGTGTTTCTCCAAGGACTTTGTTGTATACCAATTTTTTTTTTTGGGAGAAAATTTAATTCTTACTTTTTTTTTTGTCATGATTTAGTTCTTCCAAATTTGCAGCATTATTAGGATATTGTTGATACAAAAGGAAGATCTGATTAACTATATATGTTTTTTTACACAAAGTATACAACAACCAATCCACCATTACCTTTTCATATTGCCTCCTTTGTTCTAGAAAATTGGAGTGTATCTTTGTCATGTTTGGTAGTTCTTTTATTTGTCAAAGATGTTATCATAACAAAGAAGAATAATTCAATTTTTTGTAGGCGAGTTACATATAATCAAATAAAGGAGATGATCTGTAAATAGAAGGAGATGTGAAGAAATGGGTAAAAAAAAATCCATTTTCATAAAATTACTTTACAAAAAATAAATAAAAAATATGGCTAGTTAACATTGTAATTAGAAATATATAATATGCAAAAGAAGACTCTGCCCTTGCAGGAGTTCAGACATGCAACAGACATGCAACAGATGCAAAGGAAGAGTCTTCATGGTCTATCTGATCTTTAGCTCACCTTTGCTGAAAAGGTTTAAGACAAATATCTGGATCAAGTGATGTACAACAACAATGCATCCCCAGATGCAGTTCCAAACACGCAGTGAGTTCCTATTGATCTTCTTGTTCTATCTGATCTTTTTGAATTTAGTATCTAAATTGATTAGAATTCTGGAGAAGCGCCAATATAAATGGCAAAGTTTCTTTCAACTTGGCAAAGCTTGGGAATGGGATTACACTGTTACACAAGCCTCTATTACATCAGTTTTGACCCCAAAGCCATGTTGACAATAATACAACCAATGACATAAGAGTGGAGATCACTCTCGGATCGGATGCCCAAGAAAAGGAAGACTCAATGGCTCTTGGGTTGTGTTTACTCTAAACCACAGAAACCTGCCTCTTACATTCTTCCTTCCTCTTTTTTTCCTGTACTCGCTGAGCAAACCTCTCCATTCATCTGTCCAATGGCAAATAGAGCAGATGTTTGCCGAGGGTATCAATCCTCATTACTATTTCTGAAGCATATGTGGAGAATTCTTTTTTCTTTTCCAGCTTGTACTATGTATCATCTGGAAATATACTACATCAAGATTCAATGTGTAAACTAGCTAAATAGCAAAGGTTTCATAGAACTTCAAGTAACACTAAAATGGATTCATGCTTGTCCACTACGATGAACTAACCTCAAAGTCAGAGTGTCCTGAAACGACTGATACTAGCCAAACTCAGGAAGGAAATTTTGGTGCACTCATGGTGTGGATGAAGTCAATTTGACTGTGCACATATAAAGCAAACCACTAGATAAAAAGATTGTCATGGATGTGGCGAAACAAAAACATGGTATATATTTTCAAAAGCTTGATGTAACCGAGTGACATTAAGATATTCATGCTCTTGCTGTTATAAGTATATGAAGAAAGAAAGAGAGAAAGGAGCATAAGAGAGGCCTTTGGCAGTATATAACCATTAAAAACCAATTGGTTGCACTTGGCATAGCAGATGTAAGGAAATCATAGAAGATGTTAGGAAATGGCATGAGAGAGAGAGAGAGAGAGAGAGAGAGAGAGAGAGAAGCCATGCTCACCAGATAAAATACGCCAACATTTCTGAACCCTCCTCTCTACCTTCTCTTTCACATGTATGCCTCCTAAAACATCCCCTTCCTTCCATAATGACACCCCTCTAAGGGTTTATCCACTCCACATCTACATTAGAGTTTAATATGAATTGGATCCTTTCCTAATTGCATTGAGTATTTAGAATGATTGGTCATCCATGTTTTCGAGAGTTCAAAATTCTTTATTTATCCGATGTTTGATTAATATTTATGTGATATTTTTCACTCAAGATATGTGGAAGACCCATCCAATAAAAAAATCATTATCATCCACAGCCACAGATTGACCCATCCGCCATCGTCCATTGCTCCACCATGACATCAAGATCCTGCAACTCTCACTTTGTGCAGGGGTGAATGCCCTTCGCTGTTCTCCAACCAGCACTTGGTTTGATGGTAACAGCACCAGATGGCTGTGATGAACCGACACATCACTGTTTCATCACCATCGGGCAGTCATAATGGTGAACACTGTGTCCATCGTCTTCTACCTACCAACCTTAGGGGAGAGGAACTATTGCCTTCTGCACTATATATTAACCCACCAACCTTCAACCCTTCCTCCCCTTCTCCTCAGGCATCATCTGTCTGTAGCATCTCCTTCCTCCGTTGACTCCCTTCTCCCCCCTCATTCTCTCATGCGGAACATTATTACCATGCATCCTGGAGAGGTTGCCAGCTTCGGCTACCTTTCACCTTCAGATTCACCTGCTTTCAGTGTCACCTCCCATCTTAGCAGCCTCTTTGGACCTTATCTCGCACAGCAACTCCAGACCGCTCCATTGGTGCACTGCCTCAGTAGCAGCGCAGCTTGGGATGAGGCAGGCGGGCACCAACCGAGCGTAGCAGAAGAGAGGAGGATGATATCGAACAGGGAGTCAGCTCGGCGGTCGCGGATGAGAAAGCAGAAGCACTTCAGCGAGCTGTGGACGCAGGTCCTCCACCTCCGCTCGGCGAACCGGCAGTTCCTCGACGAGCTGAATCGAGTGATGAGAGCGCGTGATCGGATCATGCAGGAGAACGACCAGCTGAGACACGAAGACACCGATCTCCGGAAGAAGCTTGAGAGGTTACCGGCGCTGTTCGGCTGTGCTCCGCATGGTGCAGAGAAGCTTTGACGAGGGGGAGATGCTCTTTTTTGTGTGTTCTTCCGTTCCCCATTCTTCGAATTCTCTCTTTGTGCGGCATGAACATTAGAATTCCACCTAAATAAAGATACAGAATGTGTCCGACGAAGTTCGATTTGATCTCATCAAATTTCCAGATCAGGATGGCTGGAGCTTCTGGTCGACTCCTGTCCCGTTTCACCAGTGAGAGATGGCAAGCAGATTAATGAACACAGAGATGAACATGGAAGTATGTACGTTGATCCAAACCATCAAAGTTCAGTAACAACAGATGGATGGAAGTCTATCCATAGAACTCGAACACGTCTATATGCTAATACATCTCATTGGCCTATTAACTTTGTCGAGTCTGTATTACTAATCTAAAATGTTTAAGCTCAATTTAGTAATAATATACTTATTAGGCCCTTACCAATCGACGGTACCACATCAGGGTTCAGAGGAGCTACCAAACTGTGATCTGACAATGAAATGATACAAGTAATTAAATTGTTCGAGTAGTTGTAGTAGAACAGAGGAAAGTTGTAAGTGGAAGCGGATTGATCATGGTGGATATATCATGCAACAGTACCACAAAAGGAAATGTCTTCGTATCCTGTTCAGGTCTGTTGCAGGTTGTGATGATTAATGGGGTAGCCCGTCCCAGAATAACATACGAAAAGGCACAAGCCAAAGAGGAAAGACTGCTTGATCATGAATGCCTGGCCTGGTCGAGGTGGAGAGGAACAAGTTTGGTTGCCCTGTTTCAGGCAGCCTCATGCAGCATGTGGTCATCATCACTTGTTCCTCCTTTTTCTTGCAAATAAATGAAAGTTTGAGTTAGAACTGCCAATCCACCCAACTTCATGTAAAAAAGTTTGGTCAGCTGAATCATGCTCACCAAATTCTTTTGTGCCTCTCCCAAGTCCAGAAAGAGGTATCTTGGATTTTATCTTTACACTTCTTTCTGAAGATGCCGATTGGTTAAGGTTGTCATTGTTGCATGTTGTTTGTACAAGTGATCTTTGCAATTTTAGCAATCTATATTGCTTTTCAATCAGTATTAGTCCTCCTGAAATTTGATCTGATTGTGTTCTTTGGAACATAAAAGACATAAAATTGATGTCGTCAGAAAACTTTTTATTAACAGACAAACAAGAGTAGAATATTGCTAGCATTTATAAGATGACAAATTTTATGTCACTGCTCAAAACAGAGAGGAGGAGCCAGTACATTGCCATAAGTTTCAATAAGCATGAAACATGAGAACTGGACTACAAGGACTTTATTGTCATAAGCTTCATTAAGCATGAAACATGAGAACTGGACTAAAAGGATTTTAAAGTTAGGAAAAAGAGGATCTCCTCATCAAATATCTATTTAACCTTTATAAAAATCCAGAGAAGCACCATTGATAATAGAACACAGGAGACAAAATGCATGCATTAATCCGATCAGTGAAGCTAGCATGAAAATTCAAGAGCTTAGGAACATTGACAATGTCACTCCGCAACATTCTAAAAAACCAAATAAAACATCTTTGCTGTCTACAGTTTGCTGACTTACAATACCTCACTACAAAACCTGTAAATCCAACTCCACATCATTCCTCATGATGGAAACCAGGATGCCGAAAACACAGAACACCCATCTCACAGATGTGAGATCACATCATGAATCCTGGTACTAGCACTCTATTAATCCAGGTTCCCATGAGGTTGAGGATGATCACGAGTTAAAACACAATGTCCCAAGTTATCTCCCATTCTAGCCAGAAAAGAAAAGGTACTTGTTCCTCTACTTCCCCTTCATGCCACACAAAACACTTGCAGCTTGACGAGCAAAGTAAGTTAGGATGATGTCTGCACCAGCCCGTCTAAGGCATAACAGTGACTCCATCATCACCTTTTCCTCATCAATCATTTTGAGAACCCCACCAGCTTTTATCATTGAATACTCACCAGACACCTGTAACAATAATCAGAGGTACTAAGCTTTGGAATTTAGGATGTTACAATCATGAGTTATTATCAGAAAAGGATGTTATAGATGCCATCGGGTCCAAGTGAATAGAGCTAATCAGCTGTATTACATGGTACATATTAAATAATTTGCAGTAGCCATTTCTTTGCACAAATCAGGTGTTGAATATAGGGACCATACTGGTCATGGAGCCAGAAAACATACTAAATAAATAAATAGATTCCTGCTTCAAGAAGTAAAGAAGGGTAGAAATTTCCTCTAAAAATAGACAAAAAAAAAAAAAAATCCACATTTGAAGTTCATTAACATGCATAGTTTGGGTCAGGTCCATACTAGTTTCAAATATTATTCAGTTTTTGGCGAAATAGACAAATTTGTTCAAGTTAAGAAGAGATTCTCTCTTTTCTTTCGTGCCCACACCTACAGAGAGTTCAATGCACCAAGCAGTACTAACAGAAGCATGTTAAACATTGCAATAGCTGCACTCAGGTGAAAGCAGACATCAACCAGTAATTGAACTTTGAAATGAATCTCCTATAAATGAAGAATTGTAGAAAAAGTTTTTTTTTTTTTTTAAGATGTGATACCGTAAAATATTTATTATTGTTATCCATCCGAAAAAAGAAGGTATATCAATTTGTCAACAACTGAATCTGACTCCCATTGAAAATTAGGCCACCTATGTCTGGTATTCTTTATGATAAGTTAAGGACAATATGTACATGAATGCCAAAGCTAAGGATGCGTTTGATGCAACAAAAAAAAAGGTGATGCAGAATACAAAAGGTAGAACTCACCTGATATGCAGCTATTGGTAAGGAAGAATTATCACGAAGAAGACGTATAATGTCCAAATACGGCAACCCTGGCTTTACCTGTGAGACAGAATTACATAGCTCCTAAACTGCAAGCCTAGAGGAAAAGTACAAGGACATGTTCACCTGACGTGTCATAGATTACATATGAAGAAACCAACTTACCAGAAGAATATCTGCCCCTTCAGCCTCATCTGCCTCAGTTTCTACAAGGGCCTCCCTATAGTTTGCTGGATTCATCTGGTAACTTCAATTAGAAGAGGTGCACTTAGTTTTGAGCAAGAAAATTAATCAAGTTGATGAAATTTAGAAGTTATCAATTAGTTACATACGTTTTCTTGTCCCCAAAACGTGGATTTGAATCCAAAGCTTCCCTAAATGGACCATAAAATGCACTGGCATACCTGTAAAAATGCATACAAATAATAATAGTGGTCAGGATAAATCTGCTGAAATTTGAAATTTGGACCACTTGCAACGTAGTTATCAACATTGCACTAAAAGCCCCAAGAATCCAAACCAGTCTAAGAACAATACTTTGCTGTGTAGGACATTATGGATACATCCTGGAAACCTTCAGCATCAAGTGCCATCCGAATTGCTAAAATTCGACCATCCATCATATCACTAGGACTAACAACATCAGCACCTGCACGGGCCTGTATGTGAAACAGGTACCATAAACTCACCGAACTGCTGTTCACAACAGTAATATAATAAAATCACCTAAAATAAACTTTAAATACCTGAGAAACTGCCTGTTTGCACAACTGATGCACTGTTTCATCATTCATAATAACACCTATAGTGAAACAAAAGGCAAAACATATTAGTATCAATTTTTTATTATTATTTTGTTTCTTGTACATGTTTACTTGTTTGTGAGAGGTTGATTTGTGTTTTGGTAAACACCAACTGACTTGACAAAAAATCAACATATGCAAAAAATCCCCCTCCTTCCAAGATGTATTGAGTGCAAAGATGCAATACATTCCAACAGAGATCTTTAAAAGAACAGAGTCTCCTTGATCAGTCAACAATTGCATCCCAAATGTGCAATTTATTATCAACTAAATTTGGGATAAATGAAGAGATCTGCTATATTATTCCCTAATATTTATGGTCATATAAATTTGTCTCAATGTTGCACGTTGCATTCCCTGGTTAAATAAAAGACGATGACAACTGAAGAGACCACTTATTTTGTCTTTTTTTTACCTTAAAATGTAAATTATTCTTTTTATAATGTAATGTTATACAAAACCTGTAATCTTCTTGTCCAGCATAGTTTACTGACAAGAAAGATATGAACAACAATCCTCCTGATATGGATTCTATAAATACTTCCATTCAGAAGTGATCTTATTTATGTCTAGTTTGAAGCATATGTTTTCTATCATGCTTTTCATATCGACTGCTAGGAGGAACTAATATCTCATCATGGTCCAGTTCCTCATCCATATAGCATGAGTAAATTTCTACTAACTTTAGTTAATAAAAGGCTAAAAGATGAGTCTTGTACCTGTTTTGATAATAAAATGACACCAAATTGATGACAGGATGAAATTAAAATGCTGAACTTAAGTACCCCTTACCATCTTCCCTCACGATTCCATCATGCCCGTCCGAGGAATAGGGATCCAGGGCAACATCAGTGTAAATAACCTAACACATGCTGAAAATTTTAATTGAAACCACAAAAATGCATAACAATAGTGGACAACAAAGATGCTCACAATGTCGGGGTATCTGTCCTTAAGAAGGCGTATGGCTCTAGGTACTAAACCATTGTCATTGTATGCTTCATCTCCTGTTTGTGACTGAACCAACAAAAGTCGCACATTTCATATCAAAAGATATGAAGGATTCAAAAGATAAAAGAAATTCTCAGAAAGAAACCTTCAGTGCATCAGGAATTTTAGGAAATAGCACAAAGCTGTTAACACCAACATCCCGTGCCTTGTAAACCTGCAAATAGGAGTATTTAATTAAGACCATTAAGCTCTGCAGGTACCAAGACATTCAGAAAAGAAAATAGGTTGTTGTAAAGGAGTAAAAAACACATTTGTTTTATTTATACAGAGAAAATTTCTCCTTCCTTTTCTGTAAGCAAGAGCACAAATTCCCACAAATTTTCAGGGTGTTCCATCCAATGATATCCTTCCGTCTATACGATGTTAATTGTGCTAATACTTGCGGCAATAAACATCTATAAATTTCTTATAAGTGTAAGCATTCCATCATATAAAGAGGAGGAAAAAAGCGTAAGCACCTCTTCAAGAAGGCCATGTCTCCATCCCAACCTAAAGCATCCGGGCATAGCACCAATTGGGACATCCTCTTCACCTACAGATGCAGCAAGTCGACACAGAAAAATCAGTTATTTTCCCAGTTCCTTGTTAGTTTTTTGGTTCAATTTCTCATACACACATAATAGACAAACAATTACAGAAGAAATATTCCCATCTAATGGAGAAACAAAAAAAAAGTTTGAAAGCAAACAAGGATCTCAAAATTGCCGCCAACCTTCATGGATAAAAAGCGGATGAACAAAATTAGATGGCGACAGAGTTGTCTCCTGGAAAGCGGCTCTTAGCGCAGGTGATTTCCGATTGCGCCGCGGCCGCCTAGATAGTGGCTGCAAAGATGAGAGAAAACAACATGCAGAAAAACTATTATGTCGCCTATTCTCAACGCCACCAAGATGCGTTCATACATACAAGTGGTTGGACAACTGGTGTTCCCTTGGGGCCCTGCGGCGTATATAACGGGGGAGGGTCGGGAAATTTCCCGGCGACTGCTGCAGCTTCGCACTCCTCGATGCTCAAGCCCAAACTTTTCACGGGCACCTCCTTCTCGCTGCTCGCCCTGACCACCGCAAGCGGCCTCGCCTTACTTCCCCGCGCAACAGGGACGTATGTCCGAGTCGACAGCGGCCTCAGGCCAACGTAGATCTTGTCATTTATGCTTCTCACGACTCCAACGTTGCCCGGAGCTGGAGAGAGGATCGAAGCCATTGACCCGTCTTATTCGCCAAATTCCTACAGATCAAGAGCACGAGATGATCATTCACGGTGGCAAACCTACAAAAGGCTGTCGGGCATGACGTTCTGCATAACATCAGGCTCTCGATCGATCTCGTCTCCAGAAGAACCAATTGAGGTATGATACCAACCACGGATTGCATGGGGATGTACCTTGACGACGGTGCAGGAGGAGGCTTTGATGAAGGGGGTGGTGGTTGGGCATCAGCGGCGAAGGGGGCGAGGTGACCTTATCTACCCTAAGAACGGGCTCGGCTGACTATGCTCAGCCAGGCTGCAGGATGGTTTGACCGCGTTTCACGTGGCGATGGGGGGGCAGCTAGGGGATCCCGGCGGGCGCCGGTGGTTCCGTCAATCACCACGTGCCTCGTGCGATTGCGGAGGGCCTGTCCGCAATCCGGTACGATGATCCGGGGCGGGAATCCGAATCACCCAATCATCGTACTGAAGCCCCAATCTCTTTCTCATTCGTGTCACCGCATAGCAATGCGTAGTACCGCATAGAAAAATTATAGAACGATGTTTTCTAAGCCGTCCATTTCATCAAATTATACCATCTCGACCGTCCGTGTATTTGGTCAAATTAATATATATATATATATATATCTATTTTACGGTGAAGATTATAGAACGTAATAGAACCAACGGTCAGAGATGGATCCTTTACAACTTATATGAACGGTGTACCCAAAGTAGATGGAGACCGAGAGCTTCCTCTACGGAGTTGGTGAACCGCACAAACCAACTGCCGCATTTAATTGACGGGGTAGGAATTCGGGTCACGACCACGCGGTGTGCAATTGAACAAGTTTTTGTGCATTTGAACGCGCTATAGTTTTCTATCGAGAAAATGAGTCTTTTTTTTTTTTACTAGGTTAACCAAATACCCAAAAAAATACCGGCCTATGACGGTGGGGCCCGAACCAACTTACAAAGTATCCTCGCCGCAGATAACGTCGTGTCGAATTGAATACCGAATGAGGCGGAATGTAACGCAGCGTCGTCGGTGTAGTGACGCGGTAGCGTGACTCGTACTTGGATCGACGACACCGACGTGCGGAGGGGATGCGGCGATGGCGGATCTTTTCCGTCTTCTCCAACTGGTGATGGATCTGACGGCCGCCGGGATCTCGCTCATGCTTGTGCTCGGCATCTTCGCCTTCGCCGCCGCCATCCTTTCCGCCGTCGCCTTCATCCACAACTCCAAGGCCCTGCCCTCCTAATCCCGATCGTGGGGTGTTCGAGGTTTCCTTCCTCTTGATCTCAGTGTTGTCTTGGTAGAATCGAGAAGAATCGCGTTTCTGTTTTAGGTTTAGGAGATGGGCGACTATTGATCATTGCCGGTGTCGAAGCTGCGTAGTGGTTATGGTTCTATTTTGGGTTTCGTTCGATTGATTTCTTGGTGGAATCGATGAAAAGCTGCGGCCTCAGTTCCAGATGTTGGGCGTCTTGATCGCCTCGGACTTCGTTCTTTCCTCTGGATCTCAGTATTTTCTGGGTGGAATTGAAGAGAAGTTCCCGCGTTAGATTTAGGGATTCTGCGACGATTGCTCTTTCTGTGTTGCAAACCTTGTAGTTAGCAGAGCCTTGTTCTCAAACATGTGTTCCTTATGCGACTGGGGGATTTTGGTGTCAAAGAAGGGGCTACATTCGCATTACACTTGCAACATCCCCTGAACAAACGTTCGACTTCGGAGCCCATACAGCACACCTTAAGCTGCATACATCTTTTTTATGAGCTCCAAGATGATAAAAGCCTGAAAAGATCCTTTTTTGTATTATTATTTCCTCATTTTCCCTGTCACTCTGCAGCGATAACATTTTTGATGTGATGTATTTGATACTGCCCGATGTGATGTGATGTGATACTTTGATGAAATCAAGGCGGCTATATTACACTTTTGTCGACTGTGAAGTGTGACTCGGCAAATGCTTTGTGCAATGCAGCAAAGAATGTTTTTTTGCATCTGTGCATCGCTTCATCTTGTAGAGGACTATAGACTCTGGTACTGTGCTCTATCATCTGAAAGCTTTCCCAAATGCTTGAACTCAATTGACATCAACAAGCACACGATGATCTGCTCAGCTAATGACTAGTATGAGTTCAGGCAGTCCATTATGATTGCGATGATCGGATTGTCATCGAATGCATTTCCCACACTTTCAAATAAAATGCCCTCCATTCTTGCTTGTACCCCATTCAGGCATTTTAGCTCCTGCAATGCTTCCTTGACAGTCTTGTCCAAGCCTAGCAGAGAATTCCCGATGCCACTTAACAATTCCGGCAGTGATGGTGAGCGTTTTGACACCTCAACCAATTTAACCTGGCATCACCAACACACATTAGTGACGAAGGCATTAAAGAGCCAAGCCATATATAGATTAACATAAGCTAGTTTCGTCCACCACCTCAAAGACTATGGTTATCGACACATCAATCTGGCATACAACAAATGAAACCAACAAATCACACATTCTTACTATTTTTCAGGAAAATTTGATAGGATTTAGACGCAAAGAAATCACAAAGTCAACATGATAGAACGATGTAAATTTGTAATGTGTTATCAGCAATTTGAAACAATATGCATGCGGCAGCCTCTTAACACTAGGAGGATGCTCTCGCAGAAACCCTGCATAAGTTCAAAAATAATACGTGTGCACATTGTGTATGTATGCATGCAAAATATATGTTTCTACAAATGCACGTGCGCACAACAACGTACAATTTTGCTAGGTTATCCGAAAAGAACTGCATTTGGAATTCGGTCAGAATCCAGTTGTTCAAGGGTGAAGCTAATCTAGCTGCAATATTCAAGAAACATCAGAGAAGGCAGGAAAACACAGGAACCTGTCTGTCTTGCGGTATATTGGCCTTGTGCTTTGCCATGGCAACAGCTGTGGAGAACCCACCAATAGCATCAACCAATCCTCGAGAGGCTGCATCTTTGCCACTCCAGACCCGTCCTTGTGCAACTTCCTCCATTCGGTCCACCTATTTACAAATGATATTTTCAAGATGCCAACATAGGAAAAAAATATAAAATTTATCAAGAAAAAACTATGAATTGCAACATCTTACGGTCATCGACCGTGAAAAAGCTGCTTTATCTCGAAATAGCCGATAAGCATTTTGTGCAGACTTCTCAAAGAGTTCTGCTTCATCTGGCCTATAAAATTAAAAAAAGAATCAAATTTTAAATGACATGAAGAAAGACACTGCCTGGAGAGTGAATCAATACTACTCTGAAGCTAAGAATATCCTTACCCTGAATAACAAGTTCAGAATTATGGATTCTCCGTATTGTGTTGGTAATAAAAAAAATTTATCAATTGGCAGTTGCAAAAATCAGGTAATAAACTCTTCCATCTAGCTGGCATATTCGAAGCTAAATAAGACTCCACCAATATGGAAATTTATTGATGGCCCTAATTTAAGACATTGCATCACTTCTAAAGCAAAAGTCCATTTTTGAGATAAGAAAAGTCAAAACTAGACTGCTGGTCAACCATAAGGTTCATGGAACTCTTAAATACTCTGAATGGTTTACTGATGAGAAGGTGATATCTGTTCTCTTGTTCAAGTTAGCAAAGAATAGCTACCAACATATCTTTGTATTGAATATGGTGGAAACTTATGCACACATAAACATGATTCAATTTGAATCACGATTCTGCCTACCTCAACAAACTGATTGCTTTAGTAATTTAGCTTAAACAGTATTTGACTCTGATCTTTGGCAAACTAAAGTGGCCCAACATCAATTGCACATTCATGAAAAACCCATACCAAGTGACCATGCTAGCTGGGAGACAACATCACAGAAAGTTATTGGATATGCTCTGAGATGCAGCTAAGAAATTTTCTCCAAGAAAGTACAGATATTTACCTAAAAGGACGCTGATCAGCAGCATTAAGCTCGGCATATTTCCCCCTTGAAATGATCTCCTTATTGAATCCAATCCTTTCATATAGTTTGTTTAAGCTAAATCTCCCTGTAATGAATCAGAATATAATAACTTAGAAAACAAAAGGCACTGGCCACATTAATAAGAGGACACTACTACAAGTAGAATTAGCATTTTACTTAACATGTGATCTAGCAGTGAGAACTAACCATGTCATGCAAAGTGCAAACTATTAAATTCATTATAATATAACTGAAAACAAACCAATTAAAACTAACAAGGGCATATGGAGAGATTGGAAAAGGCCGACGTGAGCAAAAAACAAGCTTTGCTTCAGTAACTAGCAATTTCCATATCTAGGTTTGAGAACCTTGATCTAAATTTTCCCGTAATACATCACATGAACAATTCAAACGGTGGCGAAAACCAATGGTGCTTCACTGATTTTAGTACCACATCTGGGCTCTCTGTGAGTGCTACCTTGTATTATGACCTCAATGTGGAGAAATATGCCAGATTTTTCCAATATAAAACAAAGAAGCAGAGAATACTGATAGAAATTATCAGAGATTGTGTTAAAGGAAAATTCTTCAAGGAAGGCAAAGGATAGTATTATAAATAGATCCATTTGTCAAGAACCGAGACTGATGGAGACTGTTCAATGCTGATTTGTTTGCAACAAAATAGATGTCGGGGCTAAAACTGACAATGTGTTTGCTGAGTTTCCCTGTAAATTTGTTTTCTGTTAAAGTCTCTGTGTTGGTATATCTTGTTACCATGTTAAAGTGACAAATAGTGGACACAGCAAGTGCATTACTTGCTGTGTGATGTGAGGTTTTTGCATGTGTTGAGTGTAATTGTGTTGTATTTGCTGCGACAGCGAGATCTAGGACAAATTTGATTGCCATTAAAAAAATGTCTGCTCAGGTGAGTGAATTTGCTCTTTGGGTTAACTTATGTCAATCAGTTCAACTAGAATATGGAAGGGTCAAGTTGAAGTTCACAACCAGGACTGGACAAGTCAAAATAGTTCATGCAACATGAAAATAAGTTAATGTCATTCAAGTTACTGTTGGACTAGATCAACCAAAAATAGGAGAGAAGAAAATCTGGGTAAAAGAAATCATATAATCAAGATTTTAGGTTCCCAGAGTTGTATAAGTTTCTCTAGCGTAGTTGGTCATAGTATCAGCAAAGTGTGATCTCTATTTATCTTACCTTCTTTATTGCAGATAATCTTTCTAACCCTAAGACCTAAACTCTCCAGTAATCAACTCAATACCATCATCACCATGACCACTTCCATCTGCATGCTCCTATTATTTTAGTTACCATCATATTGCTAAATTTCAAAAACAATATTTTGGGTTGATGAACCCAATGAATTAGGTATGAACTACATATCCTAGTTATATGACAAATGAATAAGGTTGAAGAATAAATTTATGCTGACCAAAAGTGTACCCAACTCAAACATTTGGACTTGAATTTTAGGTACCAGACAATCAATTTTCAGCAAACCCTGCCTGTTTTGGCTAAAAACCAGTAGATTTCAACTGAAAACTGATTGAATATAAGTAATCACAAGGTGCTAGTATGCTAACCCAGTATCTTGCATTCATGACTTGTAGTATCCACATATATCCTTCAACAAAAATATTTATTAGGATGTACATATGCGATCACAGCCACAACACTTTTAGTTCTACCAAATAAGAAAATTGTACTTCTCTAATTACTCATTAGGTTTCGTAACAGTTACCAGAAAACCAGACCACCATAATAATAGTTATTATGTCAGACAATTTTTGTGAAAAATCATGAGTGATGATTGCTTGTTCTAAATGAATTGTCTATGGCATAAAGGAGAAGCACATGCAATCTTAATACTGCTGTAGAATCTTAACTCCATATAACAATAAGTATATCAACCCAATTGAATCACCTGTGACAACTCCAATGGAACCAGTCAAGGTAAGTTTCTCAGCTACAATGGCTTCTGCTGCCATAGCCATGTAGTATCCTCCACTTGCAGCAACGTCAGACATTGATGCAATTACAGGTTTAGAGGCAGCGAGAAGCCTTATCTCCCTCCACATTCTGCATAGGGTATCCAACAAATATTAGGTTGCAACAAAAACAAGTAAAATATTATACAAAAAGGAACAGATTTAAACATAAAAAAGAGTATGATTTTGATATACGCAAATTATAGTACCAAATCAAGGCAGCAGTAAGAAGGAAGAGGAAATATATCATTTGAACATAAATGGTGTTCTTGCATGTCATAAGTATAGATTGATCATCTATACACAACACATGAGCACATGCAGCTATAGTCATTAATATACATAAGATGAATTGCCACAGCCTCCAAATTCTATTTCAAGGTATTAATCTCACCAGATTCAAACTTCTTTTGGCACTTCTACCAAGTATAGTGACATGAGGCCAGCATCAAATTATCCAGTAAGAACAAATGTAATTATAGAATGACCACCAGCCCTTCTAGCTTGGGCAGTAAAGGCATCTGAGACCCTTTCAAGGGGTAGACGATTCGAATCCCCTTCTGGAACATGTCTAATTTCTTCGGCCCTTGGCGGTGGATGACTACCACTTGTGGGGCTTGTATGTGCCACGTGTGATGCAATAAAGTTAAAATTACCACTAGGAAAAGCAATCCTTTTTTTCGCTTTTGCCAATTAAATGGCATCATGGATTTTATGTAGGCATTTTAGGATAAATTGCAAATACATAGGTACCATTTACTTGATTTAGCTTGTTTTCCAGCACAGCTCCTTGCATTCCATTAATTTTTCCATAACTTGCAGAGGATCTGCTAGTACAGGAAGATATGACAAGGAGTTATTCATTTTCATATTATAGTCAAGTCCTGAAATTAATGAATCACTTAGATGAAGAATCCATGGATAGATCAACTGCAGCATTACATCAATGAATCCCAGCACTTCTGCCAATTAAAATTGCTCACCTATAGTTATGGAAAACATTACAGAAGATAGTGGAATTAAATTCATTCTTCAATTCTTAGCATGAAATCATATGAAATATATATATACACGCACACACACACACAAACACACAATTTTAGGACTCGCTGATTTTGTTTGTGTAGAAAGATGCTCAATAACTTCCTAAAGGTTGGATTAATTTAATATTAATTTAATATGTAGATATAATTATTTTATTGGGCCAATCCTACTTACTTTTTTATCCAAAAGAAAAGGAATAAAAAAAGTAGTTGGAATTGTATATTTCGAAATTATCGTAAGAAATATATTATCAGAAACTTTTATTTACTTAACAACTAGGATTTGGAAGACTAAGATTTGACTAAAACCTACAAAGTCTGTAATAACAAAAAATGAAAACTTTCTGACTGTGTATGCACTTCCAGGTTTCCTGTAAAATTTATCAAGGTCAAGGCATATGTAGCACTTACAGGTCAGAAGCAAGAGCATCACCACCAGGGCTATCAATACGCAGAATAACAGCCTTATACCTTTCTGACTCTGCAGCAAAAAGAATTACTCGATTTCAGTTCAAAGCTTTAACAAAAACTTTCAAGAACTCCAGAATAAAATTTTAAATAAAAAAAATTAGACTAACTTCTCAGAGCAGTGAGAATTGATATTCAGCATGCAATGTTTAGCAAGTTGCAAACAGAGTTCATGTTGCATGATACAAGGAAAACACAGCAAACATATATGTTGAGCCAAAAGTGTTTCTTCACCTGCTCCAGATTCTACTTGGAAGAATTCATGTCGACAGTAACTTGGGTGTTTGACTGCATCAAGTATTTAGACATCAAACTCTTGTTATATAGAGTTTATTAAGAAAAGATTTGTAACTGTTTCCACCACAATGAGGTCAGAAACAGAACCTTGCCATTTATAAATCTTTGTAAGATCACTCGGTGCATAAAGCTCCCACCAATGTGGGGTCTAGAAAGGGTCATTCTGCACAGGTTTACCTTTGCAAAAATAAAAATTATTTCAGTGATTTGAATCTTAGTCACTTGTCTAAATAATGTGGAAAATACTTGGGTTGTGCTGGAATATTTCAAAGAACCCAACAGCACATTGGGGGCCTTTTGAGTAGTTGGCTGAGGACTCTCTTTAAATCCAAGGACTGCAATATTGTATGGGGATGCTATTCTACACGCTGATTGGTATGGGTGTACAGTGTGTCAGTACACCGGTACGTGACGAAGACTCGAAGAGAAAGAAGAAGGAGAAGATGAAGGAAGAGGTGCAGTGGAGGAAGAGGAGGAGAAGGGAGGAGGAAGAGGAAGGAAGGAAGACGAGGCGGTGCAGAAGAGGAGGAAGAAGGAGGAAGAGGAAGGAAGATAGTGACTCTTCTCCCCTTTCTTAAGGAGTAGGAGAAGGCTTTGGAACGTCCTTCTACACTCCTATTACAACTAGGATTGATCCAGATTCTAGCTTCTTGAGTGGGACGTTTGCTTCATTCTTCTGCACCAAGTAGGATTCATGCGACAAGGCCACCTCCTTGCTGGTCTTCGGCTAGAACACATTAATAGGCTGAAACAAGCTAAGATCTTCCCTGGGCTGAAACATATTGTTTGAAGTGTGTTTACATGAAACAAATTTGAGTATGTTGCCTTGAGGGGGTTCGGCCTTTATGTGAGCATTTGCAATGGCCTGTAGATGATTGAGGTGGAATAGTCCCTGGACTGATGCTAAGCTGAGGTTGGGTCACATCATGACATGACTGTTATTGTCGAGCCATTAGATTCCATTTATTGTGTCAATCATGTTACTCTTGTGTTGATGGTATTTCAAAGAAAAGCAGCTGATGCTGGTAGACCACAAGTATGTTATCAATTGTGGAGTTATGTGGTTGTTCGGTGTAAAATTGAATGCATAGACTAATTTTGGTTAATGAGCTTCCTAATTTTCCTTATTTTGTATCTTATTTTTACAAAATTGGCTGAAAATCCACTCAAAGTTCAAGCTACCCACCCGTAATCCCAGTTCAAAATTCCATGATTCTGAACAGTTCCCTTGAATTTCAGAGCTTTACCATAACCAGATTTCAACTGAAAAAAAGGTCAGCTTTTACCAGAGTGAACTGAACTAACCAAATTCTACCACCAAA
Organism: Musa troglodytarum; assembly: GCA_023547065.1. NCBI lineage: Eukaryota > Viridiplantae > Streptophyta > Magnoliopsida > Zingiberales > Musaceae > Musa > Musa troglodytarum. Next base: position 40,244,624 of record CP097510.1, on the reverse strand, counting down.
GTAAGTTTCAAAGTGATCCCTGTTAACAAAGTATTAATTTCAGAAGAAACAACAAACTATATTTTAATCCCAACAGGTGAAACTAAGGTTTATATTCTTAAACATCTTTATTGACTAAATAGTATACAGTATACCACTTATGCAAAGTAGAGAGGAAACGCCAACAGATGGCAAATATAAAGACACCCTATTTTGAGTTTAAATAGGATAGTGAACATGTACATATGCAACATACAAGAGACCCAATAAATTATATACTTATTGAACAAGTGCAATGTTCTAGAAACAATTGGAAGAATGAGCATCTTGGCGGTTCAATACTTGGCAAAGTTATATATTGATAGCAGATTAAGACATAATAGTTTTGACCCAAAAGCCAAAAATATATTTGGTTGAATTGTTGAACGAACCTCTAATACTGCGAATCTTCTCAATCAGTTGCTCACTGATGATGCCAGAGCCAGAGACGCTCAATGGACTACGAGTGCGACTTATGCTTCCGGAGGCTCTGATTATGGCAATTTGATCTTTACCTCCTTGCAACCCAAGGGTCCATTTTCTTACATTAGAGTATTTACTGTTGAAAAGACAACAAAAATTTAGCATCTCATCACTCTCCTACTATCAGCAACATCTTAAAGAAGAAATTTGTATTACTTATTTTCAATGTTGCTACAATAAATCAAGAAATATCTTTTTAACCTTGTTAAATTGGAAGATCAAGCTGTCACACTTGAGAAAAAAACAAGATAAAGCTTGAAGATCAAGCAAATGCACTCAGATGTACAGATGACAGTCTAGGAGTTTATCTTCAAGATGAACCAACTGGAAGTTGCAAATTCAGCAATAACAAGCATCGACTTTCTACAAATGATGCATCAATTCATACTTAAGAAAACACCAAATGAGGTTTAGTTTGGCATGTCAGATTAAATTCAGTTATGTAGCTTCATTTCCAAGTAACAAAGAAATAATGAAACATCAAGAAAATATCGATAAGGCTTATTTTTATGGACCCTTGAGTTATTCACTTATTCTTCACCATCAACTTCACGATTTTCTTAAGAAAAAGGATTGAAAGGTACCATGTACATCATATTAAAGCATTTACTTTTTGATTGAAACCTAACATTTTAAAATCTAACCATCTTGGATATCTTAGAATCTAAGATATTCAAATTTTATGTTTTATTCCTAAATTTCTTTGGATTGCATACTGAGATAAGATTTGAAATCCGAGTAAAACTAACACACTAGTTGTGTTATTTTGGACCCACGCAAACTGCATTGATATAATTCAAGGGTAACTGACTAAATCCTACTGAAGGATTACACTATATGGCATATAAAGGTAACATAGAAAATGAACCATAATCTAGCTGGATTAATGACTCACTCAAACAAGTGTGCATTATCAGTTTTCAAAATGATCGAGGGTTTTCATGGTCATCAAAAGCAATTTTTCAGATCAAGCTCACAACTAAATGCAATCCCCTCTGCAACACATTTTAACGATTTTCTAAGATGTTGGTCACCTGTAATCAACCATGAAAAGATCTTTCTTATCCTTTTGACCCAGTCTTGCTTTTAGCATTGATCTAACCTGCAGTTCACAATAGCAGTTCATGCAAGCCAGTTATTATTTGGAAAAGAAAATGACCTAAAAAGGGCACTGAGAAGATAAAAAGACCATACTTCAATATCTGATTGAGTTAAACCACATTCTACTTCATATAACTAGGAGTCCTGTAGTTACCATGTGAACAACTACAATTAAAAAAATGATGTTCCTTAAGATAGATGCATCTATATCTTTAAATAAAATGATAATGGTTTTTCAGTACATCTACTAAATGCTAGTTTTAGGATTCGCCGTGCCGACCTGTACCAGGCAGTATGGGTGGCACGCACTGATCCAATAGGAGACCAGCACGCAAACCACCCTGTACAAGGCAGTCTATAACAGGGGACCCGTATCGCTCGATACGAGGTCTGTACTGGTTGGAACGATCGAAATTTGACCGTTACTGACCTATATTGGTAAAAAACGATCGAATTTTGATCGATACCGATCAATGACTAGGATTTGTTGAATTCAAATGGTCCATTTGATCGTTGGAACTAGATCTAAGAGTTACACCCTCATTTGGCCATTTAAGGGTGGTGCATGGACCGAAGAGTAGTAATTTACACATACCACTCAAGATTCAGGTCATGGAGTTTGACGAGATATTAGTTAAGTTTACACACAGAAAGAAAAAAAAAAGACAGTGGATGATTTTAAGTAGATGTGATAGAGCCTACACGATGTAGACACAGAGCGGAGCTCATCATATTTATGGTCATCGTATTATGAAGAATCTTACGACCAACAACAGTACGATGATAGTTGGCCATTCTTCTTCGAGCACCAATACAGTGATCGATCTTATGATACGAAGCAACAAATCAATGACGAAAGTAGAAATTCCGACATTCTCCAACCTCAGGAGCAACCTCGGACACGTGTGGTTCACCATGATTAAACTACAACCATCACCATATTGATGCACTAATGACGTATGGTGCATCAATATACTATGTCATGAGATCAATTTCAGGATTGGATTCGACAAATATATCAAATTGATAGATCGAGGATCCTGATCCATCACCCATAGAGTCTCGTCGTTCTTTTTGGTGGTAGAACCAAGTATATCCATCAATCGATTACTTGATTCATTTAAATCTTAAAATTTAAGTTATTTAATAAATAATATAACAATTCAAATCATTTCTTTGTAGATAATTTAATATCAACAGAAGGACGGTCTAGAATGTATTATAAAACTACTCCTCAAAGTCTAAAAAAGATGTCACAATTCTTTCCTAATTTAGATTATTTTTACTAACATCATACTAAATTTATATGTATTTCTAACTTAAAAACCCTAATCTAGTTTTTTTTTCTATTTTTCAAGAATTTTTGGAGCTATTTTTGGCTTCTTTTTTTTTTTCATGTTGTCAGCATGTCCCATCATACTGACACACAGTATGTTAGTACAAAGCGGTACATATCATACCATCAATTGATCGATATATTGATACAGACCAATAAGGCGAACCCCGGCTAGTTTTAGTTTTAAACAAGATATTAGAGGATTTTAAAAGTCGGTAAGGCTAAATTAAGATACATAAACAAAACATAAAAAATCTTACAAGTACCATTTAAAGCTAATCTTTTGAAATAAACAATGTTACCAAAAGATATTTCCTATGTTCTACACATCCCAATCAATGGAATAGGCAGAAATTTGCACCTCATCATCATACAATATATTTGTTATATACCCTTCTTCTTTAAGTCTTTCAACTTGGTAAACTCCTGTATTTAGAAAATCCTCAATTTCTTCCCTTTTCTTTCCTGAAATAAAGCAGATTCAAAATTCCAAAAGAGTGATTTTTAAATTTCAAATCAATAATTAATAAAATAGCTAAAAAGTACCTTGAGTTGAAGAAATTGTTTCGAGCCAATTTTCATAAATATTATCAAGCAAAGTAGTAAGCATTTCACAAACTTCTTTTGACATGCTTTTACGAGAAAGTTGGTCTCCAGCACTTTTATATCTACCAATGCGCTGAATTTCAGGCTGAATTCCTACTTTCTCAAGAACACCTAGGAAAAAAATGCGGAATACAATCAAGCTATAATTTTGATTTTAGCAGTTTCACATCAGAATGTCATTTGAAAATATAAAAACGTTTATTAATTACATTAAAACATAACAGCTGCTTGTTCAGTTTAAGCAATATGTTATGATTGTGTCATTTTAATGACTAGTTTAGAAACATTATCCTTTTCAAAGAACACTTCCATCAAACATTATACGGTAGTACAAAAGACTCGAAAAAGAAATTCTGGGAGGGCAAAATGGATGAGAAGCACAGAGAAAAGTAGTACACAAACTATGTAGATACATCAAGGACAGAAGGGCAACAAGCAGCATCATAGAATTGACACCAACTATATCCTGAAAAGGTTGCAAATTTCCATCACTACTCTTAATATACACCCATCATCCAAAAGACAAGGACACGTTGAAGTTTTAGGGCTAGAAAAATGATTTCCCCCGACAACTCTTTCCTTTTTATGATTCATAGCTTCTAACAAGAGATTAAACAAATAAACTTTAGATTCGAATTAGGAGATGTAACAAGAGAAGCATAAAACCAATTTGATCTGATTGCAAAAAACCCCTATAGAAAGCATACATGGGGGACCCTCCAGTCCATTTCCACATGATGCTTCATAGTAATTTATTGATACAATTGAAAGAGAAAAGACTCAACTCTTCCTAGCTAATTCTCTTAATGTTCACTTCCTTATGTTTGTCCCCCTCTTTACCCTTTAACTTGTCCACTGCTTATATTGTGGCAGTTGACACATGTAGTGCAAAATCCAGAAGGTTAAGAAAAGCTAAACCTCTAAAATCAAGAATGGGAACAACCAAAGCCACATAAAAGAGAGGTAGATATATACCATCGAAAAGAAATTAACAAAATCAGAAAATCTAATGTCACAACTCACCTAAAATTGGATAAAATAAAAAATGAAACTCCTAAAACAGTCATCCTTGGACATCTTGGTTATTTATTTATTACTAGATGACAACCTTCAATATCAAAATCCTCCAATGATACACATTCCAAGCTGAGTAGTTTCATCAATTTTTTTATCTACTAACAACAGTCAAGAAAAAAGTTAAACATGAGAACCTTAAGGAACAACAAATAGTCAAATCACCTTCTGAAACCAAAACAACTATTTTCTGCAGCTACCAGCTAAAAGTAGGAAGTATATGACATATGAACATATCTATGGTCATAAAACTTCAGAATATTTTTAGCAAATTGTCTCTCATTTCATGCAGCATATAGTTGTTGAACAAGACAAACTTACCCCCAAGGAATGATGATTGAACAGTCAAACCATAGAGTGCAACATAAGCACTAGGGGGGACATAGACTTCTCCACAAGCACATGCAAGGTAGTACTCTTTCTCACCACAGATGGTAACATAGCTCACAATGAACTTACCTACAAAGAATCAAATTTACTTTACAGGAAAAGTATCAAAATGAATTCCATTTAACAATTATCTCACATAAAAAATCTCGTTGTTCAATATGAATAAAAAGGTTTACCAAATAAATAAAGGTAGCCAACCCTTAGTGAATGAATAAACATCTTTCAACAGAGGAATTAAATGATTGAAGCATACTCAAATCAGTAAACAATGCACCCAAATTATGCTCATGAGGGCAAGGTTTTAAATACAAATCCTGTACCAGTTTATGGTATCGATATAACGGGCAACAAACTGCTGGACCCCCAGTATTATTGAATAAAATACAAAACGAATACCATATGTCCTCAAGTACTAACATTGAGCTACAAATTTCAATAACAGTATCTGATCAGACTAATAAATGCCAATCAACCGGTATTTAGAACTTTGCACGAGATATGTCACTCAAGATCATTATCTCCTAAATCAAAAGCATTTAAGATTGTTATACCAGTTAGATCATTAACTCTTATATCAAAAGCATTTTAGAGCATCATACTAGTTTACACTTATCATGTAATTCGGAAACAACTTGTCTTCATCTATCTCAACTGAAAGATGCATCCATCCGTCATTGTAAAACATTATTTGTTATGAAAACCCTCATTTATGCATTTTCAGGAAAATCATAATGGCATTTTTATAATTTTTGCACACATAGCACTGGCAGTAGACCTATGCTAGCACTGGTACCTGCTTCTACAGGTTATCATGCTAGCATGGATTTTTTTCATGCATTTCATGGCTGCTGCAAGTATTTTGACATTGTTTTCTTTGTTACAATTCTTTACTGCCACTTTGGATCTGACCTTCATCTTTTCTTCAAATCTAAGCCAAATTATTGTCATTCATATAATGCATATAAATTCAAATATTTATACAGCCCCTTATTGTCCTTTGCAAGTAAAAAAAAAAAGCAAGAGGATCCTCTGATGTAGAGTTGCATTGACAGAAAGTCAAGAAGGGACCTCTTTTATATTCCCATTCTCATAATTGGTAACTGTTCTCCAATTTTTTTAAGGAGAATCTATCATAAATTTGACTTTTCTCCTTTTGTTCATGATTTTGCTATTCTTAATAACCTTAGCACCAAGTAATAATACTGCACTTGGTTTATCAATTTTCCAAAGGGCAATGGTTGACCCTCTAAATTTGATATAATTTGAGGTTCTCCTTTTGATTTACCTTTTTTTTTTAAATATCTTTTGCCATGAATAGTGATCTGCAATGTAAAGATGTGCCATATTCATAATCACACAATTCCAGTTCTACTATGGTACCATGTAAGATGTTAGTGGCTGGGGTTCCACAGAGAAATTGAACAAGTCCGTTCAGATTTTGATATCATAGCTAATTTTCTCCTAAGAATAATTCAGTTCTCTTAAGTTTTGAGGAGTGACATATATAATTTAAGTTATTACAGAGAATCATGCTACCCTCTCCAACAGGAGCTTCAATGAGTCCTTTCACCATAAAATGGTAGATCAAACCAAACAACCTAGAGGTTGCAACCTCCAAGAACCAATTACCGAAAGTAACCTCAGTTATCCTTTTCCTGTTAGTCTTCATAAATACCCAAGCATAACTTTGTCAGAGGTAACAGTATTCCTATGTTCATCTGGAAGCATGAGGCACATGTTTGTCTTCTTTCTTGATCTAACAATTCACTACTGCATGGTTCTTATTTACTAATCATGGTTAAGTGATAAACTCAAGTGTCTAAAGTGACGATAAAGGAAGGTAAGAATAATAAGAACAAATGAAAGGATTTAACTTTCAGGAAGGGAATGGAAGGCAGGTGAAGGGACCCGGTTATTGTTCTGTTCTTTATCAGTTCATTTGAAAAAAATGGAACAATAGGTTGTTTAATTTTATTACATGTAACCTGCTTCAATCATTAAGAGAATCCTTCCATAGTTTACCAGCTTCAAAGGGAATCCAGCCTCTCCATTGAGTGATTTTGTATGCCTTTGTCAGCCAGATATTGTTAAATCTTTTGTAGCTCTTCCTTTTCTTTTCTTTTTTTTTTTGTATTTTCTTATATTCCTTATCCTTCTTTCGTTTTTTGAACTCATTTAACTTATTTGTAATCTTGCTGATTTGCCTCAGGACCTCAAGAACAAAAGAGGTGGATAGACTTGGTTCTTTAGACCTCAAGAACAAAAAGGTAAAGCTAATATGTGAATCGAGAGAGCACAAAAGAAACTGCTGAACCATGTGATAAGAATTACGAGTACACCAGCCTTGGACTGGCCTGAAGCATTGTAACACTGACATGCCATGTCACTGAAAAGTCCAGAGGTGTATTCAAAATAAAGGAACATGCATCCCTTTACTGGATGTTATCTTGCGCACACACCAAACAGCTGGCATTTGGCATGTCAATCCCGAGTGCAGATTATGATTAGTATGCATAAAGATATTTTCTAATAAATACAAGGAATTTTCAAGTGCATCTTATTTAAGAGATACACAGATAAAATCACCCACACGCATACACAAATAATGAGATTCTGAGTGTTTTTGGGAAAATCATCTACAAGCAAATCAAATCAATGTCATTTTATAAAACTCTTAAAAATATTTCATCACCTTACTATCAATGACATTATTTATAAGAAAACTTACTTAACAAGATTTATAAAACTTTAGTTCAGTTAATTTATCTGTACCTGACTTCTTGAAATACTGTATATGTCGTCGTATTTCATCAATTTTGGCCCATCCACAGCTAAGTGGTTCGATTTCAAGATAAATTCCAGAAACACGAGGGTCATATGCTGCTTTTATAAAATTTTCACAAATTTGAGGTAGAGATAACCCAGAAGAGAAGCGTGTTTTTAACTGATCAGATATCTGCACCACAAAAATATATTGTTACGGTGCATTCATATCAGAAAAGATCCATTTAAGTATTAATACCCAATTTATCATTCAAGATTAAGGGTTTATTTTCATATCAGAACATCATCCTTTTATAAGTTTTCGTGGACAACTATGTTGTATAAAGGCATACCACCAAGGCACCAATGACAAGATTTGATGATATTCTACTCTTTTCTGTATCAACTGGAAGACATTGCACAAAATAAAGCACAGAAAACCATGTTCTGAATGTAAAACATTTTAAGGCCCCTAGATCTGCCTAGTAAAGACACTAGAGAATACAAAAGAGTACTTGCTCATGGAAACATTTCTTGAATTTTTTTAGCCTGAAAATATGCACTTTTGTGCTAAATGCACAACCTCACTTATATGGATGTCCCAAATTTCATTCATTAATTAAATGCTAACCATCCTGTCCTACTTCTTCTGAACCTTTGCACTAAATTACAATCCATCATAGCTTTCCACTTTCAATCATTTGGCATGCTGATTACTCAGGCACGGTAGCATATGGACCTTAATAAGAGGCTGGCAACATTCTGCAGAACACTCAGTTTAATGGTTTGTGGTGATGCAGGTTGATGCATAAGATAACTTATCCATATATGTTACTGTTATGGCATTCACTAGCAAGTACTATTATTTGCAAAATCATTTTTCAATCTCAAAGACACGAATTAATGCCATCTTATGTATCCAAGAAGCACACGTTGGCTGTGATACCCAGGCTGTTAAATAGACTAGCATGATGTGACATGACTGTATAATACATGGACCAAGGATGTGCATGGACAAATCCTCAGCATGGACATGATATGGCATAGCATAGTGAACTGAGAATAATAGAAATGAGTACATGCTTGTCATGATTGATGTCAATTGTTGCTCAGATAGTCCATGGCAAGCCATGGAAAGGTACTGACTTATCAGGCTGAGTGATAGTATTTATTTTCAATATTATTTTGTTGTACAGCTGAAAATTACTGAAAACATATAATGGGGATTGAACACCGAACAAGTGATATCTCTTTGATAACTTCATGTTTCAAAGGCAAAACATAACTTATGTCTCAGTATTGTCATGTATAAGAATGCGGAGCAATGATCTTAATGAAATAGTGGGATTTCCAGTTTTACGAGTGGTTTCAAGTCTCCTGTCCTTCCTTTTATTTAATATGCATATCATAAGTCAGGAAGAGGCTATAGTCTATGCAGAGGAATTCAACCATCATCATATACAATAATCAATTATGTTTGCATATCAATAATTGTCTAGAAACTCTTCTGAAATTCAAACTATATATCGTAAAAACGGAAACTAACTTGCTATAATGGTTGTAGAAGATGATGTTCATGACTGTCAATTGCCTTAATTCAGGAAAAATGCATTAGCTGAGGGATAAGGTAGCTACATGGTAGTTTTTCTCCCTTAAAACACTGAGCTGGCTAGGATGTCAATCAAAAGGGTCAAAGAGTGAGCAGAGGGATACTTTGCCAAATGAAAAGGAAAACACCTATGTTCGTTGGAGTGAACTCTAGTGGGAATTGTACATACCTGACTTATTCAAGTAAGGAGAGGCAAGCATCATTGGCTGTCACATCACATCATCAACAACATTGACCATGGTGACTTGGTCTCTATGCCAAGTCATAATGAAAATCAACTAATAGTGGCTCATCCTTGCAAGTTGCAACTTTTAAGATCTCAAGTGAAACAAATCCCTATCGTGTACTAATAATCCCTGACTGATCCTATAACACACATAACTTCTAAACTTACCGAGTAATTGAAATTCACAAACTTACTAGCAATTCCTGTTCCTAATAATTAGAATTCAATTACCATATCTGGAGGAATTGAGTCCCTCATTTGGGTTTAAGGATTTCAATTTTCATTTGGTAGAGTTGTCAGAAAAAGTCTTAAGATAACAGAAATATTTTTAATTAAATATTAAGATCAGACTACTCGGTTACCTTTCTTTATGTTCTCCCTCCCTCTAACTAAGTGAAATATTTATTTATCTTTCTGTATTTCTTTATATATTAACTCTTTATCTTTACTTGTGTGTGTATATATAGATATATATATATATATACAATTTTATCATTGTCTTATTTTTTATCGATGTACTATAAAGATTGAGATCATTAAATCATATACTAAATAATATATAGAAACATTTCATACTAATGTTTGTATTGAAAATTATTAGTCATTTCATATTATAATGAAGAAACAGCAGTGTCCCTCCTAGTTAACCAATTGTGCATCAGTAGATGAATACAAGCTATTTCACAAACCTAGCTTTGACACGCCCTTGCTTGACGCACTGGTGCCAAGTGCAGTCAATTCCAATATTTTCTTGAGAGAAAATCGATCCCTAATTGGCAAACCTAATACTGATTACACGTCGTGACTATTCTTTTCGTCAATGAGCAACACGTAGACCAATCTTTTTGCTTCTAAGAAAGTATATGCATCAATCTTAAGCTGCTACCAAACCCTAGACACGTACTCCGCGAAAAGAGAAAGAGAAAGCAAAACAAGGTCAGCAAATCAACAACGCCAAGAGAAGAAAAGAAAGAAAGCAGAGATAGACCTGGCCGCGGAGTCTCATCGAGAGAACGCTCCCTTTCTTGACGCGCTCCCAGGGAAGAGCAAAGAGCATCCTCACCTTAACGACGAAGAGCCTCCACCAATCGAACTCCTCCATCTCAAACTCCCCAGTCGGGTACTCCTGTCCAACTCCTCCATCCGCACCGACCTCCCGCACGGCCCCATCGGAACCCACACCAGGAGCTGAATTGCTCGGAGGCGTCCCGCCGTCCCCCACATTCTTGGACTCCTCTGCATCCTCCTCCTCATTGGTCTTCGCGGCGGAAGACTCGAGCGCCCGGAAGTGGAATCCACCGCGGCGAGGGTTGGATGGCAGCAGGGAGGAGGAGGAGGAGGAGGAGAGGAGGAGGAGAGAAGTGGGCGGGGAGGCGAGGGAGGCGGAGAGATTGAGGAGAGATGAGAGAGGAGGTCTGTGAGAAGGGAAGAGGGCGGACAGCTTCTGGCGACCGCGGTGTGAGAAGCAGAGGCCATGGAATGGTGGAGGGCTGAAGAGAGCGTTGGACATAGTTTCTCTGGGCGGTCGAGTTTGGCTTCCTCCTCTCTTCCCCGGTTGGTTATACTTGCGCTCGAGAAGAGAGGAAAAGAGGAGGGGAGGCGACGGCCGAGTGGAAAGCAAAGCTTTCCGACGACAAGGTTGCTCTACGGCCACGTCATCCCAAAAAGCCGTTGTATATCTCGCTTTTGTTGGTGAGGCGATACTTCTGATACCCGTCCGTGGCATGAGCTGTGTGGTGGGACCAGTGTGGAACCCACCTGCGTGAATCACCCCCGAACAGGTTGGGCTGACGCCACACGAGAGACGATTTGTGGGGTCCAAGCGGGTGGTTCGTATCACACCAGTTCCCTGTGAAAGGCTGAACTGACGTGCGTCGGCTGCCATCATACAGTAGCACGAAATAGTTAATTATATGCTTATAAATATATATATATATATATACAAACATATACATATATATATATACATATACATATATATATACATACATATTTATACATATATATATATTAAGTACTTCTTTCATTGAATAATTTTGTACTTATTAAGTCAAGATATTCAGATCCAATCAAATTCTTTTTCTAAGTCAATCTCAAATCAAATTTTACTATTCTGAATCTTATAAAAACTATATTGGAGCACTCATAACAATAGTCTTACGATGCTTAAGTTTATAAGTTAGTCAAATAGGTTAGATAATTTTTAAGTTCAGATTATCTTAAGATATACTTGTTAACCATCTTGAAAGATATTACTTTGGAACGATACATTACTTGTGTTATGGGTATTAAATATGACGTGACATCCGGTCCTGGGTATTACACCCGGATGATGTCATCGCCCCTCCTGCGCTCTTTTACTCCCACATTTGATTACCCGACGTCGTTTCTTCTCTGTCTCGCCCCACGTACGCGTAGGGTTGACCACGGCACCGGCCTGCGAGGTCAGGTCCGTATACCACCCGCAGACGCAACCGGAAGCGCGCCATCCGTCCGACATATTTAAGGCGAAGGGGTGAGACAGGAAGGGAGGAGAGAAAAAAGGTGCATTATGAACTCTTTAATTATTTTTACCGGTTGGAATGGGAAAGGGAAGGAAGGTCGGGGAGCCTACGAGAGAGAGCCTGACTTGAGCGTCGGAGGGGTCGGGCGGAGCACCCTCCGACCTGCCTTCGTGCAGGTTCCGTTCCCTGCGACATCGGCGCACGCTACCCCTCGGGACCTAGTTCGAGCAGGAACCATCGACGAGCCCAAACCTTACCGAGACGACCCCCGGGTTCCCGGATTCTCCGCCGCACACCCGAGGGTCACGGTAAAAAGTTATTTGCACTAACAGATTGACACTAGAAGGAGGGCCCGTGTCGAAAGATTACCTGCTACGCCCTGAACGACACATGGACGAAAGGCCGCTCCTAGGAGGCACCCCAGCGGAAGCCCCACTTACCTCCGGACCCTGGAGGGACGATCCCGCCGCGATCGCAGAATGCTACTGGAGTTTATTCAATGACCCAGGACTCCACCCGCTAGGCAGGGTTCCTCTGCTTCCTCGCCACCGCGTGAGGCCTTTCGTGACCTATCCCAACAGTGTCCGAGCTCTAGTAAACACCGCCCGTGTCGCCGCCCCTCGTTGGCTTCGTGTGGAACGGGAGGGCCGAGCCACCGTGAGACCGGGACCCTCCTCGGGCTCATGAGGCGCCCCACTGGCACCATCTTCCCACCTTCCCACCCGGCCCCGAACGGAACCCGGTTCCTAAAACTGGGTATCTCGCCGAGCCCGAGGCGGTGTCTCTGATTCGATGGATTTCTTCCGCCAACTCCGCTCTATTTCCCAACGCCTAGATGAGGTACAAAGGGACGTCGAAGTCCAAAGAGGAGCAGAGGGAGGAGCCCCACTGAGTCCCCGTCACAATGGACATATCGGAATACCCGTGCCCTTTGAATTTTCGCCTCCTCCATCGACCTTTACGATGGAGTCCGCGATCCCGCGACCATGTTGCCGCTTCCGAGCTCGGGATGGCCCTATATGGAACTCCTGACGCTCGATGTGCCGAGCCGCCTCACCACGCTGAAAGGGCCCGCACGCGTTCGGTACAAAGACTTAAAAAGCTGGACGATAACGCTTCAAGCCGCCAAGGACTTCGAGCTACATTTTTTCGGCGCTCGCGTCCAAGCCTTCTCGCCGCGCCTCCCGGGTTTGAAGCAAAGGAGGATGAACCCTCTCCCACTTTGTGCGACGGTTTACTATGGAGGTACGAGGGTTATCTCGACGCCACCCGCTGTCGCTTGATGCAAAGCGTTATGATAGGTGCGAATTTCAAGGTTTTGTTGGTCCTCGTGGAGCAACCCCGTGTCTATCGCAAAAATGTTTCAAATGAGCGAGTCAAGATGTGGCGTCAAACTTGGATGTTTCGGGAAGAAGGGAAGAACGACCAAGGGAGCTGCTCGACGTCATCCCGAGCGTGAACGACGACTAGGCGCAGCCCCACACCGGACGCCAAAGTGGCATCCCACCAATACGCGCCCGTTGCCACCTTGAACGCGTCGCGGACGCAAATATTTCTCCAGATAAAGGAAAGGAGAATGCTCAAGCCTCCCCGCCCGATGAGGGTCCGGCGAGAGCTGGCTGACCATGCCCGATACTGCCGCTTCCATCGGCAAAACGGGCACGACACGGAGCAATGCCACGAGCTGAAGCGGCAAATTGAGGAGCTGATCTGAAGGGGACACTTAGACCAATACCTCCAGCGTCCGCGGGAACCCTCCCTGCATCCCGAAAGCCTGATTGAGCAACACATCGACGTAATTATAGGGGGGCCCGCCTCTGGAGGGCATAGCGCCTCGGGACGAAAACTTATGCCCGTCTTTGCATGGCGGGAACACCACCCTCCTCAGAGCAGAGATCACTTTCCCCTTAGGGGACTTGGGAGCCGGAGCATGATGTGTATTTGGTGGTGTCGGCGAATCGCCAATCTGCGCAGTCGGAAGGATCATGATCGACAACGGCGGCTCGGACATCGCTGCCGATGCCTTCTTGAAGTTGGGATTGCGAAGGAGGCCACGAAGACTCTGCACTCGGCGCTCACGGGTTCACCGTGACTCGATCTCGCCGCGGGGTGCGGTCACCCTACCGTTAACTCTCGGTGACTCTCCGAAGACAAAAACAATGTTGGTGACCTTTCTGGTGGTCGATCTCCCCACCGCGTACAACGCCATCCTGGGCCGGCCCACCCTCAACAGGTTAAGGGCGATTATATCTACATACCACCGGACCTTGAAGTTTCCGACCAACGCCGGAGTTGGGGAAGTCCGGGGAGATCCCCAGGAATCGAGCGGTGTTACTTGGCGATCTCCTGGGCAGAGAAAGAGGCCGAACGGCCCTCGAAGACCCGCGCGGGTCGCGACACCCGACCCAACGTCCCGAGCCGACGAAGCCGGCAATCAACATTCCGTTGCGGGATGACCGTCCCGACCGGACGGTCGGGATCGGTCCGGACCTAGACGATCAAGAGCAGGCTCAACTTATTAGCCTCCTCCAAGAAAACACCGACGTCTTTGCTTGGACAGTGGCCGACCTCCCGGGAATCGACCCGGAAGTTTCTCAACACCACTTGAGCATTTCCTCGACCGCTCGCCCGGTGAGACAAAGACCCCGGGCTCAAGCTCTTGAGTGCCAACAAGCTATGCAAATGGAGGTTGACCAGCTCTTGGTGTCCGGCTTCATTGAGGAAGTCAGGTACCCCCAATGGCTGTCCAATGTAGTCCTCTAAAAAAGCCTAATGGAAGCTGGAGGATGTGTGTCGACTACACTGATCTAAATCGTGCTTGCCCGAAAGACTACTTCCCCTTGCCTAGGATCGACCAGCTGGTCGACTCAACTCGGCCATGAGGGCATGCAGCTTCTCCTTCATGGATGCCTACTCCGGTTATAACCAGATCCGGATGGCACCAGAGGATCAGCAACACACGACCTTCCACACACCCCAAGGAGCTTATTTGTACAAGGTTATGCCGTTCGGATTAAAGAATGCTAGGGCTACTTACCAAAGGACGGTGAATAAGATGTTAAGCCCACGGATAGAGGCGAAACATGGAAGTCTATGTCGGCGACATGATTGTGAAAAAGTCGACAGAGCCGCACACCTTGATGACGAGAAAACCTTCGCTACGTTAAGGGGATATGGAATGCGCCTTAATCCAGCTAAGTGCGGTTTCGGCGTAACATCAGGGAAGTTCCTAGGATTCATCATACACGAGAGGGGAATTGATGCCAACCCGGAAAAGATCCAAGCTCTCGTCAACATGAGATCTCCAAGAATGATAAAGGAGCTTCAATGCCTTAACGGGAGGATAGCAACTTTGTCCCGGTTTTTGTTCCGGTCGGGAGATAAGTGTCTTCCTTTCTTCCGGGTCCTCAAAGATCCGAAGAACTTCCAGTGGGCGGCGGAATGCGAGGAAGCCTTCGCACGCCTGAAGCAGCACCTATCCGCACTCCCACGCCTTACCTCGGTGTCTATGCCGAAAAAACTTTGCCTCTACCTGGCGGCGTCTCGACACGCGGTGAGCTCAGTGCTGATAAAAGAAGCCTCCGAAAAATAGCATCCGGTTTATTACACCAGCCATGTCCTGCGTGGCGGGCGCTACCCCCCCATCGAAAGGTTGGCATTAGCGCTTATCCTGGCGGCTCGGAAGCTACGCCCCTATTTCCAGGCCCATACGATCGAGGTAATGACTGGCCAACCCCTGCGTCAAGTTCTTTCTAAGTTTGACGTGGCAGGGCGCCTCCTAAAATGGTCGGTGGAGCTATCCGAGTTCGACCTCCGCTATAAACCGAGAACGGCCATTAAAGCCTGTGCCCGCCGATTTCATCTCGGAGTTGACCCGGCCGAAGCGGAAGCGCGGAGCAAGTTTATCAAGGCCCAGGTCACTGCGTGGATGAGTCATCCGGCGAGGTGCGGGCGGGACTTATCCTAGAGGACCCCGAGGGACACTCTTTCGAGCGCACCCTCCGCTTCGGCTTCGAGGCCCCAAACAACGAGACGGAGTACGAAGCACTCTTGGCGAGCCTTCGCTTGGCGTGAGATGCGGTGAGGCGATCCATGTTCTCACGGACTCCCAGCCCGGTTGCCGAACAAGTCGGCGGAGAATATCGAGCGCGGGACACCATGTCAAAATACCTAACCGAGGTAAAAACCCGGACCTCCAACTTCTCGTTTCACTTTATCTAGAGTGCCGGGTCCCGAGCAGCGGGCGGACCAGCTCGAGTTAGCCTCGAGGCCGAACCCAAGGAACATCCGAGTCGAGGAACTCGCTGCCGGTCGGTGGCCACCATGGAGATAGGGGACCCCGGAGTCCCGACATCTCCACTTACGTGGACTCAGGAGATGCTGAGATACAAGTGCGAGGGGATCCTGCCTGAGGATGACATTAAGGCACGGTGGCTCCACCGAACCCAGGCGTGGTACTGCGAAATTGGCGACCGGCTCTACATAAGGTCGTTTTCTCATCCCCTGTTGCGATGCTTGGATCCCGACGAAGCGAAAATAATTCTCGCCGAAGTCCACAGCGGGACCTGCGGGGAGCATATGGGTGGCCGAACTTTAGCCTTCAAGATACTACGCCAAGGCTATTACTGGCCCACGTTGCACCGAGACGCCAAGGCTTTTGTGCGGCGGTGCAACACATGCCAGCGCCAAGCCCGCACCCCGCAGCTTCCCGCGGTCCCACTCACTTCCATGGATTGCGCCTGGCCCTTCGCGCAATGGGGGATGGACCTTTTGGGCCCATTCCCCCCGGCGTCCGGCCAGCGGAGATATATCATCGTGGGAATCGATTATTTCACCAAGTGGGTGGAAGCCGAGCCCCTGGCGACCATTACGGCCGGGCGGGTCGAACAGTTCGTATGGAAAAACATTGTGACCCGATTCGGCCTTCCCAACGTTATCGTCACCGATAACGACACCTAGTTTTCCAACGCTCGGTTTAAAGAATTCTGCGCGAGTTATCGGATCCAGTTGAGGTTCAGCTCTATGGCCCACCCTCAAACCAACGGGCTCGCCGAGCTAACCAACCGATCTATCCTTGATGGGCTTAAGAAAAGAACTTCGGAAGCCCGATCAAGCTGGGTCGACGAGCTCCCGAATATCCTATGGTCTTTGCGGACTACCCCGAAAACGGCTTCGGGCGAGTCCCCATACAGCCTGGCGTTTGGCGTGGAGGCGGTTCTGCCGGTCGAGTTGGTCATTCCGACCATCCGGGTAGAAAACTATGAAGAGTCAACCTCGACCCAGGGAGTTCCGGCTGGTCTAGACCTGCTCGAAGAGCGCAGGGCCAACGCGCACCTAAAAATGTTAGCATACAATCGAAGTGTCGCCAGAAACTATAACAGGAGGGTACACCCTCGACCTCTCGGGATGGGAGACCTGGTACTGCGCAAGGCGAAGGTAAGTGACCCCGCCCGCTTAAGGGGCAAGCTTGCACCTAAGTGGGAAGGCCTCTACCGCGTTACCAAGGTCGTCCGACCGGGTACGTTCTGACTCGCGACTATGTCGGGGCAAGTGCCGAGGACCTGGAACATCCAGAACCTCAAGAAATATTTTGTTTAAAGTTTTTATAACGATAGCAAGACCAAACAGAAGTACGCTAGCATTGGATTCAGGTTATTGAAGCTAACTTGAAATTGCATTGCCAAAGTTCTGGAGTTGCATTGCCAAAGTAGGAATTACATTGCCAAAGTTTTAAAGTACAAAATGAGCCCCTATAGGGGAAAAAATAGTGTTACACAACCCAAAAAAGGGTGAGGAAAGACCCTCCAAAAGAGAAAAAAGACAGAGTCCCTCAAGAAGCGGCCCCGGTAGGCTGTCATCGAAAGGGACTTCGTCGGGCATGCTCGCCCCCTGGTCTTCGGGAGGTGAAGGATCCTCCTCATTGCGAAACTGGAGGGCACGCTCGGAACCGTACCCATACTCATAGGATACCCTACCCGTCCGGTCTAAGCTGAGAAGGAAGCCCTCCGACTTCTTGTACCGCTCGATCGCCTCCCGGTCCCTCTCCGGTCGGCTGCCTTCTTCCGCCGTGAGGACTTCCCGGGCGGCCTTTGCCTCGGCTTCTCGTAAAGCCAGCTTCACCGCCAATTCAGAGGTCTCCTTCGTGCGGTGGCAGTTCTCCAACTTCTCCGTCGGAGAAGCCTGCGGGCGGCTGCGGCAGCGCGACCTCGAGCTCGGCGGTCGGCGCGACGCCGGCGCCCATATCGACCGCCCATTGCTCGGCGGCGACAACGCCTCGGGCCTGGACCTCGCTCGGGCCTCCTCCAGCTGGCGGCGCAAGTCGAGGTTGCGCTTCGCTCGGCCGCCTACCGATCGACGTCGTGAACCCGGTCGATCAGGGCCGTGGTGTAGTGGAGATTCTGCACAAAGAGCGATAAATAATGATAGGCGATGTTTACCCAAAGGGAGACACGCGAGGCGATGCTTACCCACAGACCGACTTGGCCGGTTGGCAATGAGAACCTCAGGAGCGTATACAAATCCCGAGCTATGTCGGGATGAGCGCTCCCGGAGGTAGGTAGCCGAAGGGTCTCCCCCAGTCCACACTTTGTCCCCCCGGGACAATCCACTCCACCGGGCCACTAGAGGGTCGCTCGCCCCGGAGGGACCTCGCCCATTACGGGAAAGGAAGGGCTGATCCTTTCCCGGTGGGATCCGACACAGATCCTTCATGGCGGGGGCGCGAGCCCTTCCGGTCGCCTGGGGCGGCCGAATCGGGGCGATGCATCCGGACGGTCGATCGCTCCTACGGGAAGAGCCACCGGCGTATCGAGGTCCACCATGTCCTTCGCCTTGGACCTTTACTTGGGGCGTCCTCCTTGGCCGTCGCGAGAATCACCCCGCTCGCTTTGGGGCCGGTAGGCGCGCGAGGGCGAGCTGCCGGTGCTCGCACCATGGAATGATTGAGTTCACCATTTCTGCGAAAAATAAAGATCGATTAGAGGCGAGAATGTGGCGGCGATCGGCGTAAAGCGGTGATAACCTACCCGAGCGGGCTAAGCCCGCTTCCACAAGCCATTGCTCGACATATTACGGATGGCTTGCGAAGAGGAAGAATTACCCTCAACTTCTCAAGGTGCGCACGCTCCTCGGCGTTGAGCTTCGGATGTTGTCAATGGTCCTCGAGGACCACGAACCGAAACCCAGTCTTTCTCGCACCGGACGAAGAAGAAGTGCCTTTTCCACCCCTTGTTATTGGTGGGGGCGCCGCTAACCCGGAACCCCGCCCGGGCAGCGAGGAAGTATCCCCCCGACCCCTTGAAAAGGCGGAAACATGAGAGAAAAAGGCTGCGGGTCGGGGTGATATTGGCGTAATGGCATTCCCCCAGGAAAGCCACCAAATATCGCCAAGAGTTGGGTGTTATTTGTGAAGGCGAGATCTACCACAGGGATATACAGGACACGATGACAGGATGTAGGGAAGCGTGAGCCGGCCTACGAGCGTCGAGTCGTGGCAAAGCCCTTGGGAACCGGATCGAAGGCCCGCCGCCCGCTTTGGGGCCGCAAGGCGTATTCCTCCCGGGATGTCAGTAGCGCCTCGGAGGATCCTCTGAAGGACTCATCCAGGGTGGAATCTTGGTCGTGCGGCCACATTACAGCTTCTAGCGCACGCGCTGCTTCCCCACCTGAGGAACGGTTGGAAGAAGGAGATGGTGGGGAGGTAACGACACGAGTAGTGACGGAGGGGGAGGAAGAGGAAGAAGTAGAGGAGGAAGAGGTGGAAGAAAGAGCCATTGTGCATTGACCTACAGCGGAGGGGATCGACTGGAGGGTGGCAAGAGACACCAGGGCCAAGGAAGAAAACTCGGAGGAAGACAACGGTAGGACTCGAGAGACAGAAGAACTCCGCTGATGAAAAGTGGTAGAGTGTCGCGGCACGCACTATTTATAGAAAAAGGCCTCGCCCTTTCGCCTTCCGAAGTGGGTGATGCGACGTATCGCGCATACCGCCCAGCGGCATCGCGTCGGCATCAAACGCCGACGCAATATTAATGAGGATGTAGCGTGTCCACCACCCAGGCGAGTAACTTGCGGCACGTCGACCCCTCGATTCCCGCAACCGCACTAGCGCGAACGGTTTTCGAAACGGCCCATCGACCATCGATTTTCTGGGTCTTGAGCGGGTCTCGACCCTTTATCCCGAACGGCGGTTCGGTTACATGGTCTTGAGCGGGCCTCGACCATCGGTTTTCTGGGTCTTGAGCGAGCCTCGACCCTTTATCCTGAACGACGGTTCGGTTACATGGTCTTGAGCGGGCCTCGACCATCGGTTTTCTGGGTCTTGAGCGGCGCCTAGACTCCTCATCCTGCACAATGGTTCAGTCGATTATGTCACGACAGGCAGAACCTCCGCCCGAGGTCTCAGCCGACCACTCATGTGCAACCGGGTTTCCCCGAACACCACCCCCAACCCTCGAGGACCGTCCCGCAGGAGTGGCTTTTTGAGGGGGGTAGTGTTATGGGTATTAAATGTGACGTGACACCCGGTCCTGGGTATCACGCCCGGATGACGTCATCGCCCCTCCTGCGCTCTTTTACTCCCGCATTTGATTACCCGACGTCGCTTCTCCTCTGCCTCGCCCCACGTACACGCAGGGTTGACCACGGCCTGCGAGGTCAGGTCCGTATACCACCCGCAGACGCAACCGGAAGCGCGCCATCCGTCCGACATATTTAAGGCGAAGGGGTAAGGCAGGAAAGGGGGGAGAAAAAAGGTGCACTCTGAACTCTTCAATTATTTTTACCGGCTGGAATGGGAAAGGGAAGGAAGGCCGGGGAGCCTACGGGAGAGAGCCTGACTTGAGCGTCGGAGGGGTCGGGCGGAGCACCCTCCGACCCGCCTTTGTGCAGGTTCCGTTCCCGGCGACATCGGCGCACGCTACCCCTCGGGACCTAATTGGAGCAGGAACCATCGACGAGCCTGAACCTTACCGAGACGACCCTCGGGTTCTCGGATTCTCCGCCACACACCCCAGGGTCACGGTAAAAAGTTATTTGCACTAACAACTTATAGACAGATGATACGTTGATCTTAGGAGTGACTATCATCATTCCATGCTAAGTTTGAGATTTGACTTTTTCTTATCATACGATGTCGTGTGATATAATTAGTTAGTTGATATCGTGATATTAATTACTTATGCATTAATCATATAAAATCGAGATGTCAATCACATGTCACCTATCACCACCACCTTAGCTTGACGTGTCAAAACATAGTCACTCGATAACATTGAGTACACCATATAGTATTTTTTAAAAACTATGACTTGAAATCATAATATTATAATTATGTGCATTATGATCAGAATTTTTTTAAACGTATTTTGATTGCAACACGGTGGTCGTATAGAAAATTTACCAGATATTTAAATTTAACACCTTTGGGTTTACATTATTTATTTGATGTATGAATACTTCATAGTCTCATTTGCCGACAACCAAATTCCTCGACTTTATCCAAGTTGGGACGGTGGAGGAAGTACGTGGCACTTTCCATCGTAAGAAATACGACGCAACGACGAGTGCCGTGGGCACATCAGCCACTCGGGAGTCAACGTGCCAACCTGTCGACGAGGCCATCCATTAAAAGGAAAAGCATCCGAGTGTCGGTCATCCTCTTCAATTTAAGAGGGATTTGTGACGACCAATGTGAAGCTCGACCACCGTGAGACTCGGGATCTTTCGATAGATCGAGACTTGGGATCTCTAGATAGATCGAGACTCGGGATTTATCCATATAATTTTATTATATATTATCACCTAATACTTATATATATATTTGTATTTGTTGAGATTAGAAATTTCTTCGTATGCAATTTTTTGACTAAAATATTATATTTACTCGCCTTCGGTTTCCGGCGAGAAGTCTCGGAAGCGAGAGAGCATGGAAGATTCCTCTTTCAAATCATTCTCAGCTTTAGCGAAAAGTCCCAGACACCGGACGGCCAAGTAGACGCTTCTTTCGAATCCTCATCTTCAACCCGATCTCCCTCGTCGGAGCTTTCTCGTCGATCTCGAATCCCATGGCTTTGATAGAAGCTTGGCGATCGATTGACTGGGAGCGAGAATCATACCCGGCCTACGAGGATTTCTGGGCGATGCCCTTCTTCGCGCTGCTCTTCCCCGCGGTCAGATTGTTCCTCGATAGGTTCGTGTTCGAGGTCAGTGATTCGCACCTTGCGCCCTTGCCCCTGTTCTGATGCCTTCGGCCTTTTGACCAATTTCGATGGAGACCATGCGGGAAAGAACTGATTTTGATGTAATTTGTTGTAATTATTAGTGGTAAATCTCTTTTCTTTGTTCTTTTGAAGTTAGGATTAACTGAGGGTGAGATCACGTTCCACAGTCGTGTATGAACATTCTGGAATGTTTTCTGGTGACAATCTTAAACAGAAAAGGGTTATAATATCACCAAGAAACCAATCACCCATTGTAATCTTAGAGTAAAAGAAACCCTAAAGCAAATCTTACATGACATCATGTGGATTGAAATCCAGAGAAGTATATAACCAGCCTCCTGAAATTTCAAACTAAACCTATCTATCCGCTATCCAACTGTATGCACATACGAGTCATTTTAATGATTATATTTTATGCACATTCTCAAAATATACCGCTTTATTATATCGGACTAGATCTGTTGTTGTTATAGATTGCCAATAATGTTTTGTTTGAAATGCAATAGAGTCCTTCTGCTTGGTTGGAGGTCTTTTTCCCGAGCTCATGAAATCATCTATTTTTTCACTTTTCAGATGGCTAATTGAAGATATTCCATGTTGGAAACAGATGAGGACTTCGCTGAATCTAGGATAACACTAATTAGAATTCATACTGAACTTTTGGTGTCAATTTAAGAAATCACTGGGGATCTGCTACATGAAAATTTACCAATCTCGTCAATGATTAACTGATTGACTTGTTAGGCTTGTACAATTGGTACTACTTTATAATTTTATTTCTTTTCGTTCTGTAATATCAAGTGTCTGTTCCTTATTGTGTGCTTTTCATAATATTCTTTGTTTTCTGTAGAAATTAGCAAGGCGAGTTATAGAACAAAACTCGATCGAAAAGCTCAATGTTGAAGTACACAACAGGAGAAAAAAGATTAATAAGTTTAAAGAGTCAGCTTGGAAGTTTGTTTATTTTCTTTCAGGTGAGCTGCTAGCTCTATCAGTTACATATAATGAGCCTTGGTTCACCAACACAAGATACTTTTGGATGGGGCCAGGAGATCAGGTCTGGCCAGATCAGAAGACAAAGTAAGATATGTATAAATCAGTTGCTTGTTAGCAATTAATATTCATTTATGGATGGTGTAATGGTTTTAACTTATTCATTTCTTGATTCCCAGATTAAAACTTAAGGCTGTCTATATGTATGTTGCTGGCTTTTATACATATTCAATTTTTGCACTTGCATTCTGGGAAACAAGGCGATCAGATTTTGGAGTGTCAATGTCTCATCATGTGGCAACTGTTGTTCTCATTGTGCTATCGTACATATTCAGGTTAGTCTTAAAAATGTTGTGCTGATTGTGTTATCTTACATATTCATGTTAGGCTAAATAATGGATTAGGCAGGATTATCCTCCACCATGGTCTACTTTGATCACTCCTATTAAACCATCAACTACATACACGTTTTTTGACGTCATGCTGAATTGCTTGTATCTTTGAGTGACTTGGCTACCCTAACAGGAAAAAATATGAAATTCTTACCACTAACTATTTAAGGTGTTTTGGCATTGCCAATTTCTTTCACTTCAAACAGGTTTGCTCGTGTTGGTTCAGTTGTTTTAGCTGTTCATGATGCAAGTGATGTGTTCATGGAAACAGCAAAGATGTCCAAGTATGGTGGCTATGAGATGCTTGCTAATATAGCATTTCTCCTATATGTTGCTTCATGGATAATACTTCGTCTTACATATTTTCCTTTCTGGATACTTCGAAGTACAAGGTGAGTATAACTCTCTTGATGCAAGTTCTATTTATTGGAAATGTATATGGAAATGCTAATCTGCTAAGTGTATCCATTGAGAAATTGATTAAACTTCTGATTTGGGGCAAGTATCAATCCTCAAACCTGTTGTTTTGTTCATTTGGAGCCACATATGTGTGTTAAATCTTCAGATTTTGCTAAACAATGAACCAAGACAATGATGGCAGTAGATGAAAATCTAATATTATCTCATGAATTTTTTTATCCTCTAGTCCAAAGAGGAGTAATTTTACAAGATTGGAATTTTTAGCTATTGTGAAATAAGTGTTGCTTACTTTATTAAAAGATGTGCGATGCGTTGGGAAGTTTTCTCGAATAAAAAGGTGAGATCCAGGAGGACTATTTATGTTAGTGAACTCTGCATATCTTATTCTTTATTGCCTTTAATAAATGTGAAGGGCAATGGAGAGAGAGAGTTTCATATTCATGGTTATGATCACATTGAGAGCAAGTCTAGGAAGTGTGTGGGGCTTATATGAGATTCTGGATCACCTAATCTCTAGACCTTAATGCTGAAACAAATTTAGGAGGTTTTTTTCTTGTTTTCTGTTATTTATCATATTGTTTATACAAGAATTTGATTTATTTTTTGTACAGATATTGTACACTTCCATGTAGAAAGGTTTGCACTAACTGAAGAGTTTTCGGTCAAAACATAGTTTCATCATTTAAGTAATTAATTTGATTGATAGTTACTTTGTTGTACACCAATAGGCCAGGTAAAAGACTGCCAAATCCTGTTTATCTTTTAAACTCTTATTAGCATAATGCGCTGCAGTTTGTGAACTTTCTGTAATTATGCAGTATAAACAACTATTCAAGGATTATTCTCTGTTGTTATATGTTGAGTCAGTTTATCTGCTGGAAGTTTCATACGGAAGATGACCTTGAAGTAATTAGTCTGAAATCTTAATTTCCCATTCCATGGCAGCTATGAAGTTCTCTTGAATTTGGACAAAGAAAAACACAAGTTTGAAGGACCAATATATTATTATGTCTTCAACATTCTCCTATTCTCACTGCTTGTTTTACATATCTATTGGGGGATATTAATGTTCCGAATGCTTGTGAAACAAATCCAATCAGGGCAACTCGGTGAAGATATTAGATCAGGTAAGTGTTGTTTCCTCATAAGTTTCATTTGAAGCTTCCCCAACTAGATGCTGATCCACATCCAATTTCTTAATGATGGAACTAAGAGTGTACATTCTAGGCAATTAGCCAAATGTTCTTAAAAAGTTATGCTGGTCTAGCGGCATTGTAATGTTAGACCAGCATTATCCTGTTAGACGGCACTACATTTTCTATTACTGCTATGTAGTTTTAGAATGCACATACTCTAATTTAGTGTTTTTGGAAATTCTTCCATTGCGTAGATTCTGAAGGCGAAGACGAACATGAAGATTGATCTACCTGGGAGATGCAATGCATAACCCAAGAAGTCACCAAAAGAGAGTTTCGTGCTCATGATGTCTTTGACTTCAGAACTAAACTTCATTATTGGGAACCAAACAGTGCCTGATCTTGTAGACATTTGATTCCCCCCAAGGGGCTGTGTTGTTGTAATATGAATTTATCATATAATAATCAGGCTAAACATAATAAACATGTAGGTTACGGATCAGTATATGTTTTCTTCTCTTGTTTAAGAAGTGATTGTTGAGTGAACTGTCTACAGGTCATGTAATTGGGTTAAATCATATCATTTATTGGTTGACCACGTTTTTAAGTGTTGACAACAGTTGTATAAGTAGGTCAAATATATGTCAATCACGTTGTCTGATGGCTTGGTTACATCAAACATGCATTTGTATCCGTATATCCCAATACATAGTGTGATCAGATTCGGAGTACGAACCAATTTGGGGTGTCTCATTGAGGTTTTTCTTGTGGAACAAGAACAATTGTCTCATGTTTCCAATCCAACACTAAATTTTTAGGCTGCCTTATTCTTTGCTGAGCAAATTGTCCATCTTTCTAGTTTATCTGTGTTTGACTTCCAGAACTGGTCAACCCAAGCCACCAAAATCAAGTTTTAGCTTGCTGGTTCCACCAAACTCACTCATGTTAGTTGATCCCCCTGTTTGACTCCAAGCCGCCTCTTCGAGCAGTTCACCCTCCCATCTCCTGCATGAAGCATATAAGGATGCAACGACTGCAACCCTTCTGCACATATCCTCCCAGCAAGCATCAACCGAGGCGAAGCAGACACAGCAGCAGCAAATAATGGCCAAAGGTGTCTGTTGCTCGACGCCTCTGCCGCTCGTCCTGGCTCTTGTTCTCGCCACCGCGGCCATCACCTCATCGGCGCAAGACTCGTCGCAGCTGAGCTTGGGCTACTACTCGAAGGCGTGCCCGACCGCGGAGCAGATCGTGCGGACGGAGATGGAGTGCGCGGTGAAGGCCAATCCCCGCAATGCGGCTTTCCTCATCCGCCTCCATTTCCATGATTGCTTCGTCCAGGTCGCCTTCCTGACATCATTCATACGAACTGTCAACAGATCGGTAGTAGCTATGGTACTGAACTGCTGCAGCTCTTTAGGGTTGCGATGGATCGGTTCTCCTGGACGACACAGCCACGCTGATAGGGGAGAAGCAAGCAGACCAGAACGTGAACTCGCTGCAGGGCTTCGAGCTGGTCGACAAGATCAAGGAGAAGCTGGAGGCCGAGTGCCCCGGCGTCGTCTCCTGCGCCGATCTCCTCGCGATAGCAGCTCGAGACGCCACCATTCTGGTATCGTTCAAACCACAAACTTGTCGTCATCCTTGGAAGACATGGATTCGAGCGTTTCATCCTTTGAGATGAGCAGGTTGGAGGGCCGTACTGGGACGTGCCAGTGGGAAGGCTGGATTCCAAGACTGCAAGCCTGGATCAAGCGAACTCAGACATCCCAACCCCGCAGCAAGGGCTCGCCACCTTGATCACCAAGTTCTCAGCCAAGGGACTCTCGCCCACTGACATGGTAGCCCTCGTAGGTACGATCATGGATCACTCTGATTCCTTACGGCCATCCATTCTTATCCCACAAGCATCTAACACTGATCTCAGGTTCTCACACCATTGGCATGTCGAGGTGTGTGAACTTCCGTGACAGGATATACGGGGACTTCCAGCTGACGTCGAAGAGTGAAGCGTCGGCGCAGGTGTACCTCAGCAAGCTCAAAGAGACGTGCCCTACGGACGGAGGAGATGACAACGTCTCCCCCATGGACTGCACCTCGCCCACCGTGTTCGACAACGCCTTCTTCGAGACCCTGATACAGGGAACCGGGCTTCTGAACTCGGACCAGGAGATGTATTCCAGCCTCTTAGGGTTCGAAACCTCTCACATCGTGGAGAAGTACTGGGCAGACTCGGTCTCCTTCTTCAAGGATTTCTCGGACTCCATGGTCAGGATGGGGAACATCACCAACCCTGCAGGTGGAGAGGTGAGGAAGAACTGCAGATTTGCGAACGCCTGAGCTCACCTACTTCTCTACAGCTTCACTAAATATATACATATATATATATACATACATACACGCACACATGAAGTCATACGGTTTGTCTGAGACAACATAAAAATTCGACGCAGATGAACACCGTCAATGATTTATTTCCCCATGTAAGAAGATCTATAGGAGTCAAATTCTCATGTATGAAGATCTACAGGAGCCAAATTCTACGAATAATGAGAAAATTGTTTCGGTTTTCTTACTTTTAATTAAAATTAATTTTAAAATAAAGAAAATTCATGATTGCCGAGTGTGTTTTCACGGCATGCGTGGCACGTGGGCCCCATCATTCGTCTCCGGTCACCACCACTCAGGTTGGTGAGACTTTGACGGGTAAACAGAAGTCCTGCACGTTAGCAGATCGGAAGACGTTAACTGCTGATCTTTTAGACATTAATTGCTTGTAGTGGGTATTCCCGCCCACCACATTGAACACAAACTAATGCTTCTTGGAACCAAGCAACAGTTCTGATACTGTAAGCGTTCCACAGCCGTCAGAGTTCGATGCACGGATCATAATCGATCTTTGTCAACGTCACTTTTACCGTCACATTGACAGAGCATCGGAGAACCCTCATCAAATAAATCCATAATTTCTTTTGTTTAAGATCAAAAGAAATGGATTAGATCGACTCGATTTGCTATGTCAAAATGAGTTCTTCTGACATCATCGAGTTCTTTCTGACACCGAGAAATCCATGTCACAGTTCAAAGCATGGAAATATGCTGCCTTCGGTAGCGTGATGGACAACATTAAACATGCCGACTTCCTGAGAGAGAAGAAAAGAGGTGGAAAGAAGCACAAGATCCATGGCGTCGAATCATGACATCCTTTACTCTGAGCCCTTCAGACCCTATACACAACAAAACTCTGTAGTCATACCGATGTCAAAGAACAACGTTTGTGTTTGATCCATGGAGGTTCAAGTCAAGAACATGCTATCTTTGTGCAATGTTCATGGCCTAATCTGGAAAGGCTTTCATGATAAGAGCAAATACACGAAAGATGGTAATTGCATTTTGCTTCCCATCTTGTAATCTCTGATCACAGATGATTCCAGTGCTTTTTTCCATGCTGTTGATTCTGTGATGAACTCTCACCTTGGCCCAGAGAGCTCGACTGCTTGGACAAGTAACGACGAGTCATCCGTGAGGTTCGAGAAGCACCTTTCCGAAAAGGCAAACCCAGGCTCCTTGAAATTTTGGGAGTCGACTCTCTGAGAGGCTTCCCATCTCTCCACGAGTCCATCGCCTTGGAGCATTCGCACAACCTCTGACATTTTGGGCCGGTGGCCGGGAAGAAACTGTGTGCACAGGAGCGCTACTTGTACCATCTCCTCGAGCTCGATCCTATCGAAAATGTTCTTCAAGTTCTTGTCCATGAGCACGTCCAGCTTCTTCTCTTGATGGATCTTCTTTACCTGAATGATCAAGTCGACAAATAGTAAAGGCACATTAAATGGCTTCAATTTTAGAGTCCAATGTCCTTCTTACCCAGTCAAGCATGGTGCCCTTCTCATTCACCGACTTCCCGAATTCTAAGGCTGTCCGACCGGTAATGAGTTCGAGGAGGAGAATTCCAAATCCAAAAACATCAGTTTTTTCCGAAGACTGGCCGGTAGAGAGATACTCGGGTGCAATGTGTCCGACGGTGCCTCGCACGGCTGTAGTTACATGCGAATCCCTGTGATCCATAAGCTTTGCTAGCCCAAAATCTCCAACTACGGCCTCACAGTAATCATCTAGCAAAATATTGGCGGCCTTTACGTCTCTGTGAATTATCTTCGGATCACACTGCTCGTGAAGGTAGAGCAGACCTCTTGCAGCT
Organism: Musa troglodytarum; assembly: GCA_023547065.1. Taxonomy (NCBI): domain Eukaryota; kingdom Viridiplantae; phylum Streptophyta; class Magnoliopsida; order Zingiberales; family Musaceae; genus Musa; species Musa troglodytarum. The sequence goes on along the minus strand of CP097510.1, from coordinate 40,215,152 downwards.
CCCACTGCTATCCTTTTTCTTGTAATCCAATCCAATGGTGGTTTTCCTAAGGAAGACAAGAAATGGATAAATGATGTAACAGTATGTATTTGGCTACTTTTGAGCCACTAAATTAAATTTTCATTCATAGCAAGTTGCCATATTTTGAGAACTTAAGAGGACATGTCTCTTCTAAAAAAGGACAAATTAGTGACTTGAAAAATTAGTGATGTTGGAAAATTGAGTAAGTCCAATAATTTCATTAAGAAGCCAAGATCAGGTAGTTACCTTTTAGTCGGGAAGCAACACTTCCATTTGACATATATGGATATACGAGTAATCTCTCCGAGGCAGTCATACAGAATCCGTGCAGTCTGAGGAGGTTTCGATGCACGGCCAAGCTTATCATCTCAACTTCGGTCTGAAACTGGATCTCACCACCCACAGCACTCCCATCCTTGAGCCTTTTGACGGCTACCAGAGTCCCATCTTTTAGATGACCTTTATAAACAATTCCGAAGCCACCTTTGCCTAGAATGTTCTTGCTGCTGAATTTATCTGTTGCGATCTGAAGCTCGCGAAACTGAAATTTCTTCAAATTTCCGAGGCAAACTTCCTCGTCATGTTGCTCTGAATTTATCAAAGAGATGATTAATTTGTGAACATATGTTGATGAATGATTTATAGAAGGATGTGTCTCATAAGTGAGAAAGTGTAGCAAGATTGACGATGCTAATGCATTCTTGTGCCGTTTACTCACCATCAACTTCGAATAGGATTTGTTGGTTATGTCTTTGCCTCCACCAGAGAAGCAACCCAATGACAAGAACTATTGAACAGACTAATCCAAAGCTGGAACCAAGTGCTAAAGCAACTTTATGACTTCTTGTTTTTCCTGGGGTTGCAGTGCCTTCATGATATATTGATGGAAGTCAGAATTGAAAGACTCAAGCCAGTTCTATAACTTACATGAAACAAAAGCTGTAGCATCCACAAGCACTAGACATCCGACACTGAAGTACAGATAAAGGAACTTGATCAAGGGACTTGCGATAACAATGATGTTGAAGAAAATGCAGACCCGTTGTTTTAGTCGAAGTCCAAAATATTTTCAGAAAATTAGTCATGGTAGAAAAAAATTTGATGGCTAAGATCTAGCAAATAGCCTAAAATTGGTAGATAAGAAAAGGATTTTGTGCATGTGCAGATGGAATTGTAAAATGAATGTAAAAGAATTAGTTGTGACCAAATTACCAAGGCTCAAGAATTAATTTTCTTCAATTAAAATATGCTTCTTACCATTATCTTACATGTTAATTACACATCGACGATAAAAAAAAGTCAATTATCAACTTGTATATTGATTTGCAGGCACACAAGAGATATAAAACAGGTGCAAGATACAGCTTATGTTAGATTTATGTTAGAATATTCTCTGAAGCATCAAAATGAAAAATATATATCAACTAGATAATATCTTGGACAATGAAAGTACTCTGTGTCTCTGAATTGTTCAAGTTGTAGGAAATCGGCATGGGCATTGTCCCGAAGCACTCTTTCTCTGAACCAGTAGCACATATTAAAGGATTTCCAACAATACTGCAAAATGAAAATTAAAAGACAAGTTAAATGTGTTCCTAGTTTAAAAAAGGATTTTACTGAACACTGTTACTACTTTAAATAGACAAACTGAATGGAAAGGAAGCATAAGGATTTTTTTTATATTGTTGGACCAATACTAGCACAAATATATCAGTAAACAGATCTAACTGGCAGTGACTGTAGCCCACCAGTCTCTCTGGAAAACTAGACACATTGCAGAAGCAGGATTCAGAATACTGCAAAAGCAAAGAAGCTATCATTTGGCCTACCCAATTGAATGCCCACTGGCTACATGATACTATCTCACTTGGTCAAACAATGGAACAGTGTACCATATGTTCAAGAAAATAAAGTTCATGGAAGACAAGAAGGGCTCCAGCAGACTTACTTGAATGTCCTAGCTGGAAAACTTGGCACAGGACCACTCAAATTATTGTAAGACAAGTCCCTGAATCATGCAACAGATAAGTCTCAGCTACACAGTTCCTTCAAGCTGAATTCATCACATTGCCCAGGTCATGTGACTTACAGGAGTGCAAGCTGTGTCAGGTTGGTCAAAGACACAGGAAATTCTCCAGACAAACTATTGTTGTTGAGCCTCCTGATCTCATGTAATCAAACAAATGCAAAAGATTGAGTAGTTATATAGGCCAAAAAAAAAAAAAATCCAGCATTTTGTACTCACAGGTACTGGAGGCTACTCAGGTGGGTGATAGAGGAAGGGATGTCGCCAGTGAAATAGTTGTTGGAGAGGTCAAGAGTTCTAAGCTGTGACAACCTTCCAATCTCTTGTGGGATGGGCCCTGATATGTTGTTGTTCTGGAGGAGACTACAAAGTAACATTCCCTAAATCCTAAATCATCAATGTGAGGAAGTTTTCACCATTGACTATCTGGAGTGAGAACTTACATAATCTCAAGATTTGTCAAGTTGCCAATGCTTGGAGAGAGTGTGCCGGATAAATTTTGGCTTGGAGATCCTCTGAGAAGATTATAAAAAAAAAATTATTCTTCCTTCACTTGAAGGAAAAAGTAGAACAGGAGAAGAAAGAACAGTGTGGCACTCACAGTCCAATAACTAAATTCTCAGGTGAACATGTAACCATGGTCCAGCTGCATGGATCCACAGAGTCCTGATCCCAGTTCTCAAGAACACTATGGGGATCCTTTAGAGATGCTTTTACGCCCATTAGAGCTTGAACTGCAAAACAAACAAGGAAAACACATCACAGAGAGATGTCATGATCTCCTCTTCACAGAAAGAGAAGAGAGCTCAAGCCATGGAAGATGACGAAGTTACCTTCATAGTTGACACCTTTAGGGGAGAGAACAGCAGCTGCCGGAGCCCAAGTCAAGAGGAAAACCAAGACTAACAGCCCATACTCTCTTCTCTTTGCACTTGCTGAATCACCAGCCTCCAAAAAGAAGCTTCCCATGATGAGAAAAACACAAGCTTTGGGCTCTCGGAGCTCACAGAAATGGCTGAATGGATTCCAGAATCAAATCATTAATGTGCTCCTCTCTGTTCCATCCTCTCTTCTGGATTTAGTCTGGCCATGGCTTAGAAGAAGCTTGCAGCCTTTCCTAGCCATCAGCTCCCCCTGCTGTCAGAAGCAAGTAAAGGAGAAAAGAAAAAGAAGGGAACACACATGCCTAACACCTTGTGATGCTAGAGTGCTAAAACAAGGAAATGGGCATAAAATATAAGAAAATACAAGCTTTATAGCAATGGGTGAGATCCTTGGTTGAATGACTACTATAAAGAGAAATTTCCGTGGTGGGGGCAGCCGAGACATTTGCTTGGGAAGTGTGTTGAAGGAGAATTCTCTGACAGATAAAAGAAATGGAGTGGGATGGGACAGAGTTGCTTACTGACATGAGACATCAAGCAGTATAGAAACGAGAACAATATGTAGAGATCGGTCTTGTTGCTTGAAAGCAGGATTACACCAGTTCAAAGACGCATTACGATGTGTATGTAGCAGCAGTAAACTCCATCGAAGATGAAGTCCACAGGTCAGCAAGAAGACAAAAGATGGCAATGGTTAAGATGGTCATGGCAACTTTGCTCAGCATCTTTTTATTGAGCTGTCACTGCCCAAAGACAAAACAGATGGATTGTGCAGCGCCATTGGATCTGGATGACGGCTTTGGGATCCCTGAAAGGAGGATACCAAGTGGCATATGAACAAAACTAATATAAAACCCATGAAAGAGAGAGAGAGAGAGAGAGAGAGAGAGAGAGAGAGAGAGAGAGAGAGAGAGAGAGAGTGCACTTTACTTGCGAAGCAGGAAACATGGTGCTTGACGATCCCACCAAAAGCACAACTTAGTACTGTAATTTATTAACCAGGACCATTTGTTAATAAAAACAAGCATAAATTATGATGCTGCTAACTTTTCCTTTTTTCCCCACTCTACCCACTGCAACATTTCACTTCGACTCACAGCAGATCTCTTGCTCTAATCTGATGTTGTCAGGAAATTAGCACCTCAAACTCTCTATGATCTGAGTGCTGCTTGAGCCATCAACTGGTTTTGTTAGTTCGCCAAAGGAGGAGATCCTGCACATGAGCTATGGACATGGCGAGCATGTGTGGCGACCCAAAGCTTCATGGACTGTTTCTGGCATTCCCCAACAAATGAGAGACTGGGGGAGGACACAGAAATAGGAACAGAGGGATGAGGATAGCTAAACGAGCGGAGGAGAAAATTGGTGGTTTTGCCATGGTGTAAGGTGGAGACTGGTTATCCCAAGGGGAGTCCTAATTCCCAGGGCCTTGGCCATCTCCCTAGAATTCCATCTTCTGTTTCTTTGCCGGGACAGACCCCGAGACACTGGCTGGAAGCTCCAGACCAATGCTTGCAGATCTTTGTTGGGGCCTCCTTTCTTTATTCTACCTCTAAAACAACAAAATAGTGAAGTTTTGCAGCACAGTAGTATGCTTGCGAGTCGTAGAACTCATGCATACTACTTTCCATGGTGCTTTTTCGCATTAGATTTCCCCAACAAAAATTTTCTCCTCGCAAGGCATCACCAGGCTCACATGACTCCACACAGCTGGGCAAACCAGCAGGCTGTCAGCAGCAGTGAAAGAAATCACAAAGAAGAGGGAAAAAGCAAGCCTTCAAAAACAAAAGTTCTCTCTCTTCCATAATAATCTGACCATGTGGGGCACAGGGAAAAATATATGGAAAAAACATGCTTATGAAGAACACCACTTCTATCGAACAGTCTCACTTCCAGAGAACAGCAGAGCATGTTGGTTGAAGAACATCAACACACTAGCTTGCTATTATTAAGCATTGTATTTGTTGCCATATAGCAGCAGACTAATGGCAGTATCACCAGCTAATATTTCATGCTGGTTGATTTGTTTTTTTTTTCCATAGAACTGAGAAAATAGATTTATATACAATTTAAGACTTCTGTTGGGACAGCTTATCCATTTACTTGATGCTTAAATCAAAACTAATAAACTTGATTATCCTTGGATATCTAGTGAAACATTTGCTCACTTCTTCTTGCATGTTGCTGTAGCTAAAGAGATACCAAAGACACTGCTTCTTTTGTTGGCTTGATTACCAAAAAGCTTCAATTATTCTACCCAACTTGGACGGATGTCATGGGCCAAAGCAAGGAAGAGCTACAGATAACAAGGGCTTCTCCTAGGAGCTTCGCCTCATACACGCCTAATGATTGATGTTTCCAAAAGGAAGAAGATGATGATTGGAGATATCGACTATTAATCATTTTAATCCTGAAATTGAATCTAGTTTTTATCATTTAGACCTGCAGAGAAAAAGGAAATTAATTTGCTCGAGGTGGCATCGTCTCTTACCTTGAAGACCAGACTGAGCAAAAGCCAGCCTCGCCCACATGCTGTTGTTGGCTCACAGCGCAGTGGCTTTTGGCCTCCTCCTCCTCCTGTTGAATGCCCCGTTCATCACCCACTCGGGGAGCATCCCCACTGTTCCTTGTTCGTGCTGGAGGTCTTTGCGGCATGCAGACTCCTCGATTCGTTGCTATCATCGCAGTACGGACTCTACGAGCAGTTCGCTGTGATGCCCGCTGCTCGCTGCTCGTTGTTTGTAGCTACGTGAGAAACGACTCCAGCCGTAGTCCTCGATCGTCTTCTCATCCTGACACTGCCACCATGGATATCGAGTATCTTTTCTTTATCTACCATGAGCTTAGAATGCAACGGCAACTCCATTGCCCATTACTCGACAGCCTATCATTTACTGTTGATCCGCGCACCATGTTGCAGATCATCAAACATCCTGCTATTGATAGCTATGGACGAACATTTGCTCAAACGTGCTTGGTATCGACTTACTGGAGATGGTGATGTTCGCAGAGATACGGAGAAAATTTGCTGTGGCTTATTGATTGATACGTGGAGTTTAGTCAACAAAAAAATAATAAAATAAATACTAACACAAATTATATTTACATAAAATTCACCAGATAAAATACGATTAGAACCTCGTTCGTATAGATAGGGATATCCCGGTACGCCTATCGAGTGAGCAAATGTTTGAACATCTACATGGATCAAAATCCCAAATCACTGTCTAGATTAAGTTAGACGTAGGTAAGCGAATGTGGAATTGTAACAAAGCATATGTGGTATAGTGGTTAAAGGATTAGTTTTAAACCTAATAAATCTGGATTCGAATTTTAATAATAAGATATTGTAGTCGTAAGTTTGAATCTCACCCTTCTCAAACACATCACAGCCACTTCAAACTAATATCGCACTTAGTTTTGTAGTAAAATTATTTATTATTAGCCAATGGCTCGTTTCCAAGTTTCATAGTTTTGAAAATGATTACGTTTTATAAGCATCCGATTGACGTCATTTTCAACTTTGGACACGGAAAAAAGTAACTACAACATCATGTGTAGAAAACCATGGCTCACATGGTTGGTGAGTTTGCTTTATCTCACACAATTACATAACATATTCTCTTGTCCATTACTTAAATCAACAAGACAATTAGTATTAACAAATTATTATTGGTCCAATAAAACCCTTTTTATTTTTTTATTAATTAGGCCAATAAGACTTGGATACGATCGAATTATTTTTTAGCTTACTTTCAAAAATACCTTTTCACTATTGATATTCTCTCTAAATAATAATAAAATATTATTTTATATTTATAATTATGTTATTATCGATTTCATTCTTTTTTTTCTTCTCTACCGTCATTGACTTTTGGTCGTTAGCTGCTCCCTCTAATATCTCTTTACTATTATTTTTTGAGGAGAAGAAAAAAAGCAGAAGAAACAAGAGAAAGATAAAGAGGATGAGGAAGAAAAAGAAGAGGAGGAAGAACGAGAGGAGGAGATATAATATAAAGATGAGGAGTAGAAAGAGAAAAAAAGATATTTTTATTTATACATAAATATATTAGGAAGAATAAGAGGAGGAGAGGAGGCAGAGGTATAGTTTAAAAATATAAAAAGTTTTAAATTAGGATCGTAAATAATAAAAAGAACGGTGAACACTAATTTTTTTTTAATGTTTAAGAGTAGATCCAAATGAAGAAAAGGTGTTACTTCTGTATCCTCTACAATGACATTTTTAAATTGGGACAAGCTAGCATCTTTACCATTTATTTTTGTGATGTCGTGGGCCAGTTCATTTGGTTGGTGAAATAATGTTTGGAGAGGATCCGCCGCTCGGTTTGGGAATCATTCCGTCGCACGTGCACAACACGTGTTATGTACGGAATTCGACTTCATCACGTTCACCGATTCGCCGACCTCGTCCTCCAACGAGCGCCTCCGCAGCAACTGGCTTTCCTCCTCCATCTCGGGCTCGATGGTTCTATAAATTGGTTCCTTGCCCAATTTACCTCGGTTTAGTTGATAGTTCTATAAATGACACCAAGGAAAGGATTTTGATTGGGTGCTTCTATAGATTCAGGGAAAGGATTCGATCCCTAAAGCTCGTCTTCGGCTTTCTTCGAGGTCTGCCCTATTCGTTCCCTCCTCGCCTACTACTTTCGACGCGAATGACTCGGAAAAGTTTTAGGGATTTCAGATCGCGATTGAATTCGATTAGTAAAAGATCGCAGTTTGCGGATCGATTTTTGATGGTCTTTTAGGATGTTTGCTCGATCTTAATCGCGTGGTTCTTCTCTGATTGTGTCTTTGGGTTTTTGTAATCCAAAAGGCAGATTTTTGCTGCTGGTGGATTGCCCCTTCGCGTCTAATTGATTTTGATTTTGTTTGGTTCCGTGCCCAATTTACCTCGGTTTAGTCGATGGTTCTATAAATGACACCAAGGAAAGGATTCGATTGGGTGCTTCTATAGTTTCTTTGGAATTTATGTTATTTGTAGAGTCTTGTATGCATTTGGCACATTGATGATAATCTCGATAAAATATATGAATTTGGTACATTATACATACCTGTGTGTGCGAAAAAAAAGCTTGTCAAGCATGACATGTAGGAAGAAAAGCTTTCTTTCTATATATATATATATATATATATATATAATTTTGTTTGTAGAATTACCCTTTTATGCAGGCCTGTAAGGGGGTTAATTATAGATTACCTTCTTCCTTGGACTTTATTGGCATTGGGATCCATATATATATGTATATATATATATATATATATATATATATATATATATATATATATATAATTTTGTTTGTAGAATTACCCTTTTATGGATCAATACAAAAGTGATAGACAAAAGATAATTTCAATATCCCCTCCGTTTGTAGTGACTTTATAAAGATAATTTCTTTTTTGAAATTACTTTTTTGCCTATCACTTTTGCGCCGATCCAATACGTGGTGTCACATGTTATATTTTTTGTTAATGCAGCTGACGACATTTGGAAAATGGAGTTATTTGTTTTACTTTCAAAACTATAGGAATCTCAATGTAAATTTTTTAAGTACAGGGATCGCGATGTTAGTAGAGTCCAAGTATAGGGGGTAATATATAATTAGCCTCCTATAAGACTTACATGACTAAGATAGTAAAACTGTGACTGTAACAAATCCTATTAAAAGAGACATCTAAACCTTTGGAAATTTGATTTCTAATTGTTGAAAGGATTTTCCTAATCCAATCAATGCCGATGAACTGAATTAGAAGTACAACTGCTGGATGTAGGATGCTGACCACTTTAAAGTAGCATTAGGAAGTGGGATGAAAGTCAATGTGAAAACCCAACATTAAGAAATGTATGGCTTCAACTACATTTTAATTGACTTGTCTAGTAATGCTGATCAACATATATATGTAACCATGTGATGGCTAGTCATCCTATGGTCTCCTCCAATGCCCATGCATATGTATGGCATGGAATGTCGATAACGGTGGTGGTAGGTCTAGAATCCATGGAGCCTTCTATTAAGATGGCAGTACATTCTATACAACACCTACTGCATTAAAAATAACTAACACAGTGGATGGTGTTTGCATCGGAACCTGGCATTAGTGTAGTCTACCTATGAACCTTAGTAGTTGATGTGAGCAGATATCACAATACTTATCATGCCTGACGTTTAAGGTTTGCCCACTTGCTGCACTTTAGCACAATGGCACATACCATCCTCCAGCATAGATTATTTATGACATGAACTCTTGCAGCATTCTCTGTTAGTTGATCTGCAGATTTAGTTGATTTGTGAAGTATTTAAGATCAAGGACTGGCTTCCAGCTCAGCATGGGTTGGCAACTTCTATGCTAGAATGGTATTCATGTGTACCATTTAAAGTTATCCGGTGGCGGCACATGCCTTGGCCTATTATTGGCATGTGCTTGTTTGCTCACCTTTGTGTAATGGCATGAAGTGGCAACCTTAATTGAGATCACAAAACTCTGGTAAATGAAGTAAAAAATAGAATGGCAAACTTTATTTTTGTTTTAGGAACTTCCTTTATATATGAACTAACAAGCAGATGATGATGAATTACGAAATTAGCTTTAAGACACAATGTATTTTCTTGTGTTAAAGGATTTCTGAAGTCCTTACTAATGAAACTTTTAATGGGCTAATCACCTAGGTAGAAAAACAATAGCAGAAGAACTTGCATTAAATATAGCATGCACTTTATCTTGTATTCCCCTTTCTAATTCTTATTATCCTATGCCACCTAGTAGATTAAAAAAAAATTTATTAGATAGTTGTGAGACTAACAATGTTTTGTAGATCTCAGTTTTGGATTGCTAAGAAACAACATATACAAAAAATTGTGTTGCTGAGATGAAACTGTTGAGATGGATATGTGGATTTACTAGGAAAGATAGAAAAAGAAATACCTTTATTCGTGAACAACTAGATATCGCTTCGATGGAAGATAAGATGAGAGAAAATCATTTAAGATGATATGAGCATGTGTTTAGGAGATCTCCGGATATGATAGTCAGAAGAGGTGAAATGATAAATGTTAGTGGCACGAGAAGACATAGAGGGAGACCTAAAAAAACTCTAATAGAAACTATAAATAAAGATTTATGTCTTCTGAACTTTACATATAACTTTTTACAGATCTTAATAATGACAAAAGATCCATGTATCTGATCCCAAATTGTTGGGACTTACCACTTTCAAAGTTGTTGTTGTTTATGTGTCACCTAGTGAATCATAAAAACAACTATATTTGAGCCTCCCTAACTCAAGTTTGAGGCAGTGCTCATTCACCTCTGCTTTAGGGTTGCCTACAGAAGTTATTTGGGCTTTTATCGGGAACTTATGGATGAAGAAAGATTGGATATGCCCCTCTACCATATCCGTACAAATAGAATAGCCTATTTATACATAATGGTAAAAAGGGCTCCTCTTACTTCTATGCGAATTTTGTGCAACTAGCTTCCTGTGCCTTAATTTAGGAATTGCAAAATCAATCTGATACTTTGATCTGATCAATGTAGTCATAGTGCATGATCCTTTCATGTAAGGATGTCGCTATTTTATATAATATTGGAGTTTATTATAGTGGAAAAAGAATGTTTCTATTTCTATCATTCACTTGTAAAATTTTCATTGTTTTAGTAATATATATATATATATATAATTGCATAACAAAACATTTTAGATAATCCTGAATCCTTTTATATATTGTTGTATAACTACCTAAAGAAAAAGCATAATTTTTGCACCTATGTGGTTGAATTTTCACGTGATGCTTTGAATCAGATTGTTATTGACCCTAAAATTTGACTGATTTCTATTGAAAATAGGGTTTAAATCAAAGTCACTAAATGGTTTCTAGAGTTCTAAATATACATATTGATGCACAAGTTTGACATTGAACTTAAAGCAATTATAGTTGAAAATGTAATGCAAAACATATTAATGCCAAGAATTCAAATCTCAATCCAATACTGGCTCGAACAATCATTCAAATAGGTACATGACCATTATGTTAGGTGGTATACCAAACTATACCTTCAGTTTTACCAGAAAAAATAACGGGTTGATAATGACATATATGGTTTGTGAATAACCTACATGGTCTGATACCAACATATGTGGCCCAGTATTAGTTTTTGGTCAAATAAATAGATACTGGTCGGCACTTACTGGTCCAGCCAGTATGTGAAACCTTGGTATTTTTATAGGGAAGCTAGTAATGCTTTTTCCATGATGAACTATTCCATGCCATATTTGTATCAACTATGGAATTTGTCTATTCTTCTTACATTTTCAATTAGTACATTAAAATTTAAGCTTCCTTGTACTATTTTTTCATAAAGCAGGTAGAAGAGATTGGTGTTTACAATGGCAGCCTTTAAAGCTTTTTGGAATAGCCCTATAGGGCCAAAAACAACTCACTTTTGGGGACCAGTTGCCAACTGGGGATTTGTTGTTGCTGTATGGTTCCTTATCTATCTGGATGTTTTAGTTATTTTTAATCTCAGATTGAATATTTGCTGTTAGTGTTGGATGAATCCTTATATCAAGAGAAGATTAATTCAGAAAGATTACCAGCTAATGGGCATTGGTTTCCTGATCTACTTTTGTTTAATTTATTCGAAGTTTTCACTCGATATCTTACACTATATATAACATAAAACAGTATAGGAATATTAGCGAGTAAAGAATGAAAGAAACAAGTGTCAAGGTGAACTATTCAAATACAAATGCCATGCAACCTGTCCAATATTCATCTAATAGGTTTGTGGCATTTATTGGCTACTATAGTTAACTACCTGTAGCTGTTTTCTTCTGACAACTGGTTAGACCTGTTGGTGGCTTTTGCTGCGGATGTGGTAGCTTTGGCACTTGGTCCAATATAGTACAAATCTTATGCATCTTCTGTTATATTTTGTTTATTTTTCATCGGATGCCTGCATTTTCTTGATTTGTGAAATGGATAATCTTTTCAGGGTTTGGTGGACATGCAAAAACCCCCAGAGATGATTTCTCGGAACATGACTGCAGGTCTAAGGAATGCTTGGGTTAGAAATAATTATACATTTTTTTTTTCTTCTGTAGAATGAACTAAAATCATCTTTTAACTGGTGCTGCAGCCATGTGTGTCTACTCGGGACTTTTCATGAGATTTGCATGGATGGTACAACCACGTAACTACTTGCTTCTTGCATGCCATGCCTCTAACGAATCAGTTCAGTTGTATCAGCTATCTCGTTGGGCAAAAGCACAAGGGTGAGAATCTTGTTATTTAAATCATGGAACTTGTGATAGATATCGTTTCTTCAATCTTCTCAACATGTGAGCAACCAAACACAATCCGGTTGCATTTGGTTTCAATTAACCTGCAAAATCATCAAGCCAGGCCATGTCTTTCCTAGCACCGCATTCAATCTGTTTAAAACTATTTTCGCCATATGATTATTGTGATGCATGATTTTTAATTTTTCTGTGAATATAACTGAGCTAGGATGCTAAGACTGTGGCACAATATTTTGTTGATAGAATATTGTGATAAGAAATTCACATTGTTGGGATTCCATCACATCCTTTCTTCTGGCATCCTGTTATGAAGCAGTGAAAAGTGAAAACTGCTTTGTCTGGTTCATATGTACAGGCATAAGTGACAATGCAAATCTTTGATCAGAAATAGCATGCTGGTTTGACTTGTTATTAAGCATACTGACCTCTTTTTATCACAGGTATCTGGAGAAGAAAGAGCCTGAAGGACAGCATTAAGCTTTTAGATGCGCTGCTTCAAAAAATTCGCAATAAGAAATTGATGTGTGGCGTTCCAAAGGCATCAAATTGCTATAGAATTGAAGAGAACTTGCTTGGAAACATCATTTGTTTAGACATTTTGACTGAATCTGTGCTTTGATTTGAATGCTTTCTGTTTTTTGAAATCACATAAGTTTGTTGTCGATACAAATTGATTGATCCGGTGATTTAAAAAACGTTAGACGACAAAGTTTCTAAGCTTGCTTTAGCTAAAAAATATAAAAGTAATATAATTAATAAATATAATTATATAAATAAAAATATGATATTATATTTAGAAATTAAAGTATCAAGTCATATTATCCATCTTCTAATAATAAAAATATTAAAAAGACTCCAAATAATAAAGTTTTATGTTAAATTCAATCATAATGAATATCATTATTCTTAAATGTATCATCTTTTTTCTTTTTTCTTATTCATCTTCATCCGTTTCCTTCTCCTTAATAATGGCAGGAGATGAATTTGATGTTTTTATATTTATTCTTGCATGCATAATTTATCTTGTATATGTCTATAATTTTTTAACACATAAGGCTCTTGTGATATCTATCGTATTAAGCTGTTATATTCAAATATAAATTTATCTTCAACATCTTATAAGTATATATATATATATATATATTCACTAATTGTTCATTTGAATTATCAATGTCTTGTAATGAAATTAAAGTTACTTATTTGAATTACTAATATCTTATAATGATATTAGATTAATATTATTTTATAAATCGTGATAAGCCTTCAATGTTTGATTATATTCTATATAAATTAGATCATGTAATCATTGATGCTTTAATCGATTTTTTTCTTTTTTAAATATGTCATATTATATAATTTAAAAATACTAATATATTTATTAAAAATAGATTAATTAAAATAAAAATATTTTATAATCCTTATATACTTAAAGACACTTTAGTTTTGCTTATAACTTGTAGTGCTATATTTCTAAATAGACATACTATTCATCTACACAATTGGCTTTATTATTAACAGTAACATACTATACATAAAATTAATTATATAAATTTATAGATACCAAGGGATGTAATTGTCACTGATCAAACTATCATTCAAATTTTAAAAAGATCATTGATATTCTTATACAAAAATAATTGATTTTTATCTTACATTTGAAAACTTAGAATCATTTTTACAATGCACTTATATAACTCGTTTATAGCTTTTGCATTAAACTTAACGAAGGTGCTCTTATAAAAGAATTTTAGGTTTAAATAATATCCTTCTATATATAATAGACGATGAAGTTCACAATTCTATTTTTCATCAAGCAAATATGTTCTTATATTTTTCTTCATTTTCGTTAAAAACTTTTGAATCATTTCTTTTACTTTATCTATAACCTCGTAAATATATCATAATGTAAGATTTTTTTCATTATTTGTCAATAAAAGAACTCTAAGAGAGTTCATTACTTTTAATGTATAAACTATAAGGTTCCAAAAGGAAGACATTAAGATGATATCATTGATTGTCTTTCACTTTTTTTGCTCATTTTCTTATCATATATTTCTTTGAGGTAAATATATTTCTAAAGTTATGTTTTTTTTACTATACATGCTTTGTAATGTCAAGAAAAAATAGTAAATTAGGTGATACCAAACCTCACTTTATTGTCTATGAATTCTATTATTATATTTAAAACTTCATGATTATAGAGAAATCTAATGATAGATATTGTCCTTTCTAAAGTCTTCTTGATATTATAAATCTTTTAAATATTTTTTAATATTAAATTATTATAATATACTGCACATGAAATTCAATATAGATATTATCTTTTTTGCTTCAAATAATTTACCTAAGACAAATAATAACAAAATTAATAAGATTTAGGAGTCACACAATTCTTCTATTCAAATTGGAGACAAAGTAATTCAAAGATTAAAAAATTTAAAAGATAAATCTTATAAGTTAATACATAGTTTCTTCTATAGTTGGTTATAATTTGGATGATATTTTGTTCACGAATTTCTTTTAGAAACTTATTATGCAGCTTATAAATCTTTTCTCTACATTTCACAAAAGATGATACATCTATTGATTTTACAAACATGATTCATAAAAAATAATTATTATAAAATTAATTATACTATTATAACTCCTTTTGATCCAATCATATGATGTAATAGAGTAACAAAGATTTACATATGATTCTTTGTGGTCTTTTAATAGTCATTTGTATAATTCAATACTTGTTTTTAGTAATGAAACTTACAACTCATAATAGGAGGTTTTGATTCGATACTATATCTTCCAATAGCTTCAATCATCTTTTTAAAACCATCTAAATGATAAGTAGTAAAAGGAAAGTCAATTTGATAGAAGAAGCAAATAATGTGTCGAATCATTTTTTCCCTTATTTTCTTATCACAAGCATCACTTATGTTTGTTTATTTTAATTTTGCTCCAGTTTAACTTTGTTGCTTCTGTGATCTTTGATACATATATGTCTATTAATCTTTTTTTTAATCTTTTTTAATAATCATGACTCCTTTCCTTTTTATTTTCTTATAACATGATTGACAATTTCTGAATAATATTCTTCTTCATTATATTTGATATGTCGAATATTATCCTTAGATAAAATCCTGTAAGATTCATGTCTTTGTATTTTTTTTAGTTATATAAATCAGCAACTCTTTTTTTTATCAGGTGAACACATATTTCATGCTAATGTACTCTCGAAGTTCCCTACTTGATGCTGCTTTATACGAAAAGTATTATTTTAGTTTTCTTATCATAAAAGATACAAGTAACTATATTAAGATCTTAATGATTCTTCAGATAATTATATTTTTAAGTAAGATCCTTTCCTTTTTTTTCTGAATCTTTTGAATTACTTTGTACGCTCGTCATTAATCCTAAAATTATAATAATATTTCTAAATAAATAAAGATTAGCAATGCTAAGATCTAAATAAGGACTATTATATGATAATAATAGTTAGCAATATGCTAATAACAGTATTTAATCCATTGTTAATAGTAGTTAGAGGAGAAAAAAGAGTCACTGACGATGGAAAGTGGGGAAGGAGAGGGCGACGGTGCCGGAGGAACTTTTGGACGACGACAGCGACACCGAAGAAAGCTGCGAACGATAACAACAATGTTGAGGGAAGCTTTGGACGACAATAAAGATGACAAAGAAAGTTGTGAATGACAACAACAGCGATGGGAAAAGCTTCAGGCAATTGCAAAAGCTATGGACAATGATGTCATGGGTGAAGGAAGTTTTAGATGCATCAATCGGTGGCAAAGGAAGCTACGGTCCTCTCCTTTGATGGTGGAAGAAGTTACATATGGAAGCAATGAAAGTGGAGGGAACTACACGCGAAAGCTATACCTTCAAACCCGTTCGTTGACAATAGAAGAAGTGTCGGTCTTGTGCAATGATTGTGCACGAAGTAGGGTTTATGCACTGAGGTCGCACGAGGGGTGGGGGTTTGCATGCGTAGTTTTAGTAATACTATTAGTTTAGTTGGTTTGATTGAATCAACTGAGTTATTGTTTAATCGAACCGGACTTAATCATTTGGTTCGATTGCTTTGCTTCAATCGGACACTCACTTGAGGTGCCCGACACTTCAGTTCAAGTGAGTACCCAAGCAATACTTCACTAAAGCACATCGCCTGATTAAATCTTGAGGCGCTCAGGCTTCGCCTCCCCGGAGCACCTAGGCAAACGCCTAAATGCCTATTTAAACCACTAGATTGACATGCAGCTCATATATCCATAAGAAACATCTCTGTTCGTAAGTTTGAGATTGATGGTTTGTTTCTGAGGGATATAGCAGTGTTGATGCATGAGCAAATTTTTTGCTTTTGTGAGCGTAACACCTACTAGGAAATATGGTCCTCATGCTTGATAGGGTGATGTCAATAAAGATTCGACATCACCTTCTTGTGTAGCTCTTATATTTGCGTATTGTATGTGTCTATTCATCCATTCTAAATCTGTGTGCAGATGCAAACCTCACTCCATCTTCTTTCTTGATTTTGCGGTTTTGAGATAACCCGATCGACACCGACACCAACTCAAAATAGCAAATCCATGTGTAAATCAATCATATAAGCCGACTAAAATCACCTATCACATCCAAAGTGGTATTAAATTAAAATGCTTGGCAAAGGCATACTCAAAACAGGATACTCGATCCGTGTCGACAAAGATGAAGAATGGAGCTTGCATGATCAAGACAAGGTAATGCAAGTGACGGCATTGTTCAAGGAGACTATGCTCCCCCGTGGCGAGGGAGCAGTGTGTTAAACTCTCAGCTGTAATGCAACAACTAGGGGACTAATTCCACATGAAGTTCATCCTATGTTCGTTCATGCACTGATCTAGTTCACAGTTAGAACAGAAGTCAGATGATAATATATGACATAGTCAATAACGATACAGTTCAGGAATAGAAATCGGCAATAGCTGAAGCGCACAGGAAGAAGAACGTGGCTATACTGTCTGAAGAAGAAATAATAGATGTTCCTTCCGAAATGCATCCGAATGGTTTGCATCTTTAATCTGTAGTCCTCGGCACAACAAACTCTAAAATTTGGATGAGTTCTTATTTCCGACCAAACAGCAAATTACTCTTTGTGGAGATTGAGGGTCTCTCCAGCATGACAGATCTCTCTACGGTGATCTGAAAGCCTCGCCGGCATACCGGACTTCACCAAGCTCCTCCTCAATCCTTAAAAGCTGAGCAGAAAAAGGTCATCCAAGTGGGGGACATCAAAATGAATACCAAATGCAGCATGATCTACACTTTTTTACTTCAGGAGTATTCGCGGTTAGGAACTAGCTTGTTAAGCTTGCTTATCAAAGAATAATCATTAATATAGAAGTTTCACTTAATGAGATCAAATATCTGCTTACAAAAAAAATCTCACATGCACGTTGGCTTAAATATCGCTTTGCTTGGTGATAGCTACATTTAAAACTGAACATCAAGCACATACTCTTTGATGAGCATTTACTAGAAATTTGATTACTTATATGTGATGAATCAAAGTATTTAAGATGCTTGGCTAATATAAAAAGAGCAGTCAGGTAATTTGGTGTTTTAAGAACAAATATTGTTTAAGCAAAGGAAAACCAAATAAATACAAGCTGGTAAACCATATTCATCAGTATCATGATGGCATTAAGAAGTGAATAATGAAATATTAAGAAAGTAGGCTATACCAAAATTGTAGCTCAAGGTTATATCACTTAAGTTTATCCTTATCTAATAGCCTGATCCTGCCTGGCTTACCAGAATCACGCACTTAGGTATGCATGGTTGTTGGGTTGCCCTGACCACATTACTGAACTGATGCCCATACTACCATGCCTTCTACTTGATTCAAACAGCAACAGTAAGATCTGGTTCTTGATAGCATGCCTGGATCTTATGGGTTGAACTGTTTGGCTCTAGTCACTAGACGAATGCCCTAGCTTGTGCCAGGTGCTGTCACATACAGGACCTAGGATGACCAAAGTACTGCACCAATTCAATGTCTGTTTTGCTCAGGGTGCTAAACCAAGTCAACCCTAATATCAAGCTATAAACTTAATTGCATTTCATAAGGAATGAAGAAGATGTGCCTCATTCAGGGCTTCCTTTAGGAGCAATAATACTGAGAAATTAATGGGAAAAAAAATCACAATCTGCTAGCTAAAGAGACCACATTTAACCTAGAATATGAAATATCTTCCAAAAGGAACCAGAATCTAAGATAGCATGGGTACATCATCTAGAATTACATAAGCTGGTAGTTAAGGGAAATATGGAGAACAATTCGCTTTATTCTTATTTTGGTCTTGCTAACCCTTACATAGCCGCCATAATTGGATTCCTTTTACCCTCCAAACTGTGGAGAGCTTACAGTTAAGCCATAAAACGTTACCTATACAAACACTATAAACAACCTCCACTGCAGCAGATTGGAAATCTAAAATTGCTATAGAAAGCATTACTAGATACGATTACCTGCCAGAGCTTTTACTTAGTTTTGGTCCCATTTCTGATTTTCCCAGGCTTCCTATTGGCTTTGTTTTCACAAGACAAACCATGAGAAAAAACACTGAAAATCTGCATTCACTCTGAACTCAGTAAATTCTTTTATTTTTTAGCTACATAGTCTTTTTCCATGCCAAAGTCACGTTTGGTTAATTCAGCAATTACTTATTCAAGACAAACTAAGGGAAACATGAGATCGCCTTAAGGCTCACTTATTAGTTTGTAGCTAGTGAATCTAAAATTTTCAGAGTCAACCTTCAAGAATCAAAAAGCAATTCTCTCAAAAGTTACATTGCCTGAAAAGTCAAGATAAAATTAAAAGCTCACTATAAAAAAAACAATATTCATCTCAATGGCAAGATGACCAGAGAGCAAATGGAACACAACTATATATCTTTGATATCTGAAGATTACTTTGATAGTTCTTAATCTTAGAAAAAACAACTAGACAGGAAATCACAAAGTTTCTCAAGATCAGCAGATTATTTTTCAGATAATTTATAGGTTGATTTCCTATTTATATATGCTTTTGTTTCTTAACTTTTTTACCATTCGAAAAATACTTCAAGTTTATTATCAATTTTAGAAAACAGAGGCAGGTAGTAACCATAATATGATTGAAGGAAAGAATGTAAGGTCTTTGATACCTGATTATATTTAGCCAGCCGCTCGCTACGGCAAGGAGCCCCTGTTTTAATCTGTAGGCCAGATAAAGAAAATAACAATTAGTTATCTACTTAGGCGTGCCCACAAATCTAGTAAGACATAAATCAACAACGAATGTGCAGTACTAAAAGGTCATACCTGCCCGCTGGCCAGCCCAACAGAAAGATCTGCAATGAAATTGTCTTCAGTCTCACCACTACGATGGCTAACCATTACCCCCCAGCCGGCAGCTTTTGAATCCAGAGCAGCTTTAATTGATTCAGTAACAGTGCCGATCTGGTTAACCTATAACAGTAAAAATAAATAAATTTCAACACCAGGAGACAAGCCTATCATACTAGGAAAAATATCTTTCATAGGCCAATATTCTTGCATATACAATATTTTTTTGTGAAGGTGCTTCAAAAGATATCATAGAAAATCACTAGGTTTCTCTGATTCCATGAGAATGCTTCTTTTTCTTGCATGTTTTTGTTATTGTGAAATTTCGAATTACCAGTGACTTCAACATTGGTAATTTGATCAACAAGAGGAAAATATGCAAAAGCCAGTATATGATTATGTAAGGGTTGAACTAAAAATGGCAATCAGTATCAATTGACACTGATGTTTAAAGTTGAAACGAACTATTCACACTGAAACAAATGAGCACATGCTTAGTAAAACATGTTCATTCATTGATATAAAAGGGGATTACCCTTCCAGATATGTCATTTATTGTGTCCCAGAAAACAAAAACAATAATTAAAAATAAAAAGAAATATTCATCTAATGACATAACAACTAATAAGAATTATTTATTTACTTAAATGAATTTAAGCTAAATGATGTTTTTTTATGTAATTGCACTTTGAAACAATGATCAATATAATGAAGTTAGTATAATCCCAAATGAAAATAGCATTAGCTTAACCTTTTAATGCTGTTTGAGATGAAATAGATAACATCTTACTTTTAGTAGCAAACCATTACAGGCCTTCTTTTGAATAGCCTCAGCAATCCTCTTTGGATTTGTGACCAATAAATCATCCCCCACAAGCTGGATATCGACTGAAGACTGTAATGATGCCCATGAGGACCAATCATCTTGGTCAAAGGGATCTTCAATGGACACAATAGGAAAATCTCTAACAAATTCTTTATATAATTCACAGAGGCTTTGAGCAGTATAAACATGAACTCCATCATTTGGCTGGTTCTTAAAGTTCAGATCATATCTTCCATCCTTCATGAAAAACTCAGAAGCAGCCACATCCATTCCAATTTTAATCTGCACTCGGCGGCAACAAAGAAATAAGAACACGTATGTGAAACAAGGAACAATCTGAGAAACACAACATAAATGACAAGATAAATAGTGTGTCACGACCTTTCCTGTATAACCAGCCCTCTCAATAGCATCCATAAGCAAGACCAGTCCTTCCCTATTATCTTGAACATTTGGAGCGAAGCCACCTTCGTCTCCCACATTGCATGCATCTTGCCCATATTTTGCCTTGATGATACCCTTAAGGATATGATACACTGCCATACCAACATAATATATCATATGGTTACATTACAGGGATGCACAAGAAAATTGCAATAGAATATTCGAACGGTTGAATTGCCTGTTTGCTAAAGAAGCAATAACTTAAAAAGCATCAACAAAAGGATTTCAACTTTGGACAGACACTCAGATAAGAACATATAACAAGAACAGATAGAACGATTACCTTCACTGCCCATACGGAAAGCCTCAGAAAATGAAGCTGCACCCACAGGCAATATCATGAATTCTTGCATTGCGAGGTTATTGCCAGCATGACTGCCACCATTGATCACATTGAAAGCAGGAACTGGCATAACAAGTTCCTTTGTTCCTGATATATCCTGGATATGCTTATACAAAGGAACTCCCTTAGCTCCAGCACCAGCTCTGCATATGCTAAGAGAAACTCCAAGGATTGCATTAGCACCTAATTTTGATTTATTAGGTGTTCCATCAAGCTCGAGCATAATTGCATCCACATCAGCCTGATTCCTGTCAAAATCAAGGATGGATCACATTATACAACTCATCTCAAACAACCTTCTCTTCCACATAGTTCGTTAAAACGTCATCAATATGTAGAAAGTTAAATGAGGCTTAGAAAAGGACACTCCATTTTAGTGATCCTCTAATTAAACTTTTTTCTTTTATTGAAGAATATGCGGTACTTATTTTTTCTTTCCATAATTCTTTAGGCATGTCACATCAACTCAAGCAATCCAAAAAGGCAACTTGTTTCTTTATATTCTTCTAACAAGTAGCTATATATCACCATTTAATATCAAATGGCTAAAGAAATTTGAAGTGTCATAAAATTTGTCGCTTTCACAGCATACATGAGACTAACCTGACATCGACGCCGACAAGCTTCGGCCCGAGGATCTCATTGATGTTCCTGACGGCATGGAGCACCCCCTTGCCGCCGTACGTCTTCTTGTCGCCGTCCCTCATCTCGAGGGCCTCGTAGATCCCTGTGGAGGCGCCGCTGGGGACGGCGGAGCGGTAGAGAGCGTCGGTGAAGAGGTCGACCTCAACGGTGGGGTTCCCCCGGCTGTCAATGATCTGGCGCGCCTTGACATACTTGACGGTGGACTCCCGGGCGGCCTTCGCGGCGGCCGTCTCGGGTGCGGCGACCGCGGAGGCCCGGATCGCGAGGTGGCGGGAGGGTCGGGGGAGGCGGGAGGGAGGAGTGAGGGAGGGAGAGAGGAAGGGGTTTGGGGATCGGGCGAGAGCCATTTCAAGCGATCGAGTTCCTCTCAGAGAAGAGGAGGAGATGGATTTTATAGCTGCGGCGATCTGGGTCTCGACGAGTCCGTCATCGGCCGATCAAAATATGCCCAGAGGATCCTCTCCAATTCTAATTCTAAATAGAAACCACGATCACGCATCTTACCCGTCCATAGATCATATAAATTAACACGAACGGTTCGATAAGAATTGGATCTGTATTGTACTTGGAGGAGATCTGGCTTTGGGAGAGGAGGGTGGCGGCTACTTTGGTTGTATGGTCGTGTTTGCTTGGCCTTTGCAATGGGAGTCGGGAGGTTGGTGAAGGGAGGAATGGGTAGGTGGAGAAGAGCGAGGTCGGTCCCGCCAAAGAATGGACGGCCGTGGTGGTGCGTTCGATAGAGATGATGATGCGCGTGCACACCGTCGACGTTGCAAAGATGCGTTCGAGTGACCATGTGGGTCGTCGAAATCCGCACGTGGCACCAACCACGGTCGCTGCTTCACTTCCCGGCCTAACTCACGACAAGATGATGTGTCAACGGACGACGACGAGCGAAATGTTTGGTCCAGCGTCGCCTTCGCTTAGACACGCCTACAGAAGGAAGAATTTAAAGGGTACATAGGACATTTCATTGAAGTGATTCGAAATATAAGAGGCACGCTGAAATATTAATAAACCTGACCGGTTTAATTCTCAAATTGGGTCAGGACATCAGACCGGGTTAGCACGAACCAAAACAGTGTCATCTAAGTCGGACCGCTGTGGCTTGGCCTTAAGTACAAGCTAACTTGGCCTCAACGGAAACCCTACTCGTCCCTCCGCTCACCTGCCTCCTCTCGCTCCCATGGCGAGAACGGGCGAAAAGCACCAAAGAAAGCCGGTCAAGACCCAAGAAAGATTCACCGTGGCGGAGGCGGAGGAGGAGATGGCAGCGATGGTGGGGGTAAGCTCCAAGGCGGAGCTGAAGCGGCGGATGAAAGAGATCAAGAAGGCCAAGTCCGGTGGCTTCGAGTCGCTCGGCCTGTGCTCTGAGGTCTACCGCGGCGTCAAGCGGAAGGGATACCGCGTGCCCACGCCGATCCAGCGCAAGACCATGCCCCTCATCCTCTCCGGCGCCGACGTCGTCGCAATGGCCCGCACCGGGTCCGGGAAAACCGCCGCCTTCCTCGTCCCCATGCTCCAGAAGCTCCGGCACCACGTGCCGCAGGCCGGTGTCCGCGCCCTTATTCTCTCCCCCACCAGGGACCTCGCTCTCCAGACGCTTAAGTTCACCAAGGAACTCGGCAGGTTCACTGGTTGGTGTTATCGTCTACCCTTTTCTGTCTATTCCTTTTGTGTAACTCGTCGATCAGATGCCAGCGAAAAGATGGTGTTTTTCTCCCCTAAATGATGCAAGATTTCTGAAATAACGGGAAATTATGAATTTGGAAAAGAAATAAAAACTGATAATGAAGGTATGGGTCATCATTGGTGCAAACAAGCTACTGTTTTAGTATAATTGTTAAATCCTAAGTACTTAATAAAAAAGGTTTGTCTTTAGATGGCTTGTGATGAAGAAATACCAACTTCTGAATGGTATTATAAGCACCAATTCGTATTGTTGCGAAATTTTACAATTAAAGCTCCCTACCTTCATGACTATTGTACTAGTTATTTGAGTTGTAAACATGGGATGCAGTAAAAGTTTAGGGGGAAGAGCTGATTTGTTGCCTCGGAATGATACTGTTCTGTGGGAGACTTGGTGCATGGTAATATCATTAGTTGGAAATTGAACCTTTACATTAAAGGAAAAAATGGACATGAGGGCTCATTTGATTGCTTTTATGTTTTAATTGGATTCTTTTCACTTTATAGGCCATTTTTCAAATCTTGTTTATCACTGTTTCATGTTGAAGTATGCCATTTCTTCATGAATCAAACTTCCTTCATTTGAAAATCATTTTTACTATTTCTTTTTCACTTTTTAGGTCATATTCAGAGTCCTCTCAACTGTTCATGAATCAAACTTTTTTTTCATATGGAACATTATTTTTAACATTGGCAGTTGCAAGCAAGATGATTGGTATATCCATATTAAACTAATTTCTTCCACATTTGAAGCAATTTTTTAATTCTATTAAACAGTACAAATGATAAAACAACAGCAAAGAGAAAAGAACAAAACCTTTTTCAAATTGCACAATCCCTGCTTGCCATGATTCATTTAACTGCACAGTTGGATTTGTATGTTAGTCATTTTATAAATTGCACAAGTATATACTTGAGCCTTTCTTGTTTTACTCTTGATAGCAAAGGAAATGCGTAAAATTTTTAAAATATTCAATGTGACGCATATTTTCATTGATTACTTTATCAATTCCTTCAATTTCTTGAAGTTCTCTATATTTTTACTTCATATGTTTCAATTCTCTGCAGATCTTCGTACCAGTCTATTGGTAGGTGGGGATAACATGGAAGATCAATTTGAAGAGCTAGCACAAAATCCTGATATTATAATTGCTACTCCTGGTCGGCTCATGCATCATTTGTCAGAGGTGGAGGGCATGTCTTTGCATACTGTGGAATATGTAGTGTTTGATGAGGCTGACAGTCTCTTTGGTATGGGTTTTGCTGATCAGTTGCACAAAATTCTTTCACAGCTAAGTGATATGCGCCAAACTTTGCTTTTCAGTGCCACCATGCCAAGTGCACTTGCGGAGTTTGCCAAGGCTGGTCTGCGTGACCCGCAACTTGTAAGACTTGATTTAGACACCAAGATTAGCCCAGATCTTAAGCTGATGTTCTTCACATTGCGTCATGAAGAGAAACTTGCTGCTTTGTTGTACTTAGTCAGGGAACATATCAGTTCTGATCAGCAGACCTTGATATTTGTTAGTACTAAGCATCATGTCGAGTTTCTGAATACCCTCTTCAGAGAAGAGGGTATTGAACCTTCCATTTCCTATGGTGATATGGATCAGGATGCCCGAAAGATTCACATTTCAAAGTTCAGAGCAAGGAAAACTATGCTGTTAATTGTGACAGATGTTGCTGCAAGGGGCTTAGACATTCCCTTGCTTGATAATGTTGTGAATTGGGACTTCCCTCCAAAGCCTAAACTCTTTGTCCATAGAGTCGGTCGAGCAGCTCGTGCGGGTCGGACGGGTACTGCCTATTCTTTTGTTACATCAGAGGATATGCCTTACCTATTAGACCTTCATCTTTTCCTATCAAAACCACTGAGACCTGCCCCTAGTGAAGAGGAAATTCTCAATGACATGGAAGCAGTATACTCAAAGATTGATCAAGCACTTGCAAATGGAGAAACACTTTATGGACGTTTTCCGCAGTCAACTTTAGATCTTGTTTCAGAAAGAGTCCGGGAGGTTACTGATGGAAGCACAGAACTAATCTCATTACAAAAGGTGTGTGCTAATGCCTTTCGATTATATTCTAAGGGAAAACCGTTACCTTCAAGGGAATCCATTAGAAGAATAAAGGATCTACCTCGTGAAGGGTTGCATCCAGCCTTCCGAAGCGTACTGGGATCAAATGAACTAGCAGCACTTGCTTTTTCTGAACGATTAAAGGCATTTAAGTAAGCTTCATAATGGTCTTGTTTTTAATATCCATCTTCTGATTTTGTATATACTTGCTTGTTTAATAAGTTTATTCTGTCTTTTGGGAAAAATCAAATGAGGAAGAATGAAATGAATTTGCTGCTTTATTTATGTTTAGTGTTTAGATTTGTTCTTACTGGTTTAACATGCCAGGCCAAAGCAGACCATATTAGAGGCTGAAGGGGAAGCTGCAAGGTCCAAAAATGCACAAGTAATCGCACATTCTTCATTTACTTTGAGAAGTGATTTAACATAATATGCCCATCATTTATATATTCTTTTATGTTGTATTTATCTTTCTTTTGTTTTTTTTCTGTTGAATTTTCTATGATCAAGCGACCTAGCATCATATTTTCATAATGATTTCCTATTTAAGTAGGTTGAAGGCTTGCAAGAACCAAGGATATATTTGTCAGGGTCAACTTTGAATTAGTTGAGCAACAAAGTGAACAACAATAAATTAATTATTAATGTCCATCACTCAAAGTTAAATTGTCATGTATTATCAATGAAAACCATCTAACTTTCAGATAAGAAGATGCAAAGCTTCTTTGTAGATAGGGAACTAGGGTAGCAACAAACGTGAAATAAGAGACTAAGGCAATGCCCTCCTTGCTCTCCTTTCCTTCTCTTCTATTTCTTTTGTTTGTCTATTTAGTATTTGTTCTATTATTTTCTGATGTCCCTTCTAAGATTAGCTGAAAGTATTAAGGAAACATAAAATATTTTTCCAGCAAATTGGAGTGGTCTGATATCTAGAAAGTATATTTACATCATTGTTCCTACCGGAACCAAAATGTTAAGCAATATTGGCAAATAGAAAAAATACGAGGTCCTACTACCTGAGATTCATGGAATTCAAATTAAACGCGAAGCAAAAAGCACATATTTGATGTTTATGTAGCGTATCATGCATGCATGTTGATTTTTGATAAATTTGCATTCCCACCAGAAATCAAAGATGACCGGTAATGACAGTAGAATTTGTGTCTTTGATAGATTTTACAGTTAAGTTGTTGGGATTTGTGAATTTGGGCCATTAGTGAGCTTCGCATATCTTGCCTTATAGTTTATTTTCTTGTTGTCCTTGTAAGGGATTAAAGTATTACAAGTTTCTGTAATTGTTGTCTTTTGGAGTTCTATAGTTATGATTTAGGGAGTAGCATCTTTTTTGTCTTTATACTTGGCTTATCTGCTGTAGGGTTCCAATCAATGGCTTGAAGTGATGAGGAAAAAGAGAGCAGTTCATGAGGAAGTGATCAAATTGGCCCATCAGAAACGTTCTGTTGATGATGCATCAAAGGTGAACCTTTATCTATCTGAATGATAAAGCTGACTTCATAAGTTCCAAGAATGTTGCAATTAGAACTGTGCACATTACTTCATATGCAGGCTGAGCATTGTCTGTCAACATCTTTGCGTTTGGAGAGACTTTTATGCATTATGATTTTTATGGTTATTGGTTGCTAGGTCGCAGAGTGGGTGCTAACTTATTGAAAGAATCAGTTATATTTGTTAGATGATGACATCTTTTAGTTGATGATGGTCTCAATTGTCTGGAGAGACTTTTATGCCTTCTGATTTTTATGGTTATTGGTTGCTAGGTCGCTGAGTGGGTGCTAACTTATTGAAAGAATCAGTTATATTTGTTAGATGATGACGTCTTTTAGTTAATGATGGTCTCAATTGTCATACAAACTATTGATTGGTATAGCTCAGTTTTAATTTAGCAAAGCTGCTAGATGCTGTATGAAAAAAAATCCTACTTGTATTGCTGGCAACTTAGAAGCTGGTGAATGTTAACCTTGGGTAATGGTAGATTAACTGAATGTATTTGCGCACTACCACATGTCCTCATATTACTACCAAAACACAACATTATATACAATGAAAAGTACATTCTATGGTATATTTGCAGTTGAAAATTATGATGGTAAATTTATAGGGGATATTACAATAGCAGCTTCATCAGGACTTGCTTGTAAAGTAGAATTGTGATGATAGTATGCTGACAAAGCAGCAATACTTACCTTATCTATGCTGGTTTTCTTAATTGCCTTGTCAGTATAGGTGAATAAATAGAATTATCTATGGGTTCATTTATTGGTGAACTAATCAATATAAATGGCTGGAACATCGAGTTGCTTCTTGCATGAGAGTGTCAGAAATATTTTTCAATTTTTGGTAGGACTTGTCACTAAAGTTAGTGCATCATTTCGTTGTTATTCAAACAAGTAATTAGTGAAGGAAAATCTGTTGTGGACAGAATATGTTTCAATCATTGAAGAAAGCTCTGGTCTTCGGCTAATGCCTTGGTCCTCCCTTGTGCTATAGCAAATGAGATGATGTTTATATGTTTGAAAAGCATTTCTAATGACGAAAATAGTTAGGATTATTTGATTGTAATCATCTAATGACTTGGGTTAAGATCTGCAAACCTGCTTGGAGCTATATTGAATTGGATAACTCAAGTAAAATCACTTGCCTACTCCTCACCTCTGTAGCCAAATATGATTCTCGTCCAAAAGTTGGATTATGTTGCTGCCGAATCCATTGATCAATCAGGTATGGGCACAGAGAAGTGAAGCCTTCTCCTGTATGTCTTCTAGTTAAGAAAATAAAGAGAAAAGAAATTCTAAAACCAATCATAATTTTGCAACCATGGTGACTTTATGTTCTGCAATCTTTTCTTGGCCTCATGATATCCTATTGCCATAACTAGTTTGAGGTTGAAGAGAATTGTCTTTTTATAAGCATGCATCGAAAGGTTAGCTTCACTCTTGTCGAATGGGCTCAGTCAAAAACTTTGCTTAGATATAAACTGCATACGATAGCTTGATTTGGTTTGGAAGCTATTTTTGCGTTGAGACTTTAAAAAAATATAGAAGTTTGAAAAGTGAGATATTTTGAAGAAAAAATAACAAATATAAAATTTGGTGCAGAAAAAGGAAAAACAAATTTAATATTTTTATGCATCATGGTTGTGAAATGAAATCAGGGGATGATTTCGTTGCATGCTTTATGATCCATAAATTGATAAAGTATATATGTAAACTAGATGAAGGCATGATGCAGTTAGCAATTAGAAATATATTTCTTTCAAGGCAAGTTAATATTTTTAATGAAAAATGAACAGAAGTAATTTGAAGGCCATGCTGATCTTCTTGCTTGCAATGCTTCATGAGTTCAGAACGAATGAGAAGATAACATTACTGTTCTGCTAGTAGTTTCATGTATGACACTCATCATTTCATGTGCTAGGTCATGCATAATGACACCTGAAAGGGCTAGGGTGGATGGATTGAAAAGATTACAGTTTTTGTGTGCATCCATCTATTCATATATGATTTGGAAGTCATTTCTCTACATTGTCGTTTAGCATTTAACATGTATTGTTATTTATTATGTCAAATCTGATTGGAGGGAAAATTATGCCTTTTCTCACCATCCTTTTTTATGGAGAATCACTGTATCCTTGTGCTCAAATATTAGGTCCTGTTTGTCCTTTTTGAGATGCAGGGGATGGAGGCTGCAAAAGAATTGTCAGTAGACTGGATGGAAAAAGGTTTTCTGTTCCTCTTGATCTTGTTATGTTCATTCATTATGGCACATAGGTTTCTATAAGTACTTTTTCAACTTTATGTCAACTACTCAAACTTGCTTAACATTTAATAGTAACCTCACTGATCTCGAGGCTTGTAAGATTAAGTTCTAATATAATCTTAATGGAATCTGAATCCTTGTTTTGGAATCAATTCAGCCATAGGATAGCAATTATAGGTACCAATAGCAAGAAAATTTAAAAAGAATATGGTATATTATGAGGGTTGTGTGTATTGGTCCAAGTATGTGGTATGTGCTGTTTTTGGTGGCTTGGTGGAGGAGGTGTTGGAAAGTTAAAAATTTTGTTAACCGGCACCTTTTGTGGGGTTACAGGCACAAAAGGTTTGACCTCTTGATGCCAAATGAGTTCAGATGTCGAATTAAAGATAAACTTGAAATATAAAACTTGGCTTAAAGTTCTCTTTGGATCATCTTGGACTGGTGGATTCCAAAAATTATCACTTAGGTCCCATCTAGATGCCTCTCTTTTATTGGGCTGAACTAACCATCACAAGTATCATTTACTTGTGATTTGTATTATATTGGTTGTTCAATTCAATCCACCTGTTGTTTCCCCAGGTGTGATTTGGATTAGATTGGCTCTCGGTCCACCATACTAGAGCTGGGAAGCACTTTTAATTATATGTTCTAGAATCTGAATTCTTAAAGAATTCTCAACCAAGATTAGGTTGTACATGCCATATCACCCTTTGTGAACTGGTAAGTACTATTCCGAAGAGTTATCATTTATTTTGAAGTTTGTCCTATTTTTACTTCTTTCTTCTTTCCACTACTTCACGTACACCATTATGCCACCTGGCTGGTTGCAACTGGAAACTTACAGTAGCTGTAGGAGGGTCGGCTGATACATAACAAGGCCTGTGTGGCTGTCGGCACATAGCAGAAACTGTAACGACATGGTCACAGGCTCATGCCTTCGACAATAGCACAATCCACCAACCACCCTTTCCACTCTTTTTTATTCTCTCACTTTGTTTCTTTTTTGTCCCTTTAATCTTTGTCTTCTCCCATAGTTTCCCTTCCCATTTTCTTTTCTTTTGCCCACCATTAAGACCCTAAGTGAACTCACATTCAATATTCTCTCTTCCAAGAATTTATATCTTGGTTACTTACCAGTTTTGTTAACTTATTGGACTGGTAGATAACATTGTAGTGAAAAAAGACAAACAAATGGTGTTGTTCTAGTTTTGAGCTATATGTTTCAGTATATACCGGTGAACACTGATCCGTATAAACCGGTATGGTCAAGATATAAAACCTTGTTCTCTTGACACCAACTATGATCTTGTAACCCTGCAAATGTGCAACAAGATAAGTGTAAGGCAACAAAACGAGAAATTAAAATGTAGGGATGATAAAGAATGCAGAAAAGAGAATCTTAAGGAAGCAACATAGGCTAAAAAAGAAGACAAAAGAAATTTATTAATTTCCAAAAACATTTGTGAAATTTATTTGGGTGTAACGTGATGATTGTATTTCTTTATGTTTAGCCATTCCTTTTCTCAAGATTTTTCCTTTTTTTCTAGGTTTTACTAACACCCTTATATGCCTTGCCATGAGAATGACACAATGTGCTAGTTGATTGGGATTTAGGAGGAACACTACCAGTGTCAATCCCAAGCCTGATTGAAAAAAGTGGAGGGTTACATTTTGTCACTGATAGCAACTATGCTAGATATCATGAACATGGATATCAATTTGTTGATGATTTTGTATTAGTTGACGAGAGTTTAAATGAAATTAATTCTAAACTTGAGTTACAAAGGCAATCCATACAAATGTTTCTAAGGTTGTGTAGATCAAGGTTTGCGATTTTGAAACGTACCGCCTGGTATGTACCACCCATACCGGGCGGTACATATTGGTCCACCCGTAGTGACGTTGCCGAGGCTGCATATGTTTTTTTAAAAGTATTTTTAATATTGTTTTTATATTTTTATATAAAAATATATATTTTTATATATTAATTATATATATTTTTAGGCGTATTGCTTGGTATGTCGTATCGTGAACAAAGCTTTGTACACCGGTACAGTATGAAATTTCGAACCTTAGTGTAGATTAAATAAGACTTAAATCTTTAGGTATAAATAAGTTAGACAGGTAAGAAGTTTCACTAAGTAAAAGTTTTAGGTATCTTGGATTAATTATTTAATAAAATGAAGAGATTGATAAAGATATTATTGATAGAGTAAAAACAAAATTGATAAAAATGATGAGGGGTTTTAGGAGTCTTATGTGATTATTGGGTATCTTTGAGATTAAAAAATTATAAAATAATTATACGACTAATAATGCTTTATGGATTAAAGTGTTGATGGTTAAGAAATAACATATAAAAAAAATTTGTGTTGCTGATATTATAATACTGAGATGATGTATAGAGGTAATAGGAAATATAGGAAAAGAACTATTTTTGTGAACAATTAGGTATAGCCTTATTCGATAGGGGATAAAATGAAGAAAATTTGTTTAAGATTGTATGGAAATGTGCCTAGGAGATCTATAGATGCAATAGCTAGAAGAGGTGAAATGAAGAAGACTTTAAAAAAATTATAAATAAGGATTTAAGTACTCTTAATTTGACTAAACATATGATTGTTTATTGATCTTAATGCCAATAAAGAAAACCATGTAGCCGATCCCAAATTATTGGGGCTTTGCCTTTTGTTGTATTTTTTAGTTTTTTTATTTGATCTTTGATTACTGAGCATATATTGCTTTTAGTTAATTTTTCTTGGTATGTGTCGGATTTAATGTATGTTAGTGATAGATAGTTATATGGTTTATGTTTAATTTTGTTTCTTTGGTATTTTATAATATTAGATATCTGTGGTGCAAAAAGAAAGGTGTCAAATTTTAAGGATGATGAATATTATATAAGTTCTGTTCCCACAAATCAGGTATATTTCATCCTTATCTAGTTTATTATTGAGAATGTTTCATGCTCTTTTTCTTTATGCTGTTGAATTATAAGAGCTTATATCTAAACCATCTTCATGTGAACTTCTTCACAAGTAATTAGACATTTCATGTTACTACTGTTACAGCATTTGGAGGCAGGATTATCAGTAAAGAATGATGAAGGCTTTGGATCAAGCAGGTATCACAAATTTTTGCAGAATAAATGTTTCTCCCCAGTTGGTCTGCCATCTTTATTTGTACCTGAATTTCTCTTGGGAAATACTCAATCATTCACTTGTTACACAAGTTGAATCTGCACTCTTACACCAGGAATAAATCAAAGCAGTGCAATGGATTGTCAAAATAACTCTTTTGTTTTAGCATGATTATAAGGCTCAGAAGCATCATCCCTGGCAACCGCTGATCATTATTGTCTTTTGTTTGAAGTTAAAAGAGAATGATATTGGGTAAATATCTCATCCAGAAGGGACTTGAACAATATTTACAATATTTCTCAGTATGGTATATGATATGGATGGTACTTACTGGTATGCAGGATCAGGGTAAACGGGGCAGTATGCCCGATACATGGCCTTTATGTAGGGCCTGTACCACCTGGTACTCGCGGCACATAACCCATACTGCTCAGTACAGGGCCTATACTAACTGGTTCAAGGTGGTACAGGCCTTGTATCAGGCAGTTTATTTATTTATTTTTCCAATCTTTTTTTTAGGATTTTTTCAAAATTTGATATATACTGGCAAACTGTCACTCAGTACACTGGTATGGACCGGTATGGTATCTAGTCTGAGCCTTCACAGGTATACCATTGGTATACAAAATTGTGATCCTTAGATTTAATTATCCTGAAATGAATCAGAAATGCTGAAAATTTCACCACAAAGATCAATGATGAGATCCACTTATTTGACTGGTTAAATAATACATTATAGAGCAAGCACATTGGATAACATTAACAGTCACATCCTAGTTCCAGTGTTGAAGACAAGTTGCATAAGCACACATTGGCTTGGGTTATATAAGGTCTCCTATTCATACCTACTGATTTGTTGTGCAGGCCGTTCAAGAAGTCATTTCTGTTTCCTGGCACAGAATCATGCGTGTATCTTTCTGACACAGTATAGTTCAATAGTGTGTTGGTACCTCCAACATGTGTCAGCTATGTTATTTTTAGTGACAGTCAAACAGTCAATCTTCAATCTCATCATCTTCTTATTCCCAATGGAATTTCATGTCTACATGAAAGATCTGAAAAAGATTCTTAGGCTTCCTAAAATTTCCATTTTATTACTCTTCATGAAATTCCTAAAGATGTATTCTTGGTGATTTTTCCTTACCATTCTTCTGAGGCTGATGAATATCAACTAGCTTTTAGGATTTAATCATTATGTGAAAAGGGAAAAGTTTTATTTAATGTGCTTTCAGAACTTATTGATGACTGCTGAGAACTGAGAAATCTTCCTATCTGTTGGCATGAAAGATGGAGCCTTTTATTGCTTTAATGCACTGGTGCTGTAGTTGATGTTTTCAATGGATGGAGGTCTTTCACTTTATTTTGTATAATGATATTAGTATCTATGCAGATTGGACGCTGCTGTTCTTGATCTAGTTGCAGATGATAGTACTGGTCTGCAGAAACAAAAATCTCAGTATCATTGGGACAAGGTATTCTTTCGATGATACAAGGAGCATGTTTATCATTTTTTCTGAAAGATATTTACTTTGTTTTTCCTATTTTTGGTTTTAGAGAAGCAAGAAGTATATAAAATTGAACAGTGGGGACCGTGTCACAGCTTCGGGCAAGGTATGATGGTTCTTGTTCCCATAGATTTCACATGGTCAATGGTATTTCCCATCTTGGATTGTCGATCAATGACTACAAAATTTAAATTAGATGTGTTTTAGTTTCTGTCTAATAATGCAACTCTGATATGTCTATTTTGTCAATGCGGACTTGTCTGTGTAACTTCTTGTGGCTGTTTCTGCATCAGTTCTCTTGACATGCCTGTTCCATTGCTGTATTGTTGGTTTCAGTCTTTTTAGGTCAAGTTTACACAACACATTGCATGGGCCAACATCCTTATTGGTTCATAAGTTTTCAAGTGCTCTTGTTACTAAAGCGATAATGCTTTAACAGAAGTTTGTTTTATACTGTTCAGTTCTATTTTTGCCTTGTGTGCCTGTGGATATTTTCTTGATACAGATTACTTGTTTCATAAGTTCATCAACTCCTTTTTATCTACTTCTGCATATTACAAATATTGTCCAACAATTAATTTATTATAGTCTAAACAGTATGGGTTCGTGAATTGGATGAATCTATCTATTACTGTATTAAGAGGCTTTTGTTACATATTTGGTGGTGCTTTATTGAATTGGAGTCCTGTTGTTACATATTGTTTAGTTTATAACTACATATAGATGAAGCCACATATTGATTAATTTATCTCCTAATGCATTAGATCAAGAACGAAAGTGGTGCAAAAGTTAAGGCTGACAAAACCGGACTATACAAGAAATGGAAGGAACGCTCCCATCAAAGGATCTCTCTTGGTGGAATGGAAAAAGACAATTTGCAGGATGGTGGGTTAACAGGTAATGCAATTCATTATTTTTGGTTAATTGTCAATACTTATTGGTATGTCAACCCCAAAATTAATAACATTAAATCAAGAAATGGATATTATTAGATGGTCTAAAAATACAAAAAAAATGTTTTTCATATCTTGGATCTGTTGTCTGTCAGTGAGAGATGAAAAACATATTAGTATCCCTAAGAGTGGGATGGTACAGTGGAGCTACTAATATTTTTGTATTTGGTCACTTACACTTTTTAGATCATGATCAGTTGTTTGGATCATGTTGAAATATTCTGAAAATCGTAAATTTTTGGATGAATGTGTTTTTCACTGTTCAATTTTTGGTAGTTCGATTAATATCAAAATCTATTCAAAACACATTTTTGCTTTTAATATCGAATGTCATAGATTATGTTCATCTTTCAACATGGAATCCAGTGATAGATTTTGAGGTGATAGTATTGATGCGTCAATTCTGGCCATTGGATTATAGTTCAACCATTGCATACACACAAATGCCCATATATATATATATGTATATATATATATATGTATATGTGTATGTATATGTATATATATATATGTATATATATGTATATTTATATATATGTATGTATGCATGTATTTGTCTTGGACTCATCAAATGTTCTCCATTCTTCTTAACATTTGGTACTAGGCAAGGTTTCAAATAATGGTTGGTACAGATCAGTATTATAGGGCAGACAAATGACTGGCATTAGACCATATGGTCTGGTTTCTGTTAGTATTATTTCTTTTTGGTTAATACTGGGTTGCATCGGTTAGTATATACTACTTGATACAATTGGTAATGTACTGGTTCAGTAGATCACAGAAACTGGTATTCAACTATGATTTAGAACCTTGGTAATAGGCTCTGGTTGACCCACCTGAGTTGCAGCCTGTTGGGGAGCAATACTCCTAGAACCATGACATGAGTTTGGACTGGTACTCTGTGAATCCGCATGGTTTGTTGAGTTGCAGCAAACCAGCACTAGGTTGGCATGTACCCATGCACGCACACACACACACATACAGAGACAGGACCAATGTCTCTGGCATGCATTAGTACAGCTGGCATGTTTAGTCGATGTGGGCATGTGCTGACATGGGACCAGTGTCTCTGGCATGGATTAGTACAGCTGGCATGCATGATTGATGCTGTTGAAATTGTATACAGTTCTTGAGAGTCATATTGGGTTTCCAAGAGTAGTTAATAAACTAAGATTATGATTGTTCTTTATTTATATTCAAAGAGGGTCTGTTTGACTGACTCATTAAAATCTGCTTTTTTGATGACATGATATGTTGGCTGCGTTGAGATAAAAAAAATGGCTTTCAGATCTAGTCCACCTGTCATGCAATGAGTGACGAGGGAAAAGTGAAGTTTGTCAGGAACATAATTGGAGGGAAAATCTCGGTCATTAAATAATGTGTTATCAGCCTAAATTCTTTTAGTGCTTGCCTGTCTCTGGCTTATACTGACTTCGAGATCTAGTCCAAGGGGAGACCCTTACATTAGGGTTTCACGGCCAGTTTTTTCCTTGTTGTTGTTGGTATGTTTACTTTCTTGATGGTCGTGTCTTTGCTATAAATCATTTATGGCTTGAAAGTTTCTTTTCCTACTTTCTTCTTGCAAAATGTCTCTTTTTTTTTTGGACTCTGAGCCTGAACTTTTTTCTATCTGCATAGAGAGAGGAAATAAGCAGCATTATAAAGGTAAAAGGAAGCGTTGGTCTGTTCCCAATGCTAACGTGCCATCTGAGCTAAAAGACCCTGAGCAAGTGCGCAAAGGAAGACAGCAGAAGGCCAATAAAATTGCTCATCTTAAGACCAAATCTTCAAAAGGGAAGAGATTCAGTAAACAGAAGCGGGGTAAGAGAGAAAGGTGAACGATTTTTAAAACAGCTCAATCAGAGCCTGCAGTATGTTGTGCCAATATGGTTTGATAAAGTTGCTCGCCAAGATTGTTTTATCCTTGTAAGTCAAGTATTTTTAGTTTTTAGTCTGTAGATCAGCATAGTCAAACCCTAAATTGTTCGGAACCGATGTCTGAGCAGCAGCAATTATCCTTGGAACTATCTGAGCCAGCAAAAGAGAGCTGGTGCAAATAGTGAGAACACTGTAGCCAAGGTTGCAATCCAGTTTTGATTTATTCTTACAAGCTATATCTTCTTGACTTCTTTCCTGCTTTACATCTCAGATTACTCGGTTATAGTCATGTCTCTATTATATCCTGAAACAAATATTGACCTCACTCGTGCTGCTATTGATATCCTCCTTGATGAGGCGTGGCAAACCATCCATCTGACCACAAGTAAATTTAGATTATATTGAGAGGTGTTCCATCCTGCAGGCATGAGCTTGATTCAACACCAAGGTCAACGGGATCGATCTGCGTTGACCTTGAAACCATGCAAATGCAAGTGTGATCATTTCTCAACTTGCTCGCATGGGGTTGCTCACAGCAGCTCAGAGCCACAATTCCACCCCTTCATTTACATATCTCTGCAACACAAACACACAGGCACTAGGAAAGTGAAAGAGGAGCACTATGGATTCATCCGACTCACCCTACTCTAGTCTAAAAGGCTTCCTGCTTGTGAATAGCTCCTCCCATCGCCGGCCGTATCAGCCTTTCCACTTGCTTTTGTTCCTGTTCCTCGTTTATAATGTCGCAGCATGACAACGATGTCCATCTTGTTCTGTTATGTAGAAAGTAGAAAGTGAATCCCTACTCGTCACACACAACTCCCAACTGGCTCGTGTCCTTCTCGGCTCAAAAGATGCCACTAAAGAGAGAAGTAAGCTCGTTTCCTTCCCCATCTTCCTCCTTGGTTTAAGGTGAAGAATTATGCTGTATTAATGGGAATGACCAAGGTTCTAAATATCATAAAAAACAATTGATGCGATAAAACTTGTAAATACATTAGGTCTTTTTTTGAAAAATAATAAAAATATTTATTATGACATCAATGCATATCATAAATCGTTTATTTGCATACGGTTCACCAAATAGTTTGAAAGATTTTTGAATCCAATACCTAATCGGGATTTAAAACCTTTTCTATAACCTGGCTGGTAATGGGCATCATCTTTACTGGTAGCAACAACATGGTGGTGCCTAAAGAAAGCAGTGATATGGGAAACAGTGCTGTGCCACCTCCTGTGTAGTTCCCCAGAGTCCATATGGGTTAACGGGGGGAGGGAGCATTAATTAATGCAAGTCCATGGTACTTGTTAGCATCCCTACTTTGCTTTGTTGGTAGGAGAGGAGACCCACCAAGTTGTGTGTGCAGTAGAGAAAAAGGAGAGGAAGATTCTCCGCCACTTTAGACACCAACATAGAATATGAATTCAATACCTCACCCGATCCAGCGGCAAGTTGAGAAGGTACTTCTTCCTAAATGTGATGGCACTGTTCATGTATGCCTTTCTTCCTCTATAGATGACAGGTGAGGTTGGACCATGCAAGCTGGGGATGACATCTGAGGTGCATATGGAACCAAAACCCTAAAAATGTCACTCATTGCACGCTTCAGAGCACCAGTTTCCAGAGGCCCACTTCGTGATGGTGAAGTTTATATTCCATGGGATCAGACTGAAGTTTGAGATGCCTGAGATAGTTATCTCTGACAAAAAAGCCAAAAAAAAAAAAAGGGTTTAGATCAGTAAGAATCATAATGAACTGGTCCAAGAGAAATAGCCTGCTTTCCAGCAAAAGACTTGTTGCAGCTCCCACCCACGTACACCTTCTTCCTTTGCAGTTTACCTTCTTCTTGATCATGAAACCTTTTGCTTTTTCTTCTCAACATGTTGGAAGTTGATGTATACTGCTGCAAAGTTAACAACCTTGTCATCTTCTACTTTCCATACTTCAATCAGAATCTGCTTCAGCTGCTAAAAAACCTGTTTGCCGTGTCATCATCAGCTTGTTTGCACATCAGAGTTTGAGAAACTATCAAATTGCAGCTTCCAAGCTCAATTATCCATGAGAGAGAGAGAGAGAGAGGTGTGCTCAACTTCCAGGAAGCTGCACACCCTACTCTCCCACATCGCACAACATGACTGCAGTGATAGTTTATTAGAAGGTGGTGCACAGTCCACCAACCTCCCTCTCCCCATGTGCTACTCCGACATGGGGTGCGTCCATCCTTTTCTCGGTGGGGCCGCACGAACACCTGTCACAGGTACCGCCCTGATAGGTGGTCCTAGCGGGGCCCCTCCTCCTTGGCATCATCTTGGCAGTGACTTCCATATCCCCACCTCACTTCGACTTGTTTACCGATAAGCTTCTCTAATACTACGACTCATCGGAAATCCCTGCACTGCCTCCTCCATCTTGCCTTATCCCATATATTATATGTCAAAAGGAGGGTTTGTATGTAAAGGATATTATTTGTTGATTACTCCTTTTTTAAGCTGATAAGAAGTGCTGGCATAAGTCCTTTTATTAACGTATTTTTAAAAATAAAAAATTATTATATCAAATGACATACATGAGACTCATAAATCGGAACATGAGATCTATCTCTTGTAAAATAATATGTTAGTCAATCAAATTACCTCAATAGAAATTTTTTTAATGCATTAATTATGATAATATATTAAGAGAAAGCAAACTTCCCTAGAAGAATATGTGAAGAAAACTTATGATTAACTACATGAATCTCGTCGGAAAATCGAATGCACAAACCACACATCTAGAATGATTCTCTTTCTTTAGCAAAAAGAGTAAATGCATAATTATTTTTCAAAAAGAATTTTAATAAACTTCTTTCTTTAAAAAAAAAGAAAAATTACATTTAAACCTCTTTGTTATATGATGACATGGAACATGGTAATTGGACATCAATCTTATATATATATATATATATTTATGTATATATGAACTTTAACAAAATCCCTAAATACCAAGATTTAACTATTTTTACATTATATGAGTTTTTAAAAGTGTGGCAAAGAGAAAAAGGAAAAGAGCCCAAAAGAATATAATCACAAACATGGATATAGT
Source organism: Musa troglodytarum (assembly GCA_023547065.1). Taxonomy (NCBI): domain Eukaryota; kingdom Viridiplantae; phylum Streptophyta; class Magnoliopsida; order Zingiberales; family Musaceae; genus Musa; species Musa troglodytarum. The sequence goes on along the minus strand of CP097510.1, from coordinate 40,175,165 downwards.
AATTTAAGGACATATGTAGCCATATTATCAGAGACAAAACCATATCATTCTCAATCAAAATTGAATGCAAGATCCATTTAAATATTTTTTATGCAAAAATAAAATAATATTATACATATTTGTACAACAGTAGTTGTTCCAATTCATCATTTTGACACATATTTGGCCACCCAATCCCTAAGCATTTCACGTGGCATTTGATTCCTTATCCCCACGCCAGCTTGCCGTTATCCGCCGACAGCGCCGTATGGGCCGATCCCTCCCCGTTCCCTAAGTCGTGACCCCTATCGTCCCGAGAAGTCCTCCCGCAAAAGGGGTATTTTAGTCATTTTGTGCACAAGCCGTCTATAAAGCGCCGGTTTCGCCGCCCTCTCAACTTTAGCCGCGAAGCTGCTCCACCCTAAAAACAAGGCGAAAGCAGAGGCGGCTCCTTGCTGCCGCCGGGAATCTCGAGCTTCGGCTACCGTCTTCTCCCGGATCCTCCTTCAAGGTCGGCGTCTCCCGTCGGCCCCGAGGTGCTGCTGGTTTCGAGGCGGTCGGAACCCCCCGGCTGCGTTCGCCGCATGATGTGGTTTTCTCTCTTCCCGATGAAGGCGTCGACGCGGCTCCTCTGGAGTACCTCCTTCTTCCGCCACAAGACCGCTGCCGTCGCCTTCCTCTGAACCGGCCTAGAAGCCATCCCTCTATAGATAGAGTCTGTATAGATATTGCTCCGCGTGGATACTACTACCACTGTAGCGGACTTCGATCTCGCTGGCGGCTACTCGGATCTGGGATCGGGCGATGGATCCTGCCCGTCTGATCTTTGATTCCTCCTCGTCGCGCCGCCACCACGGGCAACGGATGCTCCTCTTGGGAAGCGGCGGCGTTAGTCCGGTCTTCGGAGGTGAGCATTAGGTTCTACAGTACTTATTTCCCATTCGGCCCCTGATTGGACGGTCGATCGAGTTGCTGAGGGGTATTTTCGGAATAAAAGGGGCGATATCGGCACTGGCGGAGGGCGCGAACAAGCGGCGGCCGTTCTTCACGTCGCCGGACGAGATCCTGGAGGAGGAGTACTACTACGACGAGCAGCTGCCGGAGAAGAAGCGCCGCCTCACGCCGGACCAGGTAGTGGAACACCTCCTCTCTCCTCCATCTTCGATGCAGATAAAAGTGTTCACAGTTAATGATCGTGTAAGTTTTTGCTGCTATCACTTCTCATGCGCGCATGTCTAAATCCATCATCTCATGAATTCCTTCTTTTGGATCTCGATGTGAGAATCGAAAGGAACATAATAAGAGCTTACAAATTTGTATGCGTTTGACCAAGATCTGGTGTATAAAATGAGACAGCAGAGGAAGCATGACCACAATAGCATGTGTTTGATGTTATTCCCCCTGCCGTATCACGTGTTGCTTGTCAGTCGCCATCAATACTACATATAACACATAATGATTGATGCATGAAACACTCTGGGAAGATCCAAAAGCAGTCCCATGTGTTCTTGGGGACGAACTGGTTGCCCTGATTGACCAACAATTAGCATGTAATGATGAGAGTGCATGACAAATGTTTGAGTTCTTATTCGCCATGAATGAATTTGACGGTGAGTGTTGAAAGCAAAAGGTACACTTACTGGAGCGGAGCTTCGAGGCGGAGAACAAGCTGGAGCCGGAGCGGAAGAGCGAGCTAGCTCGGAAGCTCGGCCTGCAGCCGCGGCAGGTGGCTGTTTGGTTCCAGAACCGCCGCGCCCGGTGGAAGACTAAGCAGCTGGAACACGACTTCGATCGCCTCAAGTCCTCCTACAACTCCCTCCTCTCCGATCACGACTCCCTCCTCAAGGAAAACGACGGCCTCCGCTCCCAGGTAGTCTCTGAGTTCTTTGGCATTCATTAATACTTTCCTCCTTATCCCTAATAAGAGTTTTTTTATGTTTACAAGTCTTGATATCATCTCATGTCCAAGTCACGTGTGAGCGAACCCCAAGTGTACCATTGAGAAAGGAAGACAAATGTAGGGAACCCCAAATATAACATTGAGAAAGAAGGACATAGGATTCTAACTCATGACCTAATGCGTTCATAAGTCTTAACAGCCTCTCTCTCTCTCTCTCTCATGTAAACAAAAACTAGATATGCATTACAAGCTAAAATGAAGAATGAGTGCTACATGAATATTTTTAATCAAATATTGAAAAAAATAAAGTAGGTACATGATTGATATCATGAGAGAAGACCTCGAATTTTGAATATGAAAGATGAAGGCTTTTCCTGTCTCTATACCTTGAGCACTAAATTTACTAGCCAAATTTATCATTAATTTCACCATCGGGACAAACTGCTGTAACACCAGCCAGGTATCCACCAAAGATTAACTAGGAATCAGGTTTCCTCCGGCTAAACCAAGGATCGTTCTAGATATTGTACAGTAGCTGTGTGAGGTCTCCATCGACTGTGGGACTTGGGGCACGGCTAATGGCGGAGAATAATAAGCATTTGCTTTCTTCTTTTTGCTCGGAGACAGGGAGAGAAATGCTTTTGTTCTTACCGCGCCACTACGAGGAAGTGACCCTTGAAAGAGAGTGGCACTGTTCCTATTGCCCACGTACGATTCCCATGCGTTCAACCTCCACCTGTTTCTTTCAGGTCATCTCATTGACTGAGAAGCTCCAGAGTAAGGCAGCAGCACTGACGGCCGCGGCCGCATCAGTCGACGATCCTGCGTCCCTCGGCGTCCCAAAGAAGGCGGAGGACAGGCTGAGCACGGGGAGCGGCGGGAGCGCGGTGGTCGACGCGAACCAGCTGGTGTACAGCAGCGAGGAGTCCTGTCTCCCCGAGGGCTACCATTGCATGGGGCCGGTCGATGGCCTGGTTCACTCGGAGGAGGACGATGCCAGCGACGGGGGGTGCAACTACTATTCCGACGGCATATTCACGGCGGAGCACCACCACCACCAGGAGGAGGAGGATGCCCAGCTAGGATGGTGGGTTTGGAACTGAGGAAAGTGAACACTGCCTTGCTCGTCCTCTCCTCCTCCTACTTCCCCCTCTACCAAGTATTTGTGGTTAAGCAATGTGTTAGGGTTGGTGGTGACTTCAATTTATGCTTTGTGCTTTGTGCTTTGTGTCATGTTTGAGTTAAGAGGTGAACACTATTTATCCTTGTGCTATTATATTCTCCTCATCTTCCTCTTGACGTGGTCCTTATTTCCTGCTCATATACAATGAACTTTAAACAGTGCTGACGTCCTCATTCTTCCTCTACAAGTGTACTGTTCTCTGAAAACCCTAGTTACTGTGATGACAAGGGCCTGATTGTCACTTGGAGCGACTCCATTTGTTTTCTTTTGATAGCAAGATAAGCCAAAGAATATTCTAAGGTGGAGATAAAGGCACTTATTTCCTCAATTAGTGAAGACATATCTTCAATAGTGTTGTGGGAAACAACTTTTTACCGTGACCTCGGGACGTGCGGCGTGGAATCCGGGAGTCGGAGGGTCGTCTCGGTATGGTTCGGACTCGTCGATGGCTCCTGCTCCCGCCTCCTGACCCCTCCGAAAGGCAGCTCCACGCTCAAGTCGTCGGGAATGAGACCTGCAGCAAGGCGGGTTGGATGCTCACTTGACCCTCAGCGCTCAAGTCGACCCTCGCCGTCGGAGCTCCCGAAATGTGTCGTGGTGTTCGAGTCTACTCACCTCTCGGAGTGTTCATCCCCTGCTGTCTTACCCATTTAAATATGTCGAGACGGATGGCATGCTTCCATTGCGTCTGCGGGTGGCGTCACGGGCACGACCTCGCGGCGGTCGTGGTCAACTTGGCGAGTAGTTGGGGCGTCGGAGGAGAAGCGGCGTCGGGCAATCAAATCGTAGGAGTAATGGAAGCGCAGGAGGGGCGATGACGTCATCCGGGTGTACTACCCAAGACCAGGTGTCACGTCATACTTAATACCCCTAACATTACCCCCCCCTCAAAAAGCCACTCCTGCGGGACGGTCTTTGAGGGTTGGGGGGTGGTGCTCGGAGAAACCCGGTTCTTGCATGAGATTTGAGCGGAGGTTACTGCGTGTCGTGACATAATTGGCCAGAATCACTGCGGGATAAGGGTCGAGGCGCTCAAGACCCGAAAACCGATGATCGAGGAAGCTCGAGACCATGTGGCCGAACCACCGTTCGGGATAAAGAAGTCGAGGAGCCTCAAGACCGAAAAACCATAGTCACCGAACCGTCGTTGGGATATAGGCCGAGCGCGCTCGAGGCCTAGAAAGCGGTGGTCGGCGTCGCTCGAGACCATGTAGAACGTAGTTCGGGATAAAGGATCGAGGCGACACTCAATCCCCCGTTGCCAATCCGTCGTCCGATAATGTCGGGTCGAGGCCGCGCAAGGCCACTGGCAGATGGTCGAGGAACCTCGAGACCATGTAACCGAACCAGATTCGGGTAAAGGGCGGCGATGCTCAACTCCACTGCCGTCCGTCGTTTGGTAATAAGTCGAGGTCCACACAAGACCGGAAAACCATAATAACCGAACCGCGTTGGGATATGAGCCGAAACCGCGCTCTGGACCTGAAAACCGATGGTCGAGCCGCCGCTCAAGACACAGAAAACCGATATCGCCGAACCGCGTTCGATAAAGGATCGGCGACACTCAATCCCCGTTGCCAATCCGTCGTCCGTGTCGGTCGAGGCCGCGCAAGGCCCAGCCGATGGTCGAGGAACCTCGAGACCATGTAACCGAACCGCCGTTCGGGGTAAAGGGCAGGTGATGCTCAACTCCCTGTTGCCGATCCGTCGTTTGGTAATAAGGGGTCGAGCTCCGCACAAGACCTGGAAAACCATAATAACCGAACCGCCGTTCAGGATAAAGGGCCGAGCCGCCGCTCTGGACCCAGAAAACCAGTGGTCGAGCCACCGCTCAAGACCTGGAAAACCGATATCTCCGAACCGCCGTTCGGGATATAGGGTCGAGCCGCCGCTCTGGACCCAGAAAACCAGTGGTCGAGCCGCCGCTCAAGACCTGGAAAACCGATATCGCCGAACCGCCGTTCGGGATATAGGGCCGAGCCGCCACTCAAGACCTGGAAAACCGATATCGCCGACCGCGTTGGGATAAAGGCCGAGCGCGCTCTGGACCCAAAACGATGGTCGAGCGCGCTCAAGACCTGGAAAACCGAACCGTCGCCGTGCCGCTTCGAAAACGGCTCGCGATAGTGCGGTTGCTGGAATCGAGGAGTCGTTGGCGTGTTGGGTAAGTTACTTACCTGGGTGGTGGACACGTCACCTCTTCATTGATATGACGCCGACGCTTCGACTGCCCGATGCGATGCTATTGGGCGGTGTGTGCGGCGTCATGCTGTTGCTTGCCTCGGGAGGCGAAAGGCTGAGGCCCCCCTTTCTATAAATAGCGAGCTCCGCGACACTCTATCACTTTTTATCGTGAGTTTTTCCTCTCGAGTCCCGCTGCCGTCTTCCTTCGAGTTTTCTCCCTTGGCTCCGGTGTCCTTTGACTCCCTTCAGTCGATTCCTTCCACTGTAGGTTAGTGCATGATGGCTCTTCCTTCCACCTCCTCATCATCTGCTTCTTCCTCTTCCTCCCCCTCTGTCACTACCCGTGTCGCCGCTCTCCCTTCATCTCCACCTTCCAGCCCTTCCTCAGGTGCGGAAGCGGCGCGTGCGCTAGAGGCCATAATGTGGCGCACGACCGTGATTCCACCACGGATGAGCGCATGGTAGGGATTCTCGGCGGCGTTACGGCATCCGGAAGAATATAGCCTTCGGCCCCGGGGCAGCGGGCTTTCGACCGGTTCCTAAGGGCTTTGCCACGGCCGCCGATGCCTTAGAGGCCGACTGCGTCTTCCTCGCACCCAATCATAGTATCCTCGTGATATCCTTGTGGCGGATCTCGCCTTCACAAATAACCCCAAACTCTTGGCGGTATCCGTGGCTTTCCTGGGAATGCCATTACGCCAACATCGCCCGACCCGCAACCTTTTTCTCTCCTGTTTCGCCTTTTCACGGGGTTTCGGGGATACTTCTTGCCGGACAGGGTTCCGGGTTAGCAGCGCCCCCACCAATAACAAAGGGTGGAAGAGGCGCTTCTTCTTCGTCCAGTGCGAGAAGGATTGGGGTCTCGGGGTTCGGTGGTCGTCAAGGACCATTGATAACACTGCCCCGAAACTCAATGCCGAGGAGCGTGCGCACCTCGAGCGGTTAAGGGTAATCCTCCCTTCCTCGCAAGCCATCCGCAACATGTCGAAGAAGTGGCTTGTGGAGGCGGGACTAAGTCCGCGCTCCCGGGGTAGGCTATTGTTGTTTCGCATCTTTGGGCTTCTTTGCCACACTCTAGTTTCTAACTCATCCTTGTTCTTTGCAGAGATGGTGAACCTGCGGTCCTTCCATGATTCGGGTGCTCCGACAGGACCGTCTCCGCGCTCTCCGGCGGTTCCCAAGCGGGCGGGGGGCGGCTCCCCGCGTACTACCGAGGAGGGGCGCCCAAAGAAGAGGGCCAAGGCCAGGGACGTGGTGGACCTGGAGGTGCCTGTGGCTCCATCCGCCGAGACGACCGAACGACCGGGCGCTTCCGCTCCGGCCGAGCGCCGGGCCCGCCAGGACGACCGGGAAGGGTCAGCGTCCTCCGGCCATGAAGGACTTATGCCGAGTCACGTCGGGGAAGGATCAGCCATTCCTTTCCCGTGTGATGGGCGAAGTCCCTTCTGGGGCGCTGAGCGACCCTCTGGTGGCCCAGTGGCATGGTCTGTCCCGAGGGGACAAGGTGTGGGTCGGGGGAGAGCCCTCGGCCAGCTACCTCCGGGGGGCGCTCCATCCCGACATAGCTCGGGACCTGTACACGCTCCCTTCGGAAGCACTCATCGCCAAGTCGGCCAAGTCGGTGTTGTGGGTAAGCACCGTCTTGCGTGTATTCTCTTGGCTAAGCACTGTTCACCATTTGACTTTCTCCTTTCTATGCAGAATCTCCACTACACCACGGCCCTCATCGGACGTGCACGACGGCCGATCGGTTGGTGGCGATGCAGCGGCGCAACCTCGAGTTGCGCCGCCCAAGAGGCCCGAGCGGAGTCCGACCCGGCGGTTCTTCTTGCCGCCGCGTGAGCAACATGGCCGACATGGCGCGAAGTCACGCGCTGACCGCCGAGCTCGAGACCGCCGTCGAGGCCAAACTGCGAAGCTTCTCGAGCGGAGAAGCTAGAACCGCCTCCGCACTGGGCGAGGCCACGGAGTTGGCCGCCAAGCTGTCTTCGAGAGAGGCCGCGGTGAAGGCCGCCCAGAAGCTCTTCTTTGCGGCGGCAGCCGCCGGAGAGGGACCGGGAGGCGGTCGAGGCATACAAGAAGTCGAGGGTTTCCTCCTCGGGCCGGACCGACGAGCGGTATCATACGAGTATGGGTATAAGGTTGTCTGGCCCGATTCGAGCGTGCCCTCCGAGCTCTGCGGTTGTGGAGGATCCCTTCACCTCCTGTCCCGAGGACGAGGGTTGACATGCTGGCGAGTTCCCTTCGGCGACCTTCGGAGCCGCGGCTTCTTTGGAGGGCCTTCCCTTGCCTTTGTAATCCTTCTTTCCCCTCTAGGGGCTCGTTTTGTACTCTAAAGCTTTTGGTAATACAATTCCCTTTTTATGGCAATACAATTTCCAAGTTCATTCCAATAGCTCGAGTCAAATATTGGCACCTCGTTTGGTCCTTAAACAAAGTACTTCTTAAGGTTACGGGCGTTCGGGTCCTCGAGAATTGCTGCCGGTCATAGTCGCGAGTCGGAGCGTTCCGGTCGGACAACTTTGATTACGGTAGGGGCCTTCCCACTTAGGTGCAAGCTTGCCCTTGAGTTGGCGGGTCGCTTACTTACGCCTTGCGTAATACTAGATCTCCCATCCAGAGGTCGAGGGCGCACCCTCTTGTTATAACTTCGCGCAACACTGTATGCGCCATCTTTACGTCTTGCGTTGGCCTGCGCTCTTCTAGCGGTCTAGGCCAGCCCGAACTCCCGGGCCGAGGTGGATTCTCAGTTCTCCACCCGGAATGTTGGAATGACCAACTCGGTAGGATCGCTTCCACGCCGAATGCCAGTCAGTAGGGGACTCGCGCCGCGTCTTCGGGTAGTCCGCAAAGACCATAGGATGTTCGGAGCTCGTCGACCCGGCTCGATCGGGCTTCCAAAGTCCTTTTCTAAGTCCATCAGGATAGATCGGTTGGTCACCTCGGCGAGCCCGTTGGTGCGGGTGGGCCACCGAGCTAAACCTCAATGGATTTGATAAGTCGCGCGAACTCCGTAACCGAAAGTGCTGGCGAACTGGGTTCCGTTATCAGTGATGATAACGTTGGGCAGACCGAATCGGGTCACGATGTTCTTCCATACGAACTGTTCGACCCGTTCGGCCGTGATGGTTGCCAGGGGCTCGGCTTCCACCCACTTAGTGAAATAGTCTATCCCCACGATGATATATCTCCAGCGGGGCCGGGAAACGGCCCCACAAGGTCCATTCCCCATTGAGCGAAGGGCCAAGCGCAATCCATGGAGGTGAGCGGGACCGCAAGGAGCTGCGGGGTGCGGGCCTGGCGCTGGCAAGTGTCACACCGTCGCACGAAATCCTTGGCATCTCGGTGCAACGTAGGCCAGTAGTAGCCCTGGCGTAGTATTTTGAAGACCAAAGTTCGGCCGCCCATGTGCTCCCCACAAGTCCCGCCGTGAACCTCGACGAGAATCACTTCCGCCTCATCGGGATCTAAACATCGCAGTAGGGGATGGGAAAACGACCTTTTTTAGAGCCGGTCGCCAATCTCGCGATACCACGCACTGGGTTCGACGGAGCCGTGCCTTAACCTCATCCTCGAGCGAGGATCCCATCGCGCTTATACTTCAGCACTTCACGAATCCACGTAGGTGGAGAGGTCGGGACTCGGGTCCCCTATCTCCATGATGGCCATCGGCCAGGTGTGTGAGCTCTTCGACCTCGGGATGTTCCTGCGGATCGGCTCGAGGCTAATTTGAGCTGGTCCGCCCGCTCGTTTTGGGACACAGGCACCACGGGCCAGTGAAACGAGGAAAGTTAGAGGCTTGGGCTCTTACCTTGGTCAGGTATTTGGACATAGTCGAATCCCGCGTCCGATACTCTCCGCCAACTTGTTCGGCGACGAGTTGGGAATCCGTGAGAACATGGACTGCTCTCAGCTGCATCTCGGTTGCCAAGCGGAGGCCTGCCAAAAGCGCCTCGTATTCCGCCTCATTGTTCGTGGCCTCGAAATAAAGGATGTCGGCCGAGCTGCCAGTGTCGACCATAATCCTTCGGACCTGCGCGTTGGCTATTCGGGCCGACACCACCAGCGCGTCATCATGCTCCGTCGCTCCCATGTCCCCTGAGGGGAATGTGATCTCTGGCTCGGAGGGTGGGTGGTATTCTGCCGCAAGCACGCGCGTAAGCTCTTCGACCGAAGCACTATGCCCTCCGGTGGCGGGCCCCACTGTAATTACGTCGATGTGTTGCTCGGCGGGGCCCTCGGGATGCGTGGATGGTTCCGTGGATGCCGGAGGTACCGATCTAAGTGACCTCTTGGATCGGCTCCTCAATTTGCTTCACCGTGGCATTGCTCCGTATCATGTCCGTTTTGCCGATGGAAGCGGCAATACTGGGTATGATCGGCCAGCTCTCGTCGGCCCTTCATCGGGCGGGGCGGCCTGAGCATTCCCCGCTCCTTTATCTGTAGGAATATTGCGTCTGAGACGCGTTCAAGGGGGGAGGTGGCGGCCCGGGCACGTATGGGTCGGGGTGCCCCAGCCGGCGGCCCTGGTGCGGGGACTCTCGCCTAGTTGTCGTGCCCGGTCGGGATGGAGTAGAATGCCCCCTCGGACGTTCTTCCCTTCTTCCCGACATCCGTGACTCGATGCGCCACGTATTGACTTGCCCTGAAACATTTCCGCGATGGTCTCCGGGGGCCGCCCCACCAAGGACTAGCAAAGCCTCGACGGTCACAGCCCCATCATAGATGCCTGCATCAACAACAATGGGTGAGCATCAGATAACTCCCGTACCTCCGTGGTAAATCTCCGCACAAAGTGGGAGAGGGTTAAATCCTCTTTTTGCTTCAAACCCGGGAGGAGTGCGAGAAGGCTTTGGTCGCGCAAAGCGCCAAAAATGTAGCTCGAAGTCCTTGGCGAGCTGTTGAAGGATGTTACCGTCCGCTTTTTAAGGTCTTTGTACCACGTCTGCGGATCCTTTCAACGTGGTGAGGAACGACACATCGTAGGCGTCAGGGTTCCATATAGGGCCATCTGAGCCCGGAAAGCGGCGGCGTGATCCGGATCACCGGACTCCATCATAAAGGTCGATGGAGAGACGGAAGTTCAAAGGGCACCGTATTCCGTATGTCGTGACGGGGACTCCCAGTGGGATGCTTCCCTCTGCTCTTCTTTGGACTTACGGACGTCCCTTTGCACCTCATCCAGGCGCTGGGCGATGGAACGGATTTGAGCCCGAAACAAATCTGTCGAATCTGAGGACACCGCCTCGGGTTCGGGCGGGACGTCCAGGTTTTCGAGAGCCCGGGTTCCGTCCTGAACCCGGCGGGAGGCTGGGGAAGATGGCGCCGGTGGGAATGCCTCATGATGCCGGGGGAGGGGTTCCGGCCTTTGGAGGGTCGGCTTTGCCGCCTCCTGAAGTAGGCGGGGGAGGACGGCCTGGACAGCACTTGCTAGGGTTCGGACCTGTTGGGAAAGGTCCTGAAAAGCCTCCGCCGTGACGGGGGGAAGAAGCGGGGGAACCCGACTCGGCGGGTGGAGTCCGGCATCGCTAAATAAACTCCAGTAGCGATCTGCGGTCGCGGCAGGATCGTCCCTCCAGGGTTCGGAGGTCTGTGGGACCTCCGCCGAGGTGCCAGCCGGAAGCGACCTTTCGTCCATGTGTCGTTAAAGGCGGAGCAGGTAGACCCTCGACAGAAGGCCCTCCTTCTAGCGCCAATCTGTTGTGGGAAACAGCTTTTTACCGTGACCCCGGGGCGTGCGGCGTGGAACCCGGGAGCCGGGGGGTCGTCTCGGTGTGGTTCGGGCCCGTCGATGGCTCCTGCTCCCGCCTCCCGACCCCTCCGAAAGGCAGCTCCACGCTCAAGTCGTCGGGAACGAGACCTGCAGCAAGGCGGGTCGGATGCTCCGCCCGACCCCTCCGACGCCCAAGTCAGTCCTCGCCTGTCGGCCGAGCTCCCCCGAAATGTGTCAGGGTGTTCGAGTCTACTCACCTCTCGAGTGTCCCCATGCCTGCCTTACCCATTCGGCTTAAATAGGTCGGACGGATGGCATGCTTCGCGTCTGCGGGTGGCGTCTGGGCACGACCTCGCGGCGGTCCGTGGTCAACTTGGCGGGTAGTTGGGGCGATGCAGAGGAGAAGCGACGTCAAGCGATCAAATCGTAGGAGTAATGGAGCGCAGGAGGGGCGATGACGTCATCCGGGTGTACGACTCAAGACCAGGTGTCACGTCATACTTAATACCCCTAACAAATAGTAATTGGATCTTGATGCAAAGATACAATTTGATTCTATTAGTTGAATGGTCATTATCATGTCATTCTGCTGTTTTTTTCGCTTGCCTCCGTTCTTCGTCCTATGTTCACTGATAATTGATTAGAAAAAAAAAGGACTATAATGTTTGACAAAATATTTGTAATATTGAGCATAATACTATGACTAATTGTATCCAAATGTGATAGTCCTATAAATGTTTTCATCACAACTAATTGATGTCTTCGTTGATGCAATTATTTTCTTCAATAAGTTAACTCTTTAGACTAAAAAAAAATTATTCATATATCAGATGAAGATGAAAACAATAGCCTAATATTATTAGGGATCCTAGATGATACATATTAGGTTTGACATATAGATTAATATCTTAAATCTTGAGTTATGTTGATGTCTAATTCTATATATTTATTTCTGACCATCCAAAGGATCTGTTAGAACTCTCAGAACTTGGGTGTTCTCATGATTGTTTTTGGAGGATAAATATCAGGTCTTGTTCTTGGAGGATACGTATATGACCTTGTTCACCTTTGGTTTCTCTCCCACCTGCTTTGTTTTGTCATGATTAGAATCCGAGATCTAGTCGTGATGACTTCCAGAAATGCCATCAGAGTACTCCTTTTTTAGCATCTCTGTAGGTCTGTCTTCATGCTTCTTAAAGGAACGACTGAGAAATGAAAACAAGGATTAAAAGTAAAAGAAATAATTACTGCATACCATAAAAAAAAACATTTGTTAAAGTGAGAGGGAAAACAGAATCTTAGATAAAAAAAACAGAATCAAACATTTGTTTGAGTCTAGTTTTTGTTTTTCAATTAACTCGATCCTGCATATGGAACAAATAAATATACATCAGCAGCACTCTTATAACTATTTTTTTGATATTTTAATGGTGAAAAGAATGAAGAATCATCTTTGATCTATTGGCACATCTGACTAAATTGCTATAATCCTTCAATTTGACTGCATAAAAAGTATATTTGGATACAAAGTTGGGATTAGTATGCATCTATTTTCATTCTTGATGGTCTTCACCCTCTCTAGATTTGTTGTTTGGCACATTTTTATTATTCCAAATAATCATTCTTTTGTTGTTGAGGGCAACATTCTTTTTGAAAAAAGTTTGATTAAGCATTTGACAGTTTCATGTTATGTGAATGGCCTTTTTTTTTAGTAAAACTAATTTTCATTTAAATCAAAAAAAATATAGTAAGTGAGCTAGATGATATACTTAGATCATTTTGTAAAAAAATAATAATAATAAAGGGCAAAAACTTCACATTGAAAAAGGATAAATGAAGCACAATCCCAGACCTAAAGATTGAATAGGGATGTGAATAAGCTATCACATTAAAAAATACAGTCAAAAACTTCACTCCTCCCTAAGCGAATCTAGTGAATTGATAATCCTAGAGCCTTCATAAGAAGGATATAAAATAAACAAAATTTTCATGTAGGCAAGAGCCCTATAAACTAAAGTGATTAGATTATATGACAAATGCAAAATATGGTTTCATTTCTACTGACCTAAAGACACTAAAAAAATAAATAATAAGAGTAAGAATGGATTTGGATATAGATTTGTTAAGGCCTTCTCTCTCCTAAAGCCAGGATCATCAACCTAGGAGTCCAAGAACCAAAAACAAAGGCCAAAATTGGCTTGCACTAGTCTTTGAAAAGAAGGGGCGATAGGACATTCTAAGAAAATATACTTGAAAAAATTATCACGAAGGTGATAGATGTAACAGTTATCAAGCTAGAGGCATAGAAGATGGGCATAAAGATCATATATAAGTAATCTGTTCTATGATAGCTTTCAAAGGAAGAGCTAAACCTTTAGAAAAATAGGAAGGTGTTGGATCACCTTCCTATAATAGTCATACCAAGTCTCATCAGCTTTCAGTTTTGATATAATAATAGACACCAATAGAAGATAAAGAGCCCAAAGGATTGGACTGTCATATCCAAATATCATCATCACTAGATTCTTTAGGAATACAAATTCTTAATATCTTTTCTACTAAGGAGCTATGAAAGAGGAGTTTAAGTTTAGGTGCTTCCCAGTATTTAGAATTTATAAGGTTAAAAACCTAACAAAAGTTAGAAGACTCCCCCCTACATTAACAAAAGTGGGCCAAAGGCTAATTAAAAGATTATCTATCTAGGGATTATTGAAGATATTGGTGTTCAAATTATTTTTAATTATTTTTCTATATCCTCTTTTAAGATCTTTATTAAGATAATTAATGTTTCTATGAGACTAGGACGTGGATTTGATTGTAGGAGTTCACCAAGGATGGAGGGACTCATATTTAGCCTTCAAAACATAATTTTAAAAGAGATTAGAGTTATTGAGGAGTAAGAGAATCTACTTAGCACAAATTGATCATTTGGTGGAGGCAGAGTTCCAAAAGAAATTTCTCGCAAGTTAAGTCATATACTTTAAAATAGAATATGGTATGCTATAATTAAATAGTAAGTGTGTAGGAATGGAGTTAATAACTAATTTGATTAGCACCATTTTATTGACTTGGGGGCTTAATTCTATATACCAATCTTATATTTTATAGAGTACTTTACCCACTAGAGAGTTTTGACAACTTTGAGGGAGGCACTCAAAAAGTACTTCGTGGGTTTTTTGCCTTCCTTAATTCCTAAGACACAAGTACAATGCTTGATAGAAGCATAATGATCAAAGAAAAATATATTAAATTTCTAAATGTTAACTTTCAAATTAATGAGTGTTATAACCCATACAAGCTAATATTAGTTTAATGGTGACTTCACGTCATAATGAGTTCTCTAATTTCATACATGAATAATTTTTTCTTACTCGAACCCTCTCATCATACCTAAATACTAGGTCAATTTTAATACCAAATATCATGACTATGGCCTAATAGGTTAACTAACCCATCAACCTTGTTTATCCTAAATCACTAGTCAAAATGCTTAAGCTAAAATTGATAATACACCTATCAAACTATTGTAAGCTAATCTTAGTTTTGCTCATTTTCGATGTAGGATTAATCAAAGTGTTATAGTAAAGTTGTGAAAGATGTTTAAAATTTTGAGAATAGTGGAGCAGGACTTTCTATTCATTCAGAAAATTAGTAATAGTTCATCCTCAAACATCAAGTAGTAAGAGATTTTGATTTCTTTAAGATTGAAAGGAGTGATTTATTTCTATTCAATCATCTTAGAGATAAGAGATGAAATAATTTGCTGAGCAAAAATAAAAAGGTAAGGCAAGAGAGGGTCACCTTGCCTTATACCTCTATTGAAATTAAAATTGTTAAATCGAACTCTATTAATTAAACAAGAGAATGTAGAAGAAGAGATATAGGATTGGATCTAAGTGATATATTTAATAAGAAAGTTCATAGCAAGAAGAGCATAATGAATGGCCCCCATGAAAGCAAATTAAATATCTTTTCAAGATCAAACTTAAGAATAACTAAGGGACTATGACTTAGATTTGGCAAAGAAGTGAATCAATTCATTAGCAATCAATATATTGTCATGAATATTTTTTCCCTTAATAAATATAGATTATTCTGGGTTAATTAAGTCATAAAGAAGAGGTTTGATTTAATTAGTAAGAATCTTAGAGAGAAGTTTGCAGACTACATTACATAAAACTATAAATCGATAGTCCCTCATAGTTAAGTAAAGACCTTGGGGTTCTTCCTTTTGAGAATAAAGACCAACTAAGTATCTTAGTTAAGTAAGAGGGAATTGAAGGTGTGAACGGAGGAAAAAGATTTATGAATAGGCTTATTAAAAATATCCCAGAAGGCTTAAAAAGATTTAATGTTCAATTTGTTAAACCTTATCACATGTCAGAGCCCATTTAAGGAAGGATAACATTAATTTCTAAAAGCATAAAAGGGCTACATAGCATGGAATGGGTTGAAGATGAAATGATGGGAAGGGGAGGACATAGGGACCAATTGAGAGATAAAAGGGGTCTGACATAGCTCCAAAGATTGGATTATCAAAGTCATCCTTCATTTTTTATATAGAAGATTCTATTATTATTATGTCTAAAGGAGGTCATTCTATTAAAAAAAATTAATGTTTTTATCCCTATGCTCTAACCATTATATTTTGGCTCAAGTCCACCACCTAAAGTGGAGTTGTCTGTTAAGAATAATAACCATGTTATAAAGGGATTAGAGCTAGATACACTCTTAGTTAGTAAGATGATCGAGAGCATCTTTGAGCTCAAGGTCAGAGAGATCCATAGTATTCTTTTTGATATAGTGTTCAAGATTTACGTCGATTGATTTTTTTTTATTTATATAAGAAGCTAAGGGTTGAAAGCCACTAGTGAAAGATAGTCATAAGGTTTAAAGGATATAGATCAAGTTGTGCAAAGGATTAATTAACTATGTTATGGATCTTGGGATGCTCTAACCAAAAGTTCTCAAAGTAAAAATGATAGGTCTTAAAAGTAGGAGATCGAGTACCCATTTTAGTTAAGATATGGGAATGGTCAAAATGAATTCTTGAAAGATAGATAACAACATATTCATTAAATAAAGAAAGCCAAAAAAAAATTAACTAGAATCTAATCTAAACGAGCAATAATAGGATCCTTACCAAAATGCTTATTGCACATTGAAAAAAAAAATCTTTAAATATAAGAATAGAATTAGTAAGAGATAATAAACGACCTCCTACTTTGTCCTCTAGAGAGGAGATCGTGTTTAGGTTATCGTATAAACACCAAGGAAAATTCAATAAAAGATTTATAGAAAAGTATTCATCTCATAAAGTCTTACTTAAAGAAAGGATAATACTAGCATTTACTGTAAACAAAAGTCAGGGGGTGTGCCTTCAATAGACACTAAGATTAAGGACCTAAAAGTTCTTATTTACTAGAGCAATCTTGTATTTCTCTACTTTTCACATGATGATGATTCTATCAAATTTATCATCCATTGATGAGAATTTCCTTTCTCGATTCTTTCTCATCTTCTTAATAAATGTCTTGACTCCATCCTCCTATAAATAGATTTTCATCAAAACTATCATATCGCTTATGAGTATGAATAAAGCTAAAGACAACAATTATATAATCCTTTTTTAGAGCCCATCTATAGTTATATGGGAACATATTCATGATAAAACTTTAAGAAGGGAGGTCTTAGAAAAGATGGCATCGGATTACGTTGAATCTAAATTTTTAAGTAGAGCAAACCTTTTCTTTTTGTTATGATACTTAATATAGAGAATATAATGGTTAAGACTTCTCTCAAAAAGCTATTGTTGAACTTTATTGGATTTATATGTAGGGGAGGTGACACATTCCTCTTTTATCTCGCATTTCAAAAAGTTATCTTCTCTCATTACATCCTACTTAATCACCTTCTGAAATGTAGCCACCATCTTATTCATTAGAGCATCTAACATTAATGAAGCAGTGGTAAGGAAAGGACGAGAACTAGAAGCTTTGGACCTAGTCACCTGAGCTATGCACTAGAAGTTCTCCTAGAGGAAGATAGAGGGGTAGAGGTAGCCTGAGTGTTGAGAGAATCCAATGAAGTAAAAGGGTTAGATGTGAGAATTAGATGGAAGTTTTCCTTGGGAGAACAATTAGAGTTATTATATTGTGGCTAGTCTTTTGTTCATAGGATAAGCCAAGAGCCTCGAGGGGATGATGATAAACTAGTACCATCTAGAGCTCAACGATACTCTGGCTCATCAATTGAAAAAAGATGTAGACCTCGGTAGGGATTAGTTAGGTGAGGGAGCCAAATGATTATGACAAATTGCTTCAAGAGAGAAACCTCATTTGTACTCGACTTTAGACCTTGAGTAGGCACCATCTTAGAAAACTTGAGTTTGCACTAGACCCAAAGTATTCAAATGAGACATAGAATCAAGTGAGCGATGATCATAGGCAACTCGTTTGCCTTTATCTTGGCTAACTAGGTTAGGTTTGATTGATTTAGGTTTGGGTTTTCTCTTAACCTAGAACCATCACCTATGAAGCAAGCCATCCTCTTCCTTAATCTACTAATGAGAAACCTTAGATTCAATAATGGATGGGTGAGAAGGCTAGAGAAGCTGAAACTCACAACTGGAAGTGGATTAGCCAACCTTGTCGTGTTCAGAGCATATATTTATCTGGGAGGTTCTCATTTGTGATAGATTGGAACAACTAGGTGCTACATATATGAATCCATATACATTGTAGTACTTTGAGGATCAGAATGAGCATAACACAGATCCGAACAAACTTGCCCCTAGAGTGTGAAAGGATGACTTGAACGACCTTAAGAAATTTATTTATCTGGGAGGTTATTTGAGAGAGAAATCTAGGTTGAAGGAGCTCGAGAGAGGGGCCAAGAAGTTGTAATTATATGAGAAATATGCCAATCCTATCCAACAATGATCGAAAGTTAGCTTCTAAGATATAAAAGTAAGGGGTTGCCCTCTAATGAACTAGAGAATATGGAAGAGAACATAGTTCATCCCCTCAACAGTGTAAAAGCTAAAATAGAAGAATCTGTCAGTCATATCAATGATGATACAACGAATGATCAGAGTTCAAAGTTTAGAGAGAAGAGATTTCAAATGTTCTAAGAAGGATGTGTTACCTAGAAATTTGTTATAAAAGGATTGCTTACCATTCCTTATAGGATTGGATCACCTCCTTGACATCTAGCTTAACCCTAAGTGCAGATTGTCGTTGGATTGATCCAAGTTGGTCGCCTAGAGCAACATCGATTAGTTTGTCTCCAACCCGTTTTACTAGTGCTTCACTCTCCAAAAGAGTGTTGTCTTCAAAAGTTTGTTGTTGAGATTCAATGCATTTTGTTTTAGTCTATTTGAAAATTTGTGAAATAGCAAATATCCAATTGCTAGAGTTGAACTGAACGAAACAAAGTCTCATTTCACTTGGTGTTCAATAGTTTGTGCTTTTCTTGGACCGAGTGGAGATAGCACAAGATGACATCTTTGGGCCAGTTCAGTCAAATTATATGTTTCCTTGTGATGATTGTTTGGTCTCATCTTCAATTGGACATTCAAAAAAGAAGCTGAAATGTGCTGTTGAAGAAAGCGCTTAATACATCTTATGGTCAGTTTTGATCAACTCCAAATGATGAGTTTGAGACGACTTGATTTGATATGAAACACAAAATGTGTTTCTCCTTTCTCAAAGGTGAGGGCACTCTGTTCACATCTTCAGCCCTTCAGCAAGATTTTATACGCATCCAAATGAGTTCTAAAGAAAGCCCATCAAATTCTACCTTGGTTTCTTAAGTCAAGCATCTGATGATCGAGCATGCAAAGAAAAAAGCCTCTGCATTTTCCATGAAGGAAGCTCCCGTACTGAGGATTTGTCTATCATCATTAATATCAATATGATGTATACGTCGATAGGTTACGGTGTTAGATCCAAAAGCATCTTATAGTTGATTTTTTTGATGGGTTGTAGAGCCTCTTATCTCTCTCTCTCTCTCTCTCTCTCTCTCGTATATTTAATCAAATAAAGCTCTTTGTTTTGACATCTGTTTTCTGCCAATTTGACACCATCATGTGGATGCAATGTAATAACCTGACCGACCAAATGCGTGTTCTCTGCATTCCCTTGGACGAAGGGAAGGGGCGACGTGCTTCATAAATGGGAGAAATTAATAGGACCTGAACGAAGACATCCAAAGAATGAAGACGGGAAGCACACTCCATGTGGGTGACCTGATGCTGCAGCGACCATCCATGGCCGGCACGCAGGCTTAGACTCTTCTTACTCTGATACAAGTGGAAGCCGCAGTTGAGCAACTCTTCTTTTCTAATTTCTCTGTACGCACATTAATCCATCTAACTCTTGAATTGACAGAAACCTCACGTATTGGACTTACCATGCTGAGAGAGACGCTAAGACGATTCACGAGTGCTCGAGTCTCTCTCAGCGTGGAAAATTGAGACGCTAAGACGGCACCGGGCGGCCTCAATCATGAGGTTTTCCTGCACCTGATTGACTTCTCCTTGAGCCACATTTGTATTAAGCGGCCCACACGCAATCCTAATTTGACGCTTATCTTGGTGTCTGACTCGGTCATATCCTCGCTTTCCGCCACATCTAGTTAACATTCATACGTATACCGCTCTGCCCTGCCACGTGCCCCCACTTAGGCCTTCTTTCAAGCCCTTGTGGTTATCGACGACATTAGCGCCAATCTCAACCTTCTTGATCTAATATCTCCTACCCCCGCGAACCAGGCGTCCCTTCCCATTGGATGATCTACGCGTAGGACGAGGACGACGTTTTGCAGTGATCTGTTGGTTGTTGGATCAACAGCGTGGCTCCGCTGCCGTCGGCCGCAACAGTCTGCCTTTGACTCGAAATACATCAGGAGCCTCGACCAGAGCGTGCGCCACGTGTCCTCGGCGACCCGTTGGACCCGATCCCTCGCGCCATCCTCGAATCAGCCGACACCTGCGTTCCGTACGCCAACCCGGCTCAATCCACGAGGCGGATGCTCCCACTTGCTGCTTCGACACGTGTCCTGCCACGGGCCGCCTCTGTTGCGTGCGCTCCATAAATGGAGACCGGTAGGAGACCAAGCATCAGGTGATAGATTGTCTCTCAATCCAAATCTCGCTGTTTCATCTGTTTGTGCCTTCGTCTCCATTCGAGATGCCACAGCCTTCCGACTGCCGAAAGTTCTTGATGCTTCCGGCGGTGCAGCCTGGCGCCGACGTCTGCCCGGCCGCCCTCCTCCGCGCCCTCGTCGCCCTCGCCGACGAGATCCTCGCCCTTCGCTCGAACCCCTTCCCGATCCACCGGCGCAGCGCCCGCGAGGCGATCCGCCAGGTCGGGGCCATCCTCGAGTTCCTGGCCGACGTCCGGGGCCGAGGGTCGGCCCTCCCGGCCTCCGCCGCCGTCGGCTTCTCAGAGCTCCACGTCGCGCTCCAGAAGCTCCGGCACCTACTCCGGGATTGCGCCAGGCCGGGCGCCCGGCTGTGGGTGTTGATGCGGTCGGAGCTGGTGTCGAACGAGTTTCAGGTGCTCGTTCGGTCGATATCCACCGCCCTCGACGTCCTCCCTCTGGCTTCCATCGACGCCGCCCCGGAAATCACAGAGTTGGTCCGGCTCGTCCGGGAGCAGGCGTGGAGGGCGACGGTCGGGACCGAGCCAGCCGATGCTATGGCTATGAGGAGCATGTGGTCGATACTTGGTCAGTTCGAGAACGGCATTGCTCCCAATCGGATCGATCTCCGATGGATCTTGGATCACTTGCGCATTCGAAACTGGAACGATTGCAGCGAAGAGATCGCGTTCCTGGAAGAGCTCTTCTTAGCGAGCCTCGACGACGGCGACGAGGAGGAAGAGGCAGCCCTACTCGGCAGCTTAATGGCGTTCATGGTATACTGCCGAGTGGTGCTGTTCGATGCCGTGGAGGACGAGAAGAGCAGCGAGAAGCAACCCAAGGCCGGAGCAAGAGCCGTGAGTCACGTCAACCTGGATCATCTCCGGTGCCCGATCTCGCTCGAGCTCATGACGGACCCTGTGACGATAGCCACGGGGCAGACCTACGACAGAGCCTCCATTTCGAAGTGGCTCAAATCTGGGTGCCTCACCTGCCCAGTGACCGGCGAGAAGCTGGCTAACGACAGTCTGGTTCCCAATTCCGCCATCAGGAACCTCATGGAACAGTTCTGCCACGAGGCGAAGGTACCCATTCCTGAGCCAAATGGCAAGCCCAAGCGAGACCTGACGAGGACCGCGACGCCTCTCAGCGCGGCGGCAGCAGGAGCAACGAGAATGGCGGCTGCCTTCCTAGTTCACAAGCTAGCGGTGGGGACGAACCAGGAGAAGAACAAGGCGGCTCACGAGATCAGGAAGCTGTCCAAATCGAACATCTTTAACAGGGCTTGCTTGGTGGAAGCTGGCTCAGTCCCATGGCTTCTCTACCACTTCTCCTCATCGGATCCTTGGATCCAGGACAACGCAGTAGCTGCTTTGATGAACCTCTCGAAGCACCCAAGCGGCCGCAAGGCCATCGTCGAGGCTGGCGGCCTCGGCCTTGTCGTGGGCGTCATCAGAGTAGCACTCAGGGTCGAGGCCCAGCAGAATGCGGCGGCCGTCCTCTTCTACCTCTCATCAGACGAGGTGTACCGGACAGAGATAGGGCGGATGGCAGAGGCGATTCCGACGCTGGTGGAGCTTTTAAGAGAAGGAACTTACCGGGGGAGGAAGAACGCCATCGTCACTCTCTACGGGCTGCTGCAGTGTCCCGATAACCTGCGCAAGATCCTGGCAGCAGGGGCGATTCCGGCTCTCACAAGCATTCTGTCGAGCGACAGAGCGGATCTCGTCAACGACGCGGTCGCGGTGCTTGCGAAGATCGCGGAGGGGCATGACGGGACGACGGCGATCCTGAAGTCGTCAGCTGTGCCTCATCTGGTGGCATTCCTTCGGTCATCGACGTCTCGGTCGGGGAGGGAGAACTCCGTCTCTGCTCTACTGTCTCTCTGCAACAATGGTGGAATGAAGGTGGTCAGTTTACTCGAACAGATGCCGGTGCTCATGCCGTCGTTGTACTCCCTCGTCACAGAAGGCTCTCCTCAGGCCGGCAAGAAGGCGAGATCGTTGCTCAATCACATACACCATCTCCACGACCAGGAAGACCTAGCCATGATGGGCCTCGTCGATTTACAATGACACCGTATGATCTCTTAGGACGATTCTTTCTTTCTTCTCTGCTCGTGGTTTGGGAGCATGCAGTCCCTTTCTTTCTTTCATCGGTTTGTGCAGGGATTTCAGCTTTGTTTTTGGAGGAGCTGCAATCCAGAATAGTCTCAAATAGACATCACAGCCTACACTTGTATATAGATATATTATATAAATATGTGCAGTTCTTCTGCGTCGAGACGCCTTCGGTGTACGAATTGACTGGCAACGAAGAAGTCTTTGATTCGTTCCCGTTTGAACTTAAATCTTGACGAATTTGAGATCAAGTATACACACATAGAACCTGAGTTCAACGAACATCCCGGCATAAACTTGGATCATTTCGAAATCAAATTTACATTTAAGATATTAATATGCTGATTATATATGCATAGGTATGAAATTTCATCCAATAGATATTTCAACAAATTTTTATAATTAACGCTTTTTTTTTATTTATAACTAACACATCACATCAAACACCGTTACCAAACTATATGAAGGTAGAGCTAACCATTTTACACGGTGGCATTAAACTCAGAGTTCTGTAGCATCAAATGAATGAAACATAAATCACCCAAGAAATGCATTTTAAGTAAATTTACAAATACGTATGCTGAAGAATGTTGATGGTTGGGTTGTAATCCCAAAGTAAATTTACAAATACTTTTTAGCCCAGAAATGTTTTCCATCAAACCTATTTAAAAGGGGGGATAAAAGTCAAGAGAACTTTGGTGTAATCCCCCAAGTAATCATCTTCACGTTGCTGGAACGAGGACTCCATATTTTAGTCCTGAATAGAAGAAACAGGTAGAACTTTTTTCAAAGGGAAGAGTGCTGTTATACTCTGATCCACTATGACCAAGAAAAAAATGAAATTGACCGAGGAAGAGAGGGTGGTGATCATCCATGCCAGTGAATTCCTGCTTGCACAATTGTGTTCGGTCACTGATACTGGGACGGTAAAGAAAAGATGCCCACACATATTGCAGGTTAGCTGCCACGAAGATTCTCGAGGGCTCTGCATGGGAGGTGAAGTCTGAGTGCAGCCTGCCGCACAACTCCCAGATCCATACAAGAACCCTGTTGGAGATCAGGAGGACAACCAATGTTCAGAACTTTTTTCCTTTTTGAGCAATTGTTCCTTCCACACAAATTTAATCACAAAAAGATCGAACACATGTATAAATTCCTTAAAAGATGACAAATGCAGAATCCAATATTTTCCAACAAAAAAATGTAAAAGAATCACTTTCAAATCTGTCATGAGAAGAAGGAAAAAGGAAAGAAAATTTGTGACAATTTGAACAGCAAAAACGCTTTATTTTGAGAATGAGAATGCAATGCACATACAGGACTACCTTACAACCTCAAGTCACATAACAAAATAGAAACATCAGAATTCTAAATTAAGAGGTCATCCACATGACAGATCAACTCAAAGTTCAATTCAGCAAGTAAAAATTGGCCTGGTTGATAGATTGATAAACTATATATAACTTGTAGATACATGAAATGCATATCTTTGGTGATAACACTTTCAAAGCACATTAAACTAGCAGAAAATACCACAAGTCCAACCTGAGATAATAAAAGAGAGAGAATTCCAAGTATGTACACCGACCTAA
Organism: Musa troglodytarum; assembly: GCA_023547065.1. NCBI lineage: Eukaryota > Viridiplantae > Streptophyta > Magnoliopsida > Zingiberales > Musaceae > Musa > Musa troglodytarum. The sequence goes on along the minus strand of CP097510.1, from coordinate 40,151,350 downwards.
AATTACATCCTCTTGATCTTCGAAAATGTCCCCATCTCGGAGAAGTAGGTGCTTTGTGTTCCACTGCCGAGCTGGTTCCCATGAGCTTGTGGATTTGTAAGTTCTATTCCCTGATGAACACACAAGCTCAGCATCAATTTAATTTATGCTGAGAATTGTTGTTCTAACAACATGCAATCGGAAATAAGCATACAATTTATGAGATGATCAAATTTGGAAGTACCGGATGGCCAAATAAGAAAACCACATCATGTCTCTCAGATCATAACTGGCAGAATAAAAAATGGCCAACTGCACAAATAAGTTTCATCTGACTACAGTCACTACACATCACATCAAGAACTCTATATCATCTGATACGCACAAAAAATTTCACGAGTGCAGACATAGATGAAGCTTGCACAGATTAAGACATGCAAATAAAATTCTGAACACTGTCAACTTAAGGTGATGGACTCCTGCTGTTTCATGTCAAGTCACAGGCTTTTTAACATTAACCAGAATTTCAAGTCAGTGGCACAAAGGCCGTCACCACCTTTAGCTTTATATTTTTTTGTCACAACCAATTCTCAGTTGGTGGTGACTTGGTGTATCCAATCTAAGGGTACATGCAAGATCAACAGAGAACCATCAAATCTCAGGACCCCAATAATCTGACCCTAAGTGATGACATGTAAAAGACAACCATCTTCCCTAATAGATTGAATGAAAATGATCTAGCAGCTAAATGCATTATTTACAAAAAGACTAGAATGTGAAGACACATGATCATAGTATTATAATATTCAATGCTTTTATAACATATGCAGTACTATTTTGTATACACAGATTGGCTCTTTGATAGCTTATTCATGGCATTTATATTGAAGTATTGATTTACCACCATTAACAGATTCTTTCATGTTTTCCATCCTTGCATCTCTCTGAAGCTTCCACTGAAACTGAGAATTTCAATCAATTTCATAACTAGATATGGTAACGTCTATGCAACTGAATCAATTAAAAGAGCTCTGCTTCAACTGTAACTGAATCCAACCCACTCTGTAAACGGGTCATGATATGATCTGTTACATGAATGAATGTGATAATTATTTTACAAATCACAGAAATCCCTAACTGGTTTTAGTTGTACGCCGGAAAAGAACAGAGCAGAGTGCAGCACTATGGGATGACAACTTTCAGAAATATGGATAATAACTATTTTTTATTTCTATTTTCTCCATATGTATTTCATCTAAAACAACTTCATTTTTTTAGTATTTAGCTAAATATTTTAAGTAAAAGCACATGACCTGTTCTAAGCAAAACATGAGAGTAAGCATGCATTAACTTCAAAGCTTCAGCATTCTTTATCTAAAGAAGGTAACTTTCATTGACCTATACTAGCTTTATCTTTTGTCGTTTGGTCTTTATGGTTAAGTTGCAAACCCCAATGTAAACCTTCCCCATTTTAGACATTATACCCCCAACTTAAACTCACCCACCAAATTGAATAAACTAATAGAGCTTATACTAGGGAGGAAAGTTTTTCTTTTCCATGGGATGTTGCATGCTACCTACAAGTCCTCGAATTTGGAGTTACATCACTTTGTAATAAACTAACATACTCTTCAACATGGTACAACAACTACAACAATAACAAAGTCATAATGTCCCAATTAATTGGGTGGAAGGTTGCATTATGTAGCTAATAGCTACCATGAAACTGTGACATGGATGAGATAAAAATAGCAGATAACTTAAATCAATTTCTGTTGCATATATACTCACTTGTACGGGTGTAAATGCCAGACTTGATGTCAATCCTGAAGTTGCCCCACTGCTTCCAGAGTGTTTCTCCTTGTACCTATTACATTCAAGTCAGCAATAAAACTTTTTGATCATCAATAGGTACACCATTTACCTAAATATACCTTATGACACCTTTAAGAAAAGGAGCCAAAAAATTTGCGACACTTATTCAATCAGTTAAAGCTTTCAATGAGCATATTGTGAAGTTCAGGTTAATTTAGAGGATGAAACATGACCAAAGGATGAAGTGGCTGACCTTTTAGCAGCTTTTGCAGCAAGCTTGCTCTGCCCAATAGACACACGCAACTTTCCACTTCCTGCCTGACTGAGCATACCATACCCTTCACCCAAGCCATCACCTAATAAAAGATCGATGAAAACATAATAAAAAAGTGATGTAGTTAGACTAATCATTCTGAAAATAATCTGGTGAAAGGACAAAGTCCAGCTCAACCAAGACGGTAATTCAATGTTCAAAGTCTGACAATCAACCTCCTCATATAGTGATTTATTCTTTTCAACTAATATTTGTAAGGATATCATACAGATGGTGAAAAAATAATAATTTAGGAATAAGCATAGTTTTATACTCTATAAGCAGTATAATCTATATGTTAACAATAATTATAATAAGGTTTCTATGGCCCAAATACTAGACCACAAGGTTAGTAACTGAAAGTTAATAAAGTGTGATGAAGAATACTAAAAGTAATTCACACTACAAAATGTTAACATTAAACAACTTGTGCAAATAAGTAGCATCCAAGCATAATTCATGCCATGGTTAGGATCCTAGCGCTAAGCAGCAAATAATCAGTGACTGCATCTAGATGGACATAATTTAGACATTTGTTGCCCCTTCTTGCAAATATACTGACCATCTGATCTGATGCATGTGCAAGGGTTTTCACATGGGCCATTAGTTAGTAAACATTAAAAAAATGAGGAAAACAGATAATTAACAGGAGGATACTGTCCATGTGTCAGTTTAAGGTCTCTATTTGAATCACGCTTTAATTCAAAACAGAAGAGTTTTGAAACAAACCTTTAAAATTTTCAATTAAATCATATAAAATTCGCACCTGTCAAAATGACCTAACAATAATAAAAAAGAATCATGGATGTATGCCCAAAGAGAGTGGATAGCTAATGTTTTTAAATCAACACTGGGGGCAAATAATCAGTGTGAGCCATGTGAAAGGTGAAGTCCACACTTGAAGAAAGAGCACCTTTAAAATGTAAAACATCCAATATATATTTACAATTCAGTCAGAGATGTATACGGAAATCATAATTTATATATAAATACAAGAATTTAGGCCACCAATCCCCTAAACTTCACAAAGTATTGCAATTTGTTAAATGAAGATGATTCTACACCTAAAATGTAGTTTACCTGGCATGCATATTAATGGTTCTAAAACTCCCAACACCCTAAAACAAAAAATTCTAGCTTAAAATTAAGAATTTATAAAGAGAAGGAATGATTATATGTTATAAATTTCTACCAAGGCCGATTGAAGTGATATTGAGAGTCAATACAATTATTTTATATTTTAATTTAAAACAACCAGCTAAGAAAAATCTAAAACTGTAATATACAATATTGTAATTCTCCAAATCAAATTAATTAGTGGGATACTATTTTAAGGTTCAAATTTTTCATTTGAAAGAAAAAAAACTTGAGCTGTAAATTATCTTAACATATCATCAACCAAGAATATAAGTTCCAATCCTTTAAGCCAACTATTGTCGCCTCTTGAAAAGAATATCTTAATTTCTTCTTAAGCCTCTATAAAGAATTGGAAACTCCAAAATTATGTTAAATTTGACTTGATTCTGATGTAACTAAAGATGATTCTGCATCTTATTCTATTGCAACACACTGTCTAAAATATTTTCAATAGCATTTGAGATCCATCCTGCAAATGGTTCGCCACTGATGGATCTATCTCCCACATAACACTTAATTCCAAAAAAATAAAGTAATTACGATAAGCATTAAAAAGTATGTTGATTATTCACAACCAAAGTCGTGAGCATTTGTCTAAACCCAATAAGAAGTAACCAAAACTTCATTTTGACTTGAATATATATCCTCAAGTTACAGACTATAATCAAATTCACTTAACTGAACCATAATTCAACAACTCTCAAATAGAGATTAAAACAATTATCACATACAAAAATCAATACCTACTCACCTAAAGAACTCTCTTCAGGCACTCCAAATTGCATCCTGTTGGCCAGCTTCCTCATTTCAGTTATTGCATATCTGTCAAATATAAACACAAAATACAAGTTCTTTAGCTATGAAGGTTATAACAAAAAAGGCATCAGTTGCTTTTCCAAGTGCTGTTGTAAGAAACTGCTACCTTTCTTTCATTTTCCGCAGCTGATGACCACCTCTCTTCTTTTTGGGCTCTGAATCTGGCACCGGAAGAGGTTTTGGTTGCTTTGCAGGCAGTGGTTCTTGTCACTTTTCAATCTTTTTACGGATTTCTTCTCGCAAATCTCTTCCAGTCTTTCCTGTGGGATCCCCTCTGGTTGAATCAACCCTTGCTGCTAGGGTTGATTTTGCAGCCAATAGTCAGCAAGCACGAGTTCTAAGTGAAGGCGGGGTGCTCTGGAAAATCTCAGTCTGTTCAAGATAACCTACGCGAAACTGAGAGGTTGCAGTGGAAAACTCAGCAAGAGTCCCTTTTTTTTGCCCCAAGAAGCTGAACATTACATGCTGGCATTTTTGCTAATGCTAACAAACCTCCAGCAGTTCCCATAAGTTTAGCTGCAACTGCACTTCCAACGATTGCTGAAACGTTTGGCGCAATGTAACCCATTCTACTCTCTACAAAATCAAGAACTTTCTTTTTTGCAAGGTCAAGAGCAAGGGCTCTATCACATGCATCAATAGTTCTCTGGAGGTTCTCTTCTGAAAGTGGCTGTCCACTTGTAGTTGATGCTGTTACAGAAACAACCATAATAATAGCTGAAGGTAACAAACCTTCCAAATCAACAAGGGTTAAATCCATCTCATTTCCAATCTTCTTGACAACCTGAGCATAATCAATTGGGTGATGAACAAGGGACTCAAGCTCAGGAAATTTCAGACAATACTAATCACGGATAAAATTGTGAATTATAATGATCTCATTTTCGATATCCACTGATAAAGAATTGCAGTCAACAATGAGTTGATACACAGGATCATCCTCCAAAACTATCCAATGACAAGAAATATCTGTTCCTTTCTGTACAGCATCATCCAATTTCTGACAAAGAAAGAAAGGAAAAGGAGAGAATCTCATTAAGACACAAAAATGCAAGGCTATTCAATACATAAGTCCATTTCACGAGTAGCAAAAGTTAAAAACTATGTCCCAAAGAAAAACAAAATAGCTGAAGGTAACAAACCTTCCAAATCAACAAGGTTGAAATCATCTCATTTCAGAAATCTTCTTGACAACAACTCTAAAAACATGGATAATATCTGAGTAAGCAAAATCACAACATACAAGAAACAATGGGGAAAATAGATGAGCATTACCAAGTGAAACCTATTGTTGGCCAGATAGGATAGGACAATCTTGAATAATATATCAAGTATATAATATAAATTTAAGACATACTGAAAACAGGAAAAAGAAGAAAAGTCATGAGACCATTAAATAAATGTTGGCTCACGACAAGGAACATGATGTCACAGTTTACAATCGTTAATTCAAAAAACAAGGAAATCAAGAGCATCTAGAGTATGACTCTGACCTGCATAATATCATTGTATCTTTGTGTCTTTTGCAATTTTGAAACACTATCAAGGTCATCATAATTGAGAGTTTCAATATCTGGCATGTCACCTTCATCATCTTCTTCCACAGCAGCTGCATCAATATTCTCAGCATCCTAATAGAAAAGGTCGATGGAAAACATTAGACAATATTACAGTAAGCTGCAGTGACTAAAACAAAGTTAAGCAACAAAAAGAGGCCTCAATAATAATACGTTGAAAAGAGGCCATATAAATAGTAATTATTTGTTACAAGTAAGAAAGATAATGCAGGCACAATTAATAGAATTGATGTCAACTCACGAGTTGGACTTCATTGTCAGATAGCTCATCAAGATCAGCCAAGAAGGAATCTGCAAGGCTGACCTGTGTACGAGCAACAGGAGGAATAATTAGTTTAAGTGAGCTTCAACTCAGAAACATCAAGCTTTCTGAAAACAACTTGCTCATGTCAAATCTAATCCTTAACATTTAATTTTCAGAATTTTCACAAACATGGCCTAAAAATGAATGCAGAACGTTAAAGTCTGATTGGCATCAGTTAATATATCAAGTTACTTAGCAGTGCAGTGCAGCATCAGTTAATATGCCAGATATTGAAACTCTCAATTATGATGACTTGATAGTGTTTCAAAATTGCACAATAAAGATACATGTGGTCACCCAAAAGAGGTATCCACTTACGCTTGTGTGTCAACAACCATGGCTATTTGTTGTGCTGTGTCGTTCTGTACATAAGGTCCAACCACATGCTACAGTGTTATCGGGAAACTTATTTCCTGGCTCCTTCTGAAGCAATATATCTTGCTTCTATAAGGCTCCTAATCCTTGAAATGATTTTCATGTTTCTAGCTATCTAACAAACGGCACGATACTTATCATCAAAGTTGAAAGATGATAAAACTTGCAATAACTAAATATGGTAAAATTATTTAAAAAGTTCATTATCAAAAAAGTTGTTTCATGCACCAAGAAAATACAGGTAGCTTGACTACACTAACTCTTATTTATAACACTTCAAACAACAAAAAGAATGTCTTCAAGGTTAGTCATGATTTAACCTGTAGTTTAAAGAGAAAACAAAGAAGTAATTATCTTGCTACTTTCTCATCCCTCCTCATTGGGCTACTTCCTAAGGCGCCAAATTAACATAAGCATGAAAGACTAGTGCAATATAAGTTGATAATTAATCAGAAAGGAGATATGTTTACCAACCATTTGTTCTCTCAATAATTAGAATCCGAAGCTGAATGGCTGGCAAGATCTGCAAATATCTGCTGATACAGATACAAAATGCAATAGCAAGTGGTTAATTTCCAGTCCAATCAAGTCTAATTATATCACACTCAGATATGAAGAGGTTAACAACAAAGGAACGAGTGCATAGCTGACCACTGTCCATCCAAGTCATTGCATGCTTATCAAAAGATCGTGGTATATACCACGATATCCTAATATAGGCAACTACATAATTACAGAAAAACACAAGCGCCTACAGACCAACCGTTGCTACTTCGCACAATCGTTTCCAATATCAAAAGACAACGAAACTATAGGACTCGTGCTGCGTTCTCGGCCACACAAAGCGGAAAGCCTACCACCAAAATAAATTGAATTCAGCGACATTTTATATGCCGATTTTCCCAATCTGCGATTCACTGGCTCCAAACGATTCAAGAAAGCGGTAGCGGAAATTTAAATATTCTTTCATTCAATTTTTTAATTGTTCCCCAAAGAAAGAGGAAGATATTCTATGAAGAAAGTGCGGAGGGATAAGGGTAAGAACAGCGAAGGAGAAGAGAACCCACGCGACGCCTAAGAAAAGACCGTGACGTTCGCTAACTGGAACTAAAAAGCTTGCCTCCGTCGATGGAAATTGGAGAGTTGGGCATAAAGAACCCTAAATTTGGGGCAGAAGACGCGCACGAACGGATGAGGGCGACACACAAGTCGGATTCGGGTGTAGCGGACATCCGAAAAGGATCCGCTGCCTCCGTAAGCAGCCCAGAGTTATTTCATGGGTTGTCGTTCGTCATCGTGAGCCGGGAGCAACCGTGTACGGTAATATCGGATTCGGATTCAGTGGTACTCAACCCGATAACCCTTCTTGACAAAAATCGAGATCAAAGAAACTACTGTGTCAAACAAAAGCTTTCTTATTCTTGAACTTCTATCCAAACTATCGATATAGTTTCTTAATTTGGAATCTTTGCTTCTTGACAAATATTGGGACTAAATAAAATTTGTGTGTCGAATAAAAAGAGCTTTTGGAAGAAAAGAACTATAAGAATATATTAAAGAACCGCTGAGATCTGCATGTATTAGAGACAGTTCCTCATCATCTACTGCAGTTGCAGCTCAAGTCAAAACCTGGTGATAAATGAAAACATGATGTGCTACACCATCTTATGCCTACAAGTGAAGATGCAAATATTACTGTAAATATCATAAACTCGTAGCCCAGAAAGAGATGAATGAAGAATTCATACTATTTAATCAGCAATTGCCAGCGCAAATGCAACTGCAGCCGAGGACCATACCCACAGGCCGCAAGGAGTTTTAACATTCCTTGACCTTAATATTTACAGCAAAAAATGAGAAACGATGGCTCCATATGTACACAATATATACAGAAGAATTGTATTTACACCCAAAATGAGAAATTGTTTTGAGGTAGAAAACAAGGAGATAAAGAATAGTATTCACAGGTCTATTTGAATCTTCACCGAGGATGCATCTCTCTGCAGCTTCCTTCACTCTTGCTTGCATCTTGTAAGGAATGCTTTGCCCGACAAGAAATTTATGTGCTTTAAAATCTTTTCTCTTTGTTTAATCTTTTCTCTTTTTTTCTGAGGCACCCCATGATCTTCATATCTTCATTAATACAAGGAACACACCAGTGACAAGCTTTCAACGAGTTGTTTCAAGCTGACAAGTGTTCTGCAAGCCACTCTTTAATATACCTTTTGCTATCTGCAACAATAAAATGATATATAAACAAATCTAACAAAAATTCAAATCAAATAACATAAATCATAATGCACAAAGCTAAGGAACATTCTATAGCAAGAGATTTAAGGCAGACATCATATTTAAACAATGGTTGTGGCAGAAAACATGATTTGCAGTGCCACTGCTCCTCTAAGCTCATTCTCATGCCTTTGAACTTGAAAGAAACTCATTTTATTTCTTTAAGATAAGAAATACTAGATGATCAACAATACATAAAATTACATTCAACAGGACATTTTTTTGGGAGTTTCAGGACCGAAAGAGGTAGTGGCCAAACTTGCGTGCTGAATCAACCAGAGTAAATAACCAATATCCTAACAGTTCAGCTAATATTTCTAGCTAAAATTTATCAATTTCAAGTAACTGGATTAGAATTGCAATTTTCATGCACTTCAATTGGTGCAAATAAGAAATGACAGAACTTTTGGGTTGCAAGTGGGCATGAGATAAAACGAATGCAGATACGTTGAAGATGTCAAAGCTATGATATTTAATGAGAACAGTAATAAGGGTATATACCAATATCCTGAAGCTCATAATAGATCATCTAACCTAAGCAAGAACAACTTTGCTTACTCAAGAAAAACTTTGCATACTCATCCATGGAACAGAGATAACCTGCTTTATACATGTAGAAGTATATATTAAAAGCATGTTTCCAATAGAAACTACTAGACAGCAACAACGATATCATTCGGTGACTAAATTAGAAGACAAGATAGTTAACAAAAGAAATCACTCTTATGCACAGTCAGCTACATAGACAACCTCATTGTTTTTTATTTGAGAAACTGGAAACATTGAATGGATTAATCTTGAATAGCATAATTGGCAATAAGAAGGTCCTTTCTTGAAGGAAGACAAAATGGCAGCATAAATTTCCTTAAGATCATTAACTATTTCTGAAAAAAAAAATCTCTAGGTGGAAAGAAAAACACAAACAACATGAATTAAAAGATAAATTATAAGTGGAATTGAGAACGTCCGACAAAAGGCTAGAGAAAACATGCACCCGTGCACCCACACACAACTACAAGACTTCAAAGCAAATATTAGATGTATTGCTGCACATGATGTAAAGTTTTATTGAATTGGAAGTGCAATCCCAACCATCTTTTTAAAGCAGCATAACATTAGCAGTATACTTTCCTGAGAAACCATAATTCTTCTAATGGCAGCGTTCTCCCTACATTTAATCCAAGAAATCTCAAGAGACATAAGGTCAGCGCTTTAAGTTCCAACAAGTGCAACTGGGTTACTTCTCCGAGCAATCTTTTTGTAGTGGAAAAACAAATGATTATTATGCTAAATAATGAGTTCTTCTTCTGAAAGAAAATGAAAAAGGAAAACCCACATACTGAGATAAAACGAATTAAGACATAACAAGCAATGAGGCAAAGCAATAAAATGTCCACTTGGATGACAATTTCTATCAAACAAATTGATTTAAGATCCGATTTACCAGAATAATCGTAGTCTGTGAGATCAACAGCGCCTATAACGTGGTTCTGGGAGCTGTCCGCCACCTCGCGACGACCACGGCCATAGCACGGGACCAAGACAGCGAAGCTGCGCTCTGTGTCGTTCGCGGTCCCGAACTCGGGGGCGTGAGGTTCCAACCAGCCAATCGACCAATCGGAATCATCGGATTCAGAACCCGACATGCATCCTCCATCCGAGGGCACCAGGACTACGTCATACTCCTTATCCATCCGCCGTTCCTCCCGGCTATGCCACTTCCTCCTGATTCTTCTCGGACTAGATCTGATTCGAGGCCTGCTCACAAACTTCAACGAATCCAGCTCCCTGAACCCCGCGGCGGAATCTGAAGAAGAGCTCAGAGATGGATTGGGAGTTTCATGACCTTTTCCACCCAGAAGCCAACGGGATAGGAGGTTAAAAGCCACATCCATATACTCTAGGAAGAAAAATCCCGCGGCCGCTGAGCCAGATCGCGACCGATGGAGACGAAACGAGACGTATCGGAGTTTTCCTGACAGATGGAAAGCAAACCAACTCAGAGCCGATAAAAATCGAACCCTTCATATCCAAACCCATCAACAATCATCAAGATCACAACTTTTCTTACCAAAAGCGCTCAAGAAAACCAAAATCATAGAAAGGGAGGCAGCCTTCTACTGTTTACCTCTTTACAGAACAATAGATCTTAAATTTCGCACGAGCAGAAGTAGAACAAGAATCCAATCCCGAGGAAGATTATATCGAAATAAAGCGTACTTTTCGATTAAAACTCCTTAAAAACCGCAATAAATCAGATCTCCGTCTCTTGCCTGGTTATCGGAAAGTCGATTCGATAAGGAAAACTCTGATTATAACACGGGATCCAGCGATCCTCTGGTCGAGGTCTCCTCCACACAATCCGCAGGGCGATGGCTCTCTCTCTCTCTCTCTCTCTCCTCTCGCCTCTCTCCCCTCTCCCTCTAATCTCGGTTCCCATCCACCATTTATCGACCTCGTCGGGCGATTTGGGCTCCGCGATACCGTGATCACGGTCCAGATTCCGTGGACCCGAATCTTCCGTGAATTCCAGCCGTTCAATAGTGGATCCCCAGCTAGGCTCGCGCAAGGAACCAGCAAAAGTTACGTGGCACAGGTGGCTGCTGGGGCCCCATGTTTGGTAGGTTCGTGGGGACGACATCTTCACGTACCTCTAATATTGTTGCGACGTAATGGGAATCTGGCATTTGGCGGTCCAATCATTGCACGAGTCTACGGTGCATGACGCTGCCACGTCGGTTAAATTTGCTACCCCTGAGAGCATTTTCTACCCTAATGAGATACTTTTTATATGATAATTGTCTTATTTTTTGATAAATAGCATCCCCTCCAAATATTACTTATCATCTCTGTTGTGTATAATTGAGGCCAACAGTTTCCAAAAGACACCGTCCGCATAAAATAAACCCAGACCATTGGCGGAAGCCACAGTTCTCTATCATCCACAGAGAACTCCAAAATGTTGCAGCATATTACATGGCAGTCATAATTGCAATACATCGGAGACAAGCTGATGGCTGGTGGTCCCTTCTCTTGATTTGATGACAAAATTGATGGGGGTACCACAAATCAAGTCATCATCTACACGCCCATGTTTCCATCAATCAAATTGGGTTGGGCTTCTATTTTTTTAGTTTTATTTGGAATACTTAGTTTAATTGGCTTAATAATTAGCGTCATTTACTTCTTGATGCATTTTATCTTGCAATTGAACCAAAGCATCTTCTATTTCGAAACATAATTAGGGTTAATTATAAATTATCGTATATAATTAATTATTTTAATATTTCAATCTTTATAATTTCAAAGTATACATTGAGATTTCTATACTTACGAGAGTGAAAAATTTAACTTCGTTTCTCCGACAAAACCTCTCTCTCTTTCTCTCTAGATTTTTAATATTATAAAATTATCTTTTTAATCCTATATAGAGATCTCAATATTTTATTTTGTAAATATAAAGATATAAATATAACTTTTAAAATTATAAAGATCAAAATACTACAAATAGCTAATTATAGAAAATAAATTATAATTATCACGTGTAGCATAAAACCAACTTTTTAAAAGGTTTTATGTGTGGACTATAATGGGAGAAATATCTATCTCGATTCCACAAATGATGATCCAATCAACACCAGAGACTAAGCCCCTTGGTCAATAAGCATTGACTAAATATAAAATACATAAAAATTATTTTTTTGAAATATTTCTTCTAGTTAGATAAGCTATGAGAATTCAGTCAAACCATAGTTATCGAGGTCAAACATTATTTATCCCAAATTTCTGTTGCTTTGTGGTCAACGCCATGTTAAAAACCAAACTCCATCTTAGTCTTATGGGTCAACACCAAATCGGACATCCAAAACCATCTTGATGGCACCCAGAAGATTTCTTGCGCCCGTACCAAATAGATCGGACTCTCGATGGTGCACTGAAACCAGATCGCAGACTTCTTAGTCGCGGTGGTGGGTGAATGCCTGCTTCCTGGAAACTTCGCAGCCAGCACCAGAAGTGACTGATTCGATCTCGAATTCAAAGCTTAACAGCGAGCGTGATCGAAATTTTAAATCTTCGGCGCCAACACGTGGAGTCGTGCGTGAGAGAGACGATGTTTCGGCCATGGAAGGCGACACGAGAAAGAGCTTCCTGGAAACTCCACAGCCGAGTCTTCCCAGGAACAGAGAAGGAGATGTGAGGTATGAAGTGTCGCAGCAACATGATGTCGTTGCAGTCCCAAGAGGCAGACTGATTCAACGAGTAATTCCAAGTAAAACTTGCACGATGAAAGCATGGGGGCTGCTTGATGTGCATGCACATCATTAAATGTTGCTCGAACTTGACTCTGACTTACTTCTTTGATTTTAAAATCTATGCCCAAGTTTGATTAGGATACCTCCTTTCTTACCCCCAACACATTCCAAGAGTACCGTGACTCGGTTTAAGTGGGCGAGATGGATGCTGACACACGAAGAACTATAATAGGTTGTCATTGTCGTTTAACAATGAGGAGGAGGATGCTCATGAATTTTAGCATGATATAATTTTTATTTTCCATCAGGTATGACTTTACATATGAAATTTAGTCGTCATTTATATAACGTGCCACCTTAGTTACCGAACATGATGAAGTATCTACTAGGCGTGTCACATTAATAGAGCATCTATAAAAAGTTGTTAAAGCATGACATGATATCTAATGTCAAACTCGACTAATACTTTAGCATATGAGTCTGAAGCTTACTCGAATATTAATTCTTTATATATGTTTTTTTTAAAAAAAAATTAAAGTTATCCATCCGAGATTTAAGAGGGTCAAACAAATCTCATTGTGACTAAGCCCAAAACTACTAGTGAGGTAGTTCGATAAATAATCATTCATTAACTATGAATAAAAATACTGAATGAGCTATTTAGGGAAGAAAACAAGCATGATATATAGGCACGTGGATCTAATGTCATATTCACACAATCAATCGCGTCATTGTCATCAAATCAAAACTAATGGTAATTTTATTTCTTTGAGGGTCAAATCGATGGAGTTCGGGTTTGGTAGGATCAGAAAGTTGAACTCAAAACATTCGTCTTAAATTATTGGCCACACCAACAAAGGAGTATAATAGATTTAAATCAACCTTACTTTTTAATTTTTTGATAAAACTTTTAGGAGAAAAGTGAAAAAATTGAGGGATATTTATGTCAATTGCAGATGCGGGACTTAAGTCCCATAATGGTTGAAGGGAAAATTTTCCACTTCAATCTGACCAAAAAAAAAACTCAAATTCCCTTCAAATAAATAAATAAAATTTATTACAAAATAAGTATTGATGGTGCATATAATGTGTGGTTGATGAGATGTCTTTTTAAGACATTAATCTCATTTAATGGAGTAAACATCAATGTGAAGGAAACAAAATGAATTAAGTCTTGAAATACATTCATTTGATTCAGACTTCAACTAACCCACTTGCAAAATACGTCTTCGCGAGTTATGCATTAATGATTATACACGAATATCTTGATTATTCACGAGAGATTCTAAGGTTTACATATATCCCTAATTATAATTATTTACAGATTCTCTAGTATAGGAGATTCTTTACTAGGGATATGTATAGAGTCATATCTCATAGAAAACAACATCTCGGGTCTTTTTAGAGCTATGTTCTTTCTATGCTTTTATATAAAAGCACTAATTGCTATAGAGATAAGGTTCGAGATAAACTTCATATCTAGATACACTAAAGTGCTAATCATTATGTTCCTTAGCTAACCAATCAATTTGTTATTATTATATTAAACCTTTTTCAAGGGATCTCCTATTACAGATGTTAGGTTTTCATTATTGAAAGACTTACTTTAGGCATGGACTTATCTCCCTCGATGACATAACAACTTTAATCCTATTTAAGCCTTCAATAAGACAATCAACTAGATTGTTATCAGTTTTAATATAAAATATAATCATCTAATATATTTTTATCTAATCTTTATGTGTATATTTATTTTAGTACTTATAAGTTTCTTTTATGATAAATATATTGTAACTTTGCAATTACAATGAATAGAAATAAGAAAGTAAGTTTTAAGATCACAAGAATAATAAAAATTAGATTCTTAAGTCATTCTTAAGTGGTGTAAGTGTTATAAACTCAACTTTCATAGTACTTGTAATAGTATATTTAGTTAATTAATAAAATATAGTACCTCCACCAAAAAGAAATAATGTAGATTTAATGTATGAAGAATTAGAAATTTAATTGGCATCACTATAGCCTTCAAGATTTGAAGACATTCTACAAAATTAAGTCTATAATAAAAAGTACACATAAGGTATCTGAAAAACTTGTTCAAAAACATTCTAGTGAGTCAAACTTGGGTTACTAGTATATATACTATGTTTGAATATAACATAAGAAATATCATGCATAGTCTTATTTAATAGATAAAAAAGAGATTCAATAATTTAAGACATTTTATTTATATAATTATTAATATTTTTAACGAGATAAATATTTAGATGTGGAGATAGATGAATAATCAAAATATCTAAATTTTTAATTCATTTTTTAGTATAATGATATAAAGTTAAAAGATTTTTAGATTTTCATCCATAAGATGATGTCAATTTCATCAAAATCTTTCATATCAAATTGATAAGATAAAAATGATTTAATCTCCAAGGTTATATCTCAATTTGAAATAATAATTAAGATATCATCATCAATATAAAGATAAAAAAAAGGATAAATTTATTTTTTTTTATCATTTTACAATATAAACAATTATCAGATTCGTTGATTCGAAACTCAAAAGATAGAATTACATAATCAAAATTTTCATGTCACTGCTTAAGTGCTTGCTTGAGTCCCTATAAATACACTATTCCTTCTTGTTTAAGCATAATAAATCCTTTGAGTTGATTTATGTATATATCTTCTTTTAGCTCTTAATGTAAAAAGATAGTTTTCACATCAATTTGATGAACAAGAAGTTTATGGATGGAAGTAAGTAAGATTTGAATGGTAGTAATTCGCGTTTCAAATGTATAAATGTCAAAATAATCAATGTTAGTTTTGTACTAAAACCTTTAACAAGCCTTGACTTGTATTATTTAATTGAGCTATCATCGTTAATTTTTTTCTTGAAAATCTACTTGCAACCTAGGGGTTTAGCCTATGAGGTAAGTCGATGAGAATCCAAGTGCGATTATTAATTATGAATTATATTTTATTATTAATTATTTATTTCCAAAAAGAAGCATTAGGAGAGAACACAACTTCTTAAAATGAACGTGGTGTATCTTCAATCATACAAGAGACAAAACCATCCTTCTTTTAGGTTGAGTTTTAATGCTATACTTTATAAGAGTTATGAAAAATGAAGAACAATCACTTGAGATATTACTAAATAATTTAGTTTTACAAGAAAAAAATATTTTCAAAGAATGATGCTTATCTAGATTCAATTAAAGTATCATTTGGGATTTCAGGTATTTCAAATTTGTTATAAGAAACCTATAAGTGTTGCTATCAATAGAGTATCCTATAAAGACAGTGTCCATTGTTTTAGGATTTCTCTTATTTCTCTTAGGTTCTAGGATACTAGCTTTAGCTAAACACCTCATATTCAGTAATAACTTAGCCTAACCCTTTATAAGTTCACAAAGGCTTTTCTTTTATTTTTTTATAATATTATATTGAGAATATAACACGTAGATAAGAGTCTCTCCTCAAAAGTTCTAGACACTCCTAAACTAAAGATCAATATATTAATCATATCTAAAAGAGTTCTATATATTTTTTTTAACTATACCATTAGATTGAGGTGAATAGGAAGTAGTGACTCTATGAATTATGTCATGATCTTCACAAAATTTGATAAATTCATTACAAGTGTACTCACCTCCTCTATTAGATATTTGGATTTTAATTTTTCTATTAAGTTAGTTTTCAACTTTAGCCTTATAAATCTTAAATATGTTTAGAATTTCATCTTTAGTCCTTCAAATATAAATGTAATAGAATTTGGATAAGTTGTCAATAAAGACTACCAAGTAGTGAATTTCACTTTTGGTTAATACTTTATTAGAGTCACAAATATCATTATCAATTATTTTAAAATTTTGAGTATCTCCAAATTGAATATGTTTAAAAGGTTTTTTTAGGTTATTTAGATGGAACATATATCTCACATTTAGATTCAAATTTAGAGTTAAAATTTGAAATTAAATCAAGATGAGATATTCTTTGAATTGATATTAAGTTGACATGGCCAAGTTTATTATGTTAAATATCACAAGATTCAGAATCTAAGATAATAGAGGGAGATGATTCATCTTTATTAATTGAAAAAGTAATTACATTAAATTTAAAAAGTCCTTCATATACAAAATTTTTTCTTATATACATATGTCCCTCGTATATTACAACTGTTCTATATCTTAACTATGTGCAGAGAGATCCATTAATTAATTTTTAAGAGATATATGGTACGTATATCACATCTTGAAGTATAAGTAGATTTCATAAAGTATGCTTTAGGTTGATGCATTCAGTTCCCTTCACGGATTTCTTGTTCTCTATGGTTACACTTCCTTCACTTAAGATCTAGTGAGAAAAAAATCATTCTTAATTAGCACAAACATGAATGTTTGCACCATAATTTAGCCACCATTCAAAATCATTATAGATTAGATTCATAGTTGGGATAAAAAAGATAGATCTAAAAGAAGAATTTGATGGCTCAACCTCGATCATATTGACTTGGGGTTTAGACTTCAAAGAGCTCTTCTTTTTTTTTCTTTTTTTTTTTTAATGCAAGCTATCTATTTTCTTCTTTCAGTAGAAGAAGGATTGAGCAACGTGATTATTCCGACCACAAACGAAATAGAAGTAATCTTTTTCGGCTTTTTATTCCCTTTGGGTTTAGAGGAATATCTAGGGTCTTGAAATTAGTTGGAGTTCAGGTGAGGGTTGGAATTTGGTTTAGGATTTGAGAACATTGATTTTAATCCATTACCCTTGGGTTTGAAGTTTTTACTCTTGATATTGAAGTTATAACCTTGATTCTGGTTAGAGTTTTTGATTTTGAAAATGGCTTTAGGATTCAATTATATTGACTCTAACTCGCATTTGATTTCATTAAGCTTTCCTTTGTTGATATTAGTTTTCTATTATATTAGCTTGGATTACAGATGAGAGTTTGAGTTGTTTTAGATTTTATAAACTTTTGATCAAATTTGGACTAAGAAGAAGAAAGTGATATGATTCATAAAAGACAGTTTCAGTTCTATAAATTTCATGGATTAAGTTTTGAAATATATAATTTTACAGCTGAATAAATGACGAAATAATCACTAAACAGCTACAATAATGAGAATAACACTTATACAATATTGATTTCACAGTGCTAACCTGGTAATTCAATTAAATTATTTTACAAATAATCAAACACAAGGATTAACATAAATAGATATACTTGTATTTAAATTTTTGTGATAGCACCCAATTTAATTTAAATCATAGGAGGAACACGCTTTGAATGTTTGAGTAACAATAATAAAATAACATCCAATTAAATCAAAACAGGTTAAATGTGACGAAATTAAAGTAGAAAGTTTAGAAAAAAAAAACACTCGGAGGTAGACGATCATTATCCTAAACTCATTCCTTCATCTCGTGCAAATGTTATAGAAGAACATGAAAACGTTCCACATCAATCACGAAGGAAAAACCAAAAGAAACCAAGAAAAATAAGTGAAAATGAAAAATAAGCGACCCATGGAAGATGCACACCATTCATGTCCTGCTGCTGGGAACCCCGAGAGGCCCCACAATCTTCTCCTCCTCCAGTCAGAGCTCGCTCTCTCTCTCCTTCCCCTATCTTGCCCTTGTCCCTCCTTGAATTGATTCCTCCCCACTCTCCTCCTCTCATCTTCATCGGCAACGAGGAGGAGGAGGCGTGAAGCCCACCATGGGTTGTCCTCCCACTCCCCTTCCCCTTTCTCTTGAATGCACACTCCGACCTTTCCTGTTCTCCTCCTCACCCCGCCACTCCTCACCTTCTTCGACGGCCTTCTTCTCCAATACCTCCACCCTCTCCCTGCACAAGTCCCGTGCTTTGCCCCTCCTCAAACTCCTCCGCCGCTTCTCCTCCCCTTCGGCGCCCCAACCCGTCACCCCCTCCCTTCTTGACTCCTCCCCGTGGCCCGGAGCTTTCCTCGGCCCCGACGGCCTCCAGGTCCTCCGGGACTTCCGCGTCACGGTGGAGCTCGACCACGGCGGCGGCGGGGGGAGCGGTGGGTTCCTGGAGATCCGCCCCATGTTGGCCGAGGAGCTGGACGCCACGGCGCAGCTCCTCGCGGAGTCCTTCGCCGAGTCCGTTCTCGTGCCCGCCCGCTACGTCCCCCTCCTCGCCTTCCTCGTGAAGCAATACGTCGCGGAGCGGCGATGCCTGGAACCGCACGTGACGGTGCTTGTCGGGTTCTACAGGGAGAGGGGCACCGAGGGGGCTGCTCAGCTGGCGTGCACCGCTGAGATCTCGTTCGATGCTCGCGGAGCCAATGCCGCCCCGCCCTCGCCGGTCCCTCCCGGGGAATGCCCTTACATCTGCAACATGGCTGTCAGAAAGGCGCTTCGAAGGTACTAACTCTATTCCTATACTTCTTTCGCTCGCGGTTCCTTATTTTTGAGGAAGAAAAAAATTTCACCTTTCCTCAAAACAAATGTTAGCAATTTTCTGCAGGAAGTTTTATCCTGGGATTGGAATAGAAGGGACAATTTTCTTTTACTTCTTTCGTTCATGGTTCCTTATTATCGAGGAAGAAAAAATTCCACCTTTCCTCGAAACAAATGTTATCAATTTTCTGCAAGAATTTTGATCTTGGGGGTTGGATTAGAAGGAACAATTTTCTATCATTCATTGTGATTTTGTGGTCGTAATATCTGTTCACAAGCCATTCTAGGAAGAAGTGGCACTAACTTGTGTTCTTGCTCATGGATTGTGTACGAAGTGAGCAAGGCTGCTTTGAGAACCTAGAACAAGAAAGATGATACAAGTACAAGCTTTGTTTCAAAATTCGTACACGCTTCTGTTTCTTCCATCCTAGGAGATGATTTTACCTAAGCTGAATGTGATCAAGAAGACATGAAACCTTAGTA
Source organism: Musa troglodytarum (assembly GCA_023547065.1). Lineage (NCBI taxonomy): Eukaryota > Viridiplantae > Streptophyta > Magnoliopsida > Zingiberales > Musaceae > Musa > Musa troglodytarum. Next base: position 40,131,583 of record CP097510.1, on the reverse strand, counting down.
ATTGGTGACTAATCACATGACTAGGAGTATGATTTAGAATTTCAAACTTTGGTACTTGGCTAAAATGCATATAATTGTTTATTATAACCATACCATTCAAGTCATATATTTCAAAAATCCTCTAAATTGGCCAGTGTTTGTACTTTTAACTCCTAAAATTTTATTTCTTTAATAAGTAGAGATTTTCTTGCATGGTTTCCAACCATGCATCTGCTATTAGGGCAACTTATGGCCTTGTGTTAGACTGTATCGTAAATTCTCGATGATGTATTTTGACAATGGCTTTAGGTCTGCGCCATAGAAAAAGACCACTGCACTCTATATGTTGTTACGGTTTATATATTCATCTTGTTTCCTCTTTCTGTCATAATGATGATTCTGTGCAAAGAAAGTTAGCATAGATCATGCTTGATTTTGCTTTTCTGGATTCTTTCTTTTAAAAGATCAACTCATGAGCTTTTCTCTTATTTCAAACATTCTCTGGTTAGTATCATCATAGAACATCTGATTTGCAGAGCCTGTTAAATTAGGCATACATCATTGTGTCCACATTCAGTCCAAGTACTCCCTCTCCAATATTTCATTGATGCAGATTAACAATTCATGCTAAACTTTCACAAGCTATGCAAGTTGGAGTTTTCAATATTTCTTTCGGTTTGTTGTTGTTTTATGTGAAGCATCTGGTTCCCTAGTTTTGCAAATAGGAGCGTGCTCTCTTGTTCTGCATTCATTTTTAGATGGTGAATCATCTTCTCTATTTCTAGGCATAAAACTATGTTATAGAATATTTTATCTTTTCTCAAATCAACCATTTATCATTATTCTCAATTCTCAAGTATTGCCAGCTAACAATTACAAGCCATATAAATGCTTATTCTTGCATAGCGTATTGAGTATTCGATGAAGCAGGCTTGTGTTCGAGGGTTTCACCCACCACGCATTAAGGAATGCATCATATAAATTCTGTAACACAAGAAATCTTTAAAACAAAAGGACACCACATGGCTACCATATGACAATCAAAACTTTGATATATCTTGCCAGATTTTCAATGCAGTTTTGATGTAACTTATCATCTACTTTGTCCTGCTTGTATTTACTGAAATATCTGTAACATAATGGGAAGTCTCCAGCAATCGTCAGTGTCCTCCATTTACATGACAAAATTATGAGAAGCATTTCCAAGCATTTGGGCTTCTTAGAATTCCTGATATCCAAGACAAGGTACTTTTTTATCAAAGAACTCTCAGCTGAAATGGCTGATAAGCAGCGAGGAAACCAATGGGTCCCTTTGCAACCTTTGAAATGTCAGTTCGACCATGATACTGGCCTAAATTAAACCTAAAGAAAGAAAATCTGATGGATTATTAACATCTAATGAACATTCCTGAGTTTTCTGGTTGCTTTTCCAAACTTGCCTTCGGAAAAATAAGATTTTATTCCAAAGAAAAACAGTGATGGTAATTTAAGAATTTTGATTAGTCCATGCTGATTATGCCAGGATCCTAGAATCCAGTAACTATGTAAATACTCTTTTTTTGGTGAAGGAATTAGCAAACTAACCTTTGTGACTAGGACCTAATGCTCTGCATTTTCTCCACTTAGGTGGACCATATACTTGGGAGTTTTCTCAGCTTCTAGTCATACATCAAGTTAGACTTCTTTTGCATCTTAAATTCATACCTAAATATTTTTACTAATGTATGCCTGAAAGAATTTTGGGAACTTGGAAATTTTTAAGAGTTCAAAGATCATTAGAGTTCCCCAAAATTAGGAGAGAGGACTCGTATAACTGAGCACCTACATGACTCTAAGGTAACGTTTCTTGGTACAATCTTTGAGTGAGCAGTACATTTGACTCTTTTTATTTTTATCACCAGAACAAAGTAAGATGATCAAAGAAGATTTGATCTTAAAAAATATTTTAGTGAAGCTGTGAGTAGATTAGAGAGCAAGAAAATGACCAAAGAAGGATGCCTCAGAAATGATTTGTCTAAATTCAGGAAAGAACCCATATAGCCAACTCCAAATAGTCAAGACTTGAACCTTCACACAAGAACCAGCTTCAAGTCATTTTTATGGTTAGTCCTTCAGAGATGGACTCAGTAAGTTGGCTTCATGTAGTGCCTCATCAATGAATGATCAAAACAGGGACAATAATAAAGATAAAAGTAATTTTAAACATTTGTAGGAAAGGTTGGGGGTTTAGCCTGTGTTCTTGACAGATAAGATATGGAGACAACTGTAGACAAATTTATTGGTTGCAACTTAAAAGGATATTTAAGTTGCATATATGTTTTCATAATTAAGAATGTCAAAGTTTAAACAAAAAATGGAGGATAGCCTGAGACTTGAAACAAGTTGCTATTGGAGTTGGAACAAAAATTAACTCATGTGATGGATTAGCACAGAAATAAACACCTTCATTGCCTATATCCTACCATGATTAGCATATGACTGCAGCTTACATTAAAACTGTTACTATGGGCAGTTTTAGTGGCAAAATCATGAGTACACAAGAAAAATATTCTTTTAACAGTGGTTTTGAAACCCCAAACAATGGAAAATATGATTTCTCAATTGGTGAATGCAATCATGATGTTGGAAATCATTCATTTGCAATTATTCTTGGGAACTATGAAGGATTGACATGCCTTGTTCTTTAATCTTGTATCAGGAGAAGAATTGGTTGGCATCTCCTGAGGGCATGTGAGGAGCTCATGACTCGAATGAAGACCGAAAGAAATGTATACCTCCACTGCAGGGTGATCGATAAGGTTCCTTTTGACATGTACCAGAAAGCTGGTTACAAGGTTGTCAAAACGGATGGCTTCTTGGTTTGGTTGACGCTTCAACGTCGCAAGCACTTGATGTCCAAAGAACTGCCCCATGAAATTGGATAACACTACATCTGATACATCTCAAAGCGATGATAATTGGATCTGATACTCTTACATGTGATACTACTGCATAGGGAAATCTATCTTGAGGTTTTATGTACCAAATAATTATTTTGTTGGTGAGCAGCTTAATGCAAAGTATCACAAGGAGTATCATCATTGAAGCACTTGGTGATAGTAATTGATTATAATGGGTTATAATCTGCGTGGCCATCTGATGTTTTCATGTCGATATATAGGATTTCTTTGTTGTAATCCAGAGAAGATTTGTTATAGAATGTGTGCATATTCAGTCTACTAAAAGCTTATTTCTCGCATACATATTTAAATTAAATATTTTTTCTAATGATTTAAGTTATTGGGTTCTATGGATCAACTAATTCTAGTGGAGTCACCACTTTCTAATTTATAATTGGGGTCTCTGTTGACCTCTGGATTTGTTTGTGAAGTGTGTATTCTTATACAAGTGATTCGTAGTAGGTGAACATAATAAATATATATAAATATATATATAATTTTAATATATAAAATATTTTTAAATTATAATTAAGTATTTCGTGTTCATGTGATATTATTTATGCTTCCAAATAAAAAAAGTTTATATTTAGCTTAACAAATTTATGAGAAAATTTCTAACCAAAGAGTATATATATGTACGTGTATGTCGCTTGTACGTATGCGTGTAATGGGAAAGAAGCAACAGGTCTGGCTTTGGGTTTCTATCTAGGGCACCTGTTTCGGGGGATCTGCTATTTCGGAAGAAGGGAGGAGGAGAAGGCACATGGAGGGAGGCAACGGCGAGGAGCTTGCGGTTGGCTGCGTCCTCTCCCTGAGAACAACCCTCGGCGACGAGATCGAAGGCCAAATTATCGCCTACGACCGCCCCTCCAACATCCTCGTCATCCATATCCTTCTCGCTCTCGTCAATCCGATGTCTTTCTTGTTTCTATCTGATGTTTCCCTGTCTTCGATTCTTTTCTTTGACCGATCGGCGACACAAGAAGGCAGTTCGAAGGCGGGGCCTCGAAGGAACATTCGGCTTCTGAAGGCCAACTACATCCAGGACTTCACGTACCTGAGGAAGGCGGAGGACCCGATTGACCCCAACAAGTGCTACATCGATCTCGCCGGCCTCCAGGCTAGGGAGGAGGCCTCTTTGAGGTATTCATTCCATCAGTTTCTTATGCAGGTTTTGGGTTTTCCTTTTGCAAATTGGTTCGGAAACTGCCTCTCTAAATATAGAAGCGAGGCTGCTTACTTTGACCCTCTCCAGACCTCACATCTCGTGCACTGAGTTGATCCTTTTGCAAATTGCTAGAAAAAGATGGGATTTCGAGAGGGCATTTTTTTTTTAATTTAGTCGTTATTTTGCAAAGTTCTGGGGCTGTTTTATTGGAATAGTTGGCTTATTAGATTTTCTATGGCAGCTAAAATTAAAATTTGGAAGAACAAATTCTTGGGCAAGCTTCCTTTTGATACATTGCGTTAAGAAATGTGCTCTGTCGGCAAAAACTAAAACTTATCTATTGTTTCTGATCTAACAGAATCATTCTTTATTATTAATTTTTTGTCATCATGGTTTTTGGAATTTTTTTACAGACAAGCAGAGATTGAAGCTGAGAGGATTGGCGTTGGGGTCACCAGCGAGGCACAAAGCATTTTTGATGCATTGTCTAAGACGTGAGGAACAGTTTGCCCTTATTGATTTCCTAATTTAAATAGTAGATTTGTAGTTAGAACAGTGAATAATGTATTCAGCTTTTATATATTCCAGTCATAATTCCATCTTAGGGCTTTGGATTGGAGTTTTATAAGAGTTATAAATTAAATGATCGATTACATTTTTGTGTTAGAGACAAATAACATTCTTATAGGCATTAGAACCGTGTTATTATGGACAAATCTATACGAGGGGTGTTCGACGTAACGTATGTGTATATCCATGCCTTTCATTGTTCATGTTTTGCACAACATGTAGACGGCTTGTAGTAGACTTGACATCCTCATTTTGGTTGGCTTTTATGGCCATTTTAATCTTGCAAACGTAAGTTGTGTACAGTCATCGTGTAGAGACAAAATTGTTCGAAAATTTAGGGGTCTTTTAGCTCTGCAAAGTGGTGTCAAGTGTCAGCCGGCAGAATACTTAGGAGGTACCTGGGTGGTACATGGTTGGATGGGCTTTTGGGGTAGTGCCTCGGGTTGGTTCACTGTCTTGTTTTGCAATAGTGTCATGTGGACACCTGTGGGGATTTTTGACCGCAACAGCCACAACCCACCTTGGACCATTTATCGCATAATTATTCAGAGCTTGCGAATTCTATGTTTGTAATTTATATTGTTTAGCAAGTGTTTGTTAAAATGTTTGGTTGTGGGATCCCAAGTTAAGCGCTTCCTCTGGCCCGTCTTCTTTTTTGCAAATCTTTAAGGGACCATGAGAAGTTCGGAGAAGATTGACCCTTTGCGGACGAACACACAAGAGTGTCGCACGATTTAGGCAAAACCAACTAAGTCCATGACACTGTGTTGCAATTTAAGCTAATTCTTTCTTTAGTAAGTGGTTCATTTAGATGTTGGACATGTACCAATTGGTGCATTTGTTAAACATTGTAGACAAATTAAGAAACGGTATTTTGATTAGGGTAGTTGGTTTTGGGATATAATTTTCTGAACAAAGTTTGATGGTGAAGGAATGAATCAAGGAGTAGAAGACAACCATAGAGGGATCCAAAATTCTTTTGGTCCAATTGGTGATTGATATAATTAGTAATTCTCAAATCTTTTTGGAATTCAAGCCTTGACAATTGAGTGAATGCCCTGCTTTACCATATTGGACATAGAGTAGGTCAGCCTGAAGCAACAATGAATAACATAAATTTTGTTTGTGGTGAAGGTACTATTAAACTTTCTTGTCCTTAAAACATGCTTTCTTATCTTGATATGTCCTTGTTGCAACTCTTGCCAATTTGGTATTTGCTACTAAAAATGTTTGATCTGTTCTTTTGTGAGAACTAGATAGACAATAATTTAAGAATGTGAGTTGATCAGACTTGATTACTGAATCTAGCCAAACTACCCTAGATATATATATATATATATATATATATATATATATATATATATATATATATATATATATATATATATATATTGGCAGCCTATACGTAGCAAAAGCTTGTCAAGCAATTAAATCTGAAAAATAAAATAAAGAACTTCTGAACATTTCGAAAGTGAAATTACCATTGTCTGATGGAATTGTGGCATTTTCCATTTTCACATACTCATTCACCTTCTTTTTTTTTTTCATTTTTTTGACGGATGCTTTTGGTGTCTCAGCTTTTATATTTGCAATTTTTTCGTTGGTAGAGGACTGACCTTGAACAGACTATTGACGGATTTTGCTATGTTGATTTCCAAGGGCACATTTCTAAGTGAATAATCCAATAAAATCATGTTTGGTGAATTTTTATTGCAAGAGAATATATCCATGTCTATGTATTTTTCAATTATGTTGCATCTCCTTGACACTTGACCCTAGCATGAGATGTTTAACTTCTAGATTGGGGCAATAAGAGTGACATTAGTTTCTGGGCATCTCGTCCATCCCATCAAAACATAACTTTTCTCTCTTTTACTTAATTACATGCATACACAATCTGTTAATATGTCTTTTGTATATCTAATTTCTTTGTCTACTATAATAGGATTAATACCTCCTATTGAGTGTCTTTTTTCTTTAAGAAGACTTCTTCAAAAGATGGTAGAGGGAAGGGAGGAGAGAGAGATATTATCAATATGACTCAAGTTATGGTGCTTTTGGGCTTACAAGACTAGTTATATCCCCTCATCCTCTCTCAACAATCTCTCAAAGAAATATGGGACGACATCGGGATTATGTGCTTATACACTTATAGGAGTTATTGGAAGAAAATTTGATCTCATTATCCCAGAAACTCCCTAAAAGATAAAACTCAAATTCTTAAAAGACAAGTCTAAATAAGTAATGTCGAATCTACACTCAAAGTCTATCAATTTAAGGTTTTTGCGTTATAATCAGACCTTTTCTTTATTGAGATCCTCCTAAATGGCCAATAAAGCTGATTATGAAAATATATCAATGTGGCTATATTGATTCTTATTTCATCACATTAAAAGGAGCTTCAGTCTTTTGCTTTATTGCCTTTGTCTTCTCCTTGAATGATTGAGTCCTTGTCGAGTTAGAGTGAGAATAGAGCTCTCTACATTAGAAGATGCTAAAGCTGGACTACTACCTTCTAAGTTGTAGTCCAGCTAGAAGTTGACCTTGTTGTCATATCAAACAGTGTCCAATCTGGTCAAACCTGGAGAGCAGCTGGACAAGGTGCTGAGAAGGTCTCTTTGGGTTGACGATAGCTCCCTTTGGGCCTAAGTAGGACTAATGAGAGGTCTTTTGGTCCCCTTGTTGGTGTTGAGGGCGAGTGGAAAGGCTGTGAATCCACTGAAATTAAAATCATATCCTACCATATGCAAGTACAACCACACACAAAAGGGTTTTACTATCATAATCGGCATATGGAGACACCGCATCAATATTTACACTTAATTGGGGCATTATGTCGTTTTCTTTAACTTCATTCATCAGTTGGTTTTTATACATGAAATATTTACACATAGACAAACAAACATGTCACAGAAAGTAAATTCTACCCATACAAACTTCTTCCTAGAATTTTGATATAAAACCCTTGTATAATCTCATATTTGATCTAGATTTCTTTGTCCAATCAGTATATACTTGTTCTTACTGGTGTAGAAGAATTGTGTGGTGGTCATTTTTGTCTCTCCATAACTATGATAATAATGTAACTACTTTGAGCTGCATGATGTTTCTAGATGATTGGTAGCTGATGTTATGGCCATAGATTGATTTGCATATCAAGATATAACGTCTACATTACTGAATCTCAGAGACTTTTGTGTGGCGGTGACGAGAATCTATATATTGTGTGCTATTATAAAAGTCGTTAATATTCTTCTAACATCCCAAAGGATCCAGAAACAATTATAAGTTGATTTTGGATACATGTATAGAAGCATATTATGCACGATTGCTCTACGGCTCATTTAATGTATTGCTTTGTACTTTTTTCAAAATCTTTATTATACATTGTTAGGCTTCCTGTCCACTGGGATAAGACCATCATTGTGGTTATGAATGAAGTCCGTGTCAGCAGCCCATACCTCCCAGAAAATGTTACCGGAGGAACCCCAGCTGCCAACGATCGGGTGAAGAAAGTGGTAAAGATTTTTGACTTGACATCGTGAAATGCTCTAGTTTATGGAATATATCGACTTACGATGGTGTTTTTCTTTGTTCATGTATACCGTGCAGCTTGATTTTGAAAGGAAGCGGCTGCAAGCTCGTGGTCCTGGCTAGTATGGTTCGTCTTTTGTTTTCGAGGTCGGGCATAGTATTGGCTTCTGGAAGCCTTGGGTTAGAACATCATTACAACCTCGTTTCTTGGTTCCGTAGCAGTTCATCTTGTCTTTGTGAAATTATCGACATTTACAGCTTATTTTATCATGAACTTCGTCTGGAGGGGGTGTGCCTCCAAGAATGCTTATAAATCATCTTCTTCGACCTTCCTGACCGGGCGCCCAAGGAAGGCCAGTAAAAGAGTTTCGATCCATCTTAGCATCATTTGCAATTATTATCTCAAGATTTATCTTATCGAACTAGCAAGTATTGTATCATTTTCTACCGAAATCCCCATTGCAAGAATTGTGTATGTTAAGGCTTCTTTGCAAGAAAGGGATGTCCCCGTTATGGATTGTTTACTTTTTGTCTGAGAGCCTGGTCTTCGTACAGGGGACCAATGCATTCATGACACGCATTTGTTGTTGCTGAAGCTTCATAGGTGATTAAGCACCATGAGAATGTCATCAAACCAAAAAAAAAAAAGAAGAAAAAAATAGGGCCTTTTTATTTTCTTGGGATACAAAATGTCCTCAAGAGTACTACTCTTCCAGAATGCCGTCTGCATATTTATATCATCCACCTCCAAACTAGCTGGGCATATCAAGAGCAGTCAAACTGCAACCAGGACATGATTGCTTCCTGGGAGCCTCTTGATCATGTTGTTGCTCCCTTCCTCTTTTCCCATTAATCTTTTGACAAGTTTTCTTAAAGACACTTCCTGGTCGTTCGGTTCATTTCACCTTGAACAAGCAAACAACACCCTCCCTGCACCCTCTCCTCTGCCCATGTTTGGGAACCCAGACGGGCACGAAGTGAATGGGGTACTAGCAACCAGGATCACCGATACACCCCATTCATTGCGTCTCTGCCAAAGAGAATTGTCGACATTTCAGCATGATGCTTGTGAACAAAAAGCAAGAGCTGATTTGATAACAGCAGATGCTTTTCTTCCTCTTTTGAACAATACAACATCCTTGCAATTGCAGACAGAAGATTCTCTGCTACAGAATGATTTGAATCCTACCTTGCATCCAAATCTCATGACTCGGGTTGGCCCCACCATCTGTTTTGATTGGTTTGGTGCATGTCGTAAGATTTTTTGGCAATCACAGTCTCTAATTGTCGATCTTATTATATCGAGATTTGACACACATATCGAACGGTTTGACCTCATGTCGGGCATGTAATGCCGGTCCAAATTCTCCTCGTGCAAGATAGATTCCAATTGGATCAGAGCAATCGACACTCCAAATGTGTCACCGATATCTTCCTGCAACAACTTCCACCTAATTAAATATTTGTTTTCTGTCAATAAATGACTCACCCATCGATTTGGTGAGTCAGAGCTAAACGCTACTTGTCTGATCCGATGGGGGGGGATAACTAAAGGGTGAAATCCATGTGACATTACTAAACTTAAAGCAGCCAAAAGAAAGCTTGGGGATGCGTTTATTCAAATCTCGTAAAGAGGGCTTGTCCTTTTAAGACTGTTGTGTTCCCAAAACTATTTCTTTCGGCGCGTCGGTGGGTCAAGTTGTTCACAATCCTTACCTCCGACTATTTACGTGCACCAATGAACATGTGGAACAGCCAATTCGTTGGGTGCATTAATTGGACAGAGGAAATCTTTTTCTGATGATTAAGATGAATATTTTTTTCTATCAGAATTATATTAAATTTAGTACCAAAAATAATAATTAAGCATAAATTATGTTTCCGATAGTGATAATTATGCTTACCATTCTGCGCTGGCATCATTTATTAGGCCACCAGATTGCATCATCGTATCGATTTCTGTTGCAGTTTGATGAGGCGACACGGCTTGGGTATGCCATTAATACGTGTAGTCCTCTCACCACCCGAACGGTGCCATGAAATCGAAATCAAGGAAATAAGAACCGTGTGAACTTTTTCCTTGTAATTATGCCAACTTTCATGTGCATTTTGTGTACGTAATTACATGCAACGGAGACGTTCCAGTGGTTAAAAAGAATAACTAGAATAACCCTTCCGATCATTGGAGTTTGATGGGCAAGAAACACTTGTGTCCAACTATTTGGATCAGCTCTATGGATTTATTATATATTCATAATTAAGCTTTATATAAGAGAATATCACAAGTAAAATTAAAATTTATTAGATTTTTTTAATCTTTTATTGCATCTCTAATTATGTTACGGTTTAAAATTTTGGAATATCGATAACCTAATTAAAATATTTATCATGATCTTACGACAATGTTGCGGGTTCAAAATCTCAGTCTCTCTGTGTTATTCCTTTCATGATACATATTTTTTTTCCTAATAATTTAAGCTTCTAAGATTAGGGATGACGACAAAGCTGAGCCATTCGAGCAACTTAAGCATAGAAGATCAATGCCACAATCTGGTGTGGACCGGCAAAAGGCACTGTGAACAGCGCATGGACTTTGCCTGATCTAAGGTGATGGGCATACGCACTGTGGTTGGGTAGGGTGACAGGGAAGAGAAAAAGAAAAAGGTGGTTCCTCAAGTCATTGTCAGCAAAGAGAGGGACTCATCAGGCATATCAGCCCATTCTGATAGCCTTTGGAGTCTTCTCCTCTCCCTTTCTCTCTCTCTACAACTTTTTACCACTAAAATTGTCTGTTTTCCCTTGAAACCGATGACTACTGTCAGCAGACTTCCTTCTCAAAAGAAATAAAAACACTTGCATCGAAGATTAAGGTCTGATTCGGTCATCTCCAGTAGCTCCAAAACAATGATCAACCAATCCATGGCTCCATGTCACATTTCTTAATCTTGTGGTTCTTCCTAGGATGAACAGAGACATATGTGGCCAACATCTTCATTCCTGTCCATTTCTTGCTTTCATCAATCTTTTGAATCTTTTACATGACTTTGAAACTCACACCTTCTCGATGTGTCCTCTTCTAAGTCTTAGACATTAGATTACTTGAAACCTTTTTTTGCTTTTTTTGCTTCTGTCACTCAAGTTCTGTGGACTGACAGCTCGTGTGACATCTTCCTGTAACTCCATGTGTGGCACATTTTAGCAGTTCAAATATCTTTTTTCCATGTAGCTGAGAGTATGTTTTCAATCCTATAAGCTTAAACTATTAGGAAATTTATCATATGTAGATCGAGTAAGATTGACAGTGTACAAATAAAGAGAGTCAAGATTAGAACTCACAGCATACTTTGATAAATATTTTGAATTGAGCTACGACAAATCTTAGAAACTTATATGGTTAGGAAGTGACCCAATTTATATTAAAACTTTAACAGTAATTATGCAGATTTTGACAGTAAAAAAGTGCTGATGTTCTAAGCTGCTTCCGAATGCAAAAATTCACCCATCATTATTCTGTCACAGGTGTGCATGAAATGAAATAATGGCATTGCAGTGGTGCATTTCTACCTGATAGAGGAGAGGGGGTAAAAAAAGGAAGCCTTTTTAAGTTGAAGTGAAACCGTTAAAGAGCTTGCAATCTTTCCTCTCTCTTGCATTTAACATTACGTATCCACCCTGCACAGGACGGCCTTTACTATCTTTCTAGAGTGGCATGCTTTCTCTCCTTTCTGCCCAAGCCAGCTTTATTTATTTCAGGAACTACAAAACTCACATTTATTGTTGAATCAAGAAAATTTAGTTGCAAGAATCAAAAGGTCAGAGAGAGAAAAAGATTTGCACAATATTCCAGACAGCACAGTAGCAGAAGAGAGAGAGAGAGAGAGTGCGAGTGAGGGAAAGATTTTAAATTTATACATGGGAAATGCTTTGGTGGAGAGAGAGAGAGAGAGAGAGAGTCTGTGTAGGGGCAGTTTGGTGTGCAGGGATGGCTGCTTTATTAGACCTCTGTGGAGGTTCCCATTTACTCATTTTGCTCTTCTTGTGGCTTGGTGGGTGGCGAGAGTTGCACACTACTGTTGGGGAAGGCTACTCCACCGGGTCTTAACCACTGGCTTCCTGGTTTCCTGATCTTGATTGCAGTTCCGACTTTGATGCTCTAGACCTTGATATCTTGAAGTCTTTAGGTGAGTGGAGTCGGAGGAGTGTGAGTTACAGCTGATTGAGGCTTCTCGGGTGCTGGCTTGGATCTTCTTGTAGGAGTGGGTTCTTGAGGAGGAAGAGAGTAGATGGCAGGAGGTGGAGGAGCGGCGCCTGCGCCGAAGCCGGACGAGTTGCAGCCGCACCCGGTGAAGGATCAGTTGCCCAATGTTTCCTACTGTATCACCAGCCCTCCTCCCTGGCGTGAGTTCTTCCCCAACTTCTTGGCTCTAAAGGATCTTGTTCAGTTCCTCAGGGTCACCGTCCACCATTTGGGTTCTTGTACCTTCCATTATTTTCCCTCATTTTTGGTTGGGAAGCTTGTTCTTGGTTCAAAGTTTGCGTTGTTGCCTTAACATGTTTGACTTGCTTTGGGTTTGTCAGAGGAACTGTTGTCACTGTTTGAAGCCCTTTGGTTATTCTAGTTTCCATGACACTGCGATTCTTTTGTGATCTGTGATTATGTGCTGACTCTTCCTCTAGTTTACTTGTTCCTGATACATACTCACAATTACCTTGTCTTGCTCACATTCTCCAGCTTATGATCTGATAAGCTATCCATGAATCTGGCAAGCATGTTTCTTTTGCAAGAAATGCAATTATTCTGTTCTTCATTCTGTAAATTGGTTTTCCATTTCAATTGTCGGACAATTTTTGGTCTTGTAACCATATACTAAAAGGGATTTATTTGCCGGTCTTTGCATTGCAGCTGAAGCCATACTCCTTGGTTTCCAACATTTTCTGGTTATGCTAGGCACGACTGTTATCATTCCCACTGCACTTGTTCCTCAGATGGGTGGAGGAAATGTAAGCATGAATCATTTTGTAGAGAGATTTCATTGGCTTTCTATTATTACGAATTGTCTTCTCTTGATTGTTGACGTTCATTTCTTATTTTTGTACTACTTTTTCAAACTTGTACTCCATAACATCAGAATGAGAAAGCCAGGGTAGTCCAGACATTGCTGTTTGTGGCTGGCATCAACACTCTTTTCCAGACTTTGTTTGGCACACGCTTGCCGGCAGTGATCGGCGGTTCTTATACGTTTGTTGTGCCAACAATCTCTATCATCTTGGCTGGTCGTTACAGTGATATTGTGGATCCTCATGAGGTTACTAGAAGACCAAACTTTGTGTTTTGTTATGCTCATTCTTCAAAATCATTCGTAGTATTTTTTTCGTCATGCAGAAATTTTTGCGTATAATGCGTGGAACCCAGGGTGCCTTAATTGTTGCTTCAACCCTTCAGATTATTGTCGGTTTCAGTGGTCTTTGGCGAAATGTAACTAGGCGAGTGCCAACTTATTTCATTTTTGTTATCATCAATGTCTGTGATCTTGTGCTATGAAGGTTCTCTTGCCTTTTTTGATTTGACTGTCCAGATTCTTAAGTCCACTGGCAGCCGTCCCTCTTGTTGCACTTGCTGGCTTTGGACTTTATGAGCTTGGTTTTCCTGGGGTAACAACTTTTCAAGGAACTTATTCAAATTATGCTGTCAGATTGAGCTTGTCATGCTATTGTTCTTTTGGCGAACTTTTGTTCTTCAAGCTCTTCTTAGTATTTGCTCTCACTCGATAATATTTGGATTGCAGGTTGCCAAATGCATTGAAATTGGGCTTCCACAGATAATTCTTTTGGTCGTATTCTCACAGGTATTTTTCTCACATGGGACCGTAGAATTTAGTGTTGACCTTTTTTATGCTATTGCTTTTTTTTGTACATTATTGTTTTTCTGACCTATTTGTCATAAGAATCGTGATGAATGGCATTATGTATTCCCAACAGTACATCCCTCATGCTCTGCATTCAGAGAAGCCTGTGTTTGATCGATTTGCTGTCATATTTTCGGTTGCGATTGTGTGGCTTTACGCATACTTTCTTACGGTGGGAGGAGCATACAAACATTCCCCACCAAAGACACAATTACATTGCCGTACAGATCGGTCAGGGCTTGTTGGTGGCTCTCCCTGGTGAGCTTAATTTCTGTTTCATTCTTGTGCTAACCATATTTGCATTTTTTTGATATCGTCATTGTGATAATGAATAGGATACGAGTTCCATATCCTTTTCAATGGGGTGCACCAACGTTTGATGCTGGTGAAGCTTTTGCAATGTTGGCTGCTTCATTTGTTTCTCTTGTTGAGGTCAGATCCCATATTTCCTTTTCCTGAACTAAGATGCTGATTTCGGCTACCAATGTCTAGCCATAGTGATCAGATGAACATAAATTTTCTTGATCAAATTCCATTCTTATATGGTTTCTCAACTCGGTTCTTTCTGATAAATGTCTGTGCAGTCTACTGGTACTTTCATTGCGGTAACAAGATATGCTAGTGCAACGCCATTGCCTCCATCAGTTCTTAGTCGTGGGATTGGTTGGCAGGTATGAGATTCAGCTGCTATGTTACCCGAATTCATGCAACCCTAGACCTAGCACTTGGTTATTGATGTAATGATCAAGTTTTTGACTTCAGGGAATTGGTATCTTGCTGGATGGACTTTTTGGAACAGTTAACGGGTCATCAGTATCAGTGTATGTCAAAAGTTTCGCATTTTAATATCAACTGGCTTATTGTCACATGCTGCATCCTTCTTATGCTGTCTGAGAGGCTGATTTTTCATTCTTCTGCAGTGAAAATGCTGGTTTACTAGCTTTGACACGTGTTGGCAGCCGAAGGGTTGTGCAAATATCTGCAGGATTCATGATTTTCTTTTCTATTCTTGGTAAGCTGTCTGCATTATGATGTTTCTGGCTTCCTGCATGCTAGCTTATTGATCAATTTTCTATGAGATGTTTCCAGAGGCACTTATTTCCATTCTATGTTCAATGGATCTCTTTGATATATACTTTCAAGCACGATATGCAATTTTGTACTTGAATGAACAGTCTCTTACAGATCCCTGTCAGATACTCTGCTCTGCATGAATACTAAAGTGAATGGTACTTTCATGCTATGTTGGAGCTGAGGGTAAAAGACAAGCAATTGAAGCAAATTTAGTCTCACAGATGAGCTAGGAAATGAGTAGAAACTTTTTATGTTATTTCCTGTTAGTCAAATCAATACATCAAAATAATAAAGAGAAGATTTTTTAGAAGTTCTTAATTGTACACCACGTGCTGATTTATATTGATATTTTGATGACAGTATCCAATCTAGTTCTTCATGTTTTGTTTCTTGATGTTCACTATGCTGGGTTATATGCTAAATTACATGCTACAATTAATTTCACCTTCCAAAGGATATAAGATCGGTTAAAAGAGTTAGGGTTTATGACCTACAGAAGCGCTCTTCATATGAACTGGGATTAAGTTTTATATATTACTAACCAAATCAACTGGACTCACCTTTTCGCTTTTCTTTTTGCCAACTCAGGAAAATTTGGAGCAGTTTTTGCATCGATTCCTGCACCGATTTTTGCAGCTCTATATTGTCTTTTCTTCGCATATGTCGGTATGCACTAGGATTAAGGGAGCTTGTTGACACCAATTTAAGGTCCCTATATGCATTTTTTGAATTTTGTCAGGTTCATTTACTTTCATCTTTGGCTGAAACAGGTGCTGCAGGCCTTAGTTTTCTGCAGTTCTGCAATCTTAATAGCTTCCGAACTAAGTTCATCCTAGGTTTATCTGTTTTCATGGGCCTGTCGGTTCCCCAGTACTTCAATGAGTACACTTCTGTTGCTGGTTACGGTCCAGTTCATACGAAAGCAAGATGGGTACGTTGAAAACTATAACTTTGATGAGTGCCGCCTACAACGATGAAAACTACAACTGTGCTCATTGTTGATTTTTCTTCCAGTTCAATGATATCATCAACGTGATATTCTCTTCAAAGCCATTTGTTGCTGGATTAGTGGCATTTTTCTTGGACAACACCCTGCATAGGCACAACCAAGCTGCAAAAAAGGACAGGGGTTATTACTGGTGGAAAAAGTTCCGAAGCTTCAAGGCAGATGTAAGAAGTGAGGAATTCTACTCATTGCCGTTTAACCTCAATAAATTTTTCCCATCAGTGTGACCTTCCAGGCTAGTTTGTTATTCAAAATGTCACGTCCTATCAATTTAGAGAGTTCTCATGGTGGTCGTAGTATATTTTATTTTGCCTCTTGTCCTGTGGAAAAATCTTGTCGTATAAACGAATCTAAATGTTTTGCCCTTTGGCAATTTTCTTTCAGTATATCTATCACAACCTTGGAATTGTTTGTTTATTTCTTCGGACTCAATTCGTATATTTTTTTATACATCATATTTGAAGAAACTTTGGAGAGAGCTCATGACAGTGATACTGTAATTCATTTTGCCTCTTCGCCCACGGCAAAATCCTGTCATATAAACAAATCCAAATGCTTTTGCCTTTGGCAATTTTCTTTCGGTATATGTATCATAACCTTGGAAATGTTTCTTTTATGTCTTTCGACTTGCTTTGTAGCCTTTGTATTTTTTTTTTTTTGCATATTTACATCATATTTGAAGAAACTTTAGAGAGAGCTCATTGGTGGTACGAGTCTGTTTAATTTTGCTTCTTCACCTATGGAAAATCCTGTAGTAAAAGTGAATCCAAATGTTTTTGCCTTTGGCAATTTTTTTTTCTTTCAGTTTATGTTTCGTAACCTTGGAATTATTTCTTTATTTCTTCCTACTCAAATAGTATTCTTTTTGACCTCTATCATGTTTATAGAAAGCTAAATTGTCATCTGATTGCATGTTTATATCATATGGGAATAAAATTGAACTATAAAACTAAATTGTCCTTTGACTATAACCTTCTCTAACAAAGCCAACACTACTTATTTTGACATTATGGTTTTACGTTTTCCCATTTCTGCATTATGGTGTTCAAAGAAATAGAAAGTTTCAGCAAAAGAAATACCAACTATTGTTTCACATTCAGTACCACAGAGTAGTAATATTCCCAGTTGCTATGTACAAAGTTATGATGCTTGCATAGAGATATCTTTCCACTGTTCCTTCCATGCCTCTCTTCTTTTGTTTTGTATATTTCATGATAAATATTTTAAATATATGATCATATATATATATATATATATAGAGAGAGAGAGAGAGAGAGAGTAAATGAGGATGGTGGGATCATCATCAACCAATGTTTTAAACATAAAATATGTCTGATAAACCTCTAAACCTTTGGTTGAGAACCTGCTACATCGCCACAGGGTCACATTTAGTTATTATCATACGTGACAAGTAAATATATTAATTAAGCCACCACTAATTTTAAAATTTTAATTCATTATGAAAGCGTGAATAGTATATTATCATACCCGTCTCACATGTGAGTGTATTTAAGGTTGATAGGTGAAAATGGAGAGAGCATTGCATACGCATTTCATATAATCCTAATTTCGTAATAAAAATAAAAGTCATAAAATGATTCTAAAAAACGACAATTAAATTTAATAAAATCAATAATAACATTTACTATCACGTGCTTTACACATGCTAGCTGACCGAGAGGTATTTGGATGGCGAACGTAATTCAAATCAACGATTCGACACCCCAAACGATCTGCACCGTCAAACCAAAACTCCAAACCATCACCAGCGTAAGCCGCTTGGCGACCGCCTCGGTCGCGTTAAATAGCCTCACCGTCGTCGAATCCTTTCCGCTCTATTGCCTGCTCTGTGTCTCCGCTTCCGAGCCCTAGGGTTTCCGATCTCCTCCTGTTGACGCCTGGTCGCCTTGGATGTCGCTCTTTCTATCGGACGAGGAGCTCCGGCTCCTCTCCGATGACGCCGCCACTGTGGCGGAGCGCGCCGACGGTGCGATCCGCGACCTACGCTGCCAGCTCGACACCGTCCGGGCGGAGGCCGACGCCGCCGCCATCGCCGCCGAGCAGAACTGCGCCCTCCTCGAGCAGCGCTATGAGACACTCTCGTCCGACTTGGCGCGTGTGCGCTCCGAGAACACCCATCTCTCCGCGTCCCTCGAGCAGAGGCTTTCCGAGATCGCTGATGCCCAGGCCGAGAAGTACCAGCTCCATCTCAAAGCCGTACGCCCCTCTTCCTTCGTTTCGTTATCGTCACTTGCCCTATTTCTTATTTCCTTTTTATTTCTCTCTTTTTTCGTCGAACAAGGCTCTTTTTTGAAAGCCGTAGGTTCTTCGTCCTCAACCCTAATCGTTGCTTCATTTTTTTTTTATTTCTTTTCTTTTTCTTGGTTCGTCCTCAACTTTGGTTCGTCTTCCTATCGCTTTTTGTTTGCTGTTTTTAGATTGCAAAGGATGGAGAAATCGAGAGGTTGTCATTGGAAGCAGCAGAACACAACAAGTCTAAACGGCATTTTCTGGAATTGCTGGAACAGAAGGATGCAGAGACCAGGGAGAAAAATGCTACAATACAGAGCTATCTGGACAAGATTGTGAGTCAATTTACCTCAACGTTGTTCTTAATATATGAATGTAGGAGATATCCTTGTAAAACGAAGTTCTTGATGGATTTTAACGATCCAACGGATCATCAACATGAAGCACATGAAGCATTTTGCTTAATTTGACCGTTTAGTTAGAATTTGGTGTTATTTATCCCTGGTTAGATCCGAAATATATAGGGGACATAGTACGTGTTTCTGAGGCGGTTAAAGCCTTGTTATTGAAGATTAAATCTGATCAATTATAGCATTGTCCTCTTAAAATTTTATGATATGGATGTAGCAACTTTTTACTG
Source organism: Musa troglodytarum (assembly GCA_023547065.1). Taxonomy (NCBI): domain Eukaryota; kingdom Viridiplantae; phylum Streptophyta; class Magnoliopsida; order Zingiberales; family Musaceae; genus Musa; species Musa troglodytarum. The sequence continues at coordinate 40,112,517 of CP097510.1, read as the reverse complement.
TTTAAGAAAGTTCCTTGCTAAATAGATAGATAGTAAAGCAAATAAAAATTGCCCATTTGAGTTTCATCCAAGTATGAATCCTTCAGTATTGCAAAGGATCATGTCTAAACATTTTTCTTTGAACTTTTGCTGTATAAGTTTTAGGCACTCAGATCCTGCTCAATGGCTGTAAATGTTGTATTTTCTGGTCTAAGACCATATCTCAAAACAATCCGATTTTTACCATTCTTCTTAGTACTTCAGATGGACTACATGGTTTCTGAGAACAATAGGGAGCTTATCAGAGATCTTCCTGACCACACTGAAGGAAGGACAGAATGAAAATTCAAACATGTAGGTTTTGGATGCAAAATATATTTATCAATTATTTATAAGTTTGAGATTATAGTCCACATGGCCCATGCAAAATTTTGTCAGTTCCATTTTAACATTTTATCTATGGTCTTTTAATGTATCAATAACCTTGACAGTTTGGAAGCCAATTTGTGCATTTTCAACTATAGTGGTTTTCGTAATTTTTTGGGAGGCATATTAAATTTCTTTATTGAAACCTAAATGTTGAACCTAAATGTTGTCAACGTCATCCTTACTGAAAAATGTAGCAATGTATTACACTTTATTGTTTTTCTCTAACTGAAAGATGTATTGTAATCTATCATGCCTTTAAATCTTCTAGTTTCTTGCTTATTTTTTTCTTTTAAGTGTTTATCATCACCCTGCAAAATACCCAACTGTGACTTTTTGTTTTTTGTTTTTCTGTAGATTAATCTGACAGATAATGCCGTTGATAAGGAGGCCAAGCTGCAGAATCAAGAATCAGAATTGGCACGATGTCATGCTACATGTGTTCGTGTTAATCAGGTCAAGATTACATACTGCAGTTATTTATAGAACTATGTATGAGTACCTTGCGTCATAGAGTAGCTGTTGTGTTTTGCATGGAAGTGAGAGGCAAGTGTCACAGATCATTCCTAGTTTTTTACTTTCTGATTGTTGCATATGTGGATAACCGGTACAGATGAACTCATACTAATGAATTTTGTTTCCGATACAAGGTAGCACGTTGAATGCAAAGTTGATTTTAGGAAACTTGCCAGTTTTGTGCATTTCACTGGATCATGATTATGTTGCACGTCCATGTGTTTTGACTCCCAACCCTACTCAATCTCTAGTTGATTAGACCTGAATCACATTATATATATATGTGGTTGGACTTACCGATTGATGCTATGATTTATTTTATTTTTGGTGGTTCAGTTAGGTTAGGTCTACATGCTGTAGCAACACGACATAAATTTTTTTTAACCTAAGGGCTTAATTGATTAAGACAGTGTTTGTTGTTTCCGTATCTAGTGTCACTATCATGTTGTTGATGTTTTTGTTATCTTCTGCAACCTTTTACAAATATGTTAAAAAATGCTATGGGTCATTTTGGCACTCCTTTTAGTGGGCCTTTGTGCAATTGTAAGTTCACTCCATTCTGGCATAGGCTAAGGTCATGTTAACCTCTTGATGGACATATATCTCAGTGCACGTATTTGTATTCCTAAAATCTTTGGCAGGAGTCATGCACTAGGGTGAGGGCTGCCCTTTTTGTTGCAGGTTAGCTGAGGTTGTATTCTTAATTCTTGAGCACTCATCTTTACTAACATGTTCTGAATTCTTAAACTATAATCTTAGCAAACTCTTTTTGGGGGTCTTTTTGCTTTTTCATGCTTTTCTCCTAAAGTCTTTCTAATTCCAAAGCCATATAAAATCTTTGCTGGGCTTTAGAAACTAGATTGCCAGATTGATCTGGATATCAAATTTGCAACCATATTTCGTTGATGATAATGGTCTCATACTTCTTAATCTTTTTCTACATTGTTATAATGAACAGGAGAAAGAGCTTCTAGAAAAGCACAATGCGTGGCTTAATGAAGAATTGAGTGCAAAGTTTAACAGTCTTGTTGAAGAGCGTAAAACACATATGGAAATCGTGGCTGATATGTCTGCTAAACTTGCTGACGTGAGTGTTCTAATCCTAGTGAAAGGTGATTTATTTTTCAGCGCATTCTGCATTCTGAAAGCTTTGCAACTATTCATGTTATGTTATTTGCAGTTTGAGAGACAGATCAATGAATCTTCTAGTTCATTGAAACGAAATAATGAAAGAATACAGGAGTTGGAAATGAGAAATGCCTCATTGGAAAAAGTAATGTGACATTCTTTTGATTATTAACTTTATAAGTTTGCCACTCTCTTTGTCTGGCCTGTTCATATCATGTTCTGTTTATTGGCCAATTTAAGGAGTTGTGCTCGTCAAAGGATACTGCTGCAGCTAACGAAGAGCAACTTTCTTCTGAACTGTCAACTGTCAGTATCATCTTTAATTCAGTTCGTTGCTGTGTTATTGATATTCATGCTTCTCTGGTTATCAGCAATCTTTAGCTGCTTTTACTTGAAAAACATGCAGAAATTTTAAAAACTAGCAAATAATTTGTAGACCAAGTAAAAGCCGAGAATTGAAGAAGATTATTGGGGTTTGATGTGGATTTTGCTCTGGTTCCTTTGCATTACATGTAGTTCTTGGGGAAGATATTTGTCAGTGGCTGTTAACATATAACATCTGTAAACATTGGGGATGATCGAGAACTTCTGTCATATGTTCTCTAGATGTAGTTATGCCTTTTTCTTTGGGGTGGGGGAAAGTAAGGTTTAACCTGGGGTGTACCTACATTGATGATCAATGCTTGCCTTCCAATAGCTTGCTTAGAAAAAATTACTTAATACTGTCTAACTTCAAGTTGTCCTCTGCTTCATCTCTTGTGCCGCTTCTTATCCTATCTCTCCTGTCTTGAGATTCATGTATTCACTATCTGAATGATGTAGGGAGGAATTTGAAGAGGTTAACAGCAATTAGCATCTGATTATTAATATTTTAAATGGATTTTTACATGGTTCGTATTACCGGTTCATACTGGTGTACTGACTAGCTATCGTTATGGTACATACTGAACTGTAATGACACAGTATGGTAGGACATTCCGACAAACTGCTATGTACTGCCCATACCAGTCTTCTATTGGATTGGTATATACCACCTATACTGAGCGGTAAACTGCAGTACAGTGACCGTTTGTTGTGGTCATGGTATGCAATTTTGAATGATACCGCCCGGTACGGGTGGTACGTACCAGTCTGAGAGGATACCAGTACGCGGACCACCTGTTACTGAGCGGTATGAGTATTTTGGCTGGTACTGAGACGTACTGACCGGTACCAAGGTGTACTGACTGATATCGAGGTGTACCGACCAGTACTGTTCTAGATTTCGATCGTTACCAAGATATATCGATCGGTACAGCCTAGCGTGATACCGTCGGTATACCTTAGCGTACCAATGGTATATATCGGTACGTACCGTATCGAGCAAACCTCGAAACTCCGGTACGGTACAAAATTTCAATCCTTGGTTGTGGTATGACGAACCTTGGATTTTTCATATGTAAAATTAGAGGGCGAGCCTTGGCGCAATATTAAGGCTGTTCCTGAGCAATCTGAGTAATCAGGATTTGAGTGACAGAAGCAATCTTTCTGTTTCTAGGGGTTGGATTGCACATTCGCCCTCCATAGTCTGCATTTGTACAAGCCTTTTGTACTTGGCTTGTCCTTGCTCTCATATATAAAATTGTTCCTTGAACTGGTTAATGTATCCTAGCTGATACTTGCAGTGGTTGATTGTTATTGTTGTTTATCAGTGTGGTTCAGAGTGCAAGTTGATCTGATATAATGGATCATGTAGTTTTGGTTCCATCATATTCAGTTTGTTGTAATTATCTTTAGTATGAAGGCTTTTTTATTTTGTAACATATTACAGAACTAAAATGTCATTTGACAATGCTTTAATGAAATCTATGTCTCTTCTAATTTCTCTTGATAAAAAGGTTACAAAACTGGCTGAACTATACAAAGAGAGATCTGAAGAATGGTCCAAAAAGGCTGGAGAGCTTGAGGGTGTTATTAAAGCATTGGAGGTTAGGATATGTTTACCATCCCATGCATTACATAGTTTTACCTATATTCAGTTCCAGTCTGTATAGTGAAGCGGAGATATGTATGCACTCATTGTTGATCTTCTGCTTTTGTTTTCCTTTGCCGGATGCAGACACATCTTTCCCAGGTTGAAAATGAGTACAAAAATAAACTTGAAAATGAATCTTCCCTGAGAAAAAATCTTGAGAAGGTATGAATTTGGTTTTGACGCTGAATAACTTATAATTTGGTTGTTATTAATTCCAGTAGGGGTACAAATTAGCATATTTTGTTTCTTCATCTCTGTTTGTCAAATTGTCAAATTACCTCCCTTGTTTCATGTTGATGCATGTTAGTATCCTGAGGTACATTTTTGACCATATCATTCATTCTGGTGCCTGTGCAATCAATATACATTGCAATTATGCAACAGAGATCTACTGTTTTCATCCATACAGACACATAGTCATTCTTTGTTGTACAAATGATATAGATTGGTATGTTTAGTCTGCTCGTGATCGTACCTAAGGGCTTTTATAGTCATGAGAAGCCATTTGAAAGTTTTGTTTTTATACTGTTATAACGTGACTTTTTCTTGTCATGTAGGATGCTTCTGACATGAAAGGAAAACTAGAGAAATATGAAGCTGAACTTGAGAGTGCTAGAAAGGCTAATGAATTGAGCATCATCCCGATGTCCAGATTTCATGCAGATACAAATTTAGAGGAGCTGTATGTGCTCTGTATTTTGATTGCTTGGATTATAAGTTTATTTTCTTGTGTTATTTTTATTAAGAGCTAAATTTCATAAATTATGTAAGATTCTGTTTATCATGAAAAAAGGTTCATTTTTATTTGAATAATGAAATTATGTAGTAAAATTGGAATAAGTGACTGGGAGCAGGAGCTTTTTTTTCTTTAGAGAATATATATTGTTCTATTAGGCAGTACTGTGTTTGAGGAGAAATGTGGCTTACAGGTTGGTTCTGTGCAATTAAATTTTATTCTTTACAAAAGTCTATATTTGTGGTTAACAACTTGTTTGTTCTTTTAAATAGTTTCCTGTGGAACAACCTGTAATTTTTTTGTCAAACAGGAGAATAAATTCTGGTTGATACTGACATGTAGGATGGTTTTGTGTTCATGTTTGTTTTCTTTCAGAACCTGTGAACTTGACCTATATAGTTGATGATATTAGTTTACACTCTCATATGCAATTATGCAAAAGAAAACAATGGTGCTTTTATTACATCATCTCTGTCATTTTAGTTTTAAGGCAAATACATAGTTGGAAACATAAGATATGTGTACTTGAAATGTGTCTTACGGAAATAATTCTGCATCTGGAAATTTTGGGTTCAGAAAATTGAAATGAAGAATTGAAATGTAGCCATTGAAATGAATCTGCTTCTTATTGCACTTTTTTGATATCATGAAACCTGAGATTTGATCAAAAATTAAAATTCTGAAATACATGGCACTCATCTAAAAAGTCCTGTTGAATTCGGCTTGGACGGTATATTTATGGGACCTACATGAGGCGAAAGCTCTTTCACTTAACAGCAAATCTGACCAGAAGCTATTGAAGGTTTTTGCTGATATAATGTGTCATGTCCTCTAACCACATCAATCTCCTTCCATTCTAGTATCTCTTGTTTCTTTCTGAATGTTGTTTGAGTTCATGGTGCATCCTAGTTCTGTTCTGTCATGTGATAAGCATTGTGGCTTATTTGTGTTGTTATAAGGATCTCTTTTACCTTTTTGCAGATCAGTTGCAGAAACAACCAGCTGTAGAACATATGAGAACAATCAGATGCTTGTCCCCAAGATTCCAATTGGTATTTCAGGCACCGCTTTAGCGGCTTCCCTAATACGGGACGGCTGGAGTGTGAGATCGTGCACCTACCCTCAATCTTGTCCTTCATTGTTGGTTTTTGCTTATTGAGCGTGCTTGTTTGTTGAAGTTGTTTTCTTCAAAATGCAGCTTGCTAAAATGTATGAAAAATATCAAGAAGCTGCTGATGCTGTGCGGCATGAGAAATGGGGCCGAAAAAATGCAGAAGCTGTTTTGGAGCGGGTACTGATTCTGACTATTGCACCATGATAGATGGCTGTCATTTTTTTAATGTTGACAAGTTCTTTTTCTTTTGGATATTTAATGAATCATGCTCTGAAGTTATTTTTTCACAGATTTTGTACTCCTAACCTTTTCTTTTGAGATAGCATCTTATTGGATACTGCAGCATGGTTACTGTGAGCTATGGATGTTTTAGCATAGAGCTATGGTTTTATTGGCAGCCTGCACTTTTTTGTTCAATTTCTTTATCAAATTTCATTTTTGGTATATAGTCTCTTGTGATAGTATTCAAATACGATGGATTCTGAGACCAGTAACTTGTTGGCAATATAAAGAGTTGCCCTGTAGGTTCCACTAAAATGGTCATCTTAGTGAACACTTTTCTCATCAGATAGGATCAGCAAACAGTGAAACCATTATGTGACCTCTTTTGATGAGCGGGAGCCTTCAGTAGACTTGCCCTGTAAATTTAATGAGGATAGACAAAGAAATGAGAAATCCAATCAAATCCAGGAAAGTTTCAGCATGCTATTTTAGGCATTCTCTTCTGTTTAGAATTAGATTTTTGAAGTTCCACTTTCCTATACAAATACTATCTAATTTTCATGTTTGGAACAAGGATATTTTCTCACCACCTTGATGCTTGCTATTGTAGATACTTTATTGTTGAGAAGTTTTTTGTTTAATTAACTTTCACAATGTGGGTAGGAGGAAATTGAATTCTGTGATAGTATATGACTTTGAGGTTTAGGTATTTGTATCAAGGTCCGCAATACCATACTGTACCGGTGTACCGAGAGTTGGTCCGTACGGTACGTACCGATATGTACCGTTGGTATGCTATGGCATACCGATGATATCATGTTAGGTCGTACCGGTCGGTATATCTTGGTAAAAGTTGAAATCTGGGACGGTACTAGTCGGTACACCTCGGTATTGGTCGGTACACCTCGGTACCGGTCGCTATGCCTCGGTATCGGTCGGTACCAGCCAAAATACGTGTATTGCCTGGTAGCGAGCGGTCCGCGTACCGGTATCCTCTCGGATCGGTACGTACTGGGCGGTATCATTCAAAATTTCATACCATGATTTGTATAGTCATTATTTGCACAAGTTGAAATGGATGCTAGAACGAAATTCTTCTGAAGTTACATGATTTGTTTAATTATTTTTGAATGACACACTTGTGCATTTTTGTGTTCTTTTTTGGCAACTTTTTAAGTGTACCTGACAATGATACCTAAATTTTGGTCAAAGATACTGCAGGTTTTCTCTTTTTGAGTAGCCATGTAGCAGCCAAAATCACAAGTTAGGTTTATATGAGTAATGTCTGAATATGTGAAAATTCCTCTTATGTATCAGTAAATGTTATTATGCATGGTTGCATCTGTGAGAGACTAGTGCTTTTAGGTGTTTATTTCAACATCATAGTATTAGGATGCTTATTTCTTTCTAAATTAGAACTTATAGGTTATACAAGAAATTACTAATGTTTGTATTTGATGCTTAATTTTGTCTAAATTGAACATGTAGGTTCTACATGAAATCGAGGAGAAGGCTGAAATAATTTTGGATGAACGAGGTGACTCCTTCAGTTTTATGCTGACTAGAGATAGCCTTTTTTGTTTTTTATATTTCGTAAATTGCCTTTTTATTCATAAGTTTTGTTGTTATATATACTTTTTTTGTTCTTCTTATTTATAGTATCTGAGCTTGCAGGTGGATGTAACTTGTAATTAAAATACTATTTTGTTAATCAGGTTCTACATAGGAAATAAAAGCTTGTGGAATTGTTTAAACAGTGAACTATCAAGTGTCCAATTGGCCTTGTGAATGTTGGTTAGGACTACTAGGCATATGCAAAGAAAATTGAATTTTTGTTGGACTATTTCATTTGTACCTTTGCATGCAAGAACTAGAACACATTTAGGAACTTTGTGTTTCCAATTGTGTTCATCAAATGTACCAAGAACATGTAACTATTGATTTATGCAAATGTCCAACAATTACTACCTCGTAGTGGTAGCCTTTTTAATATTATTCTTTGTGGTACATGGATTTCTTTGATTGTTTTGTTTTGTATAGATGGTTTCCATTATAACCATGGGAAAGGGAGTTGATGGTGTGGGGAGCTAGAAGATTGTGAGGGAAAAGGAGGGCTTAGAAGTTAAATGAAGACACACACGAGAGATGGAGATAACTAGATGCATGGAGTGAGAAAAATAGGCATGTTTATATTGAAAAGAATTGTAATATGATAATTATTATTTTTAACACAATGATCTATCGTATCTAGGTAGACTCAAGAGGTTATTTATTCATAGGATTCTTAATTAGGAATAAAATACAACTACTGTAACTTCTTAGGAGCATCCAAATATTTCCAAGCATATGATAGATTTTTTGTTCTATTTCATTATTTAGGGAGCATTGCCATAGAAGCTATAGTTGTTTGATTCTCACTGGTTATCTGTCCAGTCTAGTTCGCCTTCTTGATCGAATGTGCTTTTCAGTGTGGGTTAAAATCCTGCCTATCCTGTTGGGTCTTTGACGAATCGTGTGAACTCGATGTGGCTGGTTATGTTCATTGTTTAAAGATTTGAAACCCCATTTTTGTCTCATGTGTCTGTCACAACAAGACTTGAATCCTGCTTTCCTACCTCAAATTACTGTCTTAAAAGGGGCATTGACAACTACATGGTCAAGGTGGAGCATTAAGAAAAACATTTGAGGTAATTGCTTCATTCACCATAATTGAAGAATAGCATCATGGTTGAACCATGTTCTTGTTTGACTATGCCAAACAAAGGGACTTGATCTAAACTCTAGTTTGGTCTGTTCTAGCTTTCGAAGATGAGATTTCATAGGTCACCGTGTGTCTTAAGATGCATGTGATTATCCTCATATCGTCTGGAATAACTACATAGAAGGTTCTAGACATAAAAAACATACTTCAAGGAAGCCTAATCATGAAAATGATAGGAGTTCAACCAAGGAATAAAATTTTGGTTATTGCATCCATACTGACTGATGGCTTTTCTGGTATGGGTTTGGTCTATGCTGATGTAGCGACACGTGGTCTGTTGGTATGCACCATGATATCCGTTTTGCTGGGGAGGGGGCTGGAGGAAGGAAGAAGGAGAGAAGGAGAGGATGAGGTTGTGGTGGAAGAAAAGTGGCAAAGAAGAAAAGTATTAGAGATTAGGTGGAAGGTAAGCAACAGGTGGATGAGCGACGATGACGGGGTGGGCGACGGTGGTCAGATGACCATGTAGAGAGGAAGAACGGCCTTTCCCCTCTTTGTGAGCCTTGAAAGGCATTCAGTTTGGGGCGTTTTGAAACCAAAACCCCATGCCTAACATCTTAGAAAAATTGGAATTGATTGCCTGAGATGGGGAGGTCAGGTCAGTGTCTCCACTCATGCCCAAACCAATCTGGGCGTAATTGGATTTACTGGGTTCAACAATCTAATCTTAAGAAGAAAAAGGCTTGGATGAGATGGAAATGAATCAAGAATTTTTAATCTGTTAAAACGAAGGTTCTTTACAGTGCCAGCTGGTAGAAGCCAACAAATTGGCCTATTTTATGTTGGGACATTTGAATCTTAGATATAGCTTGTTAGGGTTTGATATGTAGACTGATGTTCTCAATAAGTTTCATGAAGAATTCAAAAGAGTTGGGAGTTTGCTGGACAAGGCAAGGATATCTTTTTAGGATGGCCACACTGATGGCTTTGTGGGTGTTGTTTGGTAGAAGTCTGAGAGTCAATTGTACTGGTTAGGTATGTTGATTTAGGGAGGTTGAAGCTGAAACAATAGATAACTAATGGAAGACCTTTGATTCTTCTATACTGAAAGACACATTAAAATGGGAAATAATTTTCGTTATGCCAGACTCTCTTCAGCAACACTAATATTTATCTGATTTCAGAAAATTTGGTGATAGAGAAAATGAAATTGGATACATTAAAGTGGTTGCATGTTTATCAATGAATATAATTGATCTGCTACTTCCACATAATCTTGGACTCTTTAATAAGAAGAAAAGATGCTCTTGCTGAAACTACTCCCAACTGATTGACCCCAATTGGACTGCAAGACTTGAATAAGAACCTGTAAACTTAGTAATTTGAGAATATTTAAACTCTAGACGAGATTCATTTTTTTTGGTCCTGTTCAATCTGGCATGGTACTGCAAACCACAGTCCTGTGCTATTGTCTGTAGCTTATTTCTTTATCGTGCAGTTGCATTTGTTGTACAGCAAACATAATTAGGATATTGACTTCTATTATGCATGGCGGCCTTGTACTGTGAATATTGGCTTGAGGCACCTATTTATCTTTCTGATATTCACCTTGCCTGATCTTTTTTGCTCCCTTTGTTTTTCCTGTTTCTTGATTACCTTTTTTTTATGTTTTTGATACTGTTATGATCAAGATCTGTGGCTCTATGATTTTGTATTCACTATGTGATTATTATATTTAACTCTTGTCGAGTCAAATTATCTGAAACCAGAAATGTGGAAGGCTTGCATTTCTACTACTTCCATGATTATTTTGATATGTTTATTGTGGTTGTGTTCTTGTTGTACTCATTTATGTTCTTGCTGGAAGATAAAACCTTGTTAGCTTTGTGTCAGCTGAACATGAGAGAATGATTGAAGCCTACAATTTGATGAACCAAAAGTTGCAGCAGTCTTTGCTGGAGCATGATAGTTTTGAGAATACCATTCGAAACTTGAAGGTATGGAAATTCATTGTGGAAATACATATTAATTTTTACAGTCTGTCCTAAAAGTTGTCTTTTAGGCCGAATTGAAAAAGCGTGAGCGTGATTATACAATTGCGCAGAAGGAAATCAGTGATCTTGAGAAACAGGTAGGGTGTCTTCGTGTTCTTTGAGTCATTAAGAGGAAAAAGATGAAGTGCTGATTAAGATTGAATCCATTGATGAAAATTTTTGTCGATGCCAATGACTTTGTTGTAGGTGACAGTACTATTAAAAGAATGCCAAGATATTCAAGTTCGCTGTGGTGTTTCTCAAGTATATGCTGACAATTCTCTTGCAAGTTCTCTTGACATTAATGGAATTAATGCTGGGGGTTTGACCACTGAATGCCCTGTATGTCAGTTTACATAATAAATTTTATGACATTTTTTCACTTTAAAATCTCTGGTTTCAGATAAGTTCTGAAATGTTTTACATATATTTTCCACTTCTAACAGATGTCTTTCAAGGACATAAATGAACTAGTTGAGCAAAATGTCCAACTCCGAAGTCATGTGCTTAGGCTTTCTAGTGAAATTGAGAATAAGGAAGAGGAGTTGAAGGTGAATATCAAGTTCTTAAATGATATTTTGGATCTTTCTTTTCCACTTCTGTTTGTAATATGGAGTTTATAAATTAGTTCAACTTCATTACACTATTTGTATTTTACAGTATACTCGATAGTTGTCTAGTTGTCTGAGTATTCATGTCTTGTTTTTTTAGGAGAATTTCCAAATTCAGCTCCAAAAGGTCACTGAGGAGGCAACTGCTAAGGTTGATGCAGTGCTCAAAAAATCTGAAGAACAAGGGCAGATGATTGAATCTCTTCATAGCTCTGTAAGTCATGGGCTTGTGGTCATGCTCATTTTGAACTTTACGAAAGAAACATATTCAACATTGCTCAAGTTTTTTACATCCATGGTGCAATCTTGCCTATTTCTTGTGTAGGTTGCAATGTATAGGAGATTGTATGAGGAAGAGAGGAGGATGTTAGCTTCTAGCCATGTGTCCAAAGAATCCATTCCAGGTGCCATTTTTTTTACATTCGATATATTGTACTAATATGCACTTTGGAATCTTGAGGATTATTATCCAAGTCATCATTGTGATATGACTTTATCCATCAAATTGCATGTGCAATGTTGCAACCAGTGTTTTCAAAAGCGCCAGGTGCCTTTTGCCCAAATGCCTGAGGCGCTATATGCTTGCCTCTGCACCCGCCTAACTGAAGCAAGGTGCTCCCAGATATTAAAATTTTAAAAATATATTATGATTGATAAATATGATCACAATAATAAAAATGACACAATCACATAAAGTAAAGTTACATTTCAGGAAATAAGAGCAGATATCTACAATATTCCTATGTAACAGTGTATGTTCTTGTATTATGTTCTAACTCCTAATAGTGTACCCACCTTAAGTTGATGTAGCAAATTTAACGAAGTGTAGGAAGTACAAATAGGAAATAGGAGATCATTAATGGTGCAGGAAAGAGATCATTTAACATAGCTGTTGTTACCTATAAACTGAGAAAGAGGAGGAGATGGAGAAGTAATCGATGGAGGATGGTGGTGACTAGGGCAGAGGATATTGGCAATCTATGGCAAAACAAAGCTGGTCGACGACATAAACGCACATGATGAAGAAACAAAGTTGCAAACGATGGTGTAGGGGGAGGAGGCTTGTGGTACGACAGCGTAGGGCAAAGGGGGCTCATGGTTTGGCGTCGTAGGATGAAAGGGGGCTCACGGTCCAATGACCTGACCATAGGGAGGAAGAGGCTCGTGGTCCAACGAGGGACGCTTGGGCTAATCTGGACTCGATTTAACCGGGCAGTCGCCTAAGTCACCCAATGTCTAGGCCCAGATGCACGCCCGAGCGGTGCCTTCTTCAAGCGCATCTGAGTGACCCTGTTACGAGGCACTTGGGCGAGGTGAGCGCCTTTTGAAATTGCTGGTTGCAACTACATTTTCTGTTCTGTTGTCATTGTCTGTTCCTTGTTGTGGGACTACGAACCATGCATTGCATAATATTATGGCGTAGAGTGACTAATTACCCATTTGAGTTTTTGAAAAACTATATTGAAAAAAAACATGTGCTACTTGAACTAACAAGAACATCTCTTGAACATGTTCATCTTTTGGGACTTCATGGTAGTTCTTGATATATAGAAGGAGATAACATACAGCAAATAGATAGGATGTCTGTAGTCACAAGGTTACTGTTAGCACCCTTTGTAAGGAAGACAGTCCATCTGGTTGGTCTGATCCAACCAAGGTGCCACCAGTGTTAAGTTTCAACCAATCTGGCGGTGGCAACTCCCATCTGTGGCAAATAAGTGTTCTGCACCCTAGTTTCTTAGGTACCAACAAATTCCCGGCATACTTTTTCTGCCAGGAAATGAATGCCACCCCAAGCCTTCATTTCTGCATGTCGGGTTCCACTACTTTGGTTATTCTTACAATTATCAGTGAATATTTTTGCAGAGGATGGAAAGAAGGAGCTTATGCTTCTATTTGAGGGTTCTCAGGTAGTCTTTACTTGATGGATTATGTGAATGATCATTCTGTCATTTTCTTTTGTTGTTTGCATTGTCTTAATGGAATTGTTCTTTCATTGTGTTCAGGAAGTTTCAAGGAAAGCCTATGAGCAACTCGCTGAGCGTGCTAGAAGTCTAGAAGAGGACTTGGGTAAATTAAGGTATTGTTACTGTCTTTGGTGCATCATAGATCGAGCTTCCTGCCTTGTCACTATTGCTTTGATTTTTTTCGTACCCAAAGTTAGAATAATTTTCTACTTTTCGGTTCATTTTGTAAAATAGTTTGTTATTGTTGCTGCAAACTGTCTAAAAAAGGTCTTTGAGACTTTAATGAACACCTTTTTTTTTGAGCAGTTGGAAGGGACATAATTGATCATTTAATGTGGAGTTGAGTAAATGTTAGATGTTCTTTTTAAATTATTTTTTTGTTTTTTCTTCTCTACTTTGTGATTGTGTGAAGATTATCAATCCTAACAAATATTAATATAATCAAATGGTTGGCGTCTGATGATTTGACCCACCTGATTCTGATTGGTGCCCGAGGATTTGACCCATATGATTTTCTAGGTGTGGGTTTCCCTGTTTGGTATTTTAGTAAATAGAGAACAGCTAGCATTTACCATATGGGATTGACATAACCAAAACTTTTCACCATTCTGGGCTAGTCAGTGCATTTTCTTTTGAAACCCTCCTTAAGCATTTACCATGTTCCTCCTAATTCACTTTGGAATGTTGGTTCCAGTTCCCTCTATCTGCGTCTGTGTTGTCTTCTGCATAACATGAACTTCATTTTATGTCTCTCAATATAGCCAACATGCCTGCATCCAAGTGCATATAAGTCCATTTAAAGCTAAATTATGATACTTCAATCCTCTATAAATTGCTGGCTTGTCCAAAAAGTGTCATTTTATCTTATTGAAAGACCCCTTCTTGTGTACTGGGAATATCTTTTTCCACCCCTAATCTCTTCTGCTTTTCTTCCTGTAACATTGAAGTTGTCCTTTTCTTTTTCTTTTTTACATAAATCATTCTATTCTCACCACATTTTAAGTCTTCTTATGTCTTCTCTGCTGTTGGTTTGGGATGACCGCGAAGTATTAACTGATGAATAGTTCCAACCATGAAGAGTTTTTTATTTGCTTTGGATCACAATGTCATATCGGTTGCAGTTCCAAATTTGGTTTCTCTTTAGCCATTTGATGGCAATCTGTTTGAATGCATAATTTTTTTTATTCTGAGAAATTGAAGTACTTGTAAGAAAGGTTTGAAACAGTTCTATGATTGTAGTAAACCATTGGACCTTTTACCGAACAGTTGATAAGGTTTTGGTACTCCTGATATGCCTCAAAAGTTACCAAATTTTTATTTATTTGTTGATTTTTTTGGGAACACGATATATGGTGTATCAGTGCCTGAATGGAACACCTGATAAATACCATGAGACTTCAACAAGTGCCTGTAAATGTTATGAGAATCAGGCCCGACCACGCTGAAATTTCAGGTGTTTCTTACTGGCCTCTAAAACAGTTAAATCATTTTAATTTGTTTTGATTTTGTAAACATAAACAGCCTTGTGTGCATGCAGGCTGTGTACAAAGTTCCTGTATTCTATTTTATTAGTTGATGCTTGATCTGATGTTTGTATTTTATGCCACTTCTTTAAATCTTGTGGTCTGTGTTTTTGTTCTTCAATAAGGAGTGAAGTTTCCTCATTACGTTTAGAGCGTGATAAAAGGGCTTTGGAAGCAACTTTTGCCAGAGATCATTTTGATGGTTTGAAGAAGGAAATTGAACACCAGGTAGATTTTTGCTGAAAATTGGTAGCATAAGAAATCTTTTGTAAATTGTTATAAATTGTTGATTTGTTTAGCATATCCAGTATTTATTCTAGAAGCTGAGGAGTATTGTTCTGAGTTTCCTTCTGCCTCACCACATTAAATGTTCTTTCTTGATATCACCTGTGTTCTTTTCTTTGTGGAATTATTTAAAATTCTCCCTTTTAGACTGGTAACATTGTGAATGTCATCTTTATTTAACCACAGTGCAGCCTCTGAAAACCTGCATACTAGTCTTAATTTACATTGGATGAACCATTTTTGCAATAGCTAATGTGTCTCAGAAAAAGTAAAAAGAAATTTAAATATCTCATTTTGTCCCATCTTTTTACATGAATATCAAACAGGAACATATTACTTCTAGATCTGTATATTTAAATTTGTAAGGCATGTGTCAATCAACTAGTTTACTCCATATGGACATTTGTGTGCTTTGTTTTAGTAGGTTTGTATTGATAAATTGATATTCATCTTGTATTAAGAGCATTTGTGCTTTAGAAGTACTTTTTTTTCCTGTAATGCTTAAATTTATCGTTGTGCATTTTCTTTTGAAATCTATGCAGAGAAAGGAAGCCAATGCTGTCTCAGCTAGAAATGTGGAATTGACTCAGTTAGTAGTTGATTTCCAAAAGAGGCTCCGGGAATGTTCTAATTCTCTACAAGAAGCTGAGGAGAATGCAAGGAAGCTATCTATGGAGGTAGGATAATCACTCTGTGTTGATGTTTTTGGATCAGTTCAGTCAAATGCTGTCTTTTCAGGTGTCCATTTTGAAGCATGAAAAGGAGATACTAAATAACTCAGAAAGAAGAGCTTCTGATGAAGTTCGCAACTTATCGGAGAGAGTACATCGTCTTCAGGTGTTGTTTGATACTGTTCTCACAATTATCTTTTGAATCCATCACTGTTTTTTAGTAGCTTGTCATTTTCATGGTTTTATGAAGCATTTCTTTCTGGAGTTCCAGGTGGGCATTTGTTTGTGCATGTCTTTCCCTTTTTATGATCTGGAGAATGTTGCATGATAAATGATGTTAAAACTTGTTCCTGTTTATTTTACTCGATTGATAATTTAGATGGTGATTTGCTTTTGATGCAGTCAAGCCTTGACACCATTCAAAGTGCTGGAGAGGTTCGGGAGGTATGTTTGTCGTTAGCTGTTCCTATTGCTGTGTTTTTTTGACATCATTTGGGTTATCAATGATGTATATTCTGATAATTTTCTTCTCATTATTTAGAATTCAAGAGCTGCAGAAATGAGAAAACTAGAGGAATACACAAAACGAGTAGAGGTATGACAATTATACTCAGCTTCTTTTGTAGTATTAAGATTCTGCATCATTTTTCTTCTATTTTAAGGTCATATGCATGGGTTTTTTTGGGTTGTCCTCTTTCTTGTAGTTTATGTTTTTTTCTGTCTTTTCTTTTCCCCCCGTGGCAATCACTTTGATTTGTTTTCATATGCATATTGAGAATCCTTCCATTAATGAAGTGCTTACTTTTGCTAATTTTCTTGTATTTCAAATGCTTGTGTTGTTGCATTTTTTATCATCTTACCAGTACATTGCTTAATACTGGATTTACATATTAAATTGAGACTGTGGACCTAGGTATACATCTGGATACCTGGCTTAGTATCATACCATTTGACAGTGCCAATTCATAAGGTTTCCAGATGTGGTGCTAATTTCTGCAGTCTAACTTCAAGCAGCTTGTTGGCTGGGGTCCAACTGAGCTTAATGACAAAAAAATTGGTTGTTAATGCTTATTGGTTAGTTTCGTATATATTATCGCACACATGATAGTGCTGATGACAAATCTCCTCTGTCCAGAGAGAGTGGGCAGAAGCCAAGAGAGAACTTCAAGAAGAAAGGGATCGTGTTCGTGCTCTAACAAATGAAAAGGAAAATGCATTGGAGGCTTCTATAAACCAGTTTCAGGAAATGAAGAAAGAGTTAGCTGAGGCCTGGAGTGCTGTTGCATCTGCCGAGTCTAGGGCTGCTGTAGCTGAGGTTTTCTTTAAATTAAATATGGAAGTTCACATTTAAATATTTATATTCTTAATATCTTGTCTGAATTAAGTCTTTATCGTTTAGGCTCGATGTTCTGAGTTTGAAACAAAGATGAAGAGTACTGAACATAAGGTAGATGTGAGACCCACTTGTCTTTGAGTAGATATTGGGTACTGTATGATGCTTCTCTTGATGTTTACATCTTTTGTTTATTATGTTCCTCCGATATATATCATTTATTTTGGTGCTACTTAGGTGATCTGTTAAAATGGTTTGATCACACCATGTAGCCTTAGAATGAAACTGTTTTGTCCTTTTCTTTTTCGCTTTAGCATTTAGATATTGTGATACACTTGATATCTCAGATGGCTAAAGACTGATGTATTATGTGACAGTATTTTGATAATATATTTTAGAAATGATGATTGGAGAAATTACTTAATGCCAGCATTGTAATTTTTTAGTGGATTTTGTTGAGGCATTCAAAAAAGGCAGTTTATGAATGAATAATGTGGGAAACATTTAAGGATTGCAAGAGAAATCAAGAATCTAATTCTGTTTAATTGTTTTCAAACAGTATTTTTTGGGTGTTAAAATCAAAAGGAAACTTGAAAACTTGTTCATCCAATAGGATTTGAAGATGAGATGTGCCCCTTTGTGGCTCTGAAACCTCTTTAAACATCATGCAAGGATGTGCTAGATAATTTAAAGACAAAAGAAAAAAAAGACTTTCTTTGAAGAAAGCAGACATCGGCTTTGAATTAACTCTGAATGCTGTAATGCCTTAATCTAAAGCAGACATTTAGCATGGGCTTCCTTTTCCCTTACGAGGCTAAGAGTTGTTTTCTCTATCCTCTACTGTTTTCCTTGGTCCTCTGCCTCAGGTGGAGGCAGACAATGAGCATGACAGTGGATGACAAACTTAAGAATCTTGTTGTTTCCTTCCCTTTACAGTCACTATCTTTCTCTGCTTCTTTCAGTGCTCCTATCCTAAGATAGTTTTGTCAGTCATTGGCCTGTTTCAGTGCTTATATTCTGTTTTTTTCTTTTGAAGCTAACAAATCAAAATTGATTAGGTCAGGCCAGGGTACGCCGAGTCCAGCTATTTTTAGCAACAAGGCCATAAAATCAGCAGAAATTGGATTTGACTATCTGTATGGAATGAACCATCATGGGAAACAATGCATGAAACATCAAGCATTTGGTGTGTTATGGGTTGTTGAAGGTTTTAATCTGCTTGTCACTGTGTTTATTGTAATTAATCTGGACCACTTTAATGCAAGTTCGTTCATTATGGGTTTTTGGAAGTTTTTAATCTACTGCAAACTGTTCTGCACTTAAATGGAACATTATATGCCGAGTGAACCTTTTGCCATTTGTATGCAATTTGACATTCATTTTCTTCTGATATTTTTATTTATACCAGCTGATAATGATCCAGTAGTTTCTGGGGTAGCTAAGCAATTGAAACAATATTTCTACTGTGGTAAGTGAGTTTGTAAACACATTTGTTGTCTCCTGGCCCCACTATGTGCCATGCCTCAGGAGAGTATCTCCCCATAGCAAAACATATACCACGTGGATCTAGTAAGCTTTTCATCGGAGTTTGTTACTAATTTTTTGTTCCCCTTGTCCAGGTCAGCATGTAGGTAGTAATCAGTCTCCAGTATGTGGCATGTGGTAATCATGTTAGTGGCTTTATGCTTTGATATACCTTAGCACTACTTTGTGGGTAGCCTTTTTCAGGTTCAGTAGTCTACAAAATACAAATAACAGTTGCTCTACTTGTAATGAACTCGCCCCAAACCACGTGAGCCTTGCCCCCAAAAGGGAGTGATCTGCAGGCTCTCATACCAAAATCATTCGTTATTTGTATTGCTTGAGATTTCATGGATTGGGCTGAACTTATTTATATGCTAATCATGTTATCAATACAGGTCATTAAAGGGGATAGCAGACATGACCGTACAGTGTTTTCTACAAATGAGGTACATTCCATTTCTGTTTTTGGGTTAATTTGGTACTGATATGTTGCTTCCAATATTTACCCTTGCTGATGCAAATAGTTCATTTGGATTGTTAACATTAATAAATTTGAGGGAGCTGTATGTGAAACAGCATGACACATAACAGAAAGTGAAGTTTGGTTAGAATTGCCCTTTTGCTTCTTCTTGATCATTGTTGGGTCAAAAGCTAGAATCCTACAGCTATTGCCAAGGATAAGACATGTTAGTATTCACAATTTATTTCAAACTTTTTAGTGTTAAATTATTGCAAAATGGAATTATTATAAATAACATTGTGGGTGTGCTTCATGGCAAAACTAGGAGATTCTGATGTTATTTCAGTTAACACTTATAAATTGGTTTTCTCTTCTTATTTTAGGCTTAGTGTGCATTAGTATCTCTCATAACTTCACTGTACATTGTGGTCAATGTGACCATTTTATTGATACATACTTGTCCCCGGATATGCATTCAGCACTTTAGTTGTTTTTAAATAGCTCTCTTATCAAAGACTAATTTCTGCATTCAGCAAAGATTTTGGGAAACCACCTTCCACTATTTTTAGCAAATGGTCATGTGATTGCCTTAGTACTCTGATTGTGTGTTGGCAAAAATCATGCTTTTTAAGTTTTTTCATGTTTCTTAATCCATTTTGATTCATGGACATTATGGTTACAATTGACCCTTTCAGTTGCTGCAAGTGTTATATTAACTTTGAACTTCTCATAAAAAGTCATGCTTTTAAAATTTTCATTTTTTATGTTGTCACCTCTTATGTGCGGACATGTGGTTGTGATCAAACTTTTAGTTGCTTAAGTGTTTTATTACCTGAAAAATCCATACATGTATTCTTAGGGTGTATCATGAATGTGGTCTTTTTTTTGGCTTAAAAATATAAATTCTGGTGTTGATATATGGTTTGAACCATTCCTACAGATGCTTTTGTACACAAAGTAACAATGTCAGATGTCTAGCATCTGCACCATTGGATAAAATTAGTGTAGAGAAAACCATATAGGTAGGCATTGACAATTATGAGTTATGTCTAGTGGTCAGCACTGGTATTGGATATTGGTAGAATGTAAAGTGATATTCTATGAGACTATGTTCCTTACCTGGAAAAGACATTCTCATGTTAAATCTCATTGAAGTTATGCTCCAGCGATTATCTGCTGTATAATTGTATAATAATTCAGTAATATATGAGAAAGATTCATCGTCATTCTTATACTATAATTGTACCGCAGATTCTTAGTCCATCATATTAATGAAATGATATGTTAAGCTGTGCCCATTTTTACCTGAAAGAGGCACTAAGCAAATTTTGTTTCTTTCAATGATTCTTATAGGTTTCTGGAGAGCTCTGGAAAATAACAGAGGAGTTGGAAAAAATAAAAGAAGAGGCAAAAGCTAATAAGGATTATATGGTTCAGGTAAGGTAATCCAGTAAATGCTTATAATATTTTATTCTTCTATAATTCTATGGACTTGGATCTGTCTGGGCAGTACAAAGAAATAGCACACACAAATGAGGTGGCACTGAAGCAAATTGAATCAGCACATGAAACGTACAAATTGGAGGTGATTCAGACTTTGATTGGAGTTGACAAGTTGAACATGCCAATTTCTTCTCTGAGCTATTTTCTTGTTACTGAAAATTTTGCTGTTCCTTTTGCCTTCAGGCTGAGAGAGTAAAGAAGGCCTTAGAAGGTGAAGTTTCATCTCTCAGGGATAGGGTGTCTGAGCTTGAGAAGCAATATGTATTAAAGTGTGAAGAAGCTGTCTCTCTTACTGAAGCCAAAGATAGGGAAGTCTCTTCTCTCTTGGCTGAAACTTCAGGACTAAGGGGAGAAATTTCTCAAAAAGTGTATGTTTTTGTGAAGTTCTTTATCAATTTTAGTGAAGTTCTATTAGCTCATCATAATGTTTCTCCATCTTACTGTAGAACACAGATAGAATCACTGGGCACACAATTGTCATCGTTAAAAGAAGATCTGGAAAGGGAGCACAAACGCTGGCGAACTGCCCAGGACAATTATGAAAGACAGGTTCTATACTTCTCTATACATAAAACTCTTGGTTTTGACAGTTTGAAACTTTAGTTACTTCTGATATTTAGGAAATTATTGAAAATTCATTAACAGTTAAATAATCATTGATTATTATTAATACATAGAGCAGTTCATTTAGCATTTTGGTTTTGGTAGTATCATCAATATCAGTCAATCTGTAGCAAAATCTGGGCGACTCTGTGGGTTTGTGATTATTTTGGGTAAAGTTCTCATGTTTTCAGTCAATCTGTAGTGTTCTAATGGAAGTGTTAATTAAAAAGACATTTTGATGAAATATTTGATGGAATCACAATCAGTGTTGTTTAGTTGAACCTAGCTAATCTTGATTGAATCCTGAAAGTCAGTGGAGTTGTGATCAGAATCAGTAAACTCCCATCTGTCTAGGCCTATATTGTTTGTGTTTGGCTGAGCAGGTGGATCCTTGCTGATCGACTGGTACTACTAATTTTTTGGTTGACTTGCATTGGTTGTGGCTTTACTAGTTTTAATGTGATTTCACTGCTAGATTTTTAATTACTACTGCTGTCTAGACCAAAAGTTTCTTTACTAGATTTTACCTTTTTTGTTTTATGAAGAAATTAATGATTACTCTCCTAGCTTTTTTTGCAGGTTATGCTCCAATCAGAGACAATTCAGGAGTTGACTAAAACATCTAAAGAGTTATCTTTGTTGCAATGTGAAATAGCAAAGCTGCAGGAGGTTTCAGATACCGTCAAAACTGAAAATGTATATTTTCTATCCCAACTTATTTGCAAAACTTGTATGCTGTTTTTGCTATTTGATATCTGCAAACTTGTTAGTTGTTTTTTGCTTGTATTTGCTTCTATCCCAACTTATATTTTCTCCCGTTATTGAACTCTACTGTGGTCAACATCACCCTTATAATGAAGAGTCAGCAAATAATGTTGTCATTGTTTTTAATTAAATATGCCCATGTTAATGGCCATGTTTTAAACATTCTTTTCCTTTTTCATGCTTTTGTTTTCTATTATTTATTTGCTCATTCGTGAGCTGGGGGTGTGATTTTGTGGTCCTATCTGTTGTGCGTAAGTGTTTTTTAGGGTTGTCATTTGTGCTGTCTTAGGTTTGATGTTTTACTGGGTGTTCATACTTAATTTTGACACACCATTTTATGGTTTCAGGAAATGCTGAAGACATCATGGGAAAAGGAAAAGGTAACTTTGCAGGCTATGAAGGATGAAGCTGAGAGGAAATCTAATGAGTTGAATGAACAAGTATGTCGTGTTTGTCCAATTGGTTATTCATTTTTTTATTTGATTGATATTCTGGTAGGCCTTTGTGTGCTACTAGTATATACTATATACTACGGTTAACTTTTTACTAACTGAATTGAATATGTCATTGCTATTTAATTCACTTTTGTACAACAAATTGTTTTTATTTATTATCTGATTTATCATTCTAGAGGGCATATTATGATCATACTGTTATGGAAACCTTTTACATTTTAACCAAACACTATCATGCAAAATTGTTTCTAAAGTTTGTCTTTTTGTCTCAAGGCCTGAGTTTGTTCCATTCAATTTTCATCAATGAAAATAGGAACAATGGCAAAAAAATACATCATCAAAAATATTCTTCTCATTTTGGTTGACTCCAATCTTGATGCTATAAGTTCACTGATAACTTTCAGGTGTCAGTTCTGTTGCTTCCGACTTAAACGTTTCATTAACTATCTGCATGGCTTAGCTGTTATCTTTTTCCCTGGAAAATTGATCTCTGATATCATAGATCAGTACACTATTTTCATGTTCACATCTTTCCGGATTGTTCCTTAGGCCAGGGCTCACTTGATTATGGCTAATGGGATAGATAACTGGAGAGACATGAAATAAATGTAAGGCAAAGAAATATATAAGAATTTTCTGTAAAGCAACTTCAATTTCCATTAGATCACTGAATTATTTTGGTGTTAGTATTGTTGACATAGATTTTAGTGGTGACATAGATTGTCTGGTATTTTGGGTCTTTGTAAAAGTATCTCCCCAGCTAAAGGTGGAAGTATAAGCTGCAATTACTAGTATGGATTTCTCTAAACATGTGATCATTCTTCTGTCTTGGTTTGCTCTCGAGCAATCGTGACTTTTCTAGGATCGTTCTTCTGTATTAGTGTTTGTTCCCATGGATAGCCCACAAAAAGATACTGTTAACCATTGAATGTGTGTTGTTGATGCACCTTGTTTTGTTTCCTTTTAGGCTTTATGGAATGTTGATTTCGTTCTTTCGAGTTGCAATTTTTTTATAACCTGGATTATGCGAGCTGGAAAAATTGCCTATCAGCAATTTCAACCAAGGATTGAAATTTCGTACCGTACCGAAGTTTTGAGGTTTACTCGGTACGGTACAGTACTGTATACCGAATGGTATATTATGATACGCCGCCTCCCTTTTCGGGCAACGTCGCCGAGGTGACTTCATATATATATATATATATATATATATATATATATATATATATAAGGGCCGAGGAGGATGAGAAGCTGCCCCCCGCGATGCCGATGTCGGTGAAGAGAAGTCGTCGTCGACAGACGAGGAAAGCGGCGATATCTAGATTTTTTCTCTTTTTTTTCCCTATTTCATTCTTCCCCTTCTCTCTCTTCTTTCTTCGCCCTCGGTCACTGTCGACGATAATGCCTCCAAACACCTCAATTGATGGTACTGAGCGGTAGCGGACGGTCCGCATACCGGTATTCTGTCGGACCGGTACGTACTGCCCATACTGGGCAGTATCATTCGGTATTGCAGACCTATTTTCAACATAGTCTACCAGGATAGTAATTTTTATTTGGATCACAAGTGTAGACTTGCAGAGCTTGAGTTGACAAGCTAAATTAGTACTGCAGATAATCAGTTTGTTTGAGAATTTGTTCACAACCAGGTTAATTATGCTTCTTGTGAATTAGTGCATGAAATTGATCTCGTCTTATCTGGAAATGATAATTTGAAGTCTTTCAGTCTGTATAAACTTTATACTATAAAGTATATTAGTTACTATAGATGAGTATGAAATGATGACTTTGTCATGATCTAACATATTAGGTGTTTTATGCAAGCTTTTGATCTCAATGGAGTGGAAACACGTTATCTAGGAAAGGCTGAGGCTCAGCTTGTTTACCAAACTAGTTCTTCTTGTTCTAATCTTCAAATTGGCACTCTGCTAAAAAATGGCTCACTTGTATGGCAACTCCACTTTGGATGCATGAGACACTGGAACATGTGATTTTCTTGCTTTAGGATTAGTACTTTAAAATTCAAGAGCTGATATTTTTCTGTCAATAGACAGAAGGTGATAGGAGAGAAATCAAGAGATTGAAATGTTATGAACAAAGTAAGATTTGCAAATTAATGTAGTTTAAGTTAGGATAGCTTTCATGATAATGATGATTCATTCGAGTCCCGTTAGAATTAGGAGGGAGCTTTTCCAAAAGGTGTATCATATAACTTTAGATAGACATAAGGTGATTTTTCCTGACTTTTACAACCACCCTTACTGATTCTTGTAAATTGGTGTTTTGGTTTTGGCGTATCTCTATTTAGCTTCTATAACCTATGTTTTTTTCCTTTATATAATGTTAATTTTATGTCTTTTCTAATCTCATTAACATATCATCTGTCGCCTACCAGAATATCTGAATATTAGAATGAATGAATTATGTGACTGCATTCTATTCCACGTCTTTTAATCATTTTCCCTGTTGTCATCTTTCAGAACAAAATATTACTTGGCCAGCTGGAGTCTCTGCATGTTAGATTAGCTGATAAAGAACACAATTCTGCTGGACTTTTCGCTCAGAGTACAGATTCAAAAGCAGAGAGTGATTTACATAGTGTTATTAGCCATCTTCGCCGTTCTAAAGAAATAGTAAGTTGAGTTTATCTGCTACTTAGGTGGTTATCATGTATGTTTTAAATGTCATGATATATAATATGCAGGCAGAGACTGAGAAAACCTTGCTGAAGCAGGAAAACTCACGGCTACAATTACAAGTATGTTAAATTTTTTATTCACTGTTCTCTTAGTTGCAACTTTTATCTATATTTGTCTTCTTTTTTTTTCTCTTTTACAGATGAAATTGTGGAAACTACATCTGTAATAATTTTTATTTGATAGAAAGATGTTGCTTATACATTGAGAATTTTTATTCTGAAATTTGTTCGGCTTTGAAAAAAGTTAGTAGAATGAAGCATGTTATTAATGGCCTCATACTTCCAAATAGTGATCCTACAACTAAAATCCGTACAACTATGAATTGTGGTTATGACTTTAAGAATTCCAAACTGCTTCAATAAGCCGAGACGGAAATACAAGAAAGAAACAGTGAGTGGCAGCAGGTGACCATCCCTGTGGCAGTCCTGCTTATAAGAGGAAGCTGAGCCCACTGCCTATCTGCCATGCCCCAGGAGAGGTGATAGTAGGAAGTTTAAAATACCTGTTGGACATATATACGTATTGGTTGGTATTTACTTGTCATGATCGAGATGTAAAACCTGGATGATAAGTATTTGCAACCGTCTAACTAGGAACTCTCCATCAGTTTGGAGGAGACGAACTCCAGAGATCGAAAAACCTAGGAATGCATGGGGTATGTCATATGCTACAATATTAGAGTCATGGCCGTCCACTGATAAATAGGAGAACAAGTCAAAGAGGAGAAAATAAAAGGGTAGAAGAAGGGAAGAGGAGAAGATAATGCTGAAGAAGTGAAAGAAAAGATTTGTGGGAAGCAGCAAACAGAATAAGAAAAGCCTTTATACTAGTCTGCTTATAATTCAAAAACTGAAACCTTGGGTAGCTTCAGATTGTATGAAGACACAATCCATTAATGAGAAATAAAGAGGGGTCATTGATGGACATGTGGTGTCAGGAGATGAGAGAGAGAGTACATCAATTATTTCTATTTCATTATTTGTTCCTTGGTTAATTTGGAAGCTAAGGTACCTATGTAATTGATATGCTTTTGAAATAACTCATTACATTATATTATTCAGTGTCTTGTATGAGCATTGTGGGACCTTTTCTGCAATCCATGACAAGTAACCTAAGTAAAATTAATTAAGTTCATAATTGGCTACTATATGATTTATTCTCAGCTCTTAATCTCATCAAATATAACAAACAATAGCATCCATAAGTGGGATCAGACTTTGTGCACTATTTTGACTCATCCATATTCAATTGTTAAAAACCCAGCTAAATACATTTAAAAAAAGTGTTTATTCGTCGCTATGTACTTTGTTTTAGGAAGCATTATTTCTTTAAATGATGATATACACAAGGACTTTCATTTGAACCCAGATATACTGACTGTCCATTTGAACAACCTGTAATGTATTGCTTCTGAAGAATGATTTTTTTTTTCCTCAAGAGCATTGCAGGAACATTTAAACACCATTCCCTTTTTTGCTTATGGTTCACTTAATACAATATGGTTTAAATAAATGCCACTGCCTCTTTGTAAAACTTTTTATTTTGTTTTTAGCTTGAAACTGCTCTCAAGGCTTCTGAGGCAGCTCAAAAGTTGCTCCACTCTAAATGTGAGAATGATAGAGCGATGTTATTCAAGGATGAAGAGTTCAAGGCTCTGCAGCTTCAGGTGATGAATTTATAATTAGTTTCTTTTTCATGAAATTTTCTGTTTTTTGTATTTTTGTGGGTGCGGGGGGTGGGGGCTGGGGAGATTTAATGACATTGGTTAATGGCAGCGGTTAATGGTAATTTCATGAGTCATTCAACTTTTTGCAGGTAAGAGAAATCAATTTGCTTCGTGAAAGCAATATGCAGCTTCGTGAGGAGAACAAGCATAACTTTGATGAATGTCAGGTTCGGGAAAGTGTTTGTTACTATTGCTAATGTGCTTGTAGGAAGCATGTGATGTTTTTCTTACTTTCATACAATTAGTAGTTTCCTAAAATCCAAAGTATTGGGTTGCATTATAGAATTAGAATTTGGTATTTAGAATATCTACTTATGAGTTGTTATTGTGCACAGAAATATCGTGATGAAGCACAAAAAGCTAAAGTAGATGCAGAGAAGTATGAAAACCTTCTAATGGAGAAGCAATTGGAGTTTGATGCATGCCAAAAAGAGGTTGAAATGCTGAGGATAGAGATAAACCACCTAAATAATAGAATCAATGAGGTATTTATAACTTTAGGCCAGAATGAGAAAACAGTTACATAAATGTTTAAGAGATCAAGTGTTTTCCTCCTTGTTGCAGTTAGCTGAATCTCATAAAAATGTCGACCCTGAGGAGTACGAGAGGATGAAAAATGAACTCCAACAAACTAAGGTGAAATTCTGACTTCTATGTCTTTCTTCGCTGCTGGTAATTCAATGCTTTGTATCACTTGGACATTAATGTTCATCTTCATATTGTTTTGTGATATACTATCTTATAGTAGGTGGCAAGTTGCATCGTTTGTTCAATGCATTTTGTCTTTTTGTGTACAAGAGAGGATTGGCTACAAACTAACATGTACAGTAACTTCTGTTCTTCTAAATGTATTTTCCTATGAAATTTTGACTCAACAAACAATAAATTCTTACTGATTTTGCTGTTTGTGGTGAAATGATGAATTGTTGGATAGACAACAAAAGAACTGTGCTGCATTTATTTTATGCTGGTGTTGCTAAATGCAAGCATCTTGTATGGATGTATGCTTTCTGACAACTATACCTGAAAACCAAGTCTGGCATGCATTGCCACAAACAGAGACTGGTAGAATGTGCTGTTCTGTTGAGTGCCCTGTGGCACCAGATGGGACGAAGTACCAGTTTGATTAGGATTTTGAAACACGTACAGACAAGAAATATAAAGAGAAGAAAAAACAACAGAATTTCGTTACTGTTGAAGAACAACCAAATAGAGTTGGCAAAACTGACTAATGTTACCCTATCCCTCACCAACAAGCAAATCATATCCAATCATAGATAAAAGGTGTCTGGCTGCCCCTTCAGGGATCCTTCTATCCCTTCTGTCCTAAGAATTAGCACAGCATGATGAAGAATTCATCAGAATCCCACCTCCTTGCTTTCCTGATTTTTCGCCGAAGACTTTCCAAATATCTTGAGGGGCCCAAGATGATGCTAGGAGGCCAAATTTCAAAAAAGAAACCTTCGGAGGGGAACCGAAGCAATTAGTTTACTAACTACACTGTGCAAACCATCATGTTGGTGGCCAGGCACAATACTTGCAGAACATGCAATTAATGAAGGGTGACCCCATCAATATTTGGTTAATAATTGAACAGAGGGATAACAAATGCTGCAGTCAACCTTTAACAGAAGAGTAGAAACTATCATATTTAGGTCCAAGTTTTTTGGTCTTGTAACAGAACTGATTCTTGAAATAGGTTTTGATATTACATGGTTTCTCAACCATGACACTGTTGGTAGGCACTTAATGCTCTGGGCTTTTATTTAATTTCTTATTCATGTATAAGATAATTCCATTTTCATCATTACCAATGTTCCAAGTATCATGGTGAATTGTATGCATCCCTTATGCTGGTTTGTCAGGGAACTGGTATCCTGGCATGCAATATTGTGTATTTTGACACGGAATTTTTTATTTTTTTATATTTTTCATACCAGGCTGACTAACAAGTATCCATTTGATAAATTATTAGATGCAATACCCAATCGGTACTTCAAACGTTGATCATTCACATAATACATCCCTCTGGATAGTAAATGGCTAAGTTATGTCCAGACTCATCCTTTCTTTATGATGGATCCACTCTCATTCTGATGTCACTTTTTCTTTTTTGAGTGATGGTGTAAGATTTATTTATTGTTATTGTTGTTTGTGTGATCAACTTCAATGTTAGTTCATTTTGATTTGGATATAAATGGATCTCATACATTATAGTTCACTGTCTAGATTATAGTATCAGTCACATATAGGTTTATTGTCTGTCATCCTCAGATGCATTGTAGTTATAATTATTAGGTTTGTTAGTAACATGTTTCATATGTGATGATTAGGCGTTGCTAAGAGACTCTGAGGCGGAAGTTGGACTGGCAAATAATCTTGTAACAGAGAAGCAAGGAAATATATCGAATTTAGAACAAGCCCTTGCGAAGTGTAAACTTGAATTAACTGAAAAGGAGAAGAAGTTAAATGATGCTGTTCAAGTTGAAGTAATTTTCTCCAAGTGTCCCTGTTATCTAATATGTTTTCATCAGGCTGAATACTGATTATATGGTTTGATGTGACACAGGGAACTATCAAACAGGAAAATGAAAAACAAAAGAAAGTTTTCTCCATTCTGAAGGTTGTAGTTCTATCCTAAAATATCTTTATTGGTATAATGTGTTTGATTGTTGGTGATATTTTAGATCTTTTATCTTAATTTCTTTAGAATCTTTATGCTTTTTAATTGTCGCCATATAATTGTTCATTCTTCAGAAGAAAAATGATGCTTTAGCGAAGGAGAAGGAGGACTTGAACCAGGAAAAGGAAGTTCTGCTGAAAGAGATAGAAGATTTTAAATCAGGTACTGACCAAAGAACGTCTACACAATTTTAAATTACTTTGCTTCTCTTAATTTGGTCAAGTTTGATAGGAAGGAAGACCTCAGGTGACACTTCAATTGACCAAGCCACAAAGGAAAAGGACACGAGAATCCAGGTTTGTGTTATGTGCCAGAAGTTAAGGGTTTTGTCATTCATGTTAATTTTTCCTGACATTGGAAATCAGATTTTAGAGAAAACTCTAGAAAGAGAGAGGGACGACAACAAAAAAGAGAAACAAAAACGGCAGAGTACTGAGAAGACAATGTTAGAGCTTATTCAGAAAGTTAATAAGGTTCTTTCTCATCTCCTACAGTAGTTTTTCTTTAATTTTGTGGTATATTGCTGTAACCACAAAATCTACTATATCCAATTTACTTGATGAGGTATTTGACTGGTATGTGGTGCTATCTTTCAAGAGCGTGAGACTGATTTATCAAATTTCAGGATAAGAAATCATTTTTGGAGGAGTTCTCGAGGCACAAACATGCTGTTGAGACGTTGAAGGTACCCTCTTTTCATGCTTCTTCCATGCATCGGTCTGGTTAGTCTGATGTGTTCTGTGCATGCAATACTTCTCAAAATTCTCTGATACTTGCATGTTGGACGATATATTTTTTACTTATTTGAATGATTCTTTTCCTCAATCTCTGATGCTGTTTTCACTTTTATTGTTTTTTGCTTCCAGGCAACTGGAGTAACAGCTTCTCAGCTTCCTTCTGAGAGTACATTGGATGAACAATTTGCTACATATCTTCAAACAACTACTCAGCTAGAAGCAGCTTCAGGTTCCATTGCAGATGATGGGCTGGGAAGTCATTCTGTTGCTGTAGATACCTCAGCCACCGATACATCTATGCCTGTTGCAGGTTCCGGTTAGTGTGCTCAACAGTTTATCCTTTTAAGACGATCTGGTTGTAACTAATTCTCTTTGCTTCTTCAGGGCGACAAGTTTCTGCTCAGCAGATACGGCAACTGACATCTCAAGTGAAATCTGCCGAGGAAAAAGAGAGAGGGTCTACTATGGTCAAAGTAGCTACTGGGGCTCGCAAGGTAGGGAGGAGGCTTGTCCGCCCTCGTCTAGAGCGACCTGAAGAGCCTCAAGTTGATGTTGGAACCTCTGGGATGGATGGCCCGACGCAGATGGAAGAGGAAAAGGCTGGCTCATCCCATGAGCCAGAACCTGCAGGTGACAATTCGTTGGCACAGTCGACATCTTCTAGTCGCAAACGTTTGGCCTCATCAACGGCAGAGCAAAAAGAAGACATTGTTGCACGAGATGAAGTTGGTGCTGATACTGCTCCTCCGCCAAAGAAGCCCAAAGAGTCAGATGTGATGCAAGATGTGATCCAAGACAGCAATGATGAACAAACCATCTTGCCAGCAACTGAGAATATTGAAACAGCGGAGGCTGCTTTTCCATCATCGAATATCTCTGATGTACAAACACCTGAAGACATGGAAGCTGATCAGGCTCCTGTATTGCCAAATGAAGAGACTGCTGATGCAGCAGAGGATGATGATACCTTTGTCAAGGAAGAACCAGTGGAAGAGCAAAAGGCTTCCTTTGACGATACAAATCATGAAGAAGAGGTTCAGGGTGAAGGTGATGCAATAGTTGAAGAGCTATCGGATAAGCCGACAGAAACAATTGAGTTGCTGGATGAAAGTCTGAGGAGTGAGGGTGGAAAAGAAATGCTGCAACAAGCTGCTGCTGATGAAGACGAGAAGGAAGAAGGAGAGTTGATTGCAGATGAAGCTGAGGAACAGGAAGAGGGTGGCAAATCAGGAGATTGCCAGCGTGAGTCAACTCCAAGCGACGGAGCTGGTATTGGTGATGAAACCGGGTATGCTGTTGAAGCCTCCTCACCTGAAGTTCCGAACGAGAAAAATGCTAGTGCTGATGCTATGGATGAGGTTCGTGAAGGTAATAACAACGAAGATCAGTTTGTACATGAAAGTTCACAAAGCCCTCAGAGATCCTTGGGCGTACGCGAGGGCTCGCTAAGCACTACCGGGCATGCCACAATTTCGCAGCAGCAAAGTTCCAGTACTATTTCAGAGACGGAAGAATCAAGAGCAGGAAGAACAATAACAATATCAGAGAGAGCCAAGCAGAATGCCCGTCTAAGACAAGCTGGAATTGCAGCCCCGACGACATCTCGAGGCCGAGGCCGGACCACAGGTGGCTTCAGGGTATGTTATACCGAGCATGACAATGCCCTTTCTCTCGACTTTCCACGACATTATCGTTGCTCACAAAAGTTGTTTCTGTTAGGGTAATCGTGGGGCAGGCCGCGGAGGAAGAGCACGAGGTGGGCGTGGGCAGGCTTTTGGTGAAAGAGAGTGAGTTCTATGACGCCATGTGAAACGAAGCCTTTGGTAGCTGATGGGACTCGGAAAACGGTGTGCTTTTGTAGTTCGTTCACTGTAGCTTGCGCAAAAATTCCATAGAATTTTTGGCGCACATCAGAGAGAACCTTATATTTGACGACATATTTAATCATTCTCTATGATTTGTATCTGAGAGAAATGTGTTAATATGACAATTGCGATCACTTAGTGTCTACATATGGAATTTTGTATAACTCGTGCTTGACTTATTTGTCGAAGCTCCGTAGTTGCTTCCGCTAGCCTTTAGAGGCCGCCGCGTTCTCCACAGTTGCAAGCATAGGGTTACGCCTCCATATTCGTGTTCCCCATGCAGTGCTGCTTCACACGCGAGACTGGTCCACGTGAATCGTATCTGACCGATCTCACTTGAGCTACGCTTCGGATGTCCGCCTCTTGGCTTGCGGAGGCAGAAACGTGGTGAAGCGGATCCGCGTCTCACCCGATAATTCACACTCGGACCGCAAGGGGAAGAGCATTATTAACAAGTTCCATTGTACCACTCACATATAGCTAGTAGTGCACCATCTCACATAGATGCATACACAGACACAGATGCAGAGGCAAACAGCAAGAGACGACGAGAGACAGGGTTTCGTGCAGCACATGAGACACGGGGAGGAGGTGGGTCTGCAACTAGGGGCACTTGGTGCGATTGCCGTGGGTGGTCATGTTGGTGTAGCAGGCGCCACACATCTCCCGGTTGCCGAAGGTGCCCGGCGGCACGCACTTGCACCTGTTGCAGCACGTCCCGCACGCCCGCATGCACACATTCGGCCTCGAGTGCCGGCTGCATCTCACCCCGCACAGCCCGGCGCAATCTGCAAGTCATTCTCATGCACTGTGTAAAGCCGACACAACCATTACCAACAGACGGAGAGCTCTCGACAAGAGCTGCAGTGCTTCTTCTTGGCTTCTCCAACTAGATAGCGAGCACAGCTCAAAGAAAACGTACGCGCCCAGTTTTGGCAGATGGGTGTGCAAGAAGCCATGGCTGCTAAAGATACGTACGTTCTCTTAAAAGGAAGAGAGACCGTGTTGGCGAAAGGCAAGTGATGATGGCCCGTTCTGCCATCGTATATTTATTATAGGTACTCTCCACGGTGCTTTCTGCTTCGGGTGGCCCTTTTCCTTGGCCACGTTAACGCTTTTGCCTTCTCAGTGGGATGACATCCACGTGAACGTTTTAGAATCCAATGCTACCACGAACGTTTTAGTTTGAGGCTCTTTTATGGTTCTCGCGACCGTTTTCACCTCTTTGTGATTCACCCAATAGGTTGCTTCTTCTTGTCATTGACTCAAAAGCCAACCAAATCAGCATCATACGACACTGATTTCTTTGGGAATGGGAGTTATGCAGCACTATGGAGATCAAGGAAACAAAAGGCTGAGAGGATTAGCGCTCACCTATCACAGGAACAGGCTTTCCATCCCCGCCTCCTGAAACAGTCTGTGGAACGCAAGAAACGATGCCACCACAGCAGTTAGATCAAAACAGAGGATGGAAGAAGACATGGAAGTAGCTCTTGCAAGTTACATTACAGGTTCATCCTCGACGACCGCCTTGCGGAAATGAGCCTGCAAGCATTTCGAATGGATTATGAACGGGAAGCAAAATGCCGAGACTGGATCTGATACGAGGAGGAGGGAGGGATGTTACCTGATCAACCAGAACACAGACGACAAGCACGGTGAAGAGAAGCAGCCTCCAACGCAGAGCCATGGCGAGTCGGTGGAAGAGAGAAGCGACGATGAGCCGAGGCGAAGCACAGAGAATATATATAGGCCGAGAGATGAGCAGTAGAGTATTCTGTGGGTGTGGGTAGGCTGTTGAAATCGAACCATGGACCCGATTCATTTATTGATAATTCAGTTTTAAAAATTATAAACGTTTTTTTTTGTCGATTAATCGATTCGAATCCAATAAGATCGATTTTTTGAACTTAAGAAATAATAATCAATTATCTTCAGTTCTTAACCAGTTTAAATCAATTACTCGCATAAAGACCCCAAAAATTCTAACATTTCTAGATTCAAATCGGTTCGAACAGGTGGTGTTTTCGAATCGCATGACCAAGCCGGTTGAGTTCAACCGTTTCATCCCCCACCTGATTGGACCAATGCAACTCAACATTGTAGCCGCTACAAAAGCCTGCTTACGCTGAGAGATAACTTGGGAAATCATCTGCGAGTAGAGAACTGAACACTTGGGTTTCAAGTTCTGACAAATCTGATGATAGAAACAGTAGGCTTTGCAGTCGAAGACAAATACTCGATGATTGCAAGTTTGGAGAAGGGAGTAAAAATAAGTGGGTGAAAATATCTGACGACTTATATTCCATTAACAAATATCCAACTCATAATGTTATTGGACTTAAACTACAATGATTGTAGAATTTAGCGCATGTTTTAATGTCAATTGTTAAGAATGAATACAAATATGATTGTTTATGTCAACATCCAATCCCTATTTGCTCAGTTGTCACCCTTCGGCAAGAAGAGTAGCAGAGCAGATGTTGAATCCGAGACAGCTTCCTTCTACAGCAGATGTCTTTGAGTCTCTCTCCCAAGCCTGACTCAAAAGGAGCCCACAGCTGGGGTTGGCAAATGCAACCCTCGGTAAGTGTCGCTGGACCTTTCTTGGTTATCATTCACGGATGTTAGCATCAATAACAACAAAGCCAAGCCGTAATCTGATCTCAACTATTTGAGATTCATTACCATATGAATCGAGCTTCGAAAATCTTCTGATCGAGATTTCCTCCCTTAAAAAAGACTCCCAGTAAGTTGTGTTCAGCTCCTATGCTCCTGCAAAGCCAACAGCCTTGGGTTCATGGAGTACGAGGCATTTCAGCACCGGCTGCTGCTGCTGCTGCTGCTGCTGCTGCTGCATGGAGTGTCACGAAAGCAAAGAGACAATGGTCTCTCTCTCTCTCTCTCTCTCTCTCTCTCTCTCTCTCTACCATCCTTTTCCAGCTGGCCTCTCGCATTTAACTCAAGTTTTGACCCAGTGGAAAAGCTATGCAACTTTGTGAGTCACTTGCCTCGTCTTCTCTACGTTCCATCCTTCAACTGCGGGACACTTAATGCGGGTCTTAAAGAGGTGGAGCAGCCATGGGGGCCAGCATGTCTCCTAGGAATTGATCGGGCGATGGCAGGGCCGATGTGTGAGTACTTTTTTGGTGGGACGTGAGCATTTGGTTCGTGGATACAGCTGGAATCCACCTTGGATGGTTGGGAGTCGGCAGGGCCCGAAGGCAGACGCTGTGCATCGCCGGCAGTCTTCACTTTTGTGGGGGGATATGACGATCCGTATACGACGATACTCGTTGAGTTCACAAGAGGTAGAATCCGATATGACGATCCGTATCATCAGATCTGATCTATTGGGGTCGAGTGAGGAGAATGTTAGGATTCAACGAGTCGAAGCAAACGCAAATGCCTTTTGGGTAAGATTAGGTGTATCGATCCCTCTACAAGGCATACGGAGGGTTACGTCCTTCAAGCCATGGTACTCTTCCCTACAACAATATTACCCTAAGCCACTTTATGTAGGTCACAAAGAAACTAAAGAAACAAAGTACGATGTCTAATAGCAGGTCGATCTAAAATCAATAGTTTTGTCTATAACTTGCTGAAGTTATGAGCCATATTTAATATGTGTCAATTAATTCTTCAATACTTATTAGTGTGAGTTTATCCTATTTTCAATTTCACTCGTACCTTAAATGTGCTGTTAATGTCTCTCGTGAAGTGATCAAACCAATATTCTCTTTTGTTTGATGATGGTCATTATCTAACTTTTTTTTCTTCTTAATTTTTTAAATTTATTTATTCTTTTATAAATCTTGACTCCAATACTCGAATGTTAATTATAAAGAAAAAGAGAGTTCGGGTTAACATCAATGTCGTTTTTAATCGATCATGGAAACACGAAAAGACTAATTCGTGCGAGTTGGTATCTTTGGTTAATTATAAAGAAAATAAATTTTTTTATTTTTCGGTTTAAAGAATTTAAAAATCTAATTAGAATGTATAGTTCTCTAAAAATAAGGCATCCGCTTTTATTTAAAGTAAGATCAGGTAATTCTTGGAATGCTGGCTTAGCTTCCTAAGAGTCCAAATTAGGAAGGTGGAGACTATGCTTTTCTTTTTTTACAACTTTAAAAAGATAAAAGAAATGTCAAGAGATTGGAGGCTTAAAAGGATCAAATAACTTGCTCAATCATTGCATACCATACATATGTAGATTAGAAGTCATCCATGTTTGAATGTTGCATGTCCCCATCTCCATGTCCAACTTCCGTATGTGCTTTTGCTAGACCTCCTCTATAAATCCGAAGAACACTTCTCTCATCCCTTTTAGTTTTGTTTAAGAAAAACTTTCAAAGTACCTAAAGGGTCTTACCTCTCTCTCTCTCACCAAAATCTAGAGACTCAAGGTGTATTTACATGAATAAATCTGAATTCTCTAATGACTCTTCTTACTTGAATACCTAATTTAAATCCTAATTGTAATCCATAAAAGAAGTTTGAGTTTAATTAGGACTCTCCCCAAATTGATAAAATCTAATTAGGACTCCTAAACTTGTCATCCTTAATAATCTCTACTTTGGCTAGTAGAAATTAAATTAATTGTTGCATCCTGTGTAGTTAGAATTGAATTAATCATGCTATTTAATTTTGGAGAGAGACCTTCATCCAATGGTCATACGGATTTTTTCTCTCACAATTATTTATATCTTAGAAACCATAAATATCATCCTTCATTTTTGGTATAATGAACAAAGCTCAACCGTACATGTGTAACCTATTTTAAGTCTTTTGAGATTTTTACTATACTTGCTTCTAGATGGTATGAATAATTTAAAAGACTTAACGAAATTAGATTCTTCTTCATCTTTAGTATATATATAAATCACATCTATCAAAGTAACACCACTCTATTAAATATTTTAATTTTTACTTTACTAAGGCTATGACCTCCACCTTTGAATCAACACCCTATACTCAACTTGATAATCATATCATTTAATGAATAGAAATAATTCTTAAACGTAAGTAACACTGGCTATCCTTTGCATCTAGAGTTATATATCATCTAAAGACGTGACTCTTGTTCTCGATCTATCATGTGGAGATCTATTCTCGTGTTAGAAAATCATTCTCATCGACCACCTTAAGTAGCTATTTTCTCATCATCCATATTATCAGATTTATTATTTTTCATGATGACATGCTTCTTCAACTTGTTTTGGAGGTACTGTATTCTTCTTATTGAGTATCATCTCCTCAAAGTCATTATAGGAGTCGACAAGCGATGTAGGAAGCAATAATATCTTATTGTCGTTAATAATCTTCGTATTAACTTGCTTTAGTTGATCTAATATTCGTCTGAATATGTTTAGATGTTATACAAAGTCTTCATCTCCTTTCGTCCTTAGCCTATATAACTTTCACATATAACTTTTTACTTGAGCTTTTAGCCAAATAAAAAAAAATCAAATTTATCTCAAATAATCATAACAAAGTATCTATCATCAATAATATTATCTATAATAGTATCGATGATACTTGCACACTTTGACTCCAGCTCATCTTAATTTTTGTCGCTCATCTTTTTTTGTTTATTTGCTTGTTGCTTAAATGTTTTTAACTTTGCTGAATAAGAAAAGCTTTCATCAAGCTTTCCTCTTGTCATAGGGTGAAACTATTTTTATCATCAATTTTTTTAGAGTAAACCTAGTAAAAATTATCAATGACATTTTTTTAAAAAATCTCTAATCACTAGAGCTTTTATGTTTTAATATCACACGTATCAAAGGAGAAAAACCAAAAACTAAAAGAATAAATCAAAGATAAATAATTAAAAATATATTAAAAAGTTAACATAAGATTTAATATGATTTAATGAGAAAATAAAATTTTTTATAAAATAAATTACAAGACCCTTAAGTTATCCTCACTTAAGTACGACTCTCCTCGTGCACCCATTTTCTTACGTAAACTCAAGTATATTTAACTTTTCTTATCACTAAAACCTTGAGACTTAAGTATATTTATGCGAACATATCCTAATTATCCAAGGACTCTTCATCCCTAAACTAAATTCTAATTTTAATCTATCAAAAAATGTAAATTTAACTGAACTCCTTCTAATTAATTAAGTATAACTAAGACTCTTAAAATACTCATCCAACCAAACAAACATAAACCTTTGTTCTTCGAGTCCAGCAACTCTAAACGCATTTGTTCTTGAAACGAAGGTTAATTGTCTCGGAAGGACATCATCGCCCATTCCAAAAATTCATCGAATGTGAGGTGCGGTAACTACAGCAGGCCGAGATCAAAAGCATGGGTTGCAGCAAACACCGCGCAAATAAAAAGGAAACAAATCCAAGTAGGCAACAGCCGAGGCTTCCTCCTCCTCCTCATCTTGGATGATTCGCCCTCATCCAATACAAGTAGATGGTGCAGAACTCGCCCCATTACGATCTCAAGTTAACGAATGAAAGAAACTCTCCAACCATATGTGCAGCGTAATCTCAGACTCACAGTCCGAAGAGGATGATGAGATGTTATCGGAAGTGGCGATGGATGCGTCAGTCTGCAGCGCCATTGGCTGACTTGAGAAGATAGAAGTGTGCGAAGGCCGCATGGATGGCCGCCCCGACGGGCAGCGCGTCCTCGTCGATGGTGAAGTAAGGGCTGTGTGGTGGGTGAATCGAGCCAATCCTCTCATTGTACGTCCCTATTAGCAGCAACGTCCCCGGTACTTGCTCCAGGAAGAAGGCGAAGTCCTCGCTGCCCATAACCTGTGGAGCTACTCGTGTCTTCTTCTCTCCCACCACTTCTCTCGACACTTGCTGCACGTACTCATGGATCGCCCTGTCGTTCACTGTGGGCGGGATCGGTGGCTCCTCCGACTCCAGGAACTCGATCTCCGCCGTGCACCGGTACACTGCTGCTTGTGCTCTTACGACCTGCACAGATCGTAAGCATATGAGAAGCTTGTCATGGTTGAGGAGTGAAAGAAGGGCAGGGTTTGCCTTACCTCCTCGATTCTGCTAGTTATTTCGTTGAAGCTTCTCTTGCTGAATACCCTGAATGTCCCAGAAATCGTGACCGAATCGGGAGCAGTGCGGTATGAATCGCCTCCATCTACCTTGGTTACTGACACCACCTGCCATATGGCAATAAACTCATGAGCCGATGCATTGATGAACCATCATCAGCGCTCGAGAAGAGAACCAAAGGACAAATCTCAACAGAGAATTTAGGTAAATTGTAGAACAGAGGCACTCTGTTCTCTACCTAAGACAATCGGAAGAAGAGAAATCTGTGGAGGAGGATACGGAAGATGTACCTGAGCCTCCAGAGGGCTGGCTTCTCTCGAGACCAGACTCTGCAAGCTGATCACTGCTGCTGACGCTGCCAAGATGGGGTCAGGTGATCCTCGTCGAGTCACACCAAGGCTTCTCCTCCTTACAATGGCTCTGAAGTTTCCGCACCCAGCTAAGAACTCCCCTGGCCTGGAAGCCACAACCCCGGTAGGGAAGATGTAAGCGACGTGCATGCCAAGGATGGCCTCTACACCTCTCAGAGCGCCTTCTTGGATCATCTCCGATGCCCCAACACCCTTCTCCTCTGCCGGCTGAAACAGCAGAACCACAGTTCCCTGATGCAGCAGAGGAATCGAGGTGTGTTAGAACATCTAATCACGCAGTGGATTCATGGCTGGCGATGCATTCTTTTACCTGCAACGTGTGCCTCAGACCCTGCAGTATCTTTGCTGCCCCGAGGAGCATACTGACATGCGCATCATGTCCGCACGCATGCATCTTCCCCTTTACCTTGCTCTTGTGCTCCCATTCAACCAGTTCCTGCACATGACCAGTGCCTTTCTTAGCCGCTTCACATGAAACTTTGACTCGCTACGTTAGATTCCCAATAGATGACGCGTTTGAGTTCAACGTGTGAAACCTTGGCAACTGGAAGTCTGGAACACATATAACAAGTGGCAGTGGGCAACATTGACTTTTTGAACCAAAAGATGGTCAAATATTGCTTACATCAATATCTTCTTTCATGGAACGTTGGCTACTGGTTTGACCATTGTCAACCCGTAAGCCTATCAAGAATATTAGGTTGACCAGGTTCCAGAATTCAAATTTCTATATTTGTACACATAAAATCCAAGTCATTCTGCAGTAGCATACTCACTTGGAAGTTTATACAGACAGCAAAATTCTCGCATAATGTAAGTGAATTTAATTAAAATGCTTCACATCGTGTTTGCTAATTGGGTCGCAAATCAAAATTAGAATTGGATAATCTTTTCATATGTTGTTCTTCTCTTTCCTTTTCTATTTTAATCCACACACGCACATATGCATGTATGTATGTGTGTGTGTGTATATATATATATATATATATATATGCTGATGGTTTGAAGGACGAGAGAATGAAGTTACCTGGATAGGCAAAGCATCCATGTCCGCCCTGAGGGCCACAAAGGGTGGGAGCCCGGTGCCTATCGTCGCCACGACCCCGGTGCCGGCGACCGGCCACTTGTAGGCGATGCCCATCAGGTCCAGCTCCCGCCGGATCCTTTCGCTCGTCACGAACTCTTCATGAGCGAGCTCCGGGAACTCGTGGATGTCCCTCCTCACCTTCCTGAGCCAGTCCACAGTCTCCGGAGCGTTGGCTAGCCGCACGATCTCTCTCGTCACAGACTCTTCACTCGTCTCCAACTGGAACCCGGTAGAAAAGCCTGTGTCAAGGCCGACACACTCGTTTCTGGGAGGACAGGGGAACGAGGGAAAGCTGGAGGCCGACGACGCCTGGGCGAAGAGGGGGGGGAGGAGGAGGAGGAGGAGGAGGAGGGAGAGGGAGAGGGAGAGGCGGGAGCACTCCATGTGACCATGCGATGGGTTGAGGCGAAGCAAGAAGCGGATTTGATATAGATCCTTATAGTCGTGCTCCACAGCGATGACGGTAACATCTCACCTGAAACCAAAAAGGAGGGTGAAGTGATATGAATACCCGATCAAAGCGAATTCTCACGCTACTCTCACGGCAAAACCCACAGCCTATAAGATGGTGCCAATGCACAAGACGTATGTGTCTGTCTGACGCACGTCCATACGAAGGAAGAGGACCATAGTTTCCACATGTTTAATGTGTTCACTGAGAGAGAGAGTTCCAAAAGCTTAGCAGTCTTGGATCACCACGTACGCACAGCAACAAAGTTGGAAGTTTTGATGGCATGCTTTTTTTGATAGTACGACCGAAGCATCTGCGAGGAAGGAGCTGAAGACTACTTGACAGGATTGTGAATCACAAGGGAACAAACACGAGGCGAGGAAAAAGAAGAGGCAGAGAGAGAGAGAGAGAGAGAGAGAGAGAAAGAGATGCGTCCAAGAAAGAGTTGCCGTGGGAAACATTAGACGAAAGCTGCTTTCTTATCAGCATCACATACAACTTTTGGACGAGTTCACAGAATTTTCTTTTTAATTCTGGAGAGTGCCCCTCGAATTTTCTAACCGTGTCTACTT
Organism: Musa troglodytarum; assembly: GCA_023547065.1. Classification (NCBI taxonomy): domain Eukaryota; kingdom Viridiplantae; phylum Streptophyta; class Magnoliopsida; order Zingiberales; family Musaceae; genus Musa; species Musa troglodytarum. Next base: position 40,070,714 of record CP097510.1, on the reverse strand, counting down.
TTTCCCTTTTCATAACATATGAAATATTCTTGTGTTGACAGTCAGCCACCTACCTCCTTTTCCACCTTCTCTTATAGATTAATCTGCAGGATAAATTATTATAATTATAATATTTTAAAAATATCTAAAAAAATATTATAATATAGTATAAAAATATTGTAATATGATATTTTTATACATATTTTATAAAAATACTATAAACATAATATTTTTACACCATCTCATGATGTTTTCAAATAATAACCATAATATAAAAATACCATAATGTAGTGAAAAATATTATAAGTGTACTAGTTCATCCAATGGACCGATCCACAAGAAAAGGAATAGATGGTTGCGGGTATTTCCTATATTAGACCAAATAAATCATGGTTAGTGATTTTTGAAAAGAAATTTGTTATTGATAACCCCTTAAAAAATAATAAAATATAATTTATAATTTAGTCTCCGGTACCAATCTTATTCTTTTGTTTTCTAGAATCCCTTAACATCACTTGTCACTTAGCATTCTCTTGTTGCTTAATGCCCCCTCAATATTTGTATAACTTCGGGCGGTGATCCGATGCAATCGGATAAGGATGTCGTTCGATGTCGTCTAATATCATTCCATCATCTAATGTCCCTGTCACTCAAAAGAGAATAAGAATAGTAAAAAAAATATATTTATATTTATTTATAAACGATATCTCCCTACTATTAAAAAATTTAAAATTTAAAATATAAATATAAATAGTAAAAAAAGATTGTGAATAAAAATCCTCATCTAAAAATGAGATGCGTTCCAAAATAAAAATCTAAACAAATGGACTTTTTTGAAAAATTCTCCTCTTCTTTTAGTTTCTTTTTTAGGAGAAAAAAAAATCAAAGTTTCAAACTCGAGTAGTGACATGCTCGAACAATCTTGCATTGCCATATGAAACCACGGTGGGTGGTGAGATGACATAATAATGAGATGACGATGCAGCCAAATCTGTAGAATAGCTATGGTTACGATGACACAAAGAATGTCACTAAACATACACAAAACAACATATGGATAGCCCTTCCCATAATTAACTTGAATATATATATATGCAGGAAAATATTGAAAAAAATTAACATGATGCCATTATATTTTTGTTCATTTGATCTACACAATATTAATAGTCTAAAAAAATAGCACCTTATATATGAAATTTTTATCTAAACTAATTCAATCAATGGTCCCAAAAACCTTTTAGTCGTTTTAATGCGCCTATGTTGTTGATTGATATGTATAATATTTTGTTAGGCGTAATTAGTATTTTTAGACTTCTAATGTGAACCAAACTTAATCTTATATTTGTTCTCTTGAGGATATTTTTTTCATATGTTGATTTTCTGTGATTTTTGTTTTATTATAAGTTATTCTCTCCTAAAAATTGAGCGGTGATATATCCTTAAATCTTTTACTACGTGACTTTTGCAATGCATGTTTATTGTTGCTTATGTGATCTCACGTTTTGTTTCCATTCATTTATCTTTCACTTGTAAGATCTTATGAGACCATGCTAAATTATAGATAGATTTGAGCAAAATCGGTTAAATCCGATACCCCACTCTCAATATAATAAAATCTCATGAGAAACATGTCTTAGCTAATGTGGCCCCCAAACACCATTGACACGTATTCACAGTTGTTCCAATAGTTACCTCCACATAGGTCAAATAAGAAGGCAATTCAAAGGAGGTAAGCAACATATTTTCTCTTTAAACATGACCCACCTATCTTCTTTGTTCCACTAATCTTGAACCCAAAAGTCAAAAAAAAAAAAATGTTTCAAGGAAATTAATCACAGTTGGTCAAATTCGTCTCAGTAGTAGTCTTCATTTAAGGCACGTTATTTCGATGATTCTTTGGGCATAGTATTTGTTCTACGATAAAGCCATTCGGAATTACCACATCAGCGGTAAGGTAATGTATAAGATTAACAAAATTAACGAGGATAAGTTTAGGCATCATCTGTTCCAAGAATGAAGAGTTGATTGACTTCTTTCAACGTGAGTAGAACAGGAGAATCGAGAAAGATGTGTAAAAGTCTTGAAAAAAACTCTTTCTAAGAGAAGGATCTAATTGTTGTTTAGAGAAGATTTTTCATTTGTGTAAATCAAGCATCAGATCATATTTATATTGGAAAAATCGATGAGTAATAAGCCAAACGACTATATGCAATGGTGGCCAATAAATCCGATTAATGGATATAACTAAAAAACAGCAAAGAAAGCAGTGAAAAATAAATAGCTTTTCTTCTTTTTCTTCTCCTAGAAGAAGTCAAATGAATGAATTTTTTACCATAATCTTTTTTTAATCCTTTTCTTTTCTTTCTTTCCATGCCATGGATTTTACCAGTCAAGAAAGAATAAATAATTATTATTATATTGTATCATTTTTAAATCTAAGACATGAAAAAATTTAGATTTATTCGTTTCTATCTAAATCAAAATTTCCATATGATTTATATAGAAAAGGATAATATATTTCTGCATTTACGAAAGAGAATGATTGCTGTGCGCCTAAAAAATTCTATAGATTTCTTTCTAGATTCAATTGAATTGATACACACCAAAAAAAAAAAAAAAAAAAAAACATGTACTAGAATGCAGCACACCATATGTGTACATATTCCGGTTTTTATTTATAAAAAACGACACATGAGATTCATGATAATACAATCACATAAATTTGAATCCTATCGTATTTATGCAATACTTAGTTTTCATCATCTAATACATGTGATGTTTATAAATATTTTTTGAGATCAAAATAAATTACTTGCTACCATAAGCAGCGTTGAAAAGGGTTCGAGCACATGAAACAGGCTGACAATTTCTAATTGGTGAATCAAATGCGGTGGCATCGTGGGTTTGGAAGACAAACAACAAACCAAAAGGCCTTTGCCTTTTGCTCAAAGACTTGGAAAAACTCGGACTCTCAAACTTGGAAAAACTTTACACTCGCGTGTTTCAGTTTTGCTCAAAGACTTGTGAGGCATCAAATAAGGCTGCGCTGAAAAAGAAAGCACTTGGTTGGATGTGAATTTGGTCACAGGTGGATGTGGCATTGCTTTCTTCCATTGTTATATTAGTCACTGTGGATCGTGCAATATGAGGGGCTTTTGGTTTTTGTAATCTCTACTCGTCGTCTGGCGGCTGTCAATTAATTTAGTGTTGAAAGATGTGTTACGATGCATGCTAAAATCTTAGAATCGAATCTCACATCGGTAGCTTACCACTCACGACGCATGGAATTTTTTTTATTAGTTTTCAGGGCATGACACATCAGCATTAGTTGAAATATTGCATCCGTTCGGTCAATGCTCTCGTGATCCGGCCCCACAAATTGAATGACGAGCGAAAGTAAACCTCCATCCATCGGGCAAATGATTACGCAAACCCACCAATGATGCTTGTTTGCTGTGATTCTCTCTATTTTGCGAGTTCAAGTATGAGGGGGGTTGGTCACATTCAAACACGATAATACGACACGTGGGCTAACGATCGGTGGGCTCCACCTAAGGTATGTTAGTGACCTCCTGCCATGCCACGGATGTGTTGGAGGGGCCCCAAACAAACAATTATTGGCAGGCATCCCCACACAGGTCGGGGTCCACTGGCCGTATTGCGGGCGTAGGAATGGAGATGGTATGCTGCACTTTGTTAACACCACGCCTCTTTTATTTTGATGATTGTAATAAAATGCTTGAAAATTTTATTCAGATTGGTTTGTATGATTGATCGTATTAAACATATATATATATATATAGATTAAGATAGGATAATTTTTTTTACATCTAAAAACATTATTCCAGCGAGAGAGACTTACCAAAGATTAAAATTTTAAGACATCATCTAAAAAAAAAATTATGTTTGAAACATTAATGATGGTACGAAAGGTTAAAAGTTGGAAAACCTCTCTTCTCTCAAAACTTCATATATCAAAATTACCTTGATGGATAAAAGAAAAGAAAAAAGGATTTTATGATTTATACTTCTTGTTAAACCTACAAATGGGGTGTGGGCGAGATGCGTGGGCGTCGGTTGTAGGACGGTAGGGCCGGTGTGGCTTGTGCTACATGCGTGAGTGAGGCCACCATCCAACACGAGTGGGACGACGACGCCGACTGAAACCCGGATAGATCACGAGATGATTAGATGTTGCACCGACCGCGTGCGAGTGACGCCGGTCAGCGCATGCGACGTGCGCAAACTACTAAACCCGAGCGACGCTGATGACACGAACGAGAGGCGTGCGGTGCTTTAGATTCCGTCACATTGGAAATAGGGAACGAATCATCAGGAAACCTGTGATGGGGGACGTCTTTGACGGCTTATCTCCGAGGATGGATGCTCGTGACACCTTTCACGGACAACAGTGACGAACTCGTCCCAACAGCAAGGGGGTGATACTACTGACGGACGCTCTGCCAAGGTGGACGGGGGAGGGAACAGGATCGAAGATGTCACGAGCTCCGCCTGCTGCTGCTGACCTGTTTGTTCGTCAGTGTGATGTGGCAAGCATCCAACGTTTATCATGTTCTTCCTTCTTCCGGTAAAGCTTTGAAGTTTCAGGCCACACCTTCGTCGTTGTCCTGTCCTGTGAATTATTCGCTTCAAAGGAATTATATACAAAATTAAGTCAATATATTTAATTAATATGATCACATTATATTAAATTTGATTAGTAATATAAGTTATACATGTCATCAAGGTTATATTTTCTTCATATACTATACCACTATTACTCTTTTTAAATATAATTCAAAATGTTTCCTCTAATTTATCTTGACTTATGTTATTCATATTTAACTATACTACGAATAGAATAATCGAAACAAATAATTTTAATTATGTAAATAAGAATATCAATTATAATTTTCTTTCAAACATGCGTCATCATATTTTTTATGGGTTACTCACAAATCCAATCATAAGAACATATTCATTCAAATACTTTACGTTTTAAGCTCTAAGTGAATGAATCAATAATCAATGCATGAAACTCAAGTTCTTAATTAACATTAGTTAATTCTAGAGTTTTATTCTAACTACTAAGTACTTTATTTCAGTATATATAGAATTACTATAACACTTGTCATTCTTAGAATAGAAAGATACTATCGTATATTATTAAATATCTTCAGTGACTTAGCAACTAAGTCGGACCAGGCCAAGTCCTGAAATGAAAATTTATTGTTATAAAGCTTAATTAGTGATATCAAAACATGCCATCAATCAACTTCGATTATCAATAATATAATTTATATTATACTATTGTTGTAAATTACCCCTTCAACTTATATAGATATAAATCATAAGTGGATTTTCTATTATTGAGGTAATTTATAAAATTAGTTTTCAAAAATAGTATCATTTCAAGCTAATTTGTGTGTGAGCAGATAGTGTTTTTCATCTCTTGTAGATCTTTTGTTTGATTCCTCTATAACCTTCCAATATTTTATTCATGAGAAACTCTAATACCTATCCAATATTTAACTACAAGATTGATATCAGGTCAGATATAGATTTAAGCATATAATAGATTTATGATAAATATTATCTTTTATTTGATTCGGTTTTAAGTCAATCTTAGTTTATATTAAATTTAAGCTTTTTAATTTTTTAATCATTTAATTATTTGTCTCATAACTTTCAATAGCTAAGTCTATGATCTTTTGAACAAATAATATCAATATCTAACTCTCATCTCTATTTCACCTTTTGGTAAAATATTGATATATCTAATATTTACATAAATATTTTACTATTATGGAGGATTGATATTATCTTTGTGGAATAGTATTGTTACTTTTTAGTACACAATTCTAAACTAAAATAATATTTAAAATAATATCATTCTACCAGATGACGTAATTATTCAAAGCAGATTTTTTTTAGATTATCTAAATTTTTTAATTATATTTGTCATAGCGAATATTATTTTTTAATCATTTAAGATTAATTATTTAATGCAATCTTATAAATTTATTAGTCCAAACCACTTTAGTGACTACAAGACCAATATAATTATATAAAATATAGTTTAAAACATCCTATAAATAGTAAAATATTTATTATTATTCATATCTCATAGGCTTTCTATCTTATAATATTTTGATAGTGATTAGTGAGATAAAATTTAGGGATATAAGTTACAAATAATATTTATTAAAATTTTTAAATCTAATTTATGCATAAATAATTTGATAATAATAATTAAATATTAATTAGTATAAAAACTCATATAACAGCTATAATTATGATAAGCATAAATCATACTTTTAAATAAAAATAAATATTATTTATAATTTTAAATAAATATATATGTGTATATATGTATATATATATGTATGTATATATATGTATGTATATATGTATATGTGTATACACATATACACATATACATATATACATACATACATACATACATACATATATACATATATACATATATACATACATATATATTATACATATAAATAACTATATAAATATCTAAAAATAATAATTAGAACTTAAGAATCACAAGCAATAAATTTTAACCAATATATCATATAAGAAAACTATAAAAAAATTCTTAATTTATATTTTTTTAAATTCAATATATCCCTAAATTAGATTAGTCAACCCTATTTAATTAGACAAGCCTAGAATTGGACTACCAAAAATAAGCTAGGAAATTTGGACTAAATATTAGTCCAATTTGATCAGTCAAAATTAAAATAGATCAAAATTTAAAAAAAGAGTCAAAATTTGACTTTTCCTTAAATTCGTTAAAAAATAAGCAATAAAAATATAATCAGAATCAAGTTCGACTAAAATATTTGATTAAAGTAAGTCAAATTAGTTAATTTTATAGTTAAAGATATAAGTAAAAAATATTTTATTTTAAAAAGATAAAACTATAATTTTGTCAAGATATATAACAAAAATATTTAATTTTATAAGGGAAGAACTATAAAGGAGACACTGACTGAAATTAAAAGAATTTTAAAAATAAAATAAAATAATCTTTTAATGGATGAAAACCCCTTTTTTTTTCTTCTCAGTCATCCCAATACCTATGTGAGGCTTGCGATCATCGTAGTGCACGGTTATCCATTGCCTATAGTTGATCGAAGAACCCTATAGTCGATGCAATGTTTCACCATACCCACGCGTGGTTGTTCTCATGCACCATTGACATATGCTATCGCTAGAAACAACACCTAAAATTATTATCGTGTCTCACCCCAATGCCCAAGCATTGTGATGCCATCAACACCAAAACCCACCATCGAGTACTACCACCACGACAACCATCTACAATGCTCTGCCTTCTAGATTAGCACTATGATACTCAACCATCGTACGACCTCCATGCCGTGGTGTCCTCTCCATCGTTGGCTACCACTGTTTCCTTTTTCTGAGGGACAGCCCAATATATGCTATTGCACATAGCGACAACACTATGTGTGCAATGGCTACACATGGCAGGAACGACAATCAAAGCAGGCCACTGTCCTCTTTAGAGCCGCTATACGCTACAATAGCTTCTACTAATAAAAAATAGATCTAATGCATAAATAGATCAAAAATAGATCTAGTTTTTTGAACGATCACGATAACATAAATTTCAATGACATGGCTCTAATACCAATTATAAAAAATAAAATTATTATGCAAAAAATTAATGTCAAGATTGAAATCAAGTATCACATATCTAAAGATAGAATATGCGTATCTCTTGAGCACGAAAATCAAGAGGGTATCTCGAACGTTGCAAAAGAACACTACATTCACTGTGAATCTACAAAAGAAAAAAAAGGCTAAAGAGAAAAAATCTCTATAATTATTATGTGATACTTAAAAGATCAAGAGAAGAGGGTTATAATTAAAAAAGTGTCTCTCATCAAGACAACTCCTTGGCTATCCTAACATAAGCAAACTTTTTTTATTGACTGATAATTTTATTCAAAATTTAATTAAAATCTCAATACATCTTGATCAATTAATTAAGATCATAAAGTCACCACCATCTTATCATGATAAAAAAAAACCTATTAGCTTGTTATTTTTATCACTGCGATTATACTGAGAGCTGATGTGGACGCTTATCCTGACCAAGTAATCATCAAAGGAAAAGAGACTGATGTGCACAGCAGAGGTAGGTAATCAAAGAATTTGATTATGGTGGGCTTTTTGTTCCGATATATACATAAAACACTGCTCCATCCTAAAGCCCAAACAGCCCATAATACGTGATGAGAAACACTAACCTCGATTGTTTGGATGATTTCCGGCTTTTAAGCTGGTGATCTTCGTACAGAGTGATCACGGACAACAAAAGAAAAGAAAGAAAATTAGAACAAATATGTTCTTGGGGGCATCTCATCTTGAGAATCTCTGATACTTTTAAGAGGACAAACATACACAACCCATCATGATCAACATGGCTTTCTTTTGTCCATTTTCAAATGAATTTTAAACCATTTCTTTCTCTTCGTCGGGTCCCTACATTTCTTTTCATCCTTTGACTTATTTTCCTTCGTTGGACACTCTTCTTCGCCAGTAGACCCATTGAAGGCACTGCTCATCTTGCTGCTGCTCGAATTCCGTTTTAAAGGAGGAATGCTGGCGTAGGAGGCATGAATAGCATTCCTTTCCTTGAGAAGCTCGTCAATCTGGAGCAGCAAATAACAACATAAATCCAAACATCAGCACGTGAGAAATGGAAATTTGCAGTGCTGATGGGTCTGAAATGGTGAAGCTCACCGCTTGCATTTCCTGTGCATATCTGCTTGTCATCTCTGTGAATTGGGCTAATACCTGTCAATCTCCACATACAGAGAGGCAGACTTGCATGAAAGAAATGTCGACAAGAACGTGTGAGCAAAATAGCACCATCCAGGAGATGTATCACAAACCTCTCTATATATTGTCTCAAACTTGGACAGCTCAGCCTTTTTGGTTAATATCTTTGCCTCCACATCCCGAAGCTTTTCCTTTTCTGCTGAAAATTGTTCAGCACACACAACTTCTATTGTGTAGCTCACACTTTTGAAGAAGTTGTCACCTTAACATTTTGTTCAACAAGAACAAGTAAGCCATTAGCTGCAACCCTTATCGGAAGTCACTCGAAGAAATAGCATAAATATGCAGGTTACCATAGACAGCAAATGTATGGGTGCCAGCCCTCAGTTCATTTACTTCGCATGCTTGAAACCCATCCAATTTCTTAAAGAATTTGGCATCAGGATCTTTAGCAATTGCTACCTGGAGGAGGTAAGAAACATAAGTAACCAAATAAAAGGTGAATAATTTAGTAACAATCACCTCATTTGGTTTCAAAGTCACTGGCAGCATTAAAAATAATTAACCTCACCGATTGGCTTTGATCAAACCGATAAACAGGAAAGCGAAGAAAGAACATTCCAGCAGAAGTAACCTTTCCGGTCTTGATGCTGTCTTCCTGCCAAAATTAGATGAATACATCACAAGCTTACTACAATCACCTAAATTATAATCCATAAAATAAATGAAATGATCACAAGATGGAAATAATATTAGAACATATATATAGAGGACATAGTTGCAACTGAAGTGAGGATTTTGAATAGAATTAAGTGCTGATATCAATGTCAAGATCCAAATGTCAAAGTTAATGTCATAAATTTCATGAATTGCTAATTTCAACATAGACTATTTCTGTTGTCTGGATGGAGCACCAATAAAGTAGTAAGTAACCATATAAGTCACATAAACAATGATGATTAGTCAAATTTATAAGTCTCCATTGAGGGGAATGATTTATGTTCATCTCCATTGAGGGGACTTGCACTTTGTTGAGTAAATACGATTATTTTTTTCCCACTTGGCAGCACCAATCATGACAATTTGGTTCTTGCCACTTGAAAGGATAAAGATGAATATGCTGACCCTTCTGAAGTCCTGCACTGATAATAGCCTTGTGTGCTTAGAAACCTGGCATAAGCAAGTACATTGTACAAACTCGGAAATTGTTTCTTTGTAAAGCGGAGATCACAGTCGGACAACCAATTTCTCTGTTAAAGCAACAAACTTTAAATATGGAAAACGTACGCAACAAAGATTGAGCTCAAAAACATGTAATAGTGATTTCTTACACAGGAACTGACGAGGAAAAATTACAATACATGGGAATGCCAGACAAAGCTAAAATGGCAAAGAACAGAGATGACAAAACACATTGGGCCTCTTGAACTCCAGTTACTGACTGGTTCCTTATAAATCTGGTTGGCTTCTCTACTTCCTATTTTATATTTTAGTCTTATATTGAATGTACAGAAACAAATAAGAAAGTGGAAGCCCTTTGTAATTCAAGGTGTTCTGCGGGTTTGAAAGGCAGATAGGGTTACTCTTTGCAATCTAATGATGACTAGGAAAAATGCTTATACCCGAAAGCAGATTAGAATAACTGTATAACAACCATTGTGATGATGAATAAGATGTTCAACAGGACATTTTGAGATAATGGACACTACAGTTGACCACAGTCCCAACTGCAACCATTACTAATATTAGATTACAAACAAGCATATGTCAAAATAACAAAATGTGTTTCAAGTAAATTCTAAATTAGTAACATATGGGCAGTATAGGACGATTAGGCAAGCACAAAGGTACACAAAGGAATGTAAGTTGAATTTTCTGCTAGTTACAGGTGCTCTACAAACCAATCACGTGAGTGATAACATGTGTGATATGCTACACAGTTTCTTTTGGTTATTGTTATTATGATATTTTTTTCTTTAAATTGGATAATGAATATATTGTGATGTCTTTGGATCTGTGCAATGAGAATTAAATCATGATGAGATCATAATAATGAGATCAATTTGTCTTTAAACACAGACCTTAAATTTTCTTGATTATAGATTACTCAAGAAGGACATCAAGATAATTGGACAAACCGGTGTGCTATAGACTCGTCCATCTGATAGAGACAGCTGATATCATAGCTGTTCGTGTGGGGACACTAGAGATATAATGCGGATGCTCATTGGAGAATGAGTTCACTGAATAATCCGTTTACGAAATGCTACATTGTCGTCAGATAGCGATTCTGTAGTCCCAGTTATGTATCTGGTCCTTAAACTTAAGATACCAAGGATGTCTTGTTTGAGTACTCTATTCTTTGATACTGGATTTATAGGTCTGGAGGTTCCAGATCTATTGTAGCTAGTTATTGAGAATGACAGTTAATCTTACGAAAACAATTGAGCATTAATAGATGATCATTTACTCTCGGTATCATAAAAGGAATATCTCGTGTGTTCTTAGTTAGGCAAATCCCCGGCCAGGGTCGATCGAATCGTGATGTATCTGATAAGCGTGAGATTTGAATTAAGAGAGTTCTCCGAAAGAATCCGATTAAAATGAGATTTTGATGGATTCTGTATAGGCCTAACAGTATCATGCCCGGTATACGATCTCTGGGATGTTAAATGAATAAAGAACTATAGATACACGATAACTAAGGGCAGACAGGTCCAATGTATTAGATCCCCTTGTGTCATCTGGGGATTATGGCATAGTGGCCTAGTACGTCCATAGTCAATGAGTTGAGTGAATTATTATGAGGATAATAATTTACTGAGTCAGAAGGAGTTTTGACAAGTGCAACTCACGGCCAACTTGGTATTGGGTTTGGAGGGTCACACACAAATGATTGATAATGCAACGAATAAAGAATTAAATATGAAATATCCAATAAGTCCCTGTTTTAATGAATCCATTAGATGAGACCCAATAGGGCTTAGAGTAATTACTGGATGAAGATTCAATATCCATTAAGCTAGTGGTTATTGAATGAAGATCCAATACCCATTAAGACAAGATCCATTAGAGTTAAAAAATAAGCTTTTAATAAATAGGAGAGGCTCAAAGGGTCATAAGTTAGACCTCTATAGCCATTGGCCTCCACATCTCCTCGCCACTTCCTCTTGTCATCAACCCCCTCTCTAGTGCGAGAGGACAGCAAGAGGGACTAATCCCTCCTTGTTTGCTGCTACGTTGTGGTGCGTAATAATGAGGAAAGTACGCGCTATGCGAGGAGGTGCGTCGTTACTGCGTCTATCGTGTGGATCACCGCTAGAGGGGAGTTCACGAGAGTTCCTTCATCCATGGACTAGGATCTGCGATCTTAAGGGATACACAAGTTCCCCTATGTGAGTACGTCTAACACCCCTTATGCCGTTTTCGGTTTTTTGAGTTTTACACTCCCAATCATCACATGACGAGTCGATAAACCTATTTTGGGAAACCAATTTTTGTTTTTATTTTTCGCTGTGCATGTGATGCTATCTAAGGTTTCCCAATACTTTCATATGACTGCACATGTTCTCTTTAAGGAGTAACTAAATAGTTGAGCAAAAAAAAACAATGATAGACATTATTATTTGTCAATAAATTGGCCAACATAATAAGCTTACTTGTAATGAAAGACTAAGCCCATTTTCTTCCTGCTCAAAATATAGTAGCTGCAAAAAATAAAGAGCTAAAGTAAGTTTTAGTAAAATGTGATCAAGCACTAGAAGTAATCATCACAAATAAATTCCTAAAAATTAGTTTAGAACCATATAGCCCACAAAGACAACTAGCTGACAAAGCATTTACATAGTTGGAGATAGATTTACTAGGTGGGGCAGCATAATATAAAGTGAAGATACATTACTCGTTCGAACCATTGTCCTGTTAAGCATCGTAAATGCTAGACTAAACATATAGAATACATGTACTCAGTATAGAATGCATTGGCTCCTTTGGATAATGACAAACCAAAATCTTCCATTTATACATGCTCCACCTGACTTGCATCAGATAACACTACTAGCAAAAATATGACAGGTCCTGCCACACTTTAGATAAACTTTAACAAGATTTAATTTAAAAAAGGACTGAAACCAAGTTATAGAAGCATGAAAGGCCATCAAAATTGTCTAATGACAGTTTGTAGCCCTGGAAATATCAAGGCAATATCACGACTCCATAGATTGTTAAAGTTCCTATACTATGAGTCTCCCAAAAGTCCACGAATTTTTGTAGCTTTAAATAAATACAAAAGAACACATGCAGCTGTGCTATTAGAAAATGCTTGAAATAACCTTGAATTTGCTTTTATCAGCAGAACAAACTCGACAAACCACTCCCATCTGGGCCTCCCTCTCTGTTATTTCTACTGAGTAAAAGTGAGCAGACTGCTTTTCTACCTGTGAAGTGTTGGAGAAGTAAATAAAAGATTGAATGCAACAGTTCTAAAAGCAATAAGTGGAAAAGTGATTACCTTTCTAGCAATCAACTGACCCAATGGAAGTGGACTAACAATTACTGTGCCATTAAGCGCCTCCTCCAAAACAGTTGCAGACACAGTTGTCTTAATTGACACTCCGAGTTTACTAACATGCAGTATACATTATAAATAGGTGGTCATGAAAGTCTTCTGATAATTGGTGCAAAAGAGTTGTCATGAAATACAAAAACACCAGCAAGTTTCACTAATTAATTTTACCTACAAAGTGCAGCAAACATTGTGTTTACAGTACCAAGATTTGAAAGATCAACCTCCAATTCTTGGCTAACTGATTCAATAGCCTGGGCAAAGAAAATTAAATTCCATGACTATGTTTGGTGGAAAAAAAGACAGCATGAAATAAAAAAAAAGAGTACAAAATGAGAGAAAACATGATTTCAATTATGACGATGGTTTGGATGAGCTTAAGTGTTAGACAAAGACAGTCCTGAACTGTCATCTGATAGAATGAAAGTCAACCTCGAAACCTGATGTGTCATACTGATGTCGTTTATCTGGATCAGACAAGATATTGTATGAGAATGTGACCTCCTTAAAGACATCCGCTGCAATAGGATCATTTGCATTTTTGTCAGGATGGTACCTGCAGAATGAGCAGAAACAGATGATCAGGCAGATCATCTGTGGTCCCCAATTTCTGATTTCCAAATAAGAAAAAAGTTATGTGGTCCCCATCCCTCGCAGGATGAAATTCAACCATGACATGTGTTATAGAAAACTTTTACAAATTTAATTTCTTGACTACTTCAAGTGAAATGACAATTTTCACTGCCTCAGTTGTGATCATGCCATATAGCCTCAGAAACATCTTACATAACGATGCTGCTCTTATTTGCTTCTATTGCGATGCAGCTTTAAGCATTTTGATCATCTAATTAGCTATTTTAGAGTTGGGATGTCATTGCCAACCTTAGAACTAGATCAATCCCAGGAAAGTCAAAGAGTCAACAGGAAATTTTCTCCAAACAAAAATGTCTTTTCTATATAATTGTCAAATAATACAGTATTCTTTGTGCCACTTCAATGGCAGATGAGTATTTGTTTGGGTGCTACAAACTCAAAGTCGAACTACACTTTGAATATTCACGGTTAGGAATTAACCTCAGAACTAGATCAACCCAGGAAACTCAAAGAGTCAACAGGAAATTTTCTCCAAACAAAAATGTCTTTTCTATATAATTGTCAAATAATACAGTATTCTTTGTGCCACTTCAGTGGCAGATGAGTATTTGTTTGGATGCTACAAACTCAAAGTCGAACTACACTTTGAATATTCACAGTTAGGAATTAACCATATGAAGACAACCTGTAGCTCAGCTTAGCCTATGGAAACAAGATGTATGAACCCAAAACTTCTAAGAAATTGTCATCCACCTCTACTTGGAGCTTATGAAGAAACAGTTTACAGAAGAACTTGATCAAAACATCAGATTTTTGCTGGTGGAAGACCAGCGGACCATGATAAGTTGACCTAATACTGTAATACTGGATGACAATTGGATTGCTATAGTGTTTGATCATTTATACACACACATACACACACATGCATAGTTAAACTTTTAGCATGAATAGAATCAAACTCAAGAGGCATCAACAGAATTTTTATCGATCCTTTTCCGTTTACCAACTTTCAGATAGTGTTCAAGTCGGATGCTTTGGCACGTTTTACATACTGATGGTAACAGTGAAGAATCTTGGGGTGGCATTTTAAGTGCTATTAACCATTGAAATCTGGACTACCACATTTTGAGTGTATTACCATCCCTTGGAGCAGTACTAAAGGTTTCACCCAAAAGGGGAAAAAAAAAAAGGAATCTCGGTTGTAAGACTAGTTGCCAATCCAGGAACACATGATAACTTCTTAGTAATGTAAGATGTATCTGAAAAACGTCTAATTTCTACAAACAGCAACTAATATTCTTCACCAGGTTATTCCTTTCTACCCAAATAAAAAACATAAAGCACCAATAAGTCCAAACATATGTCTATGTGCTAAGTTACGTTGGATTGGCTCTACTATCAATTGCTTGCGCTAGTTAAAGAGATACCAAACCACAACTGAGACTTAAAATATACCAAATTAAATGACCATCTCAAGAAAATAAGCAAAATCTAAAAATAATAGAAGCCCACTGATACTGCAAAGCGATACGCAAAAGCTACGCTCTCAAAGACATCACATTTAGAATCCACCAAAGAGACTTCGGGGCTCTTACTTGAGGGCCATTCTCCTATAAGCACTTTTGATTTCCGGTTCCGTAGCATTGCGAGCGACACCAAGAACTTCGTATGGGTCCCTCCTCTGCTGCTGCTTATTGGCATTCTCTCCCCTCTCAGACCTCGAGGAAGGAAACCCCGGAGCCGGCATGTCTCCACTCCCAAAACCAAACTCCGAGCTTTAACCCTAATCGCCCTCGAACCAACAAAGAGAACACCTTGACACGACCCGAATCAAGAATCCCGTGTGAAGGACACAGATCTACAAGCCTAACTCGTTATGTTACCCATTTCGAATCCAATTAGAGAGCGAACGAGAGAAAGCCCGAGGAGCTCGAGGAGGGAACGATGGAGCCGCCTCGAAGCCCGCCGAGCTCTGCCAACGAAGAAGACGAAGAGGCGAGGAGAGGGAGAGGATTTGGAGACGGGAGGAAGGAGGAAGGATGGGTAGGGTTTCCACTGCTCCTCATGAACGCAGCTGTTAACATGTCCCTCTCCCATCACACCATCCGAGCTATCTACGCTTCCCACATTAACCGCACGACACTTTCACGTGCGGGTTATTACTCTTGCCGTTCATTATTCGATCAATGTTCCTGCTCCGACAAATCTTATGCGGGTGTTCGAATGGAAGAAACGGCGATGGGGAGTTTGAAATCAGATCCGCAACTCCATTGATCGGTGAACGTTCTAGTCTTACGCGTTTTGTCGCAGCTACTTATGATTGGGTGCTGATGTGGAGTCCACTTACCGGGCCTCCGAGGTTGCCAATCAGAAGCAAGAGGGTGCGAGTATGAAAAGTGGCTTCGTTTCTGCAATTAAGATGTGGGGCTTAATTGGGTCCACGGCGGGACTTCTCTTACGCATCTCAGAGACACCATTGACGTAACTATTGGGCCGATAGGCGCCCCACCGAAGAAGAGACAGATAACCTCAACGGTCGCCAATAGCTAGGAAGAGTACTGTAGAGGCAGAACAGCCTGCTAGATGACAAGCCATACAAACCTGAGACTTTTCCCTCTCCACGTTGACACTCAACATCTTAAGCCTTTCTCGGAAGCCATCTCTCTTGATACTGTGCCAATTTGAACCTTAACATGTCAAGTCGTCCTCAGTAGCCATCACTATGATAGTGCAACAGGAATGAAAGATCAAAAGAAAAGAAAAATATGTGATGGGAGGAAAGCAAGCAAGCATTGGCAGAAAGTTGAGTGCCAAGAGGCAACACAGCCTCCCCATAAACCATGCATCATCTCGTTGCTTTCTCCTGACAAAGTCTTTTGGCCCGCAGGCAAACAGAGTTGACAATGTATTTGGAACAACATGCGCCCACAAAATATGGAGCAAAGCAATACTAAAAGCTTAATGTATTCGTGATCACAATAATCTGGTGAACCCAAGCAAAAACTTGCACTGATGAACATGGAAATCAGATCCCTGTCATTCAGGGCTGCAGTGCTGCCAACCACTAAGTTCGGCATCCTGATTCCTGCAAGGGCAACAGTATGCACACACTTGAAAGCATCCTCTCTTTTTGAGCCCCCAAAACTTCCAAATTATTATATATATATATATATATATATATATATATATATATATATATATATATATATATATATATATAAAAGAGGAGAGATGGTGATGGGAATCTCTCTCTACATAGCAAGTGGAGTGTGTCCTTCAGTTCCTTCTGTCAAATCCAAACCTTTGCATCTAATCTGATCACAGAGTTTGACTGGTTATAGCTACGATATCCAATTTGCTGCTATTTGTTCTATGCATGTTCTGATGCAGTCTTCAGTAGGATAAAGTCTTCCGGACAGATAATCCTGCTGTTGTCAGCATTGATGCAGTTGGTTTTATGGAACATTGTCTGTGAATGTTTCATGAGTCATGCAATCCTAATGTTTAAAGAGAAAAAGAATATAGTTTTATCATCGAAGGTATGATTAAGATGTTAACTTCTTGAATAATCCACGTCCATGGTATGTCATGAACTGTTCTTGAGCTCTTCCGACTCCTTGCATCTAAAAACAGCTTGCACCTTTATATGTACACCACCACCATAGAGACAATGGATATTTGTAGATCACGAACACATGTTTCGTGATGCCCCAAGAAAAAAAGTTGTGCTTTAGACACCCAAAAAAGACACCTTAATCAGCAGAAGATGCGGCATTAATCAAAAGGTAAATGGTGACATCAACTGTGGATGGTAAGATTTATGGGATTAGGATCAGCTTATTTTGTGGTTGTAAGAATAAAATGGCCTGTGTGGAGCCACTAAAATCTTCCCTGATGAAGACAAGCAACTGTTCTTTTCCATCATCCTATTGCAATGACCACCAATATCTATATAGCATTACCACTTTGTTTAATAGTTTTAGTATGGGGCATTGCTTATAAATAAGAAGACCAGAGAAAAGCCTAAGGCTAAAGTGAGAGAGGCATTGTCTCTTAATCATAGAAAAAATAAGTGATTGTTGTATGATAGAATGTGGAGCTCACTCTTCCATGAACATGGCTTGCTTTCTCTGTATGTCTGGCTGGCTCCCAACCTCTTTGTGGGATCCACTTGAAGCCTACACACAGCTCAATAGAACCTTTATCTTCCTCCCATGGCTTCTGAGAACTTCGTCACAACAGTTTTCCTTTCTATCATAAATACGTCTTAGTTGAAGAGTTATTACCAAAGCAAGAGGAAGTCATAAAAATTGAAAACCAATATAACCTTTTCACTAATTATCTAAAGCTTTTCTTTGAGATGGTAGCAATAAATAAACCACACCATGGAGAAGTAGAATTTAAGTTGTCAGGATATGCTCATCTGTAAAGCTATAGTTTTCTAGCAACCTTTTTGGTTTGCCTTAAGTTTCAGAGTTCCACACACAATCAACTAATTAGAAGGGTCACCATAGCCAGCCTCATCAGTCTATGAAAGTGCTAGAGAGTCTTCTGAGGGCCATTCTACATGAAAGTACTACTTTCTTCAGTATTGAGAACTTTAGCTTCTTTGATCAAAATTGTGAAGTTTGCAAGTCTTCTGAAGGCATTCTACATAGTGCTTCGTATGATCCCATTTTCTCACCTATAATTCAAAGTTGCCTTTGGCAAGAGCCTTTTACAGAGAATTATTCGAATAAATAATCTCTCTGCCCTTACCTTCACTATGCTTTAATGGGATAGATTCTGTTCATCAGGCACTTTTTAAAGGGAATAATGATTCACAATCTACTTCTGCAGCATGTCTTAGATGAGTTATCTTTTTTTCCTGCATTATCTAATTGCCTATTAAGAGCTGATCCACCACAACCATGGTATATTGGCTTAGGTAACTATTTAAACCAAATCGTATCTGCGCAACGTGGTACCAGATCCATGTCATGTTTCTGGCCACCAGTTCAAGTACCATGTCAAGCTAGCATCAACAAGTTCTTAGAATAACACTCAAGAGATTTTGAGTCCAGGATTTTATATGTAAGATATGGAAAGGATCTCTTCTTTGATTGGTTGGATAATTGAGTGGGGAAGGAAAGAGCACATATGGAATGCCTTCTTTTGTCAGCTGGAAGCCTCTAGTGGTCTAAATGTTGGGACAATCATTGGTTGGCACATCAAGGATATCTAGCAATTTATTATACCAACTACAGTGTAAGATGCATAGAGTAGTAAGCATGTCACATGAGAAAACAATGCTTTAGAGTTTAATCAGGCTTTGATGAGAAGGAAATAAACATCGATATGAGATGAAAGAAGATTAGTCTGCAAGCATTGAGAGGAAACTCCCAGCTTAGTGAAGTTTTGCTTTAAGAGAGTAAAATATACTATTTTTCTTGAATTGTTTTAAGCTCATAGACAAAGTTATGCATTGAAAAAGATTTTTGACCAAGTTGATGCATTTGGCCCCATTCGTTAAATGAGAGTAAAGTTGACAATCACCAGTGAATTAATTTCTACTGCCACAAACTCTATACTTCAAAGTGCTTTCATTGTCATGAGCTGGGAGATCTGTTTGAGCAATCTACCAGTAGGTTGAAATGGGGTTTTCTGAACATGCCTTTTTTTCCAGTTGGAATGCTATGTTAAGAGCAAGGACACTGCCATATATCATAGAGATAGAATGTTCTGATCATACGGTGTTGCAAGAGATGATTCAGTCAAGAAAATGATGAGAATTGTTTTAGCTTTAGATCATCAGCACAGGAAGATCAGGTGGTCCTAGTGAATGAAAGTGACAGCTTTCCTATACAAAAGTAATGACATTTCTCATTGGAGCCTGAGTTGTTAATCATTCTACATCATGGGGGTTGCTCCAATTTCATTCTGAATAAACAAATAGCAGGCCTACTTGTCATTGTAGATCTGTCTTCAAGCTGAAGACGATCTATGGAAGTCCCAAAAACTAACAAAAAGTATTGCTGATAATGTGCCAGACACTGGAGTATCATTAGGGTTTGACCATGAGGAGTCTTAATCTGTGATGGGAAGTTAAATGGTCAAACATGAACTTTAGTGATCCATCCAACTCTGAACTGTAGAAAAGTCATATAAAGCTGCAACTGCAATTTTCTTCTATCTGCCTGGAGGCTGAACTTGATGACAACATACAAGTCAAATAAGACTAGGACACTTGATATGCACTTTAAACTAACACCAAAATAACATTGAACCACAAAAAGGAGATCTGATCAGTATATCTCATTGAAACATTGAGAACCTATGAAGCAAGCCAGTATTGCGGCTGTGAATATTCAAACTCAGGCATCTCTTACATAAGCCAACAATACTACAAGTGCACAATGGGGTCTGGTAAAGCTTATGCTCAATACTCTTCACTAATAA
Organism: Musa troglodytarum; assembly: GCA_023547065.1. Classification (NCBI taxonomy): domain Eukaryota; kingdom Viridiplantae; phylum Streptophyta; class Magnoliopsida; order Zingiberales; family Musaceae; genus Musa; species Musa troglodytarum. Next base: position 40,050,310 of record CP097510.1, on the reverse strand, counting down.
ACTCAAAGCTGACCCTTAACAACAATCTTATGCGATCCTATCTTGGTTATTTCAAGTGTCCTGATTAAAAGATAACTAAGCAATTCCAAATCTACTTGAATTAACTAAGCAAGATCTAGCACTAGTGGGTAGAGGCTGCACCTTATAAAGGTAGTAGAACAAACTTAATTCCTACTAATTCAAACAGGAAGCACAATAAGAAAGGTTGAAATAAAAATAGAGAATCTCAATGCTTCATGCAATATTGACAATCATTATCTATTTGTTTTATAAACTGGATATCTAACAGTTTATTTAGAACAAAATTATTTTTTTTTACATTAATCAGAACAGTTTATGAGGTCTTAAGATAATAACCATTTCTTAAACCGCACAGCTCTGAGTAAAATATAGAGAGAAGACAAGCAAACTTCGAGTCAACGTCTTATGTCTACTAATTCTATGTTACCAATACATATCATCATTAGATTTGTTCATGGCGAATCATTTACCTACCGAGTGTTCCTCTGGTCTTCGCCACCTAAAAGTCTAGAGCTGTTCAACATTACCTGGTAAAGACTAAATGGAAATAGAAGAAAGAAGAGATTTGAAACCACGGTGAGGAGAGGAGAGCTATATTTGGCTAACCTTGAGCTTGGAGTGACAGGGGAATGAATGGGAAGCCTCAAGTCGTTTTGCAGGTTCCCCAACCACCACCGCTCGCCTTCTTCCGCCTCAGGCAACGCGCCCACGTCCTCCATCACGGTGTCGGAGATGCCCGTGGAGTTCCTGTGCCCCATCTCCCGCTCCCTCATGGCCGACCCCGTCATCGTGCCCCCCTCCGGCCACACCTTCGAGCGCAGCTGCGTCCAGGCCTGCGCCGACTTGGCCTTCTCCCCGCCCGGCCTCTTTCTCGACCTCAGCCCCTCCTCTGTCCTCCTTATCCCCAATGTCGCCCTCAAGTCCGCCATCCTCAGCTGGTGCCACCGCTGCGGCGTCCCACCTCCACAATCTATCCCCCTAGACGTCGCCCGCGTACTCATCCGCAGTCTCATGCCTCCCTCCACCAATCCACGGCCCCCTCCTCTGCCCCTCTCATCCGACCCGCCTCCTCATGTTGGTGGTGGTACTGCGGGAAGAGATCAAAGAGGTGAATTCATGCGGCAATTCACGGCGTTCTCTCTCGACGAAGCAGAGGAGGCCAAAAAAAGCCAGAGCTTTGGACCGCCACGGGAGTATGCGAACCCCTATGATCGAACCGAACGACTAAGAGAAGACAGAGGTGACCTCTCCAGACGCCGAGGATACGACGAAAAATATGAGGAATTGCCAGCTTCTTCGGCACTGCCGGATGGAAACGGCTGCAGATCGAGGAGACCCGTCCAGAATACGAGGGAGACGATGATCCCCAACACCCCTTCCGCTTTCTCGGTTCGTGCTACGAATCAAGCTCCCTCCTTTTCGCAACTCTTGACCCCATCGGCGTCCGCGTACCGGTCTTCTTCCTCCAATTACTCCATCACCGAAACCTTCGTCGAACAAGCGCCCAAAGAGCCGACGCCGCCGACATCACAAGTCCAAAACCCGACCGCATCCAATCTTCCTGCGTCTCCGACCGCCGACTTCGATTTGTCAGAAGAGGAGATCCTGATCAGACTGATGGATACGGAGTTATCCGAGCAGGAGTCCGCCGTGGTGTCGCTCCGGCGAGCCACAAGGGAAAGCCGCGACCGCCGGATTGACCTGTGCACGTGTCGCCTCCTCGCCGCGCTCCGCTCCATGCTCCTCTGCAGCAGCGCCGCCGTGCAGATCAACGCTACGGCCGCATTGGTGAACCTATCATTGGAACTGGAAAACCGCGTCCGCATCTTGAGGTCGGGAGCGGTGGCGCCGCTAGTGGACGTGCTCAAAGGCGGCCATCCGGAGGCCCGCGACCACGCCGCCGGCGCCCTCTTCAGCCTCTCTCTCGAGGACGAAAACCGGGCGGCAATAGGGGTACTTGGAGCCATTCCGCCGCTGCTCGACCTCTTTTCCGTGGCCTCAGCCGACGGTGTCCGCGCCCGCCGGGACGCCGGGATGGCGCTGTACTACCTCTCCCTCGCCGTCTCCAACCGTTTGAAGATCGCGCGAGCTCCAGGGGCGGTGCGGGCACTGCTGTCCGTGGCGTTGGAGAGTGAGGAGGCTCCCGTTGACGGGGCACCGCCGCCGCATGGGCCGGGCTTAGCGAGGCTAGCGATGATGATGGTATGCAGCCTGGCCGTTTGCAACGATGGGCGGGCGGCACTGATGGACGGCGGGGCGGTGGCGTCGGTGGTGTCGTTGATGAGGTCGCCAGCGGCTGCAGCGGTGGAGGAATACTGCGTGGCAGCACTCTACAGGATGAGCCGTGGGAGCCTCCGGTTCCGCGGGCTGGCGAGGTCGGCGGGGGCAGAGCCGGTGCTTGTGCGGGTGGCGTATAGCGGCAGCGGCGGCGAGATGCGGCGTAATATGGCGAAGAAAACGCTTAGGGCGATGAGGGGGGAGGATTACAATGACGCGCCGCCGCAAATGGGATTCCCGGTGGACGACGACGGCAGCGTTGTCTCGGAGGGGTTGAAGTCGTTTCGCGGGCGCCCCAACGACCACGGCAACCCGTCGCACATGAAGTCGGCCCGGTTCTGACCGAGTTGAGACGAATCGTTATTGTTATTATTATTGTTATTGTTATTGTTATTGTTATTGTCATTATCATTATTATTATCAATATTATTATTATTATTATTATTATTATTATTATTATTATTTTGTGTTTGTTGGAACAGATTTTTTTTTTGTTAACTTATAAATGTGAAAAAATATCTTAGATTAAAAAAAAGGACATGAAAAATCTGAGGAAAGGCATAGCTATCGAAGGTGCAGAAGTCCAACAATTGTGTAGTTCTATCTCCGCATTTGAGTGATCAATGAGCATTTCATTCTGATTTTTTTTATTGAATGATTAAAGAAGTAAAAATGAATACTAGAATTATTTTAGTTGAATAATCATACAAGTAAATTGAATTCTATCTGAAGACACTTGTATGGAATAGCAATCTGTAAATTTTCACATCCAATTCTTTCTTCTATATGGAAAAACATGAAAATTACTCAACTCTGTGTAATTCTTTCAGTTGACATGCATTATGGTTATAGTGGTACAACAGATACTTATATTTATTTACCTTGTTTTATTTAGTGCGTCTCCCAAGGCCCTCATAGCATGATTAGTTTCATTTAATTTGGATGGTGTATTGGTTTAAATGAAGTATTAATATGCCCATAATCCGACTATGTTTGTCTTTATAATAAGATCAATGTCAATAAATATTTTCTTGTCATCAACTCCAAGTGTGAAATTTGCTTTGTCTTTGAAACAAAACCCTCCCCTAATTTTTGTATTAAAATATTATTTAAAGCTTAAATCATTTTTACTTTAGCTTTTGGAAGATTCTTATGAGACTCATGTCATAATATATTGAAGAAGATTCCTCGGACACTTAAGTGAATAGATCAAACTATCCTTTCGAATATGTTTTTATAGTAATGTCATAGCTATGTCAAGAAAGGTTTTGAAAATATTGCTTATTAATATTTAGTATTGACTCATCAAATGTAATCAACTTATTTTGACAGGTTGGTGGATCAGGATTTACAAATTAGGGTTCTATTGATGGAAATTATTTATGTTATGAATAGATATCTATTGATGGAATACGGAATGCCTTGTTGCAAACAGATCCTCATCCCACAGATCATCAAGGGAACGGCAAGATGACACCAATCATATCTCGGGAGTGATGTAATCAAGATGGACGATTGACATAGAGTCGTAACAGCCGCAACTGTCGTCTGCGGAAACCAACAAACGTCTCACGAGGACAAAGCCGGTCGAGGCCGTCTTCCTCCCCTGCTATTTTACGAGGCGTCGTTGCAGCGCAGGAAGAATCATATAGGGAAGATGAATTGGGATCCTCCTGTTGCTCCTCCGCCGCCGCCGCCGCCGCCGCCTCCTGCTGCTCCGCCGCCTCCTCCTCCTTCTCCTCGTCCGCCAGGGATAAGATTCGACCCGACCGGCAACGAGCTGGTGCAGTACTTCCTCCGGCACAAGGTGCTCGGCCTGCCCTTCAACGAAGAGGCGATAACGGAGATGGACATCTACCGCTTCCACCCCGACCATCTCACCAGTAAATCATCCACGCCATCATCTCTTCTTCTTCTTCTTCTTCTTCTTCTTCTTTCTTCTTCTTTCTTCTTCTTCTTCTTCTTCTTCTTCCTCCTCCTCCTCCTCCTCCTCCTCCTCCTCTCTTTCTAGGCGGAATAAGCGGTCCTGCATCTGTACTTGAATCGAAGCTGCCCGGTTTTTGAAACGGTTCTTGAATCCAGACCTCTCAGCTTGTATCATGATTCATCTGATGGTTCTCGTTTGGTTCTTGGATCCGAAGTCTTCTCACTTACATTGGTAGTACCGCGTGCAGTTAACTTGGAGGGTGCGGACGGGACGTTCGCGCTCTTCTTCATGCGAAGGCAAACGAGCGAGCAGAGGCGGAGGCGCCGACCCACGCCGCGTGGCTACTGGAACCAAGTGGGCTTAGAGAAGGCAGTCCGCGACGGGTCATCGAGCGTGATCGTGGGATTCAAGAGGAAATTTGTGTTCTACGAGGGAACCAACAGGACCCGTTGGCGGATGGATGAATACCGCCTCAACCAGGAGATACAGGGGCTGAGGAATACCATCGACCCCAGGAGGAACAACTACGTCATCTGTAAAGTGTACAAGGTGAGTTCGCAGTCTTCTGGTGATTTGTCATTCAGTTCTGTAGAGGCTCAGCTAATCGGCAGTGACGAATCGAACAGCAGCACGGTGGACAATAAAAGGAAACGCAACTGAAGAAAACAGCTCTGCAGGTGATTCAATCTGTACGTGTCGCATGCTACGCCGAAGAAGGCAGATTCTGCGTTACGCATCTTTGTTTTCCTTAGTGGAGGTACAGTATGATCAAAGTTTCATGTTCTTCTTGAAATGATTGATGTGTTTCTGAACAAGTTGATGGATCTTGGCATGATAAAAGAAGAATTTGCTGTCCATTATTGTTCCTGCCAGAAGTCTATGGACGATGCCGTTCTTGGATCCTAAAGTTTCGATGAATTTTTTGTACAGAATTTTTTTTTAAATTCAGATCACTAAAAATTTATGATTTAATATTTATTTTAGATCTTAATAATTTTTAAAAAGTAATAAAAATATAAATGATAAAGATAATGAAAAAAATTCAAACCGATTGAAAAGAATGAAACCCACAGATGGAAAGAAGTATTCTCACAAAGCTATAATAAGAGGATGTTCGCAACATGATAATAGTTTTGATAATCACTTGAGTTTGCTTATTTATCAATTTGATTTGAAATTTATTTTTTAAAATAAAAATTTATAAAAATAAATTTTTGTTATTCAATCCAAAGGTTTTTTAGTTAAAAGATAAGAAGAAAATTTGTATAAGCTAAAGAAACCTACTTTTAGGTTTATAAAAGTACCAAGGGCATGGTACAATAAAATTAATTTTTATTTTCATCAAAATAAATTTATAAAATAATAATAAATATAATCTTTATATAAAGAAGGAAAGTAAATATAATCTTTTATGCTTTCCTTTATATTGATAATATTATATTGATAAAAAAATTTATTTCACAAAAAAAAATATACATGATTAATTATAAAGCTACAATAATATTATAAGTGTAAATGAGAAATCCAAGTTTGAGGATAGTACATTTTGACAAATAAAATATACTATAGAAGTTTGATTGAAAATTTGATCTATTTAGCTTATATTTGACTAGATATTACCTTCTTTTATTAGTGTAGCATTTAGGTTTTCACATAGTTTAAGTAAAAATCATCTTAGAGTTATTAAAAAAATTATACATTATATTATTGAAATTATAAATTATAGTATTTAATATTCTCATAATTTTAAATATAGATTATTTAATTATATTAATAGTGATTGGACACAAGTTTTGGATGATAAAAAAAAGTATCTCATATAATATTTTCAACCTTGGATTAAAACCTACATCTTAGAGTTCAAAAAAACAAACGATAACTATATCGTCAATATCAAAAGCTAGTTACAACGTTAATATCTTATCTTCTAATATGGCTTTGAAAATTTCTTAAAGATCTTCATCAAAAACATATATATACATATAATGAAATAAAGTCACAATTAAAGAAGAATCTAATCTTTTATAAAAGAATGAAATATATAGAGATATGATATAATTTCATCCGATATTTTATAAAAAAATGAAGTTATAACAATAAAATATTACAACACATTGAGAACCTATAAAGCAAGCCAGTATTGCTGCTGTGAATATTCAAACTCAGGCATCTCTTACATAAAGCCAACAATACTACAAGTGCACAATGGGGTCTGGTAAAGCTTATGCTCAGTACTCTTCACTAGTAAACTCAAAGCTGACCCTTAACAACAATCTTATGTGATCCTATCTTGGTTATTTCAAGTGTCCTGATTAAAAGATAATTGGTACAATACCAAATCTACTTGAATTAACTAAGCAAGATCTAGCGCTAGTGGGTAGATGCTGCACCTTATAAAGGTAGTAGAACAAGCTTAATTCCTACTAATTCAAACAGGAAGCGCAATAAGAAAGGTTGAAATAAAAATAGAGAATCTCAATGCTTCATGCAATATCGACAATCATTATCTATTTGTTTTATAATCTGGATATCCAACAGTTTATTTAGAACAAAATTATATATATATTTTACATTAATCGGAACAGTTTATGAGGTCTTAAGATAATAACCATTTCTTAAACCCCACAGCTCCGAGTAAAATATAGTAGCTGAGCTGCTAATGGAGAGAAGACAAGCAAACTTCGAGTCAAAGTCTTATGTCTACTAATTCTATGTTACCAATACATATCATCGTTAGATTTGTTCATGGCGAATCATTTACCTACTGAGTGTTCCTCTGGTGTTCGCCACCTAAAAGTCTAGAGCTGTTCAACATTACCTGGTAAAGACTAAATGGAAATAGAAGAAAGAAGAGACATGAAACCCCGGTGAGGAGAGGAGAGCTATATACGGCTAACCTTGAGCTTGGAGTGACAGGGGAATGAATGGGAAGCCTCAAGTCGTTTTGGAGGTTCCCCAACCACCATCGCTCGCCTTCTTCCGCCTCAGGCAACGCGCCCACGTCCTCCATCACGGTGTCGGAGATGCCCGTGGAGTTCCTGTGCCCCCTCTCTCGGTCTCTCATGGCCGACCCCGTCATTGGGCTCCACTTGTTATCCGTAATTTCTTCATCTGTGCCACAATCTTTCATTGGGCTCCACTTGTTATAAGATCCCGGATGAAATGATAACATATCTCTATATACTTCGTTCATCCATGAAATGTTGGATTCTTCATCATTGTAATTGTAGCTTTATTGTCACAAAATATTTTTGTTGCTTCATTTTATTCTTGATGAAGATCTTCAAAAAGTCTTCTAAGCCATATTACTTGATAAGCTATTAATGTTGCAGCTACATTTTCTGCTTCCGATGTCGATAATGCAGTTGTTGCTTATTTCTTTGAACTCCAAGATATAGCACATGATTCAAAACTAAAAATATTACCTAAAGTATTTTTTCTACCATCCAAATCTCCTGCCCAATTACTATCAATGAAACCAAATAATTTACATTTAAAATTATGAGAATATCAAATATTATAATCGGTAGTTCCCACGATATAATACAGAATTCTTTTAAAAGCTTCGAGATGATGTTTGTTGGGGCTATGCATAAACCTGGATACTACACCAATAGAAAAGATAATATCTGGTCGAGTATGAATTAGATAAATCAAACCTTCGATCAAACTTTTGTAGTATCTTGCATTTGTCAAACATATATCATCTTCGTTTTAGTTTCTCATTTATATTCATAGGTATTGTTGTAACTTTGCAATTAATCATATTAGATTTTTTGAGTAGATCCATTGCATATTTTCTTTGTGAAATGAAAATTCCATTTGATTCTTGCTTCACTTCCAACCCAAGAAAATAGTGCAGTAGACCTAGATCTGATATTTCAAACTTATTTATCATGGATTTTTAAATTTTGTCATAAAAAAGTTTGATGAACATATATATATAATATTATTAATATAAAGATAAATCATTAAAATATTATATTCATATTTCTTCTTTAGATAAAAAGTAGGTTCATTATTGCTCCTCTTAAATCTATTTTAATAAAAATAATAATCAATTTTACTATACTATGCCCTTGGAGCTTGTTTAAGCCTATAAAAAATTTTCTTTAGCTTATACACCTTTCTTCATGTCCTTTAATAAAAAAACCTTCAGGTTGAATAACAAAAACTTATTCATGTAAATCCTCATTTAGAAACGTAGATTTAACATCAAATTGATAAACAGGCCAATTTAAGTGAGCAGCTAAAGCCTAAAAGTTCTCACAGTTTCGAATCTAGCAACCGAAGAAAAAGTATCATCAAAATCAATACCTTATTGTTGTGAATATTTTTTTGCTACAAGCCAAGCCATATGCTTTTGGATACTTCCATCTATATTATACTTTGTTTTGAACACTCATTTCAATCCAATAGCTTTCTTTTCCTTCAGTAGATCCATTAACTCTCAGGTTTCATTATTCTCAATTGACTTGATTTCCTCCTTTATTGCTTTTCACTATTCTTTTTTTTTCAATTGCTTCATCAAAAGTTATAAGATCTGAAATAAATAAAGCAAATGTTGAATCATAAATTTCTGTTAATGATCTGAATTTTCCTAGAGGGGTTTCATTTGAGGAATCAGAATTTGAACTGCTATTAGGTGAGGTTAATAATGAACTTGTTTGAGCAAGATCTGTTACATGATTCTGTGGAGTGTCTGATTCTGTTGGAATCTGAGTTTATGTTTCACCTTCATTGGACTCTCAATTCCAACTTATTCTTTCATCAAACACAACATTTTCATTAATAATAACTTTACCACTAACAGGATTACACAATCGATATGCTTTGGATTATAAGGAATAACCAATTAAGTTGTATTTTTCAGATTTTTCATTAATCTTATGATGATTTTGTGAATTTACCAAAGCATAAATAATACAATAAAAAATTCTTAGATGACTTACATTTAGTTTTATACCATACCAAGCATCAAAAGGAATTTGATTCATAATAGTTTTTGTTGGTAAAATATTTAACAAATAAACTGTCATTGTAATTGCTTTGACCCAAAACTGATTTGGAATGTGCTTTCTTTTAAGCAAACTTCTTATCATTTTAACAACAGTTCGATTTTTACATTCAACTACACCATTTTGTTCCCGTGTATATGGTTCTGTTAATTCCTTGCGAATACCATTTTCTTCACAAAAAGAATTAAACTCATTAGATAATAAGTCACTATCTCTATCTATCCGAAGTGTCTTTATACATCTATCACTTTGCCTTTCTACATGTGTCTTGAATTTTCAAAAATTATCGAATGTTTCAGATTTCAATTCCAGAAAATATACCTAACTCATACGGTTATAATCATAAGTAAATAATAAAAAATATCGACTTCCACTAAATGATTTTGTATTCATAGGTTCACATAAGATAACATGAATTAATTCAAGACAATTAGATGCTCTCCATGCTTTTTCAACAAAAAATAATTTTTTACTTTGTTTGCTATAAATATAATTTTTATATACATCAAATGTATTAATTTTGGACAATCTAAAAACTATTTGTTTTTGCTTTTACAACCTTAATCCCTCAATGTTCAGGTGTTCATATCTTAAATGCATAAATTAGACTCATTCTTTTGAGTTGCAACAAGAGCATGCTTTTCAAATACAAGTGGAAATATCTTGTTTTGCATCATGCAAACATTTATCATAATTAAATCAGATTTTTTTATCTTTAATAATATATAAACTATTATCAAATATAACTGAATATCCATCATCTATAAATTGTTCAACACTCAACAAGTTATGTGATAAACTAGGAACAAAGAAAACATTGTCAATGTGTTTTACCTTCCCTTAACTTGTCTTCACCTCAATTGTTTCTTTTCCTTCTACTTAGATTTATTTGTTATCTCCAAGTCTAATCTTCAACTTATGAGTTTCATCAATATCTCTAAATATTGATCTTATGCTTGACATATGATTAGAACATCCACTATCCAAAAACCAAATATCATTTAAGATATCATTAACTTATGAACGAGTGATAGCTTGCTTGCTTTTCTCTTTTCCAACAATCTACTTTTATATGACCAAACTTTTTATAATAATGATATTAAATTATACTCTTATATTTTTTTTGTTCATCATGCCCATCAAAGTGTCCTCTTCCTCTTCCTCTTCCATTTCCTCTGCCACGAAATCTTCCTCTGTCGCATCCTTTTCCTATTAAATTTTTATTTTCTTTTGAAGTAGAAGACACCCCCTTAACTTGAAATATTTGTTCTTCACTTTTCTTAAGTTACATGTTTAACTTTACTTTGTGTGCTTACAAGGAACTTATTAGTTCATTAAATAAAAATATAGATAAATCATTTGACTCCTCAATTATGGCAACAACATGATCAAATTTTGGAGTTAAACTTCTCAAAACTTTTACAACAATTATATGATCATGAAGATGTTCACCATAAGATTTCATTTGACTAATAATTTTAGTCACTCAAGAAAGAAAATCTTGCACTGATTCATTGCTTTTCATGAACAAAATTTCAAACTCACGACGAATGATTTGAAGTTTTACTGTAATCATCCTTGATGAGCCTTGAAATTCATTTGAAGTATCAACCAAGCTTGCTTTGAAGTTGTGGCTACTATAATTCTTGATAAAATTATCTCACATACAACTTGTTGAATGAAGAATAATGTCTTTGAGTTCTTCTTTCTTTTCTCCCTCAGCCTGGTTTCTTCATTTGGATCTATATATCCATTCTCTATTAAGTCCCAAAGATCTTGAGATTTGAAAAAAGTTTTCAACTTGATACTCCAAAATTCATAGTATTTGCCCGAGAAGATGAAAATAAGAGATTGAGACATGGAATTACTATTAAAAGCCATAATGCCCAATTCAAATTGAAACAAAGCTCTGATACCATAAATGTTGGGGATGAAGAAGTAAGAAAACGATTAAAACAAAATACTATGATGTAATCAAGAGAGAATACTTTCAATCAAGAAAACTAGTGTAGTATTAAAAACAAGATGAACGACATAGAACACTTACAGGAGTTTCCAAGTGCACATCTTCTATCTTGTTTCATGAACTATGGTCCTATATATAGGACCTAATAGTAACTTAATCATGTCACTCATAATTAAGTTAGGTGTAGAAACTACCATATAATTTCTAGGTCATAGATCATTTCTTAGAATATGCTTATAACTATCTAAAATATTACAATTATCTAGATAACTATTATGAATCAATTCTTAACACCCTCATCTGCAACCTCATGCCTCACTCCACCAATCCACGTCCCCATCCTCTGCCCCTCTCGTCGGACCCGTCGCCTCATGTTAGTGGCAGTGGTGGTGGAAGTGCGAGAAGAGAACAAAGAGGTGAATTCATGTGGCAATTCACGACGTTCTCTCTCGATGAAGCAGAGGAGGCCAGACCTTTGGACCGCCATGGGAGTATGCGTACCCCTATGATGAAACCAAACGACTAAGAGAAGATAGAGGTGACCTCCCCAGAGGCTGAGGATATGATGAAAAATGAGGAATTGCCAGCTTCTTCAGCACTGTCGGATGGAAATGGCTGCAGATCGAGGAGACGCATCCAGAATACGAGGGAGACGATGAGCCCCAACACCCCTTCCGCTTTCTCAGTTCGTGCTATGAATCAAGCTCCCTCCTTTTCGCAACTCTCGACCCCATCGGCGTCTGCGTACCAGTCTTCTTCCTCCAATTCCTCCATCACCGAAACCTTCGTCAAGCAAGCGCCCAAAGTGCCGACGCCGCCGACATCACAAGTCCAAAACCCGATCGCTTCCAATCTCCCTGTGTTTTCGACCGTCGACTTCGATTTGTTAGAAGAGGAGATCCTGATCAGACTGATGAATACAAAGTTATCTGATGAGGGTAATAATAGTGACGGGACATGAACTTACGTCACATGCTCCCAGGTGACGTCCCCTGGGCCGCGCGTACCAAAGAACTACGGAGGCTGTCCGCCTCGGTCCGGCCCAACAGCATTTGGCCAAAGCAGATCGAACGTCGACCGAGGCACGTCGCCATCCCGTAGAAGTCAGGTCCTTCACACAGCGCTAACACCAGCGTCAGACGCTATCAGAGGTACGATCCTGCTCCCTACAAGCAAGCACATCAGGAAACAGTAACCTTCCATATATAAAGCCCTTGCATTCGGGAAGAAGAGGGGGCTCTCGAACTAGCAAAACTCCCTCAAACTATTGACTGACTTGATCGTCAGAGTGGTCGGGCCGCGTTTTCCCGACCCGACCTATGTGCAGGAACGAAGACGGAGCACTCACTGGAGGGCCCCCAAGCGAGGAGTCTCCTCCAGGAGAAAACGGAGGACCCATCACGATCGGACCGACGCCCTCGGCAGGCTCGAGGGTCGGTCAAGGAAGATCTCTACGCATTCGGACCCGAACCTAGTCGTGTTGGCCCCGAAGCCACGACGTAAAGGTATTGATACTAACATAATGAGCAAGAGTCCACCGTGGTGTCACTCCGGCGAGCCACAAGGGAGAGCCGCGATTGTCAGATTGACCTATGCACGTGTCGGCTCCTCGCCGCGCTCCACTCCATGCTCCTCTGCAGTAGCGTCGCCATGCAAATCAACGCTACGGCCGCATTAGTGAACCTATCATTGGAACTAGAAAACCACGTCTGCATCTTGAGGTCAGGAGCGATGGCACCGCTAGAGGAGGTGCTCAAAGGTGGCCATCGGGAGGCCCGCGACCACGCCATCGGCGCCCTCTTCCGCCTCTCTCTCGAGGACGAAAATCGGGCGGCAATAGGGGTACTTGGAGGCATTCTGCCGTTGCTCGACCTCTTTTTCGTGGCCTCAACCAACGGCGTCCACACCCGTCGGGACATCGGGATGGCACTGTACTACCTCTCCCTTGCTGGCTCTAGCCGTTTAAAGATCGCGTGAGCTTCGGGGGTGATGCGGGCACTGCTGTCTGTGGCGTTGGAGGAAGAGGAGGCTCCCGTCGACGGGGCACCGCCGTCGCATGGGCCGAGCTTTGCGAGGCTAACTTTGATGATGGTATGTGATGTGGATAATGATGGTGAAAGGACACGATGGGTGATAGTGATGGAGATGATGATGGGATATGAACAAACATCACCTACTTAAGGGTGACGCCACCTAAACCGCAGATACCTGGGAGCTAAGGAGACTATCCGCCCCGGTCTGGCCCGATAGCGTCTGCCCAGGACAAACCGAACATCGGCCAAGGCACATTGCCATCCTGCAATAGCCGGGTCCTTTCCACAGTTCCATTCAACATCAGACGCTATTAGAAGTATAGCCCTACGCCCTGCAGGGGGGCACATTAGGAAACAGTAGCCTTCTCTATATAAAACCCCTATGTTCAAAAAGGTGGGAGGACTTTTGGGACCAGGAAAACCCTCTCAAACGATCAGCTAACTTTACCATCGGAGGGGTCGGGTTGCGTCTTCCCGACCCGACCTGTATAGGAACAAAGGAGCTCTGGACGACGGGCGCCCGAGTAAGAAGTCTCCTCCCGATGTGAGCCGAGGACCCACCACGATCGGGTCAGTGCCTTCAGCCGACCCGAGGATCAGTCCAGGGGATCTCTGCGCATTCGGACCTGAACTTAGCCGTGAAGGCTCATAGGCCACGACGTAAAGGTACTAACAGATTAGCGCTAGAAGGAGGGCCCGATGTCGAGAGATCAACAGACCGACCCAAGTGAGCCCGTGGCTGAGGGGTCTCGCCTGACCAGGGCTCCCTGGGAATGCCTTCCCTCACACGGTGGGTCTCGAGCTAAAGACCCTATCATGACTTCGGAGCACTACTGGCGACTATTTATCGACCTAGGCTTGTTGCCACCTAAGGGCACCGCAGCCGACCGATCGCTCGTTTCACGCAAGGCTTTTTAGGGCCTCGCCCATCAAGTCCAAACCCTAACGGGGATGATGCAGACTATTATCCCGCTCATCCACCAACCGATGCACCCATCCATGGCATAGCCTCCGCGGCAACTAGAACCATTCATTCTGATCCCCCAGGTACCAATGGCGCCCCCGGCCACACCTCAAACGCGACAGGCTCCGCTCGCGGCAGGGACGTCGGGGAATCTGAGCGGGTGATAGGAGCTTGAGGTACTACGATAGACTCCCTCTGAGCCCAGCTACACTTCGTTAGCCAGCGACTCGACGAGGTACAAAGGGAGGTCCGTAAGTTGAGGGAGGAGCACAGGGAGGACACACACCCAGGATCCCCGTTTGCACCCGAAATACAAGAAAAATCGATCCCCCCCTCGAACTTCCGCCTCCCCTCTCTCAACACATATGACGGTGCCATGCACCCGGCTGAGCATGTGGCCACCTTCCGAGCCTAAATGGTGTTGTACAGGACTTCCGACGCCCTGATGTGCAGAGCATTTCCCATGACCCTGAGAGGGCCGGCTCGTGCATGGTACAACATGATAGAACCCCAGAGGAATTCTATAGAGATTGATCTTTGAGGGGGATCAACTCTTGGAACGCTGTAGGGGTTCCACCCTCCAAGTAGCCTGGTGGCTGCAATTGTAGATTGATCTTTCTTATTCCAAAGAGGTAGAGGCTACAAGCTTATATAGAGCTCCAAACCCTAGCCCTAGGGGTTGCTTCATAAGTGAACTATCCAATTTGCCCTCAACCTTAGCGGGCCGACCCAGTAACAAGGGGGCGACGGCTAAGAAGCCCAAAGACCCAAATATAAATCCTAGCCTCTCTTCTTTATAGGATAGAGGTGGCTAGGTAGGGTTTATTACATTCTCACAGGGTTTTTATTAGCTGCTACATGGTTGAGTAGGACCTTACCCTGCTAGGGTCCTATCAAGCCCGCCCTCTTCAAATCAGCCTTGTCCTCAAGGTGGGGTTCCATGAACTCGAGGAATCGGGACTTGACTCCTCATATGATTCCCATGTGGCATCTTCGAGTGGTAAATTAGTCCAATGTACTAGTACTTGATGAGGGACGTCGACGACGCATCACGACTCTGCGGTCAAGGATGGCTTGTGGTTGGGCTTGAATATTTCCATCATCAGTGGTGTTGGGCAGTTGGATCTGGGGTGTCTTGTGTTCTCCCAACTTGAGCTTCAAGCATGACACGTGGAAGACAGGGTGAATTTTGGCATCTTCAGGTAATTTAAGTCTGTACGCCACAGCTCCAATACGCTCTATGATCTGATTGGGCCCATAAAAATATGGAGATAGCTTCATGGAGGCTCGTGTGTTGATGGATAGTTGCTTGTATGGTTGTAGGTGAAGATAAACTCAGTCTCCTACTAAAAATTCTCTTTCACTTTTTCGTGTGTCAGCTTGCTGCTTCATTCTAGCTTGAGCGGTAGAGAGATTATCTTTTAGCAGCTGTAGGAGTTTGTCCCTGTTAATTAAATCTTGATTGACCTGATCTACCTTAGCCGAGCCAATTATATACTTTGGAATCACCATTCGGCCATATAATGCTTCATATATGGTACATTTTGTAGATGAATGATATGTAGTATTGTACCACCATTCGGCCCAGGGGAGCCATTTCGTCCACTCCTTTGGTCGATCACTAGCGAAACACTGAATGTATGTCTCTAAACATCTGTTCACTACTTCTGTTTGGCTGTCAGTTTGTGGATGATATGCAGTGCTCATCTTGAGTTTGGTGCCACATGCTGAAATAACTTGGTCCAAAATTTACTAGTGAAGACCCTGTCATGATCACTTACGATGGAACTTGGCATCCCATGTAGTTTGACAATATTTTCTATGAAAATCTGAGCAATACTGACAACAGTATAGGGATTTCGCACAGCACAAAAATGAGCATATTTCATAAGTCGATCAACCACCACAAGGATTGTGCTTTTACCTTTGGAAGGTGGCAACCCTTCGATGAAGTCCATGGAGATGTCAGTCCACACCGAGTCTGGTATGAGTAGTGATTGTAGTTTCCCTGGACTCACCACTATTTCACCATTTTGCTGTTGACATACATCACATTGTGCTACGTATTCAAAAATAATTTTTTTCATCCCTTTCCAATAAAAGTTTTGCTTCACTCTTTTGTAGGTTCTTAGAAATCCAGAGTGCCTTGCTAAAGGTGTGGAGTGCATTTCATGCAGAATAACTTTGACGCAAGGGGAGTTTGATATAAGCACAATACGACCTTTATAGCGTAGATCCATCGAATCCCAAGTATAGTGAGCTATTGCGCTTGGATCCTCCTCCAATTTTTTGATGATGTTGCTGGTTTCTGGATCCTTCTTCCATTCCTCCCCTTCTGGTTGCTACTAGAGATGCATAAGAAAGCCACCATTTATCTTGTGTAAAACTTTCTCCATTCGTTCGGTTGAAATGGTGGTTACGTTGCTTCTGCGCTTCCCGCGTAGGGTGACCTGTTTACCTTTGCAATAGAATTTCATAATCAATTTAGAAAAGTTCCAAGAGACATCACCTAGTGTCGTTAGCCATTCTATGCCCAGCACAGCCTCATAATCATCAATTGGTAGGAGGAAGAAGTTGGCAACAATTTCTTGGCCCTGCAGTAATAGTTTCACCTGTGGGCATCTTTGGTCGCATTTTAGGATTCGACCATCGGCAACCTTTACGTCGAACTTGCTGCAACCTTTGATATAGGGCGCCATCTGAGCAGCAACCTTACTATTTAGAAAATTATTAGTACTGCCTTTATCGATGAGAATGGTGATTGGTTGTTGTTTGAGCAAGCCTCCAACTTTCATCGTTTGCGGATTTGAGTAGCCGGCTAGCGCATGTACCATAAAGATGGTTGATTGTGGCTCTTCTTCCACATCTTCATCCTCATGTTCAAGACTCTCTTTTGGCTGTTCATTGATCTCTTCTTCCACTGGTTCAATCACAAGAAGTCTCCCTTTTATACAGCGATGCTCGCGGCTCCACGGCTCGTCACAATGCCAACATAACCCCTTGGCAGATTGGTCTCGAAGCTCTTCTCTTGTCAATCTTTTTGGTGCAGGAGCTCGACTGATAGTAGGGGGGCTAAGGGATTTGATATTGCTGGTTGGGGAATGACCCTAGTCCTTCGGGCTTCGTGGTTCAATCGCTCCTCCTGAAGTCGTGCGAAAGAGATGGCTACCATAAGCGTGTACGGTTGTCGTGCTTTAACTTCTCCCCGGATCTCCAGCTTTAAGCCCTCAATAAATGTCCCTAATAACTGTTTTTCAGACCAATCATGAGTTTGATTAGATAACCTTTCAAACCTGGTTTGATACTCCTGGATGGTGGAGGTTTGTCGGATCTTTGCTAGTTGTTCGTCGATGTTCTCGTGTTGGTTCGGATCAGCAGTCCTTCTTTGAATTGTCGCCATGAGGGGACTCCATGAGTGTGTTCAAATCAATCAAACCATTGTGTGGTATCCCCTTCAAGATGTATAGCTGCAATTTCTACCATAGATGCGTCCGCGGTTTTGTGATACCGAAAATATCGCTCCGCGCGCGAGATCCAACCAATCGGGTCTCCTTCTTCCCATCTAGGGAAGTCCACCCTCATGCGTGGATAGTAGGGATCGGTCATAGAGCCTCCCTTCTCTTGGGAGTCATCTCTTCGGTCAGAGCTCTCCTTGATGAGATTTCTTTGGGCTCGGTGTTCGACCCAAACTGAGTTCGGCAAAGAGAGCCCGAATCTTATCCTCCATTCACGTCTCGAAGGCTTCAAATTTAGCATTTATCGCCTCCTCGGATGCCATAGTATATGCCTCCAGATCTGTAATATTAAGTTCTCTCTTTTGTTGCTAGGTTAAAGGCATGAATTGTTTGAGGGAAGTGGTGGCCGAAAGGGTTTGTGGATCGGTGGATGTAGGCTGCGGTTTAGGCTTGTTTTGTGGCTGTTTTGGGTGCTGTTTGGGGCTACGATTTGATGGAGTTTTGGGCTGAGATGGTAGTGGATAAAGGTTAGGGAAGAGGGTTTTAGATCTGTGGTAGATCGCAGCAAAGATTTGATAAAAATCAGTGGCAATTGCTGCCTATGTGCGCTGCCTCGTAAGAGCAGAATTGTCGTCGAAGAAATAGCGATTTCTCGATGAAATTTCCAGCGAAAATTCAGGGATTTGAGGAGGGGGTTTGACAGTAGAATCTTAGTTTAGATAGAAACAAGGATAACAAATTGGATCAAGAAATTTTGGTAGCAAAGTAGTAAAGAAATCGGTGCAAGTTGCGATAACAGAATTCTCGTCGAAAAATTTTCAGGCGAGATTGCAGCAACACACGAATTTGTTTTTGTGATGAATTCCACAATAGATCAATCATGGATGGGAGCCAAGATGATCTATGAGGTGCACAAAAAATTTCGTTCAAAAAGGATAACAATTAGATCGGTTAAAGGCAGCAACACACGGCTGAAATTTTCTGCAGCAATCCTTCGTTCGCAAAGATGGTAACTTTTGCGACGCAAGGAATTCGCAGCAAGGGATCGATAGAAAAACTTCTTTTTGATACTTTAGATGAAAAATTGCAGCAGCGAAAGGTATTGGTGGTAGAAAAATACCAGATCTCTGATGCAATTAGAGGTGGCGACTGTAGATTGATTTGATCTACGTCAAGAGATGACGGTGGAGACGACGACGTCAAGAGTAATTATGGGAATTGCTTGGCTAATGGTGGGCGGTAGGGATGGCAGCAAAAGCAGCAAGATCGCTTCTCTGATACCAAATGATAGAACCCAGAGGAATTCTATAGAGATTGATCTTTGAGGGGGATCAACCCTTGGAACGCTATAGGGGTTCCACCCTCCAAGTAGCCTGGTGGCTGTAATTGTAGATTGATCTTTCTTATTCCAAAGAGGTGGAGGCTACAAGCTTATATAGAGCTCTAAACCTTAGCCCTAGGGGTTGTTTCATAAGTGAACTACCCAATTTGCCTTCAACCTTAGCGGGTCGGCCCAGTAACAAGGGGGCGACGGCTAAGAAGCCCAAAGACCCAAATATAAACCCTAGCCTCTCTTATTTATAGGATAGAGGTGGCTAGGTGGGGTTTATTACATTCTCACAGGGTTTTTATTAGCTGCTACATGGTTGAGTAGGACCTTACCCTACTAGGGTCCTATCACAACAGCCTAAAAGCTGGGACAATCGGATCCTTTGATTAGCTCACTAAGGATTTTGAACTCAACTTTCTAGCCTACGCCCGATCGAAGCCATCTGTCGCTTTGCTCCTCGGACTCAACCAAAAGGAGGATGAACCCCTCTCCCATTTTGTGAACTATTTCGCAATAGAAATTCGAGGGTTGCCCGCTACTCATCCCTCGTTAATAATGCAGGTGTTCATGATGGAGCTACGACCCTCCAGATTTTTCTAGCCCCTCGTGGAGAAACCTCTCGCAGGAGTACCAGAGATGCTCCAGCGAGCTAACCAGTACATCGTGGCAGAGTCCTAGATGGCCGGGAGATGGGAAGAGCACAAAATAGCTAGGCCGGAGCCGTCCCGGGGGCAACCGTCAACCCCCTCGAGGCGTAGGATGGATCGACCCAACATGCCACCGTCGAGATCCCCCCTCCCCGCCTTGGACACATCCAGAACAAAGTTATTCCTCCAAATAAAAGAGAAGGGATTGCTCAAAGCCTCTAACCCAATGAAGAGCCCCCGAGAGCTGCAAGACCAGATCAAGTATTGCCGCTTTCATCGGCAAAACGATCACGACACCAAGGAATGCCGCGACCTGAAGCGACAGATCGAGGAGCTCATATGCCGAGGACACCTCGGCCGATACCTCAGGCAGGATCAGGACCTCTCATCGTGCCCCGAGGGTCCTGTCGAGTAGCAGATCAATGTAATAACGGGCGGCCCAGCTTTTGGGGGAAACAGCATGTCAGGACGAAAAGTCTACACCCACGCGGCCGCAGCCGAACTTCCCAGGCGATGGCCTGAGCCCGAGGTTATGTTCCCGGCCGAGGCAGCCAAGCACGATAACGCGCTGGTGATAGCTACCAGGGTCGCAACGCCCAAGTGAGGAGAACCATGATCGATACGAGGAGCTCAACGGATGTTCTCTACTTCGATGCCTTCCAGAAACTCGGGCTAACCAAAGACGTCCTGGAGCCAATGCGCTCGGCGCTCACCGAGTTCATCGATGACTCGGTCTCTCTACTGGGCGCGATCACTTTGCCCCTGACCCTGGGAGACCCGCCAAGATCAAAGACGGTGATGGCGACCTTCATGGTGGTTGACCTTCCCTCTGCATACAATGCAATCCTGGGTCATCCGACCCTCAACAAATTTCGGGCTATCATTTCCACCTACTACCAAACAGTAAAATTCTCGACCCACACTAGAGTTGGAGAAGTCATGGGAAGTCCTCGCGAATCTAGGCGGTGCTACTTGACGGCAATTTCATTGCCTAAACGGGTGAGGGCAAGCAGTCCTTGGAGGATCCCCGGGAAACGAAGAGGCCAACCCAGCATCCCGGACTGACGGAGTCCACTATAGGCGTACCACTAGGTGAAGGTCGGCCGGACCGGACGGTGAAGAGCGGATCGAAACTCTCAGAGCAAGAACGGGTGCAACTCATTAGCTTCCTGCGATGTAGTTCTCGTCAAGAAATCTAATAGGAGTTGGAGGATGTGTGTTGACTACACCAATCTCAATCGTGCGTGCCCGAAAGATTGCTACCCTCTTTCGAGGATCGACCAGCTAGTCGATGCGACCTCCGGGCACCCTCGCCTCTCGTTCATGGACTCCTTCTCCGGCTACAACCAGATCAAGATGGTGCCCGAGGACCAAGAGCATACAACCTTCGTCACTGATCAGGGGATATACTTCTACCGGGTCATGTTGTTCATATTAAAGAATGTCGAAGCCACATATTAGAGAACCATAAACAAAATGTTCACCCAACAGATTGGACGGAACATGGAGGTCTACGTCAATGACATGATCGTAAAAAGCCGGACGACCACAACCCATTTGTCCGACTTGGCCGAAGCATTCGTCACACTGCGAAGATACGACATGTGACTTAATCCCACCAAATGCGCTTTCAGTGTTAGCTCAAAAAATTCCTCAGATTCATCATACACGAAAGGGGGATCGACACCAACCCAGAAAAGGTCCAAGCCATCACTAACATGAAAGCGCCTTAGATAGTCAAGGAGTTGCAGCGGCTAAACGGGAGGCTCGTCGCCCTATCTCGGTTCCTCTCCCGATCGGGCGACCAATGTCTCCCCTTCTTCCAGACCTTAAAGAATCTGAGAGGATTCAAATGGACGACCGAGTGTGAGGGAGCCCTCACATGGATAAAATAGCACCTGGCCGGACTCCCACGCCTCGCTACGATCTCCCTAGGGGAGATGCTTAGCCTCTACCTAGTCGCCTCCCGACATGCGGTTAGCTCCGTCCTGATCAAGGAAGCATCCGGGGAACAGCTACCAATCTACTACACCAGCCATGTCCTGAACGAGCCCGAGGAGCGATACCAGTCGATTGAGAGACTGGCATTAGCACTGATATTAATGGCCCAGAAGCTGCGCCCTTACTTTCAAACGCACCCTATCGAGGTGTCTAAGTTCGATGTTTCAGGTCGTCTTCTCAAGTGGTTGGTGGAGCTCGGCGAGTTCGACATACAGTATACGTCGAGAACTGCCATCAAGGCCCAATCGGTCGTCAACTTCATCTCAAAACTGACTCAACCCAAGGATGAGGGGTCTGAGCGAGTTAAAGTGAAGTGGGTCCTGCGCGTGGATGGGTCGGCCAACTCGATGGGCACAGGCGCGGGATTAGTGTTGGAAGCTCCTGACGGGTGTTTGTTTGAGCACTCCATCCGCTTCGGTTTTGAGGCCACGAACAATGAGACGCTCCTGGCGGGGCTCAGGCTGGCCGCCGAAATGCAAGTGGAAGATGTACACGTCCACATCGACTTGCAGCTGGTAGCCGAGCATGTTAGCGGAGGATATGAAGCCTGGGATTTGATCATAGCCAAATACCTAGCCGAGGTAAATAGGTTGACCACTAACTTCTCTTGCTTTGCACTATCCAGGGTGCCGAGGGATCAAAACGAGTGAGCAGATGCGTTGACAAAACTAGCCTCAAAATTGGGTCACGAGGTCACACCCAAGGTAGAGGAGCTCCCGTCCCGCACGGTCATAATCGGGGTAGTAACCTCGATCGACATGTCAGCAACATGGGTACAGGAGATGTTACGATTTAAGCGTAACGGGACCTTGCTCGCCGATAAGGCAATGACTCGACGCCTGCGCCGCACCCAGGCCCAGTACTGTTAGATGAACGGATGGCTCTACAAGAGGTCGTTCTCTCATCCCCTACTACGGTGCTTGGATCCCGAAGAGGCTCGGTCGGTCTTAGCCGAAGTTCACGAAGGGATCTACGGCGAGCACATCGGTGGGCGAACCTTAGCATTTAAGATCCTTCGCCAAGGGTACTACTGACTTGCCATGTGCCGAGACATGAGAGCTTATGTACAATGATGCGGCCCGTGCCAGA
Organism: Musa troglodytarum; assembly: GCA_023547065.1. Classification (NCBI taxonomy): domain Eukaryota; kingdom Viridiplantae; phylum Streptophyta; class Magnoliopsida; order Zingiberales; family Musaceae; genus Musa; species Musa troglodytarum. Next base: position 40,027,582 of record CP097510.1, on the reverse strand, counting down.
GGCACGCTCGGACCCCCCGACGGCCCGTGGTGCCTCTCGCTCCTATGGACTGCGCATGGCCTTTCGCGTAGTGGGGGATAGATCTTCTCAGACCATTCCCAACAACCTCGGGGCAACAGAAATACATCATCGTCGAAGTAGATTATTTCATAAAGTGGGTCAAAGCCGAGCCACTAGCAACGATTACGGAGTGCTAGGTGGAGAAATTCGTATGGAAGAATATAGTGACTCGGTTCGGCTTGCCCAGGGTCATCATTACTGACAACGGGGCCCAATTCGCCAGTGCCCGGTTTAAGGAATTTTGCACGAGCTATAGGATACAACTGAGATTCAGCTCAGTGGTGCATCCCCAGATGAACGACCTGGCGGAGATAACCAATCGATCCATTTTGGACGGACTTAAGAGAAGAGTGTCCGCGGCTCAGTCGACTTGGGTGGATGAGTTCCCGAGCATCCTATGGTCCTTACAGACCACCCCCAAGACTGCAACTGGAGAATCCCCTTATAGCCTCGCGTTTGGCACTGAGGCCATCTTACCGCCCAAGGTGGTTATCCTCACTCCTCGAATGGAGAACTATGGGGAAGAGGCATCGTCAGAAGAACTTCGAGCCGGTCTTGACTTGCTCGAGGAGCGGTGGGCCGATGCACATCTAAAGGCCCTCTCCTATAAGAGAGCCATCGCCAAAATCTACAATCAAAGGGTGCGCCCCGGCCGATCAGGTTGGGTGATTTGGTCCTGTGCAAAGCCGAAGTAAGCGACCCGACCCGATCGCGCGGCAAGCTCACCCATAACTAGGAAGGACCTTATCGGGTGGTCAAGGTCATCCGAAACGGCACGTACCGGCTCGCAACGATGGGGTGCCACCCTATACCGAGGACGTGGAACATACTAAACTTAAAAAAAATTCGTGTAGATAGAATGAGCGGAACAATACTGAGTCTGAATAAAAGATTTTTATTTAACCAAAACTTAGTTACAAAATCGAGTCGATCATAGCTTACAATGCCTGTCTACGCCCGACCGACCCCTTTAGAAAAAAGAGTTAAAATATGACAGCCCTACTTCTCAGGGATGTCCACGTTGTCGTCAAAAGGGACTTCCTCGGGCATGTTCACACCCTCGTCCTCAGGTAAGGAAGCGAAGGGGTCCTCTACGTCCTCGAGATCAGGGTGTCACGCTCAGAAACGGGCTAGCGCAATCCGATACTCGTACTCATAGGTGACCTGTCCCGACCGAGTCAGTTCGAGTTGGAAGCCCAAGGACCCTTTGTAGGCTTCGATCAGTTGTTTATCCTTCTCAGGCCTTTGGTGAATCTCCTTAGCCAAGGCCTCGGAAGACACGCGCACCTCGGCGTTCGCCGCCTCCAGCTTCTTGGTGAGCTTGAGCGACTCCCCCTTTACCGAGCAGACCTAGGCCTGAGCTCCCTTCAGCTACGCTTGAAGCTCGCCTTTTTTGCCACTCGGCCTCCTTGAGCTTAGACTTGAGGCGTGTCGCCTCCGCCTCTAGGTCGGATACACGCTGCAAGGTAGCAACCACAGCTTCAGGAGTCGCTCTGGCCCGGAGCTCCTCGATCTGTTTACGTAGCTCGGTGTTGTGGTCGCTCATACTGCCAATGACTCGGCCTGCGTCGCGCATGCGATCCATCAGCACCATGGCATAATGCTGGCCCTACAATAAGGAATGTTAGAGTAGTAGCACCCCAGCAACGTTGAAAAGCCAGAAGTAAGATACCTCGTAGAAACGATTTTCACGTGACCGGGCGCCGCGGCGTGAAATCCGAAGCGAGTCGTCTCGGTGTGGTTCGGGCCCGTCGATGGCTCCTGCCCGCGCCCGTCGAGCCCTCCGAAAGGCGACCGCGTGCTCCTCGGTCGTCGGGGACGAGTCCTGCAGCAAGGCGGGTCGGATGCTCGCGAGCCCCTCGGCGCCCAAATCGGTGTCGGCTTTGTCGGCCGGAGTTCCCGAGGGAGGGAATGGGGGGGTGTCCGAGTCTACTCACCTCGGGGAGTGTTTAAGCCAGGAAGGGGTTCGGAGAGCAAGGATGAGAGTGATCCTGAGTCGGATCGCGGATCCACCATCTGTCCTACATTCGGGTTAAATAGGTTGGGCGGAGGTGTGCTTGGCCCATGCGCAAGTGGCGTGCAGTCGACCACGCAGTCGGTGCCGTGGTCGGTGGCGGGTAGTTGGGGCGTCTTGAGGAGAAGCGGCGTCGGTGTCACATCGTGGGCGGTTGGAAGCGCGGAGAAGGCGATGGCGTCGGCCGGTTATGCGACAGAAGACCGGTGTCTCGTCATGCCAATATCATATCACTACCCCCTCAAAAAGCCACTCCTGCGGGACAATTTGGGGTGGTGCTTGGAAGAACGATTGCCGGCCCGAGATCTCGGGCGGAAGTTCTCTGACGTGTTGTGTCATGATTGACCAAAGTCGCTTTGCGAGTGCGGTCGGCGCGCTCAAGACCGAGAAAGCCATAGTCGCCGAACCGTCGTTCGGGATATAGTCTTAGAGCCACGCTCGAGGCCTAAGATCTGCGATGATCGAGCCGTCGCTCAAGATCATGTCTTAGAACTACCGTTCGGGATGAAGTCGAGGAACCTCAAGACCCGAAAGCCATTGTCACGGAACCGTCGTTGGGATATAGTCTTGAGCCACGCTCAAGGCCTAAGATCGATGATCGAGCCGTCGCTCAAGATCATGTACCGAACTACCGTTCGGGATGAAGGGTCGAGGAACCTCAAGACCGCCATTGTCACCAACCGTCGTTGGGATATAGTGCCGAGCCACCGCTCAAGGCCTAAGATGCCGATGATCGAGCCGTCGCTCAAGATCATATCAACTACCGTTCGGGATAATGGGGTCGAGAGCGCCCGAGTTCCGTTTGCCAAGCGGACGTCCGTGTCGGATTGAGACTAGAGTGGGCGATTGAACGATGGGTGAGCAGCGCTCGAGGTAAGGGCGGCGATGTCCAAGTCTCGTTCGACCCGTCGTTGGGTACTGTCGAGTCACGCGCACGACTTGCAAAATCGTGATAGTCGAACTGCCGTTCGGAAGGTGTGTGGCCGAGCTGCCGCTCAAGGCCTGTGAAGTCAGAGTAGCCGAACTGCCGTTCGGGATAAGGGGGTCGAGGAGACGCCCGATTCTCCTTGCCAAGCCGACGTCCGGAAGTCAGGGGTTGAGGCGTCGAGTCCTCCACCTTGCCGACCCGTCATTTTGGTACAAGGGGTCGAGGTTACGCACACGACCTGAGGAGTATAGTGGCCAAACCGTCGTTCGGGATAAGGGGGTCGAGAGGCGCCGATTCTGCCAAGCCGGCGTCAGAAAGACGGGGGTTGAGACACGTCGAGTCCTCACCTTACCGACCCGTCATTTTGGTACAAGGGGTCGAGTCACGCACGACACGAGGAGTATAGTGGCGAACCGTCGTTCGGGATAAGTCGAGGAGATGCCCGATTCTCCTTGCCAAGCCGACGTCCGGAAGTCGGGGTTGAGGCAGCGTCGAGTCCTCCACCTTTGACCCGTCATTTTGGTACAAGGGTCGAGTCACGCACACGACACGAGGAACCATAATGGCGAACCTCCGTTCGGGGTGAGTGGCGAGCTGCTCAAGGCCCAGAATACCAGTGGTCGAGCAACCGCTCAAGACCCAGAAGACCAGAATAGCCGAACCTCCGTTCGAGATGGGGGGCCGAGGCTCTGCTCCAGGCCCAGTATGCCAGCGGTCGGGCTGCTGCTCCAGACCTAGAAAACCAGAATAGCCGAACCTCCGTTCGAGATGGGGGGCCGAGGCTCTGCTCCAGGCCCAGTATGCCAGCGGTCGGGCTGCTGCTCCAGACCTAGAAAACCGAACCGCCGCTGTGCCGCTTCGAAAAACGGCTCGCGATAGTGCGGTTGCTGGAATCGAGGAGCCGCTGGCGTGCGGGATAAGTTTTTACAGGGGGTGTACACGTCGGCTCTTCATCAATATGGCGCGGCGCATTGCCGATGTGATGCGATTGGGCGATGTGGCGGTGTCATCTTGTCGCCGCCTCGGGAGGCGAAGGTCGAGGTTCCTTTTTCTATAAATAGGGAGCCCGCGTCTCTCTACCACTTTATCGTGAGTTTTCTTCTCTTGTCTGCCGTCGTCTTCCTTCAAGTATTCTCCATAGGCTCGGTGCCTTTTAGCTTCTTCCGCTTTCTTCCTTTATAGGTTAGTGTGCGATGGGTCTTCCTTCCACTTCCTCTTCTTACCTTCTTCCTCCTCCTCCCCATCGATTTACAACCCATGTCGCCGCTCTCCCATCGTCTCCTCCTTCCAACCCTTCCTCGGATGCAGGCAGCGCGTGAGTTAGAGGCCTTGATGTGGCCGCACGACCAAGACTCTATCTTGGGCGGCGCATGGTGGGGATTCTCCGGCGCTCGGCATCCGGAGGAGTTCAACCTCTGGCCGTGAAGCGGGACAGCGGGCTTTGACCGGTTCCCAAAGGGCTTTGCCACATGTCGCGATGCCCTAGAGGCGGCCTGCGCCTTCCCTGCACCCAATCATCATATCCTGCATCTCCACACTGGTGTATTTCGCCTTCCCGGATAACCCCCAACTCTGGCGGTATTTGGTGGCTTTTACAGGGAATGCCACTATGCCAACATCGCCCGACCATAACCTTTTTCTCTCTGCTTCCGCCTCTTCAGAAATTGGGGTTACTTCTGGCCGCACGACCGGGGTTTGGGTTAGCGGCGCCCCACCAATAACAAAGGGTGGAAGAGGCGCTTCTTTTTGTCGATGCAGACGGTGGGGTTTTGGGGTTCGGTGGTCGTCAAGGACCATCGATAACACTGCCCGAAGCGAGTGCCGAGGCGTGCTCACCTCGGCGGTGAGGGTAATCCTCCCTTCCTCGCAAGCCCGTCCGCAACATGTCGGGCGATGGTGGTGGGCGGGCCCGCGCTCTCGGGTAGGTATGCGTTGTCCTGCCTCCTTTTAGATCGCTGCCATACTCTATCTTACGACATATCGCCGTCTTTTTGCGAGGATGGTGAACTGCGATCCTTCCACGACTCGGGTGCTCAGGGGACCATCTCGCGCTCTCGGCGGTCTCCAAGCGGGCGGGGTGGCTCCCAGCGCACCGCCCGATGAGGCGTCCCAAGAAGAGAGGCGAAGGCCAAGGAGGTGGTGGACACGGAGGCGCCCGATGTATGGCCGGCCAGGCGACGAACAACCGGCGCCACCACTCCTGAGAGTCCCGGTCCGAGGCGGCAGGAAGGGCCAGCATCCTCCATCCATGCAGGACTGTGCCGGGTGGGAAGGATCAGCCATTCCTTTCCCGAGTGATGGGCAAGGTCCCTTCGGGGCCGTGGGCGACCCTCTCGTGGCCCGGTGGCATGGCCTGTCCGGGGGGGACAAGGTGTGGGTCGGGGGAGAGCCCTCGGCCCACTACCTCCGGGGGGCGCTCCATCCCGACATGGCTCGGGACCTATACACGCTCCCCTCGGAAGCGCTGCTCGCCAAGTCCGCCAAGTCGGCGTTGTGGGTAAGCACCGTTTTGCTTGTATCCTCTTGGCTGAGCTCTGTTCATCCCTTTCAGCGTCTTTTTTCTTGTGCAGAATCTCCACTACACCACTGCCCTCCTCGACCGGGTGCGACTCGGTCGCTGGTCTGGCACAGGTGGCGCAACTTGGGTTGCGCCGCCCGGCTCGAGAGGCCAGCGGGAGTCGGGGCAGGCGGTTCTTCTTCTGCCGGCCGCGCGCGGCGGTTGCGCGTCGACCGCCGAGCTCGAGGCCGCCTCGGCGGCAGGCCGGGCTGCGAAGCTCCTCGGACGGCTGGAGAACCGCCTCCGGATGGAGAGGCCTCGGGGTTGGCGCCAAGCGACCTCGAGGAGGCGGCTGCGAGCCGCCGAAGCCCTTGCCGCGGTGGAAGAGTCGGCGAGAAGGACCGGGAGGCGATCGCGCATACAAGAAGTCGGAGGGCTTCCTCCTCGGCACAGGCCGGACGGGCCGTGTGTCCTCTGATATGGGTACAAAGTTGCCTGGCCCGGTTCGGCGTGTCCTCCGGGCTCGATGGTCGAGAGGATCCCGCCGTCTCATGCCCGAGGATCGAAGTCGACATGCTGGCGAGGTTCCTTCGGCAACGACCTTCCTGAAGCTGCGGCCTGAAGACTTCTTTTCTTCTTTTTGGAGGGCTTTCCCTTGCTTTTTGTAATGATACTTCCCCACTTAGGGGCACATTTTGTAATCCAAAACTCTTTTGGAAATACAAATATGTTTTTTTCTTACATCCTCAGACTTCCTTGAATGTCACGAGTTTGACATCGATTTACTTCCGTTTTGTCCTTAAACAAAATATTTCTTGAGGTTGTGGGCGTTCCAAGTCCTCGGGAAGGCTGCCCGATCATAGTCGGCGTTCGGTCGGACTACTTGGATTACTCGGTAGGGGCCTTCCCACTTAGGTGCAAGCTTGCCCTTGGTGGCGGGGTCGCTTATACGCCTTGCGTAGAACTAAGTCGCCCATCCCGAGGGTCGGCGCACCCTCTTGTTGTAACTCCGGCTACATACATTTATGCGCCGGCATTTTTACGTCTTGGCGTTGGCCTGCGTTCTTCTAGCGGTCTAGCCAGCCCGAACTCCACTGGGCGAGGTGGATTCCTCATAGTTCTCCACCGGAATGTTGGGATGACTAACTTTCGGCGGTAGGGCTTCCACGCCCGAATGCAAAGGCTGTGGGGACTCGCGAAGCCGTCTTGAGTGATCGCGAGACCATAGGATGTTCGGGGCTCGTCGACCCGGCTCGATCGGGCTTCAAAGTTCTTTTCCTAAGTCCATCCGGGATAGATCGGTTGGTTACCTCGGCAAGCCCGTTGAGTGCAGGGGTGGGCCACCGAGCTAAACCTCGGTGGATGTGATAGGTCGCAGAACTCCGAGAACCGTCTTTGTGGCCCGAGTCCGTTATCGATGATGATAACGTTGGGCGAACCGAATCGGGTCACGATGTTCTTCCATCTGACTGTTCGACCCGTTCGGTGTAATGGTGCAGGCTCGGCCTCCACCCACTTGGTGAAGTAATCTATCCCCACAATAATATGTCTCCGTGGTTGGGAAGCGTGCCCAGAGAGGTCGGCCCCAGAGGTCATTCCCCATTGGCGAAGGGCGCGCGATCCATGGAGGCGGCGGGACGCGAGAGCGGGGCTCGGGCACGCGGCAATGTATCGCACCGCCGCACGAAAGCCTTGGCGTCGGTGCGGCGTAGGCGATGTGTAGCCACAGCGCGATATTTTGAAGGCTAAAGTTCGGCGCCCATGTGCTCCCCACAAATCCCGCTGTGGACCTCGGCGAGAATCAGTTCCGCCTCTTCGGGATCTAAGCATCGTAGTAGGGGGTGGGAAAAAGACCTTTTGTAGAGTCGGGCGCCGATTTCACGATACCACGCTTTGAGTTGGCGGAGCCGTGCCTTGCCCTCATCGGTGGCGAGGATCCTCGCGTTTGTACTTGATGCTTCACAGGTCCACGTTGGTGGGGTGGTGGGACTCGGGATCCCCGATCTCCATGGCGGCCACCGGCCGGTGTGTCGCTCCTCGACCTCGGGATGTCCCTGCGGATCGGCTCCGAGGCCGGTTCGCGGTGAGTACGCCGCTCGTTACGGGACTGGGCACCCTGGACAGAGTGAAGCGGGGAAAGTTAGAGGTTTGGGCTTTTACCTCGGTCGGTGTATCTGGACATGGTCGAGTCCGCGCGATACTCTCCACCAACTTGCTCGGCGACAAGTTGGGAATGCGTGAGAATGTGGATTGCTCCTAGTTGCATCTCGGCCGCCAAACGGAGGCCTGCCAACAGCGCCTCGTATTCGGCCTCGTTGTTTGTGGCCGGGAAGCCGAAGCGGAGGGAACGCTCGAAAGCGTGTCCGTCGGGGTCCTTCAGAACGAGTCCGGCGCCGGCTCCCTGGGAGCTGGAAGACCCATCCACGTGCAGCATCCAGTCTCGGTGGATTAGCTCATCGCCTTCTGCTTCCGGTGGAGTCAACTCTGAAATGAAATCGGCCAAGGCCTGGGCCTTGATGGCTGTCCTCGGCTTGTAGCATAGGTCGAACTCGGATAGCTCCACCGACCACTTTGAGGAGGCATACGCTCGTCAAACTTAGAAAGAACTTGACGAGGTTGGTCGGTCAATACCTCAATCGTATGGGCTTGGAAGTAAGGCGTAGCTTCCAGCCGCTAGAATGAGTGCCAATGCCGACCTTTCAATGGGAGGATAGCGCTGCTCGGCCCACAGCACATGGCTGTGTAGTAAATCGGGTGTTGCGTCGGAGGCTTCTTTCACAAGCACCGAGCTCACTGCATCTTTGGGATGCCGCCCGGATAGAGGTGAGTTTTTAGCGCGGACACCGAGGTAAGTCGGGGTAGCTCGGATAGGTCTTTGCTTGCCGAGCGTGAAGGCTTCTTCGCACTCTGCCGTCCATTGGAAGTTCTTGGTCTTTGAGGACTCGGAAGAAAGGAGGCACTTATCTCGGCCGGGACAGAAACCGGGATAGAGCCGCTATCCTTCCGTTAAGGCATTGAAGCTCCTTAAGCGTGCTTGGAGATCTCATGTCGGTGAGAGCTCGGATCTTCGGGGTTGGCATCAATTCCTCTCGTGTATGATGAACCCGAGGAACTTGCCCGATGTCACGCCGAAGGCGCACTTGGCGGTTAGGCGCATCCCATACCTTCTCAGAGTGGCGAAGGTTTCCCGCAAGTCATCAAGGTGTGCAGCCCCTGTGCGACTTTTCACGATCATGTCGTCCACATAGACCTCCATATTTCGCCCTATTTGTGGGGCGAACACCTTGTTCACCATCCTTTGGTAGGTGGCGCCTGCGTTCTTTAGCCCGAATGGCATAACTTTGTAGAAGTAGGCTCCTTGGGGCGTGTGGAAAGCTGTATGTTGCCGATCCTCGGGGGCCATTCGGATCTGGTTGTAACCGGAGTAGGCGTCCATGAAGGAGAAGCGGGCGTACCAGGTTGAGTCGACCGGTTAGTCGATCCTTGGTAGAGGAAGCAATCGCCGGGCAAGCCCGATTTAGATCGGTGTAGTCAACACATCCTCCGGCTTCCATTAGGCTTCTTGGCGAGGACTACATTGGACAGCCAGCGAGGAACGGACCTCCTCAATGAAGTCGAGGCGCCAGAGCCTATCAACTTCATACGCACGGCTTGTTGGCGCTCGAGGGTGAGGCGAGGTCTGTCTCACCGGCGGGCGGTCGAGAGATGTGTAGGTGGTGTTGGGAGACCTCGGGTCGATTCGGGAGGTCGGCGGTATCGAGCAAAGACATCGGCGCTTTCTGGAGGAGGCGATGAGCTGCGCCGCTCTTGATCACCCAGTCGGGCCAATCCGTATCCGTCCGGGACGGTCATCTTGCAGTGGAATATTAACCGCCGGGTTTGTTGGCTCGGGATGCTCGGTCGGGCGCTACGCCCATGCGCGTCTTCGAGGCGGTTCGGCCTTTTCCTCTTACCGGGAAGTCGCCGTCAAGTAACACCGCTGGACTCTTGAGGATCTCCCGCACCTCCCGACTCCGGCTGGTGGGGAACTTCAGCGTCCGGTGGTATGTGGATAGAAACGGCCCTTAGCGGTTGAGGGTGGGTCGGCCCGATATGGCGTTATCTGCGATGGGAGTCGACCACGGAAAAGTTACCATGAGTTTTGGCCTTGAAGTCGCCGAGGTCAATGGTAGGATTCTGCACCCGGCGAGATCGAGTCGCCCGATGAAGCTTGATGGCGCCGAGTGCAAAGGCTTTAGGGCTTCCTTGGCGATCCCGGCTTGAAAGGCCTCGAAGTAGAGGATGTCGGCGGAGCTGCCGGTGTCGATCATAATCCGTCGAACTTTGCGTTGGCAATTGGGCCGACACCACGGTATCGTCATGCTCTGTTGCTCCCTTATCCCCCGAGAATGTAATCTCGGCTCGGAGGAGGTGATATTCCCGGTCGCGATGGCTCGGGCATAAGCCCTTCGGCCCGGCTGTGTCCTCGGTGGCGGGTCCCGGTGATTACGTCGATATGTTGCTCGGCCAAGACGCCTTGAGTGCGAGGATGGTGCCGCGGATCTGGAGGTATTGATCGAGGTGACCTCTTCGGATCAGCTCTTCAATTTGCCGCTTATTTCGTAGCATTGCTCAGTGTCATGTCCGTTTCTTGGATGGCGGCGATGCTGGGAAAGGCTCGGCCCGGTATGTCGCGGCCCTTCATCTGTGGTGGCGGCAGGCATTCCCGCTCCTTGATGCGGAGGAATATTTATGTCAGAGGCGCCTTCAAGGGAGGTGGCGGCTCGGCAGCGTATGGGTCGAGCGGCCCATGCGGCGCCGCCAGTGCGGGGACTCCGCTGGGTGCGGTCCGATCGGGATGAAGTAGGATGCCCCTCGGTCGTTCTTCCTTCCTTCCCGACATCCGAGGACTCGGCCGCCGCGTCTTGACTTGCTCTGGAATATTTCTGCGATGGACATGAAGGGTCGCTCCACCAGGACCGTGAGAACCTCGGCGGTCGCGGCCCCATCATGAATACTGCACCAATAGCGGCGGGTGAGCATCCGATAACTCCGTACCTCCGTGGTGAACCCGCGCGAAGTGGGAGAGGGTTCGTCCTCATACGCTTCAAACCCGGGAGGAGTGCGACGGAGAGGCTTTGGTCGCGCATAAGCGCCAAAAAGCGTGGCTCGAAGTCCTTGGCGAGCTGTTCGAAGGATGTCACCGACCGCTTTTCAAGTCTTGTACCACGTCTGGCGGATCCTTTCAATGTGGTGAGGCACGCCCTGCACATCAAGGCGTCAGAAGTTCCATATAGGGCCATTTGAGCCGGAAGGCGGCGGCGTGATCGGTGGATCAGCGGACCCCATCATAAGGTCGATGGAGAGGCGGAAGTTCGGGGGCCTTTGGGTATTCCCGTATGTCGGTGCGGAATGCGGACTCCCAGTGGGACACTTCCCTCTGTTCTTCTTTGGAGTTGCCGACGTCGCTTTGCACCTCCTCCAAGCGGCTGTGCGATGGACCGGATCTGAGCCGAAATAGGTCCGTCAGTGCAGAAGACACCGCCTCGAGTTGGCGGGGCGTCCAGAGTTTTCAGAGCACAGGTTCCGTGCTTTGGACCGGCGGGAGGCTGGAGAAGATGGTGCGGCGGCATCGCCTCGTGATCTTTGGGAGAGGTTCCGGCGTTTGGAGAATTCGGCTCTGCGCCTCCTGGAAGCGGCGAGGAGGGCGGCACAGCGGTACTCGCGGTCGGACTGTTGGGAGAGGTCTGAAAGGCCTCCACCGTGACGGTGGGGAAGGGTGGAACACGACTAGGCGGGTAGAGCCGGCGTCGCTAAATATGTTCCAATAGCGATCTATGGTTGCGCGGTATCGTCCCTCGGGGTTGGTCTGCGGGACCTCGCGTAGAGTGCGGCCGGAAGCGACCTTTCGTCCATGTGTCGTTTAGGGCGGAGCGGTAGTTCTTCGGCAGAGGCCCTCCTTCTAGCGCCAATCTGTTAGAAACAGATTTTACCGTGACCCGGGCGCGCGGCGCGAAATCCGAAGCTGTGGTTCGGGCCGTCGATGGCTCCTGCCGCGCCCGTCGAGCTCTCGAAAAGCGACGCGTGCTCCTCGGCCGTCGGGGGCGAGTCCTGCGACAAAGCGGGTCGGATGCTCCGCCCAGGCCCCTCAGCGAAATCGAGTGTCGGCAGTCGGCGGAGTTCCTCGAGAGAGAGGTGCGGGGTGTCGAGTCTACTCACCTCTCGGAGTGTTTAAGCCAGGAAGGGGTTCTGAGAGCCAGGATGAGAGAGATCCTGAGTCGGATCGCGGATCCTCCATCCTGTCCTACCTGTTCGGGTTAAAGAGTTTGGACGGAGGGTGTGCTTCCGACTGTCTGCAAGTAGCGTACGGGTCTGACCACGCAGGTCGGTGCCGTGGTCAGCTGGGCGGGTAGTTGGGGCGATGCTGAGGAGAAGCGACGTCGGGCTGTCACATCGTGGGCGGTTGGAGCGCAGGAGGGGCGATGACGTCAGCCAGTTGTACGACAGAAGACCAGGTGTCTCGTCATACTTAATATCCTTATCACCTACCAATAGCAGTGACTTAGCAGACTTGCTAAGCAGGACCTCCGAGGTAGAGGTATACAGCTCCCGAGCCAAGTCGGGATGGAGCCCTCCGCGGATGAACGAGACCGTGGAATCATCGTCGGCCCACACCCGGTCTTGGCACGTGCGCTTGATCACTTGAGCCTGATAGGGCTCGTCCTTGGCATGCGCGGGGAGGCAACAGAGGTCGCGAACGGGAGGCACCCGTAGCGCATTCCCCGCCTCTCCCTGACTGGGGCCGGCCTCACCTCGCTTGAGGCTCGCTCCCCCCCCCCCCCCCCCGCCTGGGCTATGGTCGCCTCAGGCCTTTTGGTGGCGCAAACATTCGTCTTCTTTCGACCCCGTTCAGCCTCGACCTCCATGAGCACCTCTTTGGAACTAGTCACCGGCTCCGTCGTCGGGCGTGTAGATGGAACCGATGAAGCCCATCCCCCGTGCATGAATCTGAGGTTCACTATCTCTACAAGAAAAGAAAGAGGTTGATTAGTACTCCAAAGACTCGCAAAGACCTGAAGCTAATTACTACAGGCATACCTCGAGGCATCGGGCTAAGGCCCACCTCGACAAGCCATTGCTCGGTCATGTTCCGTATGACTTGAGAGGTGGGAAGGATCTCCTTCAGCCTCTCGAGGTCCTTATACTCTTCGTTAGTTAGCCCCGGAGCGGTGTTGTCGATCATGCGTGCCGACCATCGGAGCTTGTGTTGGGAAATTCATTAGGGGAGCAACATCACATGCGCAGTGGAAGAACAGAAAACAAAAACCCCAGATTTCCCGTAGAAAGTTTCTGTCATCGTGCGAAGATCGATGCGTCAAACAAATCCACGAAAAACTGCACATGTAAAAAAAAGTACCAAGGGAGATCATATATCCCTGAATCCCTACAGATCTGTAGGAGAGGATGAATGAGGTCAAGCGTCCTCCTCTCTAGCGGTATCCACACGGCATGAACTGCATCGATGCACCTCTCTGGGGAGAGAAGAACAGGAGGTGGCTACCAAAAGAAACCCTCAACCTATAGAGCTTTGGTTCCCTCCTATTTATAGAGGCCCCTTGTTAATCCTAATGGATCTTTGCCCTATTAGGTATTGGATCTTCATCCAATTACCCAAGCCTCTTGGATTAGTGGGTCTCTACCCAATAATCTCTTATTAGTAATTATTGGATCTCATCTCATGATCTAATAATTCAAGGGCTTAATGGATATCCAATAAGATAGGGAGTTCAGCGGATATCTCATATCCGAACCTCTACTCGTTGTAACACCTACCATATGTGTGTGACCCTCTAGGCCCAATATCGAACTGGCCGTGAGTTATACTTGTCAGAACTCCTTCTGACATAGTGAATTATTATCTCTATAATAATTTGCCCAACTCATCAACTACGGACGTACTAGGCCACTACGCCGTAACCCCTAAATGATACATGGGAATCTAATCCTTTAGACCTATCTATCCTCAGTTACCATATATCTTTAATCTCTCATCCATCTAATATCCCAAAGACCCTATACCAGGCATGGTGCTGTCAGGCCTATACGGTCTCTCCTCGAGTCTTGCTCTTGTCGGATTCTCCTGAAGAATCCTTTCTCTCTCAATCTAAGTAACTTTGGCCAAGGATTTGTTCGAGCAAGAACACATGGGATATTCTTCTCATGATACCGAGAGAGGATGATCCTCCATTGATACTCAATAGCCCTCGTAAGGTTGGCTACCACTCCCAATGACTGGCTGTATTAGATCTGGAACTTTCTAAACCTATAAGTCCGATATCAAAGAGTGGAGTACTCATATAGGACATCCTTGGTGTCTCAAATCTAAGAACCAGATATACTATTGGAACTACGGAATCGCTGTCTGACGTGATGCTTCAATAACCATCCAGCATTCCATAGGCGGATCAATCAGTAAACTCATTCTCCAATGAGCACCTGCAATGTACCCTTAGTGTCCCCACACGAGTAGCTATGAGACCAGATACCTCCATCATATGAACGGGTATACAGCACACCGGTCTATCCGGTTATCTCGATGTCCTTCTCGAGTAACCTATAACCAGGATAATTTAGGGTCTGTGTTTAAAGGTAAATCAGTCTCATTATCGTGATCTCATCACGATCCGATTCCCATTGCACAGATTCAAAGATATCACATTATATGCAACACGTAAGATAAAGTGATAAAACACCTAATAATAAGCAAAAAGATAAAGTGCATATCAAGTCACTAGTGCCATCACTCATGTGATTAGCTTGCAGGGCACATATGACTAGCAGCTCGAAGCTCCAACCCCATGTGCAACAGACGTAAAAAAATCATCCCTTCCATCCCTTGTTGCTGGAAGGGACCTTGCTAACCCTGAAGCCCAATCGGGCTGACAGATAATATCCCCCCGACCCCTTAGAGAGATGGAAATATGACAAGAAGAGAGATCGGGTCGGTGTGATACCGACATTGTGGCACTCCCCCAGGAATGCCACCAGATAGCGCAAAGAGTTCGACGCCATCTGCGACAGGGAGATACGCCATAGGGATAGGCATGAGCCGATGACGGGATGCAGAGGAAAGCGCAATCCTGCCTTAAGGGCATCCAAGGTCAAGGCAAACCTCCGAGGAATCAGGTCATACGCTCGTTGCCCCGGCTCAGGAGCGCGGAGCTCGTAATCTTCTGAGATGCTATAGCGCACCTAAATGCTACTGAGCGAATCCTCGCTCATTGTGGAGTCAAGGTCGTGCCACCACATCAGGGCCTCAAGGGCCCATGCCGCCTTCTCATCGGACGGTAAGTCGTGGTCCGACGGCAAGGGGTTTCCCCCAATGCTACTGGAAGAAGAAGGCGAGGAGGAAGAGGAGGAAGTCATCCTCACTGACCTATGAAAGGAAGGGAAGGTGGTTGGACACGATCGGAGGAGGCGATGGAGATTGAAGGGGACGACTGAAAGAAAGTGGTGAAAATCGGAGAGTGACAACCCAACAGATTACCAGAAGAAAGCGTGCGGGGAAGCAACTGCGCGCTATTTATAGGAAGAATCCCACCAACACCAGGCAACCCTCCACCTCCCCCGAAGTGGACAACAGCCCATTTCGCCATTATGCCCCTCTATAGGACACGTAGCATCGGGTAGCCCAAATGTTATTCTGCAATAAATAAGGCATGACGTGGCGGCCAAGGGGCACGTGGAGTAAACACCAAAGCGTGGGCTTCTCGACCTTAGCACTCGAGAATCCATGACTCGACACACGAGATCGTTTTCTGAAACCCCACACAAACAAGGATCTACTTGTATCCCGAGACTCTCCTGAGTCGTGTACCTCGACCGCAGACTGCCCGAGTCCTACACCTCAGCGTGCCCCGCCCAAGCCGTGTACCTCGACTGTAGACTGCTTGAGTCCTACACCTCAGCGCACCCCACCTGAGTCGTGTACCTCGACCGTAGACTGCCTAAGTCCTACACCTTAGCGGGCCCCGCCCAAACCATGTACCTCGGCCATAAACTGCCCGAGTCCTACACCTCGGCACACCCCACCCGAGCCATGTACATCGGTCGCAGACTGCCCGAGTCCTACACCTCGGCGTGCCTCGCCCGAGTCGTATACCTCGGTCGTAGACTGCCCGAGCCCTATATCTCGATTGCAGAATGCTTAAGTCATGTACCTCAGCCCCATATAACCCAGGTCACACAGTCAACACCCAACTATCGAAACCGCTCGACCAATTACTCGCTCGAAAACCTTCTCAGCATCAATCGGAGGGCAAACCCACGACCTCGACCACCAGAGACAACAACCACGCTTCGGACCCCACACCCCCCCAAGTAAGAGCCGATGCTTGGCTTCCTTTTGGGGGGGGAGAATGATGGGGATAATGATGGTAAAAGGACATGATGGGTGATGGTGATGGAGATGGTGATGAGACATGAATAGATATCACCTACTTAAGGGTGACGCCACCTAGACCACAGGTACCTGGGAGCTGAGGAGACTGTCCACCCCGATCCAGCCCGACAGTGTTTGCCCAGGACAGACCGAACGTCGGTCAAGGCACGACGCCATCCCGCGATAGCCGGGTCCTTTCCATAGGTCCATTCAGCATCAGACGTCATCAGAAGTACGGCCCTGCGCCCTGCAGGAGGGCACATCATGAAACAATAGCCTTCCCTATATAAAGCCCATGCATTCGGAAAGACGAGGGGAGGACTTTTGGAACCAGGAAAATCTTCTCAAACGATCGGCTAACTTTACCATTGGAGGGGTCGAGTTGCATCTTCCTGACCCGACTTGTGTGTAGGAACGAAGGAGCTCGGGACGACGGGCGCCCGAGCAAGAAGTCTCCTCCCGAGTAAATTAGAATTGTTTTAGTTAAATAATCATACAAGTAAATTTGAAATAGCAATCTGTAAATTTTTACATCCAATTCTTCCTTTTATATGGAATATTATGAAAATTATTCAACTCTGTAATTCTTTCAGTTGACATGCATTATGGTTATAGTGGTACAACATATGCTTGTATTTATTTACCTTGTTTTATTTAGTGCGTCTCGCAAGGCCCTCGATTAGTTTCATTTAATTTGGATGATGTATTGATTTAAATGAAGTATTGATATGCCCATAATCCGACTATGTTTGTCTTTATAATAAGATCAATGTGAATAAATATTGTCTTGCCTTCAACTCCAAGTGTGAAATTTGTTTTGTTTTCGAAACAAAACCCTCCCCTAATTTTTATATTAAAAAAATAATTAAAGTTTAAATCATTTTTACTTTAGCTTTTGGAAGATTCTTATGAGACTCATGTCATAATATATTGGAGAAGATTCCTCGGACACTTAAGTGAATAGATAAAACTATCCTTTCGAATATGTTTTTATAGCAATATCATAGCAAGAAAGGTTTTGAAAATATTTCTTATTAATATTTAGTATTGACTCATCAAATGTAATCAACTTACTTTGAAAGGTTGGTGGATCAGGATTTACAAATTAGGGTTCTATTGATGGAAATTATTTATGTTATGAATAGACATCTATTGATGGAATACGTAATGCCATGTTGCAAACAGATCCTCATCCCACGGATCATCAAGGGAACGGCAAGATGACACCAATCATATCCCGGGAGTGATGTAATCACGATGGACGGTTGACATAGAGTCGTAACAGCCGGAACTGTCGTCTGCGGAAACCAACAAACGTCTCATGAGGACAAAGCCGGTCGAGGCCGTCTTCCTCCCCTGCTATTTGACTAGGCGTCGTTGCAGCGCAGGAAGAATCATATAGGGAAGATGAATTGGAATCCTCCTGCTGCTCCGCCGCCGCCGCCTCCTCCTCCTCCTCTTCCGCCAGGGATAAGATTCGACCCGACCGGCAACGAGCTGGTGCAGCACTTCCTCCGGCACAAGGTGCTCGGCCTGCCCTTCAACGAAGAGGCGATAACGGAGATGGACATCTACCAGTTCCACCCCGACCATCTCCCCAGTAAAGCATCCACGCCATCATCTCTTCTTCTTGAAACGGTTCTTGAATCCAGACCTCTCAGCAGTATCATGTTTCATCTGATGGTTCTCGTTTGGTTCTTGGATCAGAAGTCTTCTCACTTACATTGGGAGTACCGCGTGCAGTTTTCTTGGAGAGTCCGGACGGGAGGTACGCGCACTTCTTCATGCGAAGGGCATCGACCGAGCCGACGTGGAGGTTGCGACTTACGCCGGATGGCTACTGGAACGAAGTGGGGGTAGAGGAGGCAGTCCGCGACGAGTCGTCGAGCGTGATCGTGGGATTCAAGAGGAAATTTGTGTTCTTCGAGGGAACCAACGAGACCCGTTGGGAGATGGATGAATACCGCATCAACCAGCAGATAGCGTGGATGAGGAATACCATTGACCTCAGGAGGAACAACTACGTCATCTGTAAAGTGTACATGGAAAGTTTGCAGTCTTCTGGTGATTTGTCATTCAGTTCTGTAGAGGCTCAGCAAATCGGCAGTGACGAATCGGACAGCAGCACGGTGGCCAATAAAAGGAAACGCAACTGAAGAAAACAGCTCTGCAGGTGATTCAATCTGTACATGTCGCATGCTACGCCGAAGAAGGCAGATTCTGTTTTACGCATATTTGTTTTCCCTCGTGGAGGGACAGTATGATCAAAGTTTCATGTTCTTGAAATGATTGATGTGTTTCTGAACAAGTTGATGGATCTTGGCATAATAAAAGAAGAATTTGCTGTCCATTATTGTTCCTGCCAGAAGTCTATGGACGATGCCGTTCTTGGATCCTAAAGTTTCGATGAATTTTTTGTTACAGATTTTTTTTTTAAATTCAGATCACTAAAAATTGATGATTTAATATTTATTTTATTTATTTTAGATCTTGATAAGGATATTAAGTATGACGAGACACCTGATCTTCTGTCGTACAACTGGCTGACGTCATCGCCCCTCCTGCGCTCCAACCGCCCACGATGTGACAGCCCGACGTCGCTTCTCCTCAGCATCGCCCCAACTACCCGCCCAGCTGACCACGGCACCGACCTGCGTGGTCAGACCCGTACGCTACTTGCGGCGGATCGGAAGCACACCTCCGTCCAACCTATTTGCTTGAGCAGGTAGGGCGGGATGGGGATCCGCGATCCAGGCTTCGGATCTCTCATCCTTGCTCTCGGGCCCCTTCACGGCTTAAACACTCAGGAGGTGAGTAGACTCGGACACCCGCAATTCCCTCTGCGAGGAACTCGGTAAACGGCCACTAACAGGCGTCGGAGGGTCGGGCGGAGCATCAAACCCGCCTTGCTGCGAGGACTCGTCCCGACGGCCAGAGCACGCGGCGCCTTCGGAGAGCTCGGCGAGCGCGGGCGAGAGCCATCGGCGGGCGAACCACGAGGCGACCCCGGTTTCGGATTTGCGCCGTGCGCCCGAAGATCGCGGTAAAAATCTGTTTCCCCTAACAGTTGGCGCTGAAGGAGGGCCTCTGCCGAAGAACTACTGCTCCGCCCTAAGCGACACATGGGCGAAAGGTCGTTTCCGGTGGCACCTCGGCGAGGTCCGCGGACCTCGAACCGGAGGGCGATACGCGGCAACCATAGATCGCTATTGGAACATATTTAGCGGCGCCGGGCTCTACCGCCTAGTCGTGTTCCACCTTCCCCCACCGTCACGGTGGAGGCCTTTCAGGACCTCTCCCAGCGAGTCCGGACCACGGCAATCTTGTCGGTGTCCTCCTACTTTGCTCCGAGGCGGCGCGAGCCGACCACCCTCAAGCGCGGAACCTCTCCCCGGCATCACGGCGTGCGCGGCACCATCTTCTCCGGCCTCCGCGGGTCGGCCGGAACCCGGGCTCTTGAAAACTTGGACGTCCACAACTCGAGGCGGTGTCTTGACTCGACGGACCTATTTTGGGCTCGATCCGGTCCATCGCAGCGTTTGGAGGAGGTGCAAAGGGCGTCGCAAGTCCAAAGAAGAACAGAGGAAGTGTCCCCGGGAGTCCCGTTCGCCACCGACATACGGGAATACCCGGTGCCCCGAACTTCCGTCTCCTCCATCGACCTCTATGATGGGGTCGGTGATCCACCGATCACGTCGCGCCTTCCGGCTCAAATGGCCCTATATGGAACTTGGACGCCTTGATGTGCAGGCGTTCCCCACCACATTGAAAGGATCCGCCCGTCGTGGTACAAGAGCTGGTCGGTGACATCCTTCGAACAGCTCGCCAAGGACTTGAGCTCGCTTTTTGGCGCTTGCGCCGACCAAAGCCCTGTCGCACTCCTCCGGGTTTGAAGCGAAGGAGGGCGAACCCCTCTCCCGCCGTGCGAAGGTTCACCACGAGGTACGGAGTTATCGGATGCTCACCCGTCGCTATTGGTGCAGGCATTCATGATGGGGCTGCGGCCGGCGAGGTTCTGCTGGTCCTTGGTGGAGCGACCCCCCATGTCCATCGCAGAAATGTTCCAGCGAGCAAGTCAGTACGTGGCGGCCGAGTCCTGGATGTCGGGAAGGAAGGAAGAACGACCGAGGGGGCATCCTACTCCATCCCGATCGGGACCGGCACCCAGGCGGGAGTCCCCGCACCAAGGGCGCCGCATCGGCCGCCTCGACCCATACGCGGCCGAGCCGCCACCTCCCCCCTTGAAGGCGTCTCGGACACAAATATTCCTCCAGATCAAGGAGCGGGAATGCCTCAAGCCGCCACCACGGATGAAGGGCGGCGGCTGGCCGACAGCTCCGATCGCCGCTTTCATCGGCAAAACGGACATGACACGCGGAGCAATGCTACGAGTCAAGCGGCAAATTGAAGAGCTGATCCAAGAGGTCACCTCGATCAATACCTCCGGCATCCGCGGCACCATCCCTGCACCCGAAGGCCCGGTCGAGCAACATATCGACGTAATCACCGGGGACCCGCTGGAGGAGACACGGCGCCTCGGGCGAAGGGCTTATGCGAGCCGTCGCGTCCGGGGAATATCACCCTCCCTCCGTGCCGGAGATTACATTCCCCTCAGGGGATAAGGGAGCAACAGAGCATGGCGATGCGCTGGTGGTGTCGGCCCGAATTGCCAACGCACAGGTTCGTCGGATTATGATCGACACTGGCAGCCCGGCCGACATCCTCTACTTCGAGGCCTTTACGCCGGGCTGCCAAGGAAGCCCTAAAGCCTTTGCACTCGGCGCTCATCGGCCCCACTGGCGCCTCGAGCTCGCCACGGGGTGCGGTAACCCTACCATTGACACGCGGCGATACCCGGAGGGCCAAAACTGTGCTGGTTACTTTTCTGGTGGACGACCCCCCAACTGCATACCACGCCATGCTGGGCCGACCCACCCTCAACGGGCTAAGGGCCGTTCTATCCACCACATACCACCGGACGAAGTTCCCCACCGGTAGCGAGTCGGGAGGTGCGGGAGATCCTCAAGAGTCCAGCGGTGTTACTTGACGGCGACCTCCACAGGTAAGAGGAAAAGGCCGGAACCAGCCCCTCGAGACCAGCGCGCGCAGCGACCGAGCATCGAGCCAACAACCCCGGCGGTTAATATTCCGGTGCGAGATGACCGTCCCGATCGAACAGTCGGGATTGCCCCGGACCTGAGTGATCAAGAGCGGGCGCAACTCATCAGCCTCCTCCAGGAAAGCGCCGATGTCTTTGCCTGCACAGCTGCCGACCTCCCGGGAATCGACCCCGAGGTCTCCCAACACCACCTACACATCTCCCCGACCGCCCGCTCGGTGAGACAGAGACCTCGGCCTCAGTCCCTCGAGCGCCAACAAGCTGTGCAGAAGGAAGTTGATAGGCTCTTGGCGTCTGACTTCATTGAGGAGGTCCGGTTCCCTCAGTGGCTGTCCAATGTAGTCCTCGTCAAGAAGCCTAATGGAAGCTGGAGGATGTGTGTTGACTACACCGATCTAAATCGGGCTTGCCCGAAGGATTGCTTCCCCCTACCAAGGATCGACCACCAGTCGACTCAACCGCGTATGCGCCCGCTTCTCCTTCATGGACGCCTACTCCGGTTACAACCAGATCCGAATGGCCCCCGAGGATCGGCAACATACAGCCTTCCACACACCCCAAGGAGCCTACTTCTACAAGGTTATGCCATTCGGGCTAAAGAACGCAGGCGCCACCTACCAAAGGATGGTGAACAAGGTGTTCGCCCAACAAATAGGGCGAAATATGGAGGTCTATGTGGACGACATGATCGGGAAAAGTCGCATGCAGGCTGCACACCTTGATGACTTGCGGAAACCTTCGCCACATGCGAGAAGGTATGGGATGCGCCTAAATCCGGCCAAGTGCGTCTTCGGGCGTGACATCGGGCAAGTTCCTCGGGTTCATCATACACGAGAGGAATAGATGCCAACCCCGAGAAGATCCGAGCTCTCACCGACATGAGATCTCCAAGCACGCTTAAGGAGCTTCAATGCCTTAACGGAAGGATAGCGGCTCTATCCGGTTTGTCGGATCGGGAGATAAGTGCCTCCCTTTCTTCCGAGTCCTCAAAGACCGAAGAACTTCCAATGGGCAGAGTGCGAAGAAGCCTTCGCGCCTGGCAGCACCTATCCGAGCTACCCCGACTTACCTCGGTGTCTGCGCCAGAAAAACTCACCCTCTATCTGGCGGCATCCCAGCATGCAGTAAGCTCGGTGCTTGTGAAAGAAGCCTCCGAAGCGCAACACCCGATTTACTACACCAGCCATGTGCTCCGTGGGCCGGAGCAGCGCTATCCTCCCATTGAAAGGCTGGCATTGGCACTCATTCTAGCGGCTCGGAAGCTACGCCCTTACTTCCAAGCCCATACGATTGAGGTATTGACCGACCAACCCCTGCGTCAAGTTCTTTCTAAGTTTGACGTAGCAGGGCGTCTCCTAAAGTGGTCGGTGGAGCTATCCGAGTTCGACCTCTGCTACAAGCCGAGGACAGCCATCAAGGCCCAGGCCTTGGCCGATTTCATTTCGGAGTTGACACCACCGGAAGCAGAAGGCGATGAGCCAATCCACCGAGACTGGATGCTGCACGTGGATGGGTCTTCCAACTCCCAGGGAGCCGGCGCCGGACTCATTTTGGAGGACCCCGACGGACACGCTTTCGAGCGTTCCCTCGCCGGCTTCCCGGCCACAACCAACGAGGCCGAATACGAGGCGCTTTTGGCAGGCCTCCGCTTGGCGGCCGAGATGCAACTAGGAGCAATCCACATTCTCACGGATTCCCAACTTGTCGTCGAGCAAGTTGGTGGTGATAATCGTGCGCGGAACTCGACCATGTCCGGATACCGACCGAGGTAAAAGCCCAAACCTCTAACTTTCCCGCTTCACTCGTCCGGGTGCCCGAGTCCCGAACGAGCGGCGGCACCAGCTCATGGCCCGCCTCGGAGCCGATCCAGAGGGACATCCCGAGGGCGAGGAGCTGACACACCGGCCGGAGGCCGTCATGGAGATCGGGGATCCCGGAGTCCCGGCCGCCCCTCCAACGTAGACCCGAAATGCTGAAGTACAACGCGAGGATCCTGCCCGGTGATGAGGGCAAGGCCGCGGCGGCTCACGAACTCAGGCGTGGTCTTGTGAAATCGGCGACTCTACAAAGGTCTTTCTCCCACCCCTACTACGATGCTTAGATCCCGAAGAGGCGGGCCGATTCTCGCCGAGGTCCACGGCGGGATTTGTGGGAGCACATGGGCGGCCGAACTTTGGCCTTCAAAATATGCGCCGGGGCTACTCGCCTCGCTGCACCGAGACGCCAAGGCTTTCGTGCGGCGGTGCGATACTGCGGCGCGGGCCCGAGCCCCCGGCTCCGCGGTCCCGCCGCCTCCATGGATCGCGCGCCTTCGCTCAATGGGAATGGACCTCTTGGGGCCGTTTCCCCGTCCGGCCATGGAGACATATTATTGTGGGGATAGATTACTTCACCAAGTGGGTGGAGGCCGAGCCCTGGCAACCATTACTGGCCGGAATTCGAGCAGTTCGTATGGAAGAACATCGTGACCCGGATTCGGTCGCCCAACGTTATCATCAGCGATACGGGACTCGGTCGCCGGCCTCGGTTCTCGGAGTTACGTCGACCTATCACATCGGTGAGGTTTAGCTCGGTGGCCCACCCCGGACCAACGGGCTTGCCGAGGTAACCAACCGATCTATCCCTGGATGGACTTAGGAAAAGAACTTTGGAAGCCCGATTGAGTGGGTCGACGAGCTCCCGAACATCCTATGGTCTCTGCGGACTACCCGAAGGCGGCCAGGCGAGTCCCCTACACCTTGCATTCGGCGTGGAAGCAGATCCTACTGCGAGTTAGTCATTCCAACATTCCGGGTGGAGAACTATGAGGAATCCACCTCGGCCCGAGGAGTTCGGGCTGGCTTGGGACCTGCTAGAAGAACGCAGGCCAACGCGCGCGTAAAAATGCTTTGGCGTACAACGAAGTGTAGCCGGGAGTTACAACAAGAGGTGCGCCCTCGACCCTCGGGATGGGCGACTTAGTTCTACGCAGGCGATAAGCGACCCGCTCACTCAAGGGCAAGCTTGCACCTAAGTGGGAAGGCCCCTACCGAGTAATCCAAGTAGTCCGACCAGGGAGCGTTGGCTCGCGACTATGGAGCAGCGATTCGAGGACTTGGAACGTCCACAACCTCAGGAAATATTTTGTTTAAGGACAAAACGGAAGTAAATCGATGTCAAACTCAGGACATTCGAAGGAAGTCGGAGGATGTATGAAGAAAACATATTTGTATTACCAAAAGAGTTTTGGATTACAAAATGTGCCCATAAGTGGGGAAGTAGCATTACAAAAGGCGAGGGAAAGCCCTCCAAAAAGAAGAAAAGAAGTCTTCAGGCCGCAGCTTCAGGAAGGCTGTCGTCGAAAGGAACCTCGCCAGGCATGTCGACCCCCTGATCCTCGGGGCATGAGACGAAGGGATCCTCCTCGACCATCGAGCACCGGAGGACACGCTGAACCGGGCGAGGGCAACTTTGTACCCATACTCGTAGGACACACGGCCCGTCCGGTCGGTAGGAGGAAGCCCTCCGACTTCTTGTATCGTCGGCGCCTCCGGTCCTTCTCTGGCCGACTCCCTTCCACCGCGGCAAGGGCTTCCCTGGCAGACTGCAGCTCGGCCTCCCTCGGTGTCAGATTGGCAGCCAACCCCGAGGCCTTCTCCATCCGGTGGCGGTTCTCGGCCGCCGTCGGAGCACGCAGCCCGGCCTCATCGGGCGGCCTCGAGCTTCAGCGGTCGGGCACGCAACCTCGCGCCCATGTCGCCGCCCGCTGCTCGCGGCGGCAACGCCTCGGGCCCGACCCGCTCGGGCCTCCTCGGTGGCGCAACTCCAAGTTGCGCTCACCCGAACCATGCACCGAGCGGCCGAGTCGTGCACCGGTCGAGGAGGGCGATGGTGTAGTGGAGATTCTGCACAAGAAAAAGACGCTGAAAGGATGAAGCGAGCTCGGCCAAGAGGATACAAGCAAAAGCGGTGCTTACCCACAGCGACTTGGCGGACTTGGCGGCAGCGCTTAGGAGCGTGTATAGGTCGAGCCATGTCGGGATGGAGTGCCCCGGAGGTAGTGGGCGAGGCTCTCCCGACCACACCTTGTCCCCGGGACGGACCACCGGGCCACGAGAGGGTCGCTCCGCGGCCCCGAAGGGACCTCCCCCATCACTCGGGAAAGGAATGGCTGATCCTTCCCCGACGTGACCCGGCACAGGTCCTGCATGGATGGAGGATGCTGGCCCTTCCCGGTCGCCCCCTGGCTGGGACCAGCTCTCTCGGCAGGAGTGGTGGCGCCGGTTGTTCGATCGCCCGGCGGCGCGGCCTTTGGCGTCTCGAGTCCACCACCTCCTTGGCCTTCGCCCTCTTCTTGGGGCGCCCCTCGCCGGCGGTGCGCGAGAGCCACCCCGCCCGCAGAGACCGCCGGAGAGCGCGGAGATGGTCCCCTCGGAGCACCCGAGTCGTGGAAGGATCGCAGGTTCACCATCCCTGCAAAAAGGCGACAGATATGTCAGAAGATAGAGTATGGCAGCGATCTAAAAGGAGGCAAGACAACGACAGCCTACCCCGAGAGCGCGGACTCAGTCCGGCCTCCACCAGCCACTGCTCCGACATGTTGCGGACGGCTTGCGAGGAAGGGAGGATTACCCTCAGCTGCTCGAGGTGAGCACGCTCCTCGGCACTCGGCCGGGCGGTGTTATCGATGGTCCAGCGACCACCGAACCCCAAAACCCGATCCGTCGGCGCTGGACAAAAAAAAGCCTCTTCCACCCTTTGTTATTGGTGGGGCGCGCTAACCGGAAACCACGGTCGTGCGGCGAAGTAACCCGACCCCTTGAAAGGCGAGGCGAGAGAAAAGGTTGCGGGTCGGGGCGATGTTGGCATAGTGGCATTCCCCGGAAAAGCCACCAAATACCGCCGGAGTTGGGGTTATGCGGGAAGGCGAAATACGCCACGAGGAGATGCAGGATATGATGATTGGAGTGCAGGGAAGGCGCAGGCCGGCCTCTAGGGCATCGGCGGACAGGCAAAGCCCTTGGGAACCGGGTCAAAAGCCGCTGTCCCGCTTCGGCGGCGGAGGTTGAACTCCTCGGGATGCCGTAGCGCCGCCGGAGAATCCCCACCATGCGCTCGTCCAAGATAGAGTCTTGGTCGTGCGGCCACATCAAGGCCTCTAACTCACGCGCCGCTTCCGCATCTGAGGAAGGGTTGGAAGGAGGAGACGATGGGAGAGCGGCGACACGGGTGGTAACTGATGGGGAGGAGGAGGAAGAAGCAGAAGAAGAGGAAGTGGAAGGAAGACCCATCGCACACTAACCTATAAAGGAAGAAAGCGGTGGAAGAAGCTAAAGGCAGGAGCCTATGGAGAATACTTGAAGGAAGGCAGCGGGACAAGAGATGAAAACTGATAAAGTGGTAGAGAGGCGGGGCTCCTATTTATAGAAAAAGGGAACCTCGACCTTTCGCCTCGGCGGCGGACGGCATGACACACGCCACATCGCCCAATAGCATCACATCGGGCGATCGAGCGCGGCGTCATATTGATGAAGAGGCGGCGTGTACACCCCGGGTAAAAAACTTATCCCGCCACGCGGTATCCTCGATTCCGGCAACGCACTATCGCGAGCCGTTTTTGAAGCGGCCGGCGGATTCGGTTTTCTAGGTCTTGGCGGTTGCTCGACCATCTCTAGGCCTTGGCGGAGCCTCGGCCCCCATCTCGAGCGGAGGTTCGGCTATTCTGGTTTTCTAGGTCTTGGCGGGCTCGACCAGCATCTTGGGCACGGAGGCGAGCCTCGGCCCCCATCTCGAGCGGAGGTTCGGCTATTCTAGGTCTTGGCGGGCTCGACCAGCGGTTGGGCCTTGGCGAGCCCGGCCCCCATCGCGGCGGTTGGCTATTCTGTCTTCTAGGTCTTGGCGGTTGCTCGACCACTGGTACGGGCCTTGGCGGCTCGGCCACTCACCGAGCGGAGGTTCGGCCATTATGGTTCCTCGGGTGCGTGTGCGTGACCTCGACCCCTTGTACCAAAATGGCGGGTCAGGCGACGTCGGCAGCACGACCCCTTGTACCAAAATGGCGGGTGATGGCGGGAAGGACGGCGTGTCTCAACCACGACTTAGGACGTCGGCTTGCAGGAGAATCGGGCGTCTCCTCGACCCCCTTATCGAGCAGCGGTTGGCCACTATACTCCTCGGTCGTGTGCGTGACCTCGACCCCTTGTACCAAAATGGCCGGGTGATGGCGGGAAGGACGGCGTGTCTCAACCCACGTCTTCGGACGTCGGCAGCGAGGAGAATCGGGCGTCTCCTCGACCCCCTTATCCCGAGCGGCCGGTTTCGGCCACTATGCTCCTCGGTGCAGTGTGCGTGACCTCGACCCCTTGTACCAAAATGACGGGTCGGTAAGCAGGGAGGACCTGACGTGTCTCAACCCCTGACTTCCGGACGTCGGCTTGGCAAGGAGAATCGGGCGTCTCCTCGACCCCCCTTATCCCGAACGACGGTTCGGCCACTATACTCCTCAGGTCGTGTGCGTGACCTCGACCCCTTGTACCAAAATGACGGGTCGGCAAGCAGGAAAGACCTGACGTGTCTCAACTCCTGTCTTCCGGACGTCGGCTTGGCAAGGAGAATCGGGCGTCTCCTCGACCCCTTATCGAGCACGACGGTTGGCCACTATACTCCTCGTGCGTGTGCGTGACCTCGACCCCTTGTACCAAAATGTCGGGTCGGTAAGCAGGGAGGACCTGGTGCGTCTCAACCCCTGACATCCGGGCGTCGGCTTGGCAGGAGAATCGGCGTCTCCTCGACCCCCTTATCCCGACGGCAGTTCGGCTACTCTGGTTCCATAGGCCTGAGCGGCAGCTCGGCCACACACATCGAGCAACGGATTCGGCTACTCTGACCATAGGCCACGGCGGCGGCTCGGCCACACATCCCGAACGGCGGTTCGCTACTCGTTCCATAGGCCTGGCGGCGCGCTCGGCCCACACATCCCGGCAGCGGTTCGCTACTCTGACTTCCCGAGCCTTGAGCGGCGGCTCGGCCACACCTTCCGAGCAGCGGTTCGCTATCACGATTTTGCAAGTCGTGCGCGTGACCTCGACCCTAGTACCCAACGGCGGGTGCGAGATTTGGACATCGCCGGCCCTTACCTCGGCGGCTGCTCACCATCGTTCAAGCGGCCCACTCGCGAGTCTCAATCTCACGATTCTGGGACGTCGGCAGCCAAGCGGAACTCGGCGTCTCCTCGACCCCATTATCGAGCGGTAGTTCGGTACATGATCTTGGCGGCGGCTCGATCGCCGGCATCTTAGGCCTTGGCGGTGGCTCGGCACTATATCGAGCGGCGGTTCGGTGACAATGGCTTTCTGGTCTTGAGGTTCCTCGACCCCTTCATCCCGGCGGTAGTTCGGTACATGATCTTGGGCGACGGCTCGATCGCCGGCATCTTAAGCCTTGAGCGGTGGCTCGGCACTATATCGAGCGACGGTTCGGCGACTAACTACGGGTCTTGGCGGCACCTCGACCCGTACCTGCAAAGGACTTTGGTCAATCATGACACAACACGGTAGAACTTCGCGAGATCTCGATCGGCAATCGAGTTCTTCCAGCACCACCCCCAAATTGTCCCGCAGAGTGGCTTTTGAGGGGGGGGTAGTGATAAGGATATTAAGTATGACGTGACACCCGGTCTTCTGTCGTACAACTGGCTGACGTCATCGCCCCTCCTGCGCTCCAACCGCCCACCTTGTGACAGCCCAACGTCGCTTCTCCTCAGCATCGCCCCAACTACCGCCCGGTGACCCACGGCACCGACTGCGTGGTCGCACCGTCACGCTACTTGCGACGGTGAAGCACACCCTCGTCAACCTATTTAACCCGACGGTAGGGCGGGATGGGGATCCGCGATCCCACTCAGGATCTCTCTCATCCTTGCCCTCAGAACCCCTTCCTGGCTTAGACCCCCCGAGAGGTGAGTAGACTCAGACACCCCGCAATTCCCTCTCTGAGGAACTCGGTAAAGTATTAACAGGCGTCGGAGGGGTCGGGCGGAGCATCCGACCCGCCTTGCTGCAGGACTCGTCCCCGACGACCGAGGAGCACGCGGCCGCCTTTCGGAGAGCTCGACGGGCGCGGGCAGGAGCCATCGACGGGCCCGAACCACACCGAGACGACCCCCCGGTTTCCGGATTTCGCGCCGTGCGCCCCGGGGTCACGGTAAAAATCTGTTTCCCCTAACAGATCTTAATAATTTTAAAGGAGCAATAAAAATATAAATGATAAAGATAATGAAAAAAAAATCAAACCAATTGAAAAGAATGAAACGATTGAAACCTAGAATGAAACCTAGAAATGATATTAGTATTCAAAATAAAATATAATACAGATGGAAAGAAGTATTCGCACAAAGCTATAACAAGAGGATGTTCGCAACATGATAATAATTTTGATAATCAATTGAGTTAGCTTATTTATCAATTTGATATGAAATTTATTTTTTAAATAAAAAATTATAAAAATAAAATTTTCTTACTCAATCTGAAGGTCCTTTTTAGTTAAAAGATAAGAAAAAAATATGTATAAGCTAAAGAAACCTCTTTTTAGGTTTATACAAGTACCAAGGGCATGGTACAATAAAATTAATTTTTATTTTTATCAAAATAAATTTAAAAATAATAATAATAAATATAATTTTTATATAAAGAAATAAAGTAAATATAATCTTTTATGATTTGCCTTTATATTAATAATATTATATGTATGAGTTCATCCAAAACTCTTGTGGCAAAATTTTAAAAATACATGATGATTAAGTTTGAAATGTTAGATTTGGATCTACTGTACTATTTTCTTAAATTAGAGGTGAAACAAGAATCAGATAAAATTTTTATTTCATAAAGAAAGTATATAATAGATCTACTCAAAATGTCTAACATGATTAACTATAAAGCTGCAAAAATGCTTATAAGTGTAATGAGAAATTGAAGTTTGAGGATAGTACATTTTGACAAATAAAATATACTATAGAAGTTTGATTTAAAGTTTGATCTATCTAATTTATACTCGATTAGATGTTATCTTCTTTATTAGTGTAGTATTTAGTTTTCATATAGTTTAAGTAAATATCATCTTAGAGCTGTTAAAAGAATTATGCGTTATATTGTTAGAATTAGAATAATGAATTATAGTATTTAATATCCTCATAATTTTAAATATAAATTATTTAATTTTATTAATAGTGATTGGATACGAGTTTTGGATGATAAAAAAAGTACCTCATGTAATATTTACAACCTTGGATTAAAAGCTACATCTTAGAGTTCAAAAAACAAACAACTATATTATCAATATCAAAAGCTAGTTGCAATGTTAATATCTTATCTTGTAATATGGCTTTGAAAACTTCTTAGAGATCTTCATAAAATAAATAAATATATATATATATATATTATGAATAAAACCACAATTGTAACAATGAAGAATCCAATCTTTTATCAAAGAATGAAATATATAAAGATATGATATAATTTCATTTGATATTTTATAAAAAGTGAAGCTATAACAATAAAGTATTACAAAAGGAACAAATTATAGATATTTTCACCAATTCACTTTCATTTCATAAGGATATTTATTTCATATCTCAAATTAATATATATAACTATAAATCAAATGTGAGTGTTGACAATTGATATATAGGTATCTTAGGTAATTATCATGTTCTGAGTAGTTCTACTTGAGTGTCCCATGATCTAAGAAGTTAATATATAGTTTTTGTACCTGTTAGGGATATTAAGTATGAGGTGACACCCGGTCTTCGGTCGTACACCTGGATGATGTCAGCGCCCCTCCTGCGCTCCAATACGCCCACGCTTTGATCGCCCGACGTCGCTTCTCCTCAGCATCGCCCCAACTACCCGCCAAGTTGACCACGGCACCGGCCTGCGTGGTCAGGCCCGTACGCCACCTGCAGACAGCCAGGAGCATGCCCTCCGTCCGACCTATTTAAGCCGAATAGGTAAGACAAGGAGAAAAGGATTTTTGGGCTATTGAATCCAAGAACACTCCGAGAGGTGAGTAGACTCGAACCCCCCGCAATTCTCACTGGGGAACTCCGGCCGACGGGCCAGTACTGACTTGGGCGTCGGAGGGGTCGGGCGGAGCATCCGACCCGCCCTGCTGCAGGTCTCGTCCCCGACGGCCGAGGAGCGCGCAGCTGCCTTTCGGAGAGCTCGACGGGCGTGGCGAGAGCCATCGGCGAGCGAATCGTGCGAGGCGACCCCTGTTTCCAGTTCGCGCCGTGCGCCGGTCACGATAAAGTTGTTTCCCCTAACAGATTGGCGCTAGAAGGAGGGCCACTCAGCCGAGGACTACCACTCCGCCCTTAACGACACATGGGCGAAAGGTCGTTTCCGGTGGCACCTCGGCGGAGGTCCCGCACCTCCGAACCACGGAGGGCGATCCTGCCGCTACTGTAGATCGCTACTGGAGCATATTTAGCGACGCCGGGCCCTACCCGCCAAGTCGGGTTCCCCCGCTCCCTCCCACCGTCACGGTGGAGGCTTTTCAGGACCTTTCCCAACAGGTCCGGACCCTGGCCAATACTGTCCAGGCTGTCCTCCCTCGCCTACTCCAGGGGGCGGCGGAGCCGACCCTCCAAAGGCCGGAACCTCTTCCCCGGCATCATGAGGCGATCCGCGGTGCCATCTTCCCGCCCTCCGCCGGGTTCGGGGCGGAACCGGGCTCTTGAAAACTGGGCGTCCGCCGAACTCGAGGCGGTATCTTGACTCGGCGGACTTATTTCGGGCTCAAATCCAGGTCCATTGCACAATGGTGGATGAGGTGCAAAGGACATCCGTAAGTCCAAAGAAGAGCGAGGGAAGTGTCCCACGAGTCCCGTTACGCCAGGCATACGGGAATACCCGGTGCCCTTGAACTTCCGTCTCCCCTCCGCCGATCTTTATGATGGAGTCGGTGACCAGACGGATCACGTCGCGCCTTCCGGGCCCAGATGGCGCTGTACGGGACCGCGGGCGCCTTGATGTGCAGGGCGTTCCCCACCGCGTTGAAAGGATCCGCCCGTCGTATGCGGTACCTTAAAGAGCGAGTCGGTGACATCCTTTGTACAGCTCGCCAAGGACTTCAGGCTACGCTTCTTGGCGTTTGCGCGACCTAAGCCTTCTGTCGCGCTCCTCCTGGGGTTGGAGCAAAAGGAGGACGAACCCCTCTCCGACTTCGTTCGAAGGTTCACCACCGAGGTACGGGAGTTATCGGACGCTCACCCATCGCTGTTAATGCAGGCATTTATGATGGGGCTCCGACCGTCGAGTTTTCTTGGTCCACTGGTGGAAGCGACCCCGCGTCCGTCGCGGAGATGTTCCAAGCCGGGCAAGTCAATACGTGGCGGCCGAGACCTGGATGTCGGGAAGGAAGGAAGAATGACCGAGGGGGCAACCTACTCCAGCCCGATCGGGACCGACAACCGACGGAGTCCCGCACCAAGGCGCGCATGGGCGCCCCGACCCATCTGCCGAGCCGCCACCTCCTGAAGGCGTCTCGGGCGCAAATATTCCTCCGGATAAAGGAGCGGGAATGCTCGAGCCGCCCGCCGGATGAAGAGCCGGCGAGAGCTGGCCGATAGCACCCGTGTATTGCCGCTTCCATCGGCAAACGGACATGACACGAGCAATGCCACGAGCTGAAGCGACAAATTGAAGACCTGATCCGAAGAGGTCACCTAGATCAATACCTCCAGCATCCGCGGGCACCATCCCTGCGCCCCGACGGCCCGGTCGAGCAACACATCGACGTGATCACAGGGGGGCCCGCTGCTGGAGGACATAGCGCTTCGGGTCGAAGGCGACGCCGTTGCTGCACGGGAATACCACCCTTCCCCCGAGCCAGTGATCACATTCCCCTCGGGGGATATGGGAGTAACCGAGCATGATGATGCGCTGGTGGTGTCGGCCCGAATAGCCAACGCACAGGTCCGAAGGATTATGGTCGACACTGGCAGCTCGGCCGACATCCTCTACTTCGAGGCCTTTCTGAAGTTGGGGTTGCCGAAGAAGCCCAAGCCCTGCACTCGGCGCTCACCGCTTTGGCGACTCGATTTCGCCGCGGGCGGTAACCCTACCATTGACTCTCGGGGACTCCCCGAAGGCCAAAACTCTGATGGTAACCTTTCTGGTGGTCGACCTCCCCACTGCGTACAACGCCATTCTGGGCCGACCCACCCTCAACAGGCTAAGGGCCATCATATCCACATACCATCGGACGCTGAAGTTCCCGACCAGTGCCGGGGTCGGGGAGGTTCGGGGAGATCCTCAGGAGTCTAGGCGGTGTTACTTGACGGCGACCTCCTTGGGTAAGAGGAAAAGGCCAGAACCACCCCTCGAAGACCCACGTGGGACGCAGCGCCAGACCGAGCATCCCGAGCCGACAAATCCGGCGGTTAATATTCCGCTGCAAGACGGCCGTCCCGATCGGACAGTCGGGATCGGCCCGGACCTGGATAATCAAGAGCGGGCGCAGCTCATCAGCCTCCTCCAAGAAAGCGCCGACGTCTTCGCCTGGACAGCTGCCGACCTCCCGGGAATCGACCCCGAAGTCTCCCAACACCATCTGCATATCTCCCCGACCGCCCGCTCGGTGAGACAGAGACCCCGGACTCAGTCCCTCGAGCGCCAACAAGCGGTGCAAAGGGAGGTCGATAGGCTCTTGGCGTCGGGCTTCATCGAGGAAGTCCGATACCCTCAGTGGCTATCCAATGTAGTCCTCGTCAAGAAGCCTAATGGGAGCTGGAGGATGTGTGTCGACTACACCGATCTGAATCGTGCTTGCCCGAAGGATTGCTTCCCCTTACCTAGGATCGACCAGCTGGTCGACTCAACCGCGGGGTACGCCCGCTTCTCCTTTATGGTCGCCTATTCCGGTTACAACGGATCCGGATGGCCCCCGAGGATCGGCAACATACGGCCTTCCACACACCCCAGGGAGCCTACTTCTACAAGGTTATGCCGTTCGGGTTAAAGAACGCGGGCGCCACCTACCAAAGGATGGTGAACAAGGTGTTCGCCCAGCAGATAGGCCGAAACATGGAGGTATACGTTGACGATATGATCGTGAAAAGTCGCTCCGGGGCTGCACCTCGACGACTTGCGGAGACCTTCTCCGCGGAGAAGATATGGGATGCGCCTTAATCCGACCAAGTGCGTCTTGGCGTGACATCGGGGAAGTTCCTCGGGTTCATCATACGAGAGAGGAATTGATGCTAACCCGAGAAGATCGAGCTCTCACCGACATGAGATCTCCAAGAACGGTGAAGGAGCTTCAATGCCTTAACGGAAGGATAGCGGCTCTGTCCCGGTTTCTGTCCCGATCGGGAGATAAGTGCCTTCCTTTCTTTCGGGTCCTCAAAGATCCAAAGAACTTCCAATGGACGGCAGAATGTGAAGAAGCTTTCGTAGGCCTGAAGCAGCACTTATCCGAGCTCCCCCGCCTTATCTCGGTGTCTGCGCCAGAAAAACTTACCCTCTACCTGGCAGCATCTCAGCACGCAGTGAGCTCGGTGCTTGTGAAGGTAGCCCCCGATGCACAACACCCGGTTTACTACACCAGCCACGTCTTTGCGTGGCGGGCGGCGCTATCCTCCCATTGAAAAGGCGGCATTGGCACTTGTTCTAGCGGCTCGGAAGCTCGCCCCTACTTCCAAGCCCACCGATTGAGGTAATGGACCAACCCCTGCGTCAAGTTCTTTTTAAGTTTGACATAGCGGCGTCTCCTAAAGTGGTCGGTGGAGCTATCCGAGGTTCGACCTGCTACAAGCCGAGAAACAGCCATCAAGGCCGGGCCTTGGCGACTTCATCTCGGAGTTAACGCAACCGGCAGGCGAGCATTGGCGAATCCACCGAGACGGACCTTGCACGTGGATGGGTCTTCCGGCTCGAGGCCGTGCGCGGACTCATTCTAGAGGACCCGACGGACACGCTTTGGCGTTCCCTCCGCCGGCTTCGAGGCCACAAACAATGAGGCGGAATCTGAGGCGGCGAGCCTCCGTTTGGCGGCCGAGATGCAATCTGAGGCGATCCATGTCCTCACGGATTCCCAACTCGTCGCCGAACAAGTTGGCGGGAGTATCGGCGCGAGATCCGACCATGTCAAAATACGACCGAGGTAAAAGCCCAAACCTCTAATTTTCCCGCTTCACTCTGTCCGGGTACCCGGGTCCCGAGCAGTGGGCGGACCAGCTCGTGAAATTGGCCTCGGAGCCGATCCGGAGGAACATCCGAGTCGAAGAGTGACACACGGTCGGTGGCCATCATGGAGATAGGGGACCCGAGTCGACCACC
The DNA here is from genome assembly GCA_023547065.1 of Musa troglodytarum. NCBI lineage: Eukaryota > Viridiplantae > Streptophyta > Magnoliopsida > Zingiberales > Musaceae > Musa > Musa troglodytarum. Next base: position 39,992,229 of record CP097510.1, on the reverse strand, counting down.
CCACCTCGTGGATTCGGGAAGTCGACGTACAAACGCCATGGGATCCTACTGCGGATGAGGTCAAGGCACGGCGGCTCGCCGAACCAGGCGTGTGCTGCGAGATCGGCGATCGGCTCTACAAAAGGTCGTTCTCCCACCCCCTACTACGATGCTTAGATCCCGAAGAGGCGGAAGTGATTCTCGCCGAGGTCCACGGCGGGACTTGTGGGGGGCACATGGGCGGGCGAACTTTGGCCTTCAAAATATTGCGCCGTGGTTATTCGCCTCGCTGCCGAGGCGCCAAGGCTTTCGGCGGTGACACTGCGGCGCCAAGCCGCGCTCCGCAGCTCCTGCGGTCCCGCTCGCCTCCATGGATTGCGCTGGCCCTTCGCTCAATGGGAATGGACCTCTTGGGGCCGTTCCCCGGCGTCGGCAGTGGAGACATCATCGTGGGGATAGATTATTTCACTAAGTGGGTGGAAGCCGGCCACGGCAACCATTACACCGAGCGGGTCGAGCGATTCGTATGGAAGAACATCGTGACCCGATTCGGCCCCAGCGTTATCATCGCGATAATGGAACCCGATTCGCCCGACACTCGGTTCTCGGAGTTTTGCGCGACTTACCACATCGATTGAGGTTTAGCTCGGTGGCCCACCCGGACCAACGGGCTCGCTGAGGTGACCAACGATCTATCGGATGGACTTAGGAAAAGGACTCTGGAAGCCCGATCGAGCTGGGTCGACGAGCTCCCGAACATCCTATGGTCTCTGCGGACTACCCCGAAGATGGCCTCGGGCGAGTCCCCCTACAGCCTGGCATTCGGCGTGGAAGCAGTCCTGCCAGCTGAGTTAGTCATTCCGACATTTCGGGTGGAGAACTACGAGGAATCCACCTCGGCCCGGGAGTTGGGCTGGCCTAGACCTGCTAGAAGAACGCGAGGGCCAACGCGCGTAAAGATCTTTGGCGTACAACGAAGTGTTGCGGGAGTTACAACAGAAGGTGCGCCTCGACCCCTCGGGATGGGAGACTTAGTCACTGGCGGAAGTAAGCGACCCTTCCCACTCGAGGGCAAGCTCGCACCTAAGTGGGAAGGCCCCTACCGAGTAATCAAAGTAGTCCGACCGAGCGTTAGGCTCGCGACTATGACCGAACAACGTTCGAGGACTTGGAACGTCCGAACCTTAAGAAATATTTTGTTTGAGGACAAAACGGAAGTAAATCGATGATCGGACTCAGCTATTGGAAAGAAGTCGGAGATTGTATTAAGAAGACGAAAATGTATTACAAAAGGTTTGGATTACAAGATGGGCCCCTAGAGGAAAGAAATATTACAAAAGCCAGGAAGACCCTCCAAAAGAAGAAAGAAGTCTTCAAGCCGCCTCGGGAGGCTGTCGTCGAAGGAACCTCTCGGGCATGTCGACCACGATCCTCGGGCGTGAGCGAAGGGTCCTCCTCGACCGCCGAGCACGGAGGGCATGCTCGGAATCGGGCGGGCAACCTTGTACCCATATTCAAATGCGACACCGGCCCGTCGGTCGAGCCAAGGAGGAAGCCCTCCGACTTCTTGTAGCGTCGATTGCCTCCGGTCCCTCTCGCCGACTACCTTCCGCGGCAAGGGCTTCCTGGCGGCCTTGGCTCGGCCTCCTCGAGGTCGACTTGGCGGCCAACTCGAAGCCTCCTTCATCGGAGGCGGTTCTCGGCTTCTCCGTCCGGAGGAAACCTGCGATCGGCCTCGTCGCCGGCGCCTCGAGCAGTGGTCGAGCGCGACTTCGCCCATGTCTGCGCCGTTGCTCGGCGGCGGCAAGCGCCTCGGGTCCGATCCGCTGGGCCTCCTCAGTGGCGGCGCAACTCCAAGTTGCGCTCGACCCCGTCCTGTCGGCCGAGTCATGCACCGGTCGATGAGGCGTGGTGTAGTGGAGATTCTGCACAAAGAGAAAGAAGGCTGAAAGTAGTGAAGCGATTGCTCAGCTAAGAAGATACCGCAAGGCGGTGCTTACCCACAACAGACTTGGCGGACTTGGCCATGAGCACTTCCGAGGGGAGTGTGTAAATGTCGGCGGCGTCGGGATGGAGCGCCCGGAGGTAGCTGGCCGAGGCTCTCCCCGACCCACACCTTGTCCCCTGGATGCAGACCATGCCACCGGGCCACGAGAGGGTCGCTCGGCGGCGAAGGACCTCCCCATCATTCGGGAAAGGCGGTGATCCTTCCCGGCGTGACCGGCACAGTCCTTCGCGGCTGGAGGGCTGGCCCTTCCCGGTCGTCCCGGCTGGGACCGGCACTCTCGGCGAGTGGTGGCGCCCGATCGTTGATGCGCCCCGGCGTACGGCCGTGGCGTCTCGAGTCCACCACGTCCTTGGCCAGCCGCCCTTTTCTTTGGGCGCCCCTCGCCGGTGGTCGCGAGAGCCACCCCGTCGGCAGACCGCCGGAGAGCGCGAAGGCGGCCCCCTCGGGCACCAGTCGTGGAAGGACCGCGGGTTCACCATCTCTGCAGAGAGCAACAAATGTGTTAGAAGCTATAATGCGGCAGCAAGCCTAAAAGAGGCGAGACAACAACGGCCTACCCCGTGAGCGCGGACTTAGTCCGGCCTCCACGAGCCACTGCTCCGACATGTTGCGGATGGCTTGCGAGGAAGGGAGGATTACCCTCAACCGCTCGAGATGAGCGCGCTCCTCGGCACTGAGCCGGGCGGTGTTATCGATGGTCCAGCGACCACCGAACCCCAAAACCCGATCCATTTGACACTTTGGACAAAAAGAAATGCCTCTTCCACCCTTTGTTATTGGTGGGGCGCGCTAACCGGAACCACAGTCGTGCGGCGAAGTAACCAAACCCCTTGAAGGCGAGCGGGAGAGGAAGAGGTTGCGGGTGGGGCGATGTTGGCGTAGTGGCATTCCCAGGAAAGCCACGGATACCGTCGGGAGTTGGGAGTTATCTGCGAAGGCGAAATCGCCACGAGGAGATCACGAGGATACAATGATTGGATGCGGGGAAGGCGCAGGCGGCCTCTAGGGCATCGGCGGTCGGCAAAGCCCTTGGGAACGGGTCGAAAGCCGCTGTCCCGCCGGGGGCGGAGGTTGTACTCCTGGGGGCCAGTGCGCCGGCGGAGGATCCCCACCATGCGCTCGTCCAGAGTGGAATCTTGGTCGTGCGGCCACATTATGGCCTCTAACGCACGTGCAGCCTCCGCATCTGAGGAAGGGCTGGAAAGAAGAGATGAAGGGAGAGCGGCGACGCGGGTTGTGACTGATGGGGAGGAGGAAGAAGAAGCAGAGGAAGAGGAAGAGGAAGTGGAAGGAAGACCCATCGCGCACTAACCTATAATGGAAGAAATCGGCTGGAAGAAGTTAAAGGGCACCGGAGCCTAGGGAGGAAACTTGAAGGAAGACGACGGCAGGACAAGAGATGAAAACTCCGCTGATAAAGTGATAGAGTGTCGCGGAGCTCGCTATTTATAGAAAGGGGGGGGCCTCGACCTTTCGCCTCCGGCGGCGGCGACATGACACCGCCACACGCCCAATAGCATCACATCGGGCGATCGAGCGCGGCGTCATATTAATGAAGAGGTGGCGTGTCCACCCCCGGGTAAGAAACTTGCCCGGCACGCCGGCGACTCCTCGACTCGGCAACCGCACTATCGCGAGCCCGTTTTTGAAGCGGCGCGGTGGCGGTTCGGTTTTCTAGGTCTTGGCGGCTCGACCACGCAGTACGGGCCTTGGCGGCGGCTCGGCCCCATATCGAGCAGCGGTTGGCGATATCGATCTTCTAGGTCTTGGCGGCTCGACCACTGTCTTTGGGCCTTGGCGGCGGCTTCGGCCCCATATCGGCAGCGGTTGGCGATATCGGTCTTCTAGGTCTTGGCGCGGCTCGACCACAGCTTTACAGGCCTTGGCGGCTCGGCCCCATATCGAACGGCGGTTGGCGATGCTCGGTTTTCTAGGTCTTGGCGGCTCGACCACGTATTCGGGCCTTGGCGGCGGCTCGGCCCCATATCCCGACAGCGGTTGGCGATATCGATCTTCTAGGTCTTGGCGGCGGCTCGACCATCGGTATTCAGGCCTTGGCGGCGGCTCGGTCCCATATCCCGACGGCGGTTCGGTCATTACAGTTCTCAAGCGTCGTGCGCGTGACCTCGACTCCTTAGTTCCAACGGCGGGTAAAGCGAGCCGGGCGTCGCTGCCCATACCGAGCGGCGGTTGGTACATAGTCTCGGCGGCGGCTCGGCCATTGGTTCAACGGGCCTACGCGAGTCTCGACCCACGATTACGGGCGTCGGCAGCAGCGAGGATCGGGCGTCTCCTCGACCCTCTTTTTCCCGAGCGGCGGTTCGGTTATTAAGTTTCCACGGTCTTGGCGGCGGCTCGACCACTAGCGATGGGCCTCGGCGGCGCCTCGGCCCCATATCGAGCGAGCGGTTCGGTCATCATGGTTTCAGGTCATGTGCGTGACCTCGACCCTTATTACCAAGCGGCGAATTCGATGCGAGGACGGGCGTCGCTGCCCTTACCCCGAACGGCGGTTCGGTACATGGTCTCGTGCGGCGGCTCTGCCATTGGTTCAACGGGCCTAGTGCGAGTCTCGACCACGATTACGGACGTCGGCAGCAACGGTCGGGCGTCTCCTTGACCTTTATCCCGACGGCGGTTCGGTTACATGGTCTTGGCGGCGTCGACCGACCGCCGGCTTCCTAGGCCTTGAAGCGTCGCTCGGCCCTATATCGACGCAGCGGTTGGCGATTACGCTTTACGGGTCTTGAGGTTCCTCGACCCCCTTTATCCCGAAGCGGTTCGGTTACGGATCTCAAGCTTCCTCGATCGCCGGTTTTTGGGTCTTGGCGGCGCCTCGACCGTATCACGCACATGGATTCGGTCAATTATGGCCAGCGATCTGGCGGAACCTCCGCCCGAGATTTGATCGGCAACGAGTTTTCTCGAGCAACACCCCCAAGCCTCAAGGTCGTCGCGAGTGGCTTTTGAGGGGTAGTGTTAGGGATATTAAGTATGAGGTGACACGGTCTTGATCGTACCGGATGATGTCGGCGCCCCTCCTGCGCTCCGATGCACGCTTTGATCGCCCGGCGTCGCTTCTCCTCGGCCCCAACTACCCGCCAAGTTGACCACGGCGCGGCCTGCGTGGTCGGGCCGTCGCCACTGCGGTGGCCCGGAGCATGCCCTCCGTCTGACCTATTTAAGCCGAATAGGTAAGACAAGGAGGGAGGATTTTTTGGGCTATTGAATCCAAGAACACTCCGAGAGGTGAGTAGACTCGAACCCCCCGCAATTCTCACTGGGGAACTCCGGCCGACGGGCCAGTACTGACTTGGGCGTCGGAGGGGTCGGGCGGAGCATCCGACCCGCCCTGCTGTAGGTCTCGTCCCCGACGGCCGAGGAGCTCGCAGCTGCCTTTCGGAGAGCTCGACGGGCGTGAGCAGGAGCCATCGACAGGCCCGAACCGTACCGAGACGACTCCCCGTTTTCCGGATTCCGCGCCGTGCGCCCCGGGGTCACGGTAAAAAGTTGTTTCCCCTAACAGTACCTAATTTAATTATTTGTGATATGAGATAATAAGATAGTTACTCTTAATTTTTATAAATAGAACCATGGTTCAGTATACATACTTCAAATATTTTATAAATGTTTTTCGTTTTATTTTTATTTAATACTATATTAATTTTTTGATTAAAAATATTCTCTTTTAATTGTTTCATAATATTCTATTTTTTTCGTTCTCATAAACATTTCTTAATGCACCAAAAGTCGTATGAGCAAAGCTAACACCGATACACCTCGAATAGCTATTAGAGGGAAGTGGACATAGAGATAGCCAGTTTGAGATAAGTATTCAGGCTTGTGATAAGATCATGGCATTCAAATGGACCTTTGCATTCACCAAGGTAACACCTGTTGAGGATGGATGAATACTATCACAACTTTGGTGATAAAGGAGATGGGGGAATACCAGTGATCCCAAGAGGAACGACTACGTCACTTATAAAGTATATATGGGGAATGAAACATCAAGTACATATATAGCTAATTACATATTACTCGCTGTAATCAGCTACTTTTAGTATTTTAATTTTTATATTTTTAAAAGTTATATTAAGATCTCTATACTTATGAAAATAAAATATTTAATTATATTTTTTCTCACGTTGTCGTCGACTCTACTGATAGAAATAACATACATGCTTAGTGATAAATCAAATTAAGATAAAATTAGTATGTACTTAATGATAAATCTTATGAAATTTTCATAATATGTAATTAGTTTAATGATATAATGATTGGTTCTGGAGCAACAGCTCAGCAAGACGATGATATCGGTGAAGCGGACAGCAGCAAGGAAACAGCTGTTGGTTGATGTAGTCTGCGTAGCCTACTTATTTAATTGTTTCTGTTCTTGGATGAACTCTAGTGGCTGTTTAGTAGCATATTAGGTCATGTCCTCTAGTGGAGGATGCAGCGAGGGTTCATCGTTTAGCATTACCAACAGTAATGGTGTGATCAAAATTTCATGATATATTGCCATAATTGATGCGTTTCTGAAGTTGATGTCTCTCGACAGTGTAAAAGAAGATTTCACTGGACGTACAGTGCTTCTTCTCTTTTTTCACTGCTTGCACTCAAGTGTTGTGTTTGCCAGAACTGTGGCATCTGCCGTTCTTGTATCCTCAAGCTTCGCTAAGTTTTTGGTCTTTGTAGTAAGAATGCGCTCTTCCTATGGTTGCAGTGACCAACCCATCCACATGAGCAAGGCAGAGGCAAGCCAAAACCATAGCTCGAAGTAAAGTCAACATCATCGATAGACCTTCCCACAATCGCGTTATATGCTACGCGAATATTAACTATAAGTAACTTCAACTCAATAGTTTTTGTGCAAGGCTTCCACCGAATGTGCATGTCAACTATCCAAAAAATAATAATCTTACTATGAGTTCTTCGATTTGTTATTGTCAAGACACAAGGATTGATAAATTGTCAAGACATATTATTGAATCTTGACAAAATAAAGCGCGAACTCCTTTACTAATCTTCTTTCTAAGTTGAATTTGGATCTTTGTTGGGGTTGAACATGCAAAAGACAACTTGTTTTCGTTCATTCATTAAGTCTACATGTGTGTGCGTATGAGAGGAGCTGTTGACTTGTAAATATTGGCCCTCTCTAAACAACTTAACGATAACTCAATTCAAATATTTGTCATTGGAATACCAGTTTATGTAGATAATTTAATTATTAATTATAATAAACCAGCAATAAATTGGTTTGTTCACGTTCTTGGTAACTTATAGATGTCATTAAGTATCATTAAGTTGTCTGTAGTCTTTTTACAGTATTTGGTAATTACCAACCCAAATATTAAGTATGTAATGAATGTGCCTTTTTCTTTTAAGGGTAAGTAACATAAATAGGATTCGAGTAGGATCTTGTGATGATTGTCAAGTGTTTACTAGTTAAACTAAATTGCACATTCAGACATATATATATATATATATATATATATATATATATATATATATATATATATATATATATATATATATATATATATATATATATATATGATGAGAAAATGGAAGAATGCCAGAGATAGATAGAGGAGAGAGGATATGAGCAATTTTTTTTTATACTCATCTCAATTTATGCAAAAGCTCATTGGATAGTCGCAAAATACCTCCTTTAGGTATTAAAAGACATGCTTTATTTTGACTTAATTTACTAAAAAATACTCTTGTTAATGTGTATTCCTTTTTTTTCACGATCTAATATCTTGGTGTTTCAAAAAAAAAAATATTTAGTTGTTAGATATTTCACGATCAAAAGCCCTTGCCTTTGATGGGAGGACCATCTTGTAAGATGGATTGCACTAGGAAGGAGAAATATAGGAATTATTATATTGATCATAGTAATTATAATAATTTTGATGATAGTAGGAATTATTGTAACAAATTTATCATTATAATAAGTTTCCTATTATTGGAACATATATTTCACTTTATTTATGGACGCAACAACTTAAATTTAATCTTTATTTGTACATATATATATCAACTACACAATATCAATAAAAGTGGAAGGTTGTCTTGCATCCTTTCATTATCTTGTTGTTTCTTTCAATATTAATGGAAGTGGATACTCCTCCGGCAACCGCCCGGATGACTATGCCACGGCTGAGATTCCGTCCGACGGAAGCCCAGCTGGCGGTGTGCTTCCTTTTGCCCATGGTGCGCGGCCTCCGCGTCTACGAAGACGACAGACAGGAGATGGACATCTACGGCTTCGACCCCGACCAGCTCCCCTGTAAAGCCTCCACGCCATCATCTCTTTTTCTTCCTCTCTTCCTGCTCTGCGTTGCCGGATTTGTGGATTTTGTAGCTTTAGATCGGTGGCAAACGTAGTCCTGCATCTGTTCTTGAATCGAAGCTCCCCGGTTTCAGTGGTATATCTAGTCTTGCATCCATTCTTGAATTCGAGCTCGCCGGTTGGTTCTGACTCAGTTTGGTGGTATTACGTGCAGCAAATTTCGAGGGAGTGGATGGGAGGTACGGCCACTTCTTCATGCGTAGGGATCCGAACGATCTGAGCCGACGCCGACGGACCCCGAATGGCTACAGGAACGGAGTGGGCATAGAGGAGCCAGTCCGAAGCACGTCCAGGGATATTATCTTGGCATTCCAGATCGCCTATTATGCAGTACACGGTGGACTTTAATAATTATCTTTTAAATTTAAAGTCTAACTTTTTAACTTAATTTTTAGTGACTAGAATATAAAAAAAAAGGATAACGATTGGTTATAAACTTGATTGAAAAAAGAAAAAAATAACGATGATAGTTGAGGGTAAAAAAATAAGAAAAAAAAAAGTAAAAAGACAAGAATAACACAAAGGCTATTCTTCATAATCGAAGTAGTATTCTTACCTTATATTAGATCAGATTTATAATGAATTATTGCTCTGATTATTTAAGAAGATTTTAAATATTATGTACAATGATATAATCATTATATCTCTATTATTTTTTTATAATTATTATTTTAATTTTAAATAAAACTTTTAGATTTATATATTTATTATTTTTATCCTTTACATTGAAAGAATTTTTTATATAAATCACGATATCCTATTTGATTATAATTTTCTAAATCTGCTACATTTATCGCATAGAGAATACCTTTGCCTTCTCTAAGGGAGCAGACAACGGCCTTGTTGATGAAACCCGTTGGAAGCCGAAGGAATACCGTCTAATACCACCGATCCCAAGAAGAACGAGTATCTGTAAGGTATACTCGGAGAATGAAATATCAAGTTGATACGGTCCGCAGGCTTCTAATGAAGTGAATGGCCCCTTCTAGAGCAGCTCATCGGCAAAGCGGCAGTGGTGCAGCGGCCACTAGCAACCTGTCGAGTAACATAACACATCACTTGCCGTACGTCATTCCTTAGGTTGCTGCTTGTGCTCGAGTGTTGTTTTTCCCGCATCTCTATCCTAGGCATAGTTGAAGTGCGATGAGGACGAACAAAGTCGAAGGTGGTGGTGGTGGACAAAGCCACTGTCTAATTGTTTACTACAAAAATTACAATTTATGATTCCTTGTTTTTCTAGACGTTAATTCCCTTTATCTGTTCATCGACGTTGTCATCCTTCCAACAATCCAGCTCTCTACCTTGCTTGTTCCAAGTGTAGCTCTGCACTCTGTACTCGTGGTCGCTTGCGAACACCAGAAACACCATGAAGTTTAATCACACACAACACTGCAAGTCTCCCCTTGGTCAAGTTATTCTTGATCATTGGGTATCGAACCAAGAAAAATGGTGTTGTATCAAGAAGATCAGAGTTGCGAAAGTCAATTAACCATTGATTGAGCAACAAGTCATAAGAGAAGATGGTGCGCCAAAGAACTGAATGAAGTGTCGACCAATGACATGCCAACCAATAGGATGTTGATTCATGTAATAATTGTTTAGATCGAAATAGGATTAAGATTTACTTAGTATTCAGAATTAAATACGATAACGATAAGACATAAAGCGAAATAAAGTATTGGAGTCAAATACGATGGAATCGTTGAAAGTTCGAGAGTTTGACGAAAATCTAAAGATTCATCGGAAGTGCCGTCGAAACTTATCGAGTCAAGATGAACTTGTATTATACTTTGAGCAATTATTCTCTCTGGCCTCTAGCGCCAACGACCGATGAGAATATGCCACGTTCCCATTCGGTGTGCGCGACCTTGGCCGCGGTGTACTTGGTTAGCTCGCAGGGATCGGCCGGATGAGGCAAGCTTCTCCGAGGCCGAGAGGAACACCCTCCACGTCACCGTCAACGGGCTCCCCTGCGGCCTGCTGTACTGGTATCGCCCCGTGCCCAGCAGCAACACCACCACGGTGGCGGCTGAGATGCCGTAGCCCCACCCCCGGCTGACGGAGTCCTGGACGTACACCAGCACCGTGGCCGCGAACATCGAACCGAGGCTGATGCCGAAGTAGAAGCAGTTGAAGACGAAGATCATGGCCTTATCCTCCTTGGGGTCGCGGCTGCGACACGTTGGCCTTGATGCCGCCTGCCCCTAGGGCTATCGTGTGGTGGGAGATGAACAGCATCGCGAGATGGTCGCCGCTAGCCACGACGCATTCGTGGTGCGCCACCCGGGCGCTGTCGCAGGCCGGGGGTCTCATACAGCTAAGGGATGTGCCGATCGTCAACAAGCTGACGCTCTGGTTTCACAAGTAGAACGATAGCATATTAACATCTTAGCTCTGTCAGCTAAGATGTTAATATGCTATCGTTCTAATTGTGAAACTAGATGTTAATTATATATATATATATATATGTATATATGAGATTGGATGTTGTATTTTTGCTTTAGATGGTCCTACCGCAGCGTTGATCGTGGCGAAGATCGCGACGGTCATGTAGCGGCCAAGCTTCGCGTCGGCTAAGAAGCCTCCGAGCAACACCAGAAGATTAAGTGTGCCCATAAAATTTGTGACAATGTTAGCTGATCTTGAGGTGGAAAGATGCGGATCTCCCACGGAGTGACCACGAACTGAGTCGATATGGTCCTTCTCAGCGCTAAGACATTGAATATATAGGCAGCATCTAGCAATGGAAATAATACGGCGCCTAAGATGAGACCAGAACCAAACCACCCTCCCGTCTTCGATTTATCGACCGGATTTCCGTTGTACTTGACGACTGCACCTTCGTCATCAGGAACGTCAGCAGAAACCTAGCAACAACGTGGAGCACGGTGGAAACACACAGTACTCAGAAAACATACAGATGAGCCGAGAGCATTTGATGAGCTAGATATGTAATAGACTAATACTGATCAGTACCATTTTGCAGCTCTTGTCAGAGATGAAGGGGAGGGGAGAGATAAGTTGATGATGGTGTGACCTTATAAAGGCCGCAGCGATATGAGGGGGGAGGGAAGGAGGAGAAGAGATTATTACCCACATCTTTCCACTGTGGAAAGCATGGGGTTTGGGCGGCCGAGCGTTGCTGCGCAGCACGCAGCGAATGGACGGCGAAGAATGACAACAACACTGCCAAGTCCGCGGCAAAGACAGTGCGATCCACGCGTCTCCTGAGACACACGCGGAGGGTGTTCGACGATTGGCGCATGTCTTGTCGGCCTGGTTATCCGTTTCCCGCAGCTCGTCTGACGCTGGAGATCACAGTGGTAACTTATCCAACGAGTTGAGAAGGGAGATTACTACAGCTCGTTCTTGTTCCTCCATGAAGCCTGATTTGTTCTTCCTTGGTTTATATCTAGCATGTCAGTCAGAGACGAAAGCAAGTCAGAATCTTTCTGTAGATCGATGTATCAAACTCTGTCTGATCGAGCTTGTGACCTGCCAAAACTCAAATAAGAATCTTTATTGCCTTAAACTACGACTGAAATTTTTATTGCCTTAATCTGCCAGGAACATGGAACAAGAGTTTGCAAGATATTTAGAGGCAGATCAGAGAACCGTAGGGACTGCCAGGTGATCAGCTTCAGTGCGCTCCCTGACTTTGGAATGAACAAAGTCAACCAAAGTGCCGTGATCGGTTTTAGAAGAAGCATGGTTTTGTGTCATCTTTTGTGTGAGAAAAGAGCAGGAGACTTGGCTCAATGCTCTCGTTTCACTGTCACCGGCTGCGTCCTCCGTATGAGGCAACAAATTTGACTCTTGTGGAAGACAGGTGTTCGGAACCTCCGCATCCCAAGCCACAGATGGCAATTCTAGAAGTAGGCAAAACCTTGTGCATCGAAATCATGTTCTAAAGTATCCATCTGTGGAGACAATATGCTAGCATGCCACACCGGATACTGACAACTTAGTGGGCTTGATCAAGATGTCATGTCATCACAATGTTTGAGCAAATATTTCACAGGAGCAGAGACCATAGAGCTTGATTCCCTAAATACTTCAGTTAGCGGAAAACACATGAATTAAAAAAAAAAAAGAGTAATGAATGATTGATCCATCAAATAAAGTTTACAAGGGAAAAATCTATCAGTTAACTCAGAATAAAACAAAATGATTAAGATTAGGTGAGCTTTCAATCTTACGGCGACGGTGGAGTTTTGGGATACTTGCCAGTCCAAGCAAAAGAACAATAAACACTACTATTTGCCTCGCCGCATATGCTCTTCAGGCAACCCTATTGTCAACCGTATAAAACATGGAGGATAGATGCTGTTGCTTCACTGATGGAAGTGATGTAGCTTTAGACTAATTTGCTGAAGAAACATGTGACACGCCATTACAGTGATATTGGCAACAGTCATATCATGGGCAAGACAAGCATATGTATCAAATGACAACAGTAACTTCTGGGTTGACTGAGAAAATAGCCACAAAATGCAGGAGTCTGGTTCTGATCGAACCAGAAACACGAACAATTCATTTGGGAATCAGATCGAACACCTTGCGGTCATTGTCACTCCTCAGCACCTCGATGGCCAGACGATTGGGTAACAAGTGGCAGATCAAGCTTCTCAAGAGAGAACAAGAGCTCTACAGTTGAGAACGAGACTGTGGAACCCGACGCGACCGACGCGACCACACATCGATGACACGATTCGACTGCACAAAACTCGAACACGGCACACTGTCGATGTGAGACCTCAAGATGAGGTTTCATTACGCCCAATCCGATAATTAATTGGGTCGGATTCGAACATATTTGTGGCTGCAAATAAATCGGACTTTAAATCAGATGCGATCAATAATAGACACAACCTAACATTGTGAACTGCCCTAAATTAGTACTTTGGGACTCGGTCAAACCAAATAAATCCCACAGGGTATGTCAGTTTGGGCAATCCTTTGTATTGGGACTTCAAGGTAGCAGTATCCGTGAAACCTGGAACAATGACTTCTAATCATGGTCAAATTAATATAGTGTTGGTGTTTTGAGCATCATAATGAGTGTTTGAGGGTAACACCATAGGTAATTTTTTTTAGTTAAAGAATATGTAATATATATATATATATATAAATAAATGAGTCCGGGGGATCTTTAACCTCGTCAGTACACCCAAAAAAGAAGAAATTAACATTGTACTCGCAGGAATGGAACCCAACCCACCCACTTCTCTCCTCCCAAGAAGCTCACGTTGCAGTGGCATTAGTAAACTAAGAGCTTCCATTAATAGAATAACGGGTGCATGAAACGGCACACGGGCTTCGCTAATGACGCAATCAGACAGGCCACGAGGCGAGGTGCACGTGTCGTACAGCAGGGAAGTCAGGCCCGTGTACGGTGCACGCGACCCGACGCCCACTCACACGTCAGCGTCGACTTTTGCCTCCGTCCCCGGCACCCATGGCGCACCCCTCGAGGATGACCCATCGCCCGCTCCCGCCGGCCCCACCCTCCCCGTCCTCGCCGCGTCCTTCGCCTTAACCCCGGGGCCCGCAGGTCGACGGGAATCGCGAGGCTCGTGGGAGTTCCCGCCCGTATGATAGGGGGCGTGGCGCGCAGACTCCGAGGGCGATCTGGAGTCGGTCGCACCCCGTCGATCGGACGGCTGTCTTCGAACGCCCAGAAAGAATGCAAACTCGTTCCTCCACGGATCTCCGGATGGCCTGTGATTGGAAGGAAAAGAGTGGGGGACCCACGACAGGCACGTGTTGTAGGCTTGGAATGACCATGGCAATTACCCCCTGATTTGTCGGGGCAAAAGCAAGATTAATCCTCTCTTTTATGTGTATACTGTGATAAACAAAGAAGATTGTTCAATAAATATTTCTTTTTGTCTCCAGAAAGAAGAAAGCTAAGAGGGGAGAGGCCTCCTTGGTTACTGTTTGTAGGGAATGCTGTTAGCCATAGACCTCCCTGGGGACATAGCTAAAGACATGTCAGAGATGGATCTTTTATCCCTGTTCTCTTACATGTAATTTGAAGGCAAGGCTGCAGAGTGCTCAGAAACAACTGTATGCAGTGGAAGAGGGAACTTCTACATTTCCTTTCCTTCCTGTGAACTCTTAGAAATCTGTCTCACGACGAGCATCCTTTGCATGACTGAAACCTCGCTCGGATGCTTTCTTTGTCAAAGCTCTGGATGCAGTCCCCATTTTTCTCCTCTTTTTTTTTTTCTTTCTTTCTTGCCTTTTACTATAACAAGTTTGCTCATCCTCATCTTTGTCTGAAAGGTGAAATAACTGTGGAGGATGATGAACAGACATTGAATTACGAAAGAACACAGTTGTTTCCTCTGACATATTCTACCCTCTAAAGACTCGTGAGATGTGTGGAGGAGGATTATTACTGAGGTAAAAATTTCTACCGCGAGAGGCTTTTAGCAGGAGACCAAGAATGGTTGATAGGTGGAAGGAGACTCGAGGATGAGTCAGTGCGTGGCCCGCTTGGTGGTGGGCGTCACGTGCGGTCTGCAGTACGGCGCTCTCCTCACTTTACATATCCCCTCTCCCTGCAACGATGCAACGACGCCACCAAACACCATTGAGTGTGTGTCTGTGCGATGAGAGTGAGAGGGAGAGGGAGAGGGAGAGGGACGGACAGGCCAACCCCCGCCTCTGCGCCTTTGGCACGGCTCAGTACCAACACTTGCAGGCTTTTATACCCTCTACCTCTGTCTCTCTCTCTCTCTCTCTCTCTCTCTACACACTCTCACCTCTCATTCATGTCTCTCACACACGCAGTATACTGTTATCAGATACTTGTAGTAAAAATACTGGCGGTGTTATTGGAGTTGTCAGTGGCACTGCAGCGATCGGACAATGAGAACGCTGGAGGCGTGTGATGGGGGTGTGTGGGTATGTGAAAGACAGGTAGGAAAAAGAAGGTTGAGATGGATAGGAGATTGATGGCAAAAGGAGAGAGAAAGGCACAGGGAAATATGCCTGCTTCTCCTGCCGCAGCTGCCTCCTCTTGTTTCCACGCCCGGGGAGGGCGCATGGGGTGCTGCCGCGGTGAGGCTAAGCGACGCGTCACCGCCTCTCGGATTCCCGTCCTCCGCCGCGTACCGCATTTATACCCCACCTGCGCCGCTCCCAGTCCCTGTCTCCCCCTCCCTCGTGATCCCTCCACTGCGCACTATTTTTGAACCCTCTCGAGCGTGTTGGAGATCCGTTTGGGCTCGTAAGTCCGCGGCCGCCGACCGATGGGGGAGCCCGTGCCGAGCGCGCCGCCGCTTTCGGCTCCACCAGTCGTGGTGGTGGCTCCCAGACCCAAGTCGCCGCCCAAGTACCCCGACCTCTGCGGCCGCCGGAGGCTGCAGCTCGAGCTGCAGATGCTGAACCGCGAGATTGGCTTCATCGAGGTAACCCAACAAACCTTCTCGTTGACCCAAATGTCGGATATGTGGAACTCTTTGAATGCCTGCGATGGCTCTGCATGGAAGCAACATTTAGATGGATTATCTTGCAATTTTAGACTGCAATTTGGGTAGCAAAACATTTTGATTGGAGAGCTAAAAATGCTGCCTTGCTCGATGCTTGAAGATAGAAGGGCACTGTCACCCTCAAAACAGAGTTATGAATCTTAGTCCAAATGAACAGATGTCAAGATGGAAGACATACAGTAACAACATCAGGTTTGTCTAAGGCAAAAGGAACATTTTTTAATGGCAAAGGATGCTGATGTGGCTAAAGGAATTGTTTTTTGAATGGATCTTAGCAACATGTCTGTTGCTACAGCTTCACTGGAGTGCATCCGGTAGATCATCAATGTTCAGCTGGAACTATTTCGGAGACTGCACTGAGGCATTGTTTTGTTATACATATAATGTATAACATATATATACACACACATACACACAGTTCGGCTTACATGAGTTCTTCTTCAGCAACTTGTGTGCCTGTTATACAAAATAAAACATATAAATGCTATGTGTGAGACCAGTGGCATGATGGTATGCTATCTTTTCTGTGAGCTTTGCTGTGTGTGGCATGCTGATATGTGTGAGCTCTGCTATCTTTTCTATGGAACTAAATATTGACTTTAAATCTGCAGAGCAAGTAATTCCCGTAATAGAATTGGTTGAAGGTTTGTATACCTCTATATTGACTTTGCAGCATGAGCCAGTAAAAATTAGCTGCTGCTGATATGCTTCTCTGTTTTACGTTTAAGTTTCCGTTGTGAAATATAAATATCTCATTGAAATTTGATTTTTGAGCAGGAGGAGTTACAATCACTTGAAGGAGTCCAACCTGTTTCCAGATGCTGCAAGGAGTATGCTTCACTTTTTGGCTTTTGTACATTATTCGATTTTATTTTCTTTGTGATTGAGAAAGCAAAATTGGTAGGTTGCCTCTGGATGTATGTTATGTTCGACCAAGTCTCTGGAAATGTGTATAAGAGGAGACTGCCACTCTTTTCTCTCCTTCATCAGCTGCTTTTCTCACAATAATAATGTTCCACCACTTTTTTCACGTTGAATTGTGTAAAGCTCCATCGCTGGGTCAAGTGACTATATTAGCAACTCCAATAAAATGCATCTATAATGCCGATGATAGGAACGATCAATTTAGGTAATGCATATAAATGACTTTTTTGCTGGTCCTTGATATAGTTAACTTCTGCCATAGAGCTTTTAGACATTTGGGTAAGAGTTACAATCTTCTGTATCTTCTGCCTGTGAGTGTGATGGTGTAGTTTTTTGTTTTCTTGTCCTCTGTAGTTGTTTCTGCTGGCCTAAACTCAAGTTGGGCTCTCCTACTTGTGCTCTCATGTAGCAGTTTCATGTATTATTTTCTTTCTCCTCAATAAATTAATGGGATAATTGGCTCATTCATCCTCCCAGAAATGAAAAAAGACTTGTGAGATCCAAGTTGTCTACTGAACTTAAAACCTTGAGTGCAAAACCATATTTAGTGTCATATAGAATTGGGGTATCCAAGTTAATAGTCTGTTCCCTGAGAAATTCTAGTGCTTTCTACAATATTAAGATTGTATATCATTTTATGCAGACTAGAATTATAAATCATGACTATTTTGCAGGGTCAACGAGTTTGTGGGAATAAAACCAGATCCCTTGATGCCTATGTATGATCCTTCAATTTCACCTGTTGTGTACTAAGGTTTATGTGATATGTAAAAACATATAACATCCGTATGCTTGTTTTGTCAAATAGAAATAAGCGGAGGCACGCATCGTGTTGCTTGTGGAGATGGCTGAGGTACTTACTCGATTCTATTTCAGTTTTGTTACTTTGATGAACACAATTAAAGGAAGATATTTACAATCCTGAAGCTGTGAAGATAAATAGAACTGAACATACAGAGAAAACAGGAAAAGTGTTTGGTCTTGTTGATGTTGCTGCATATTATTGATTCATCTGCACTCTTTGTTCTTATTTGAGGCATCAGTATTCAGCATTACCAAGTCTCTAGTCTATTATTGCCTTAACATAATTATCAGTGAGAATCATAAACCTTCATTCTCCACATTCATATTGTCGTGTGACAATTAAAATCTCACTCAGAAATTGGTGATTTCTGCTGCACTACTTGTCATGTTGTGTTGCTTCAGATAATTGGTGATTTCTGCTTTCACACCTATTCAACTCTGCCTACATTTTCTTAGGATACTTTGGCATGATGTCTTATGGCTATATTTTCTTGTTCTTTCCCTTCTTTAACATAGTAAGAGTGAAAAAAAAAGAATTATTGGTACTTTTCCTAATATGCTTGTTTTCACTCTGTCTAAATGGTTTATTTGCTATATTATAAATTAAAACAATGGCAGTCCAATTCTGGCATGCTTAACTGATGGAAATTATGGTCCATGGAGTTACTAGCCTCTTGGTGTTGATTGGCTTCTGAGGTTATATGATGACCAAATCTTGATTGTCATGAAGGTCTGTTCTTGAAGGTGTTAAAAAATTTCTACAGTTTAGTTGTTGAACTTTAAGTGTATTTACAACTTCTCATTAATATAATGTACGTCGATCGAGCAGCAACTACCATCAAGGGGTTCTAATCTTAATATAGATAAAAATTATACAGTAAAGTAATATTGAGTTAATAGTTTTTTGTGCTCGTGAATCTGAAAGGCCTGTGTTTATCTATGCTTTAGCAGATTTAAGCTTCAAGACATTTTGTTAAAAGGGAAAAAAGACAAAACTAGAAATTAAAAAGAAGAAACAAAATGAACTTACAATAGAAAACCAGAAACGAAGAACAATTACTTGTCTCTGATGTTTATTCTTGTTGACTTATTCCTTTCGCATTGTTTTGGTTGAAGAAGTGTTACAATAATGTATTTTCCTATCCTCGAATCACAAGTGAGTAGCATAAAGCATGACCATTTGAATGAGTCATTCAGAACATTTATTTACTCTGATTGGTATTTGACTTGGTGAAACTTTTGGATCTTCTTTTCAAGTTTTGTTGGTCAATTATGGCATTCTTTCCCTTGTTGGTTTGATAAGTTCATCATATTCATTTTGGATTCATTATCGTGCTTTCACGTCGTCTTAACTGCAACATTCGGTAGCATCAGAACGTTGCTCCAGAAATCGGATATCTTGTTTTAACATCTTGGATACATAGAATTTTTTACAAGATAACAATTTAAGATCCAGTTGATTACACATGAGCCGTCATACTTATTATATGGACATCATTCTTTTTCATAAATATCTTGCCAATCATTCCATATATTTAAAGTTTATTGACATCTTCTTAGCTGTTAGTGTTATATCCTTCAGGAATTCCTTGCACAAGGTTCAGAGGTTGACAATTTAGACTATGATGCAGCAAAACACATTTGTCGTTATGCTTATAGAAAATGTAGTTTCTTTTCATTTGAAGGGAAAAAAAGACTTGTTTGGTTTTTGCGCAGGTCGAAGTTGTGCTTCAACTTGTCATGGATTTGCTGCCTCAGTGGGTGTATGCTTGAGCATGAAAGACCAAGCTGTTCTTGTCCACAGAACTGCAACCGTTGTCAATGTGGATGTCCCTGCCCTCGATGCTGTGAGGCACCTACCTGCACACCATGCTGCAGTTGTTCCCGAGTTCCCTGTAGTTGCAGCAGAGCACCCTGCAGGTGCTTGAAGCTTCCTTGCAGTTGCATTGGAGCATGCTGTAGCTGCTTGAAATCTCCTTGCGGTTGCAGCAGAAACTGCAGCAATTGCTCGAAAACTCCTTGCATTTGCGACGGAACATGCTCCTGCTGCTCCAAAATTTCCTGCAGCTGTGGCGGAACATGCTGCAGCTGCTCGGAGGTTCCTTGCAGTTGCGCCAGAACATGCTACAGTTGCTCCAAAACTCCTTGCAGTGGCAGTGAAACATGCTGTAGCTGCCCAAAGGTTCCTTGCACTTGCGGCTCAACATGCTTCAGCTGCTCAAAAGTTCCTTGCACTTGCGGCTCAACATGCTTCAGCTGCTCAAAAATTCCTTGCAGCTGTGCCGGAACATGCTGCAGCTGCACAAAACATCCTTGCAGTTGCGCTGGAGAATGCTGCAGCTGCTCGAAAACTCCTTGCAGTTGCGCCGGAGAATGCTGCAGCTGCTCGAAAACTCCTTGCAGCTGCGCCGGAGAATGCTGCAGCTGCACCAAAAATCCTTGCAGTTGTGGTGGAACATGCTGGAGTTGCCCAAAGGCTTCTTGCAGCAGTTGCTCCGATGCGTCTTGCTGCAAACCGCAATGCCGTTGCTTCAACGCTTCCTCCTGCAGGCCTCACTGCTGTAGCTGGTGGCCGTCCTGTTTCAGGCCATGGCGGTGTGGCTGGTGGCCGTCATGCTCCAGTTCATGTTGTGATCAACCATGT
Source organism: Musa troglodytarum (assembly GCA_023547065.1). Classification (NCBI taxonomy): domain Eukaryota; kingdom Viridiplantae; phylum Streptophyta; class Magnoliopsida; order Zingiberales; family Musaceae; genus Musa; species Musa troglodytarum. Next base: position 39,972,013 of record CP097510.1, on the reverse strand, counting down.
TGCGGTGGCCGGAAGACATCATGCTCCAGTTCGTGTTGTACTCGACCACTCTGCTGCGACTGGAGGCCGTCCTGCCCCGGTTCATGTTGTGCCCAAGGATGGTGCCGTGGGTGGAACCCTACCTGCTGGAGACCACAGTGCGACTGCTCATGGTGCTGCGGCTGGAAACCTTCGTGCTGTTCCGGAAGACGGTGCTGTAGCTCGAAGCCGTCGTGCTCCCGAAGCTGCTGCGCCTGCGCCCTCCCAAGACTCTCCTGCCCCGAGTATTCTTGTGGCTGTGTCTGGTCCTGCTCCAAGTGCACAGATGCATGCCTCTTACCTAAATGCACCAAAAAGCCCTGCTGCATCACTGGATGTCTATGTTAAGATTCAGACCATAAATTTGTATTCCTTTATTCTAGCTTGACATGCCATATTATATTCTATTGTATCTCTGAAACATGTTCAATATATAGAATTCTGTGTAGTAGCCATTCTTGATGATTAATAGCTTCTCTGTGAGACTGCACACACTATTTCTGCTGCAGGCATATCGTTTTCTTCACCAAGGAAGAAAGAAAAGGTGGCAGGAGAATCCAGATAAGGTTGACTATCATCAGTGGCATCCAAATAATGGTGGAGTTAATCTATGCAGATGTATATACGCAAGCAATGCACTCATCGATGATGAGATAGATAGAACATGTCGTTTATGTTGTCTCGGGAGCATCCACACAATGGATGGGCTCGAAACTCTTCATGCTGAGGTCATGCGAGCTTCTTTTTCTATTTTCACGTAGAGCATCATCTCCTTTGAGGTTGCTGTCTTCTTCTTCAGGCCAAATGCAGGCAAATCAACGCTTCTTTCCTTGTCGAATACATTGAGCATAAGTAATGTTGACTTTATGATTTTGCTGTTGGAGAAAAATAATCACTATATCACTTGGATTTAGTCTGACAAATACAGATTAATTTAAATAAAAATCTGATAGATATATTATTATTAACTTGAGCCTTGTAACTTAGATTAGCTATTTGGTGACATACTGAATCAATTATCTATTTATTTATGTTTTAAAATCATATTATTGATAGTAATTATCTTTTTATAGGTCTCTTCCTTATACAATTCTTTGAATGAAAATTGTTTTTTTTTTTTTTGCATTAGTCCACTCATCCAACTTAATATTTTTTTTCTCGATAATATAAATGTCTTACTGGAGGAGATAAAATAATAAATCACAAAAATTAATTGAGGACAATATATATATATATATATATATATATATATATATATATATATATATATATATATATATATATATATATATATATATATATATATATATATATATATATATATATATATATATATAGGTGGGTTAGTTTTCGGAGTTGGACTTAAATTCCACCGCGAGTGAGCAGAAACGAGTCCTTATTCTTTTAAACCACGTTCGTCCTCGCTTGCTTTTCTAATCGTGCGTCCGCCTCTCCGCCACCAGAACCGCTGTAATGGCCCCGTCCGACGATGACGTCCACAGCTGGCCGCCGCGGCCTCCCACACGTGGCCCCATGGTCTTCCGCCTGCCGCACCGCTGGGCGGCGGCCCCGTCTCTGCGGCGGAGGAAGATGACCGTTGTCCGGCTGGGCTCGCGCCGCGGCTGGCGGTGGCGCGGGCGCGGACGACGGCTCCTGGGGGGCCTCCTCCGGCGCATGCGTCTCCGGTGGCTGGCGGCCATGTACCGGTCGGCGCTAAACCGGCTTCGGGAGAGCTACGGGACGGTGGTGAAGGAACTGATTGAGGCCCAGGCCGTCCAGTCACAGCTCATGAGGGAGTCCTACTTAGCCGTCCCCTTCCCGGGCAACGCCCCTTACAGCTATCATACCCGCTCCTAATCATGTTATAGTCCCTCTCTTCTTCTTCTTCCTCCTCCTCCTCCTCACCTTCTCACGGAACATTTCTTTCTTCCTGTGTCTCAGTTTCCTTTTAGCTCTTGCGTATGGAGCCAACCATGGCTCCTCCCTCTGCTTTAAAGTTGGTGATCACATGATGCATGTAGAATAATCAATCATGAGCGCATGTCAGGCTGCTTTAAAATGGGCGATCACATGATGCGTGTTCCCAAAGGACGGCCACATGCGACGTCTGAAATCTTCATGTTTAATAAATATGATATTAATATGGAGAAGATTGCGCGGCGTCAGGAGATAGATTATGGTGTTTCCTACAACACATTGTTTATAGGAGTTAAGCAACTCGAGATGTATTAATTAAGGGACATGATGTCAGTGGCGGCCATTCTTCCTTCCTATAGTATTATAATCCCGCATGGCACGCAGATAAACTCGTGTGGAGTTCAAATCAATATATCCTGAGGATGCAATCCATTATTGAGAATTCTACTTAATCTGCAAAATGGTTATCATTCCAAAATTACTTATCTCCATCTTTAGTTGTTGCAATTAATCCTGTTTAGCCGACTATCACTTGACTATTTAATTTTAATTAGCATTAATAAATTTTTTTAAAAGAAAAAGGCTTGTTTGACAACCATGGCAAGGAGCCTCAATAGGTTCTAAATTGAGGTTCTTCATATTTTAACCTTTTCTCAAGGAATAATAAAGAAGGAAAGTACATATTGTGCCACTTCATCATGGATGATTGAAGACGACGTGCTGTTCAGATTTTTACTTGAAGAAAACAAATGAATGCACAGATGAATGAATGAACGCATCTATGACATCAAAGAGAGAATGCATCTCATCCGAGAGTGGGTTGGGGTGTATGGTGGCATAATACAATGCATCTAATGATGAAAGATTTGACAAGTTCATGATCTACCATTCATCTACCAGAGCAAACGTAAGCATTACGCTACATTGAGGTCATGCCTTTGGCAAACCCAGTTGCAGAACACTACAAAGAAGATCGAGAATGCATTCCATTCCACACGAACAATCTCATGGAAGAAGCAGGTCTAATCTGTGGATTGGTGAAGTCACACTGCATCATTACCAGCTCATTGGCAGGCCTAATCTGCATGGAAACTTTGCTTGACTGCGGAAGTTGGCCTGCTTTCATAAAGAATTTTCTGTTCATATTCGCAAAGAATTCTCATGATCATGCTTTCAAATTCCTTTGCACACCATAACAACATGAAGGAAACTTTTTTACGTTAACATAAGAGAAACATACGCTCATAAGGAGTTATCAAAAGTACATCCGCCCAAAGCTAAAATATGCAATGGAGGCCATTGCTTTCATACAAGCCACGATCATCTGTCATGTAGCATTTCAAAGGAAAAAAAATATATAAGGCTCACTATTTTCTCTTTCCTCACAGCGAGGCCTGCTTAATAATATGAAGTGCTTTGGAGATCTCAGCACGGCTAGGCTCTTAGGCTCTTTTCTCAATCCCTGGAGTTTAAACTTTGGAGTGACTAGCTCTATGGACTTGATGAACCATATAGCTCTCGGAACCAAATAAATTTTTTAAAATTTTATTATTATTATTTATTAAAAATTATATATTTTATTAGATCATGATTTTCATGATTTCTTCCCCGTTTTCTCCCCACCTTTTTTTTTCTATTTATCACCCTTTTTCTCTTTTTTAGCTACAACTACAATACCATTAAAATTTGAACCCTTAAAACTTTTTTTTTAAAAAAAAGAAGAGCAAGAACTATTTTAAACATTGCATTTTCTCCCTTCTTTACATTTCATAGCTTCATATCAAAGAATTTTATCTATTTCCCAAGCCCCAATTCAAATAAATCCTAGGTCCACCCGTAAGGAACCTATTTATAATCATGCTCTAATAATTCTTGATAATCAAGCTTTTGTCCTTAATGATAAATTCATGTAACCTACTAGAAATCCATAAACTTGAGTAACGAGCCAACAAGTTCTATTTGTTAACAATATGAGAGAAATGCTAGTACGAGTCAAAGTAGATGTGTTGAATTTTGATAGTAGGTTTGACTCAAATATGTTTGTGACTAGTTAGATAGAATGAAAGACTACTTTGAGTGACATTGAATGATTGATACTGAATGTGTATGATTTACAAAAATAAAATTAGTAGGGTTTGCAAGAAAATATTAGCAATATATCCAACGTAGTCTCGAACACCATCGAGAGCCGCCCATCACTCAATAGAAAGTCATGAACCAAAAACTTAAGGAAAATTATTTACCAACCTACTTTCAAAGCCAATTGATTAAATAACTATTAAACCTTAAACAGTTGAATTGTAGTGTGGTAGAATATTTGGCTCAGTTTGAGGAACTTTTACTTAAATATGAAATAGAAGATGATCAAATTATCACTGTTCGAATATTTGTTAATTGATTAAGGTTTGACATTCAACGAGAAATCTCCCTTAGTTTTCCCGATATTGTGAAAGAAGCTTCCCAACGAGCCCTTGAGATTGAGAAGTGCATCGAACCTTATCTAATTTATTGAGCATCTTCTCGGTCTCTCAACAATAGAACTATTTCTCAATCGATTTCAAAGAGCGACTCTATCAAGCCAAGAATCTCTACTACTAGCAACAATCCTAACCTAACCATGAATCATCCAACTCGTTCAACTATTGATTCCCAAACTAATTCTTCTTTAATCTAATGTCATTATTATCATAATAAAGGTCATATTGCCTCCTGTTATCCTTAACGTATCGCTACCTTAAAATAAGAACTAGATGATCAAATCGAGAAAGCAAATCAAGTAGTTAAACCTGAAGCTTACTTAGTTGATAAAAATTAATTAGAAATTGAAGATGCCTATGTTAATGTTGTCTACATTATTTTCTCTATTACTAGTGATTCTAATGAATGAAAGAGAACAAGTATCTTCCATACTTTTATTCCAAGCGGGGAATAAACTTGCAAATTGGTTATTGATAAGGGTAGCACTATCGTAGTCTCAAAATCTACTGTCAAAAGACTAAACCTTAAGGTAGAGTCACATCCAACCCCATTTAAAGTAGTTTGAGTTGACAAAACCACTCTACCCATGATCAAGAGATACTTGGTACCAATCAAAATGGGTGATTACTAAGATGAGCTTTACTGTGACGTTTTACCAATGGATGTTGCCCATATTCTTTTATGTTGATCTTAGTTGTATGACCTTGATGTTACTAATCATGAAAGAGAATGCATGCATGTCTTTCGATATAAAGGCAAAAATATTATCATGCAACTAGCAAAACCATAAAGGATAAAACAGAAACTCTCAGGTATCTTCCACAAGCCCCAACCACCAAGGAACTTCACTTACTGGATCTTAAATCTTTTGAAATAGAGAGCCTAGACAACAAATTTTATATGTCATCATTGCTAGAGAAATTTCTAACCCTTACACTATTTCTGGCTTAACTCCTAAGTTAAACTCTTACTAAATGAATTTTTTGATGTTATACCCTCGAAATTATCTAGTGATACCAATCTTACAAGATAAACAATATGTTATTAACCTTATCCTGGGATTATAGCTTTCTAATCTCCAATATTATAGAATAAATAATAAGGAGAGAGTCGAAACAAGTTGAATAACATTTGGCTAAAGGTTTTGTATGATATAGCCTTAGTCCTTTTGTTGTCTCTCTCTTATTAACTACTAAGAAAGATGGGTCATTGAGGATGTATATGGATAGTCGGGTGATCAATAAGATAACAATCAAATATCATTTCCTAATTCCTCAACTTGAGGATATGCTAGCCCTTCTTATTGGATCGAGTTGGTTTTCAAAACTAGACCTACGAAACGAATACCACCAAATTCATATTAGACCTAGTGTGGAATGAAAAATATCATTCAAAACTCAGGATAGTCTATACGAATGATTAGTCATGCCCTTTGGTATATCCAATGCCCCCAAGCACTATTATAGGTTTCATGAACCAAGTTTTACAATCCTATGTAGGCAAATTTATTGTAATATACTTTGACTACATCTTGATATTTAGGAAGATCAAAGAGAATCATTAAGAACATCTTCGACAAGTTCTTACTACCCTTTGAGTTGCTAAGCTTTATGTCAATCTAAAAAATGTTCATTCAAATAAACACATATCTTATTCCTAGGTTTCATTATTTCTGCCCAAGGTGTTGCCACTGATCTAGAAAAAATCTACATCATTTTAGAATGGTCTAAGCATAAAACACTTTCTAAGGTTCGACATTTTTATTGATTAGTTTAATTTTATAGGAGATTCATTAGAGGGCACCTATCACTGATTACCTAAAGAAAGGTGAGTTTTCTTATACTTTGGCTGCTACCAAAGCTTTTGCTGACATTAAAATGAAAATGACCATTATTCTTGTTCTTATGATGCCTCTGACATTTTAGTAAACCATCTTGTTATGGGAAACAACTTTTTTACCGTGACCCTGGGGCGTACGGCGTAGAATCCGGGAACCGAAGGGTCGTCGCGGTATGGTTCGGGCCCGTCGATGGCTCTTGCTCCCGCCAGGCGCCTTCGGGAAGCAGCTCCACGCTCGGTCGTCGGGAAGGAGACCTGCAGCAAGGCGGGTCGGAGGATGCTCCGCCCGACCCCTCCGACGCTCAAGTTAGCCCTCGTCCGTCGGCCGAGCTCCCCCGAATGTGTTCAGGGTTTCGTGTCTACTCACCTTTTTCCCTCTCCCCTCCTCTCCCTCTCCACCTGTCTTACCCATTCGGCTTAAATAGGTCGGACGGATGGCATGCTTCCGGTCACGTCTGCGGGTGGGGTACGGACCTGACCCCGCAGGCCGGTGCCGTGGTCAACTTGGCGAGTAGTTGGGGCGTAGCAGAGGCGAAACGACGTCGGGCGATCCAATCACGGGAGTAGAGGAGCGCAGGAGGGGCGATGACGTCATCCGGGTGTACGACCAGGACCAGGTGTCACGTCATATTTAATATCCCTAACATTACCCCCCCTCAAAAGCCACTCCTGCGGGACGGTCTTTGAGGGTTGGGGGGTGGTGCTCGGAGAAACCCGGTTGCTATCGAATGGCCGACTGAAATCTCGGGCGGAGGTTACTATTGCAATACAACTTTGAATCATTGTGCTGGGATGAGTCAACGCTTGTTTTGTCAGGAATATAATGACCGAATTCCCGATCGGGATAAGGGTTGAGCCGCGCTCATGACCAGCAGGAGGTTGAGACCATGAAACCATGTAAGAACCCTTTCGGGATAAGTCGAGGAACCTCAAGACCCAGAAAACCGATGGTCGAGGAAACTCAGGACCATGTAAACCATAATATCTGAACCGTCGTTCGGGATGAGGGGTCGAGGAACCTCAAGACCCAGAAAATCGATGGTCGAGGAACCTCAAGACCATGTACACTATAGTATCCGAACCGCCGTTCGGGATGAGGGGTCGAGCCGCCGCTCAAGACCCAGAAGACCAGTGGTCGAGCCGCCGCTTGTTAGGGGAAACAACCTTTTAGTGACCGCGGCGGCGCGCGCGCGAATCCGAACCGGGTCGTCTCGACGGTTCGCCGTCGATGGCTCTCGCTCCGCCTCCCGACCGCTCTGGGCACGCTCGGCCGCCGAGACTGCGGCAAAGCGGTCGGATGCTCCGCCCGACCCCTCCGACGCTCAAGTCAGTGTCTGGCCTGTCGGCCGAGCTCCCCAGAGAGAATTGCCGGGTGTTCGAGTCTACTCACCTCTCGGAGTGTTCATCCTCATGCCTGTCTTACCCATTCGGCTTAAATAGGTCGGACGGATGGCATGCTTCTGGCTGCGTCTGCGGGAGGCGTCTGAGCGACCTCGCGGTGGTCGTGGGTCAACGGCGAGTAGTTGGGCGATGCGATGGAGAAGCGACGTCGGCGATCAAATCGTGGGAGTAATGGAGCGCGGAGGAGGCGATGGCGTCATCCGGTACGACCCAAGACCAGTGTCACGTCATACTTAATACCCTAACACTACCCCCTCAAAAGCCACTCCTGCGGACGATCTTGAGGCTTAGGGGGTGTTGCTGGAAAAACCTAGTTGACTAAGATCTCGGCGAAGGTTCTGCAGTGTCGTGTCGAGAATCCCCGCAGGATAAGGGTCGAGGCACCGCTCAAGACCCGGAAACCGATGATCGAGGAAGCTCGAGACCATGTAACCGAACATTGTTGGGATAAGGTCGAGGAGCCCCAAGACCGGAAACCATAGTCACCGAACCATCGTTGGGGTATAGGCCGAGCCGCCGCCAAGGCCTAGGAAGCCGATGGTCGAGCCGTCGCCAAGACCACGAACGAACCGCCGTTCGGGATAAAGGATCGGCGACGCCAATCCCGTTGCCAATCCAACGCTTTGTGTCGGTCGAGACCGCGCTAGGCCACGAAACCAATGGTTGAGGTACTCAGGACCATGTAAATCGCCGCCGGTCAAGGGGTCCGACGCCCAACTCCAGGCCGTCGTTTGGTAATAAGGGTCGAGGTCCGCACGGGACACGGAAGACCATAATAACCGAACCGCCGTTCGGGATACGGGCCGAGCCGCCGCATAGGATCGAGGCGACGCCAATCTCGCTGCCAATCCAACGCTCGGTAATCGTGGGTCGACCCGCTAGGCCCCGAAACCAATGGTTGAGGTACTCAGACCATGTAACCGAACCGCCGCTCGGGTCAAGGGCGCGACGCCCAACTCCCGCTGCGTTTGGTAATAAGGGTCGAGGTCCGCAAGACTCGAAGACCATAATAACCGAACCGCTCGGGATATGGGGGCCGAGCCGCCAAGGCCTAGAAGACCGATGGTCGAGCCGCCAAGACACGAAAGCCGATATCGCCGAACCGCCGTTCGGGACATCGAGGCGACGCCAAGGCCCAAGACTAGTGGTCGAGCCGCCACTCAAGACTCGAAAGCGATATCGCCGAACCGCTGCTCGGGACATGGGGCCGAGCCGCCGCCAAGGCCTAAGACCGTGGGTCGAGCCGCCAAGACTGAAAGCCGATATATCGCCAACCGCTGCTCGGGACATGGGGCCGAGCCGCCGCCAAGGCCTAAGACCGCTGGTCGAGCCGCCAAGACTCGAAAGCCGATATCGCCAACCGCTGCTCGGGACATGGGGCCGAGCCGCCAAGGCCTAGAAGCGGTCGAGCCGCCAAGACTCGAAACCGATATCGCCAACCGCTGCTCGATATGGGGCCGAGCCGCCAAGGCCCGAAGACCGATGGTCGAGCCGCCAAGACTGAAAACCGAACCGCCGCGCCGTCAAAACGGCTCGCGATAGTGCGGTTGCCGGAATCGAGCGATACCGGGCGCGGCCGGGTAAGTTACCCGGCGGTGGACACGTCACCTCTTCATTATGACGCCGCGCTCGACGCCTGATGCGATGCTATTGGGCGGTGTTGCGGTGTCATGTCGCCGCCGAGACGAAAGGCCGAGGCTCCTTTCTATAAATAGCGAGCCCGCGACACTCTATCACTTTTATCAGCGGAGTTTTTCTCTCAGTCCCGCCGCCATCTTCCTTCGAGTTTCCTCCCTTGGCTCCGGTGTTCTTTGACTTCTTCCACGATTCCTTCCACTATAGGTTAGTGCGTGATGGCTCTTCCTTCCACCTCCTCCTCATCTGCTTCTTCCTCTTCCTCCCCCTCTGCTACAACCCGTGTCGCCGCTCTCCCCTCCTCTCCTTCTTCCAGCCCTTCCTCCGGTGCGGAAGCGGCGCAGGCGCGCTAGAGGCCATAATGTGGCCGCACGACCAGGATTCCACCTTGATGAGCGCATGGTAGGGATTCTCCGCGGCGCACGGCATCCCGGAAGAATACAGCCTTCGGCCCCTGAAGTAGGCGGCTTCGACCCAGTTCCTAAGGGTTTTGCCCTGACCGCCGATGCCTTAGAGGCCGGCCTGCGCCTTCCCCTGCATCCCATCATAGTATCCTGCATCTCCCTGTGGCGTATTTCGCCTTCACAAATAACTCCCAACTCTTGGCGATATCTGGTGGCTTTCCTGGGGGAATGCCATTACGCCAACATCGCCCCGACCCGCAACCTCTTCCTCTCCTGCTTCCGCCTTTTCAAGGGGCTCTGGGATACTTTCTGCCGCCCGACAGGTTCCGGTTAGCGCGCCCCACCAATAATAAAGGGTGGAAGATTTTTCGCCCAAAGGCCGAAGGATCGGGCTTTGGGGTTCGTGGTCGCCGACCATTGATAACACCGCCCAAACTCAATGCCGAGGAGCGTGCTCACCTCGAGCGGTTGAGGGTAATCCTCCCTTCCTCGCAAGCCATCCGCAACATGTCGGAGAAGTGGCTTGTGGAGGCCGGACTTAGTCCGTGCTCACGGGGTAGGCTATTGTTGTCTCACATCTTTAGGCTTGCTTGCCGCACTCCAGTTTCTAATTCATCCTCATTCTTTGCAGAGATGGTGAACCTGCGGTCCTTCCATGACTGGTGTTCGACAGACTGCCTCCGCGCTTCTCCGGCGGTCCCTGCGGGCGGGGGTGGTTCCTCGCGCACCGAGGAGGGGCGCCCCAAGAAAAGGGCCAAGGCCAAGGACGTGGCTGGAGACGCCGCCGTGGCTCCGCTCGCCGAGACGGCAACGGCGCCACCGCCTCGGCTGAGAGTCCGGTCCACCAAGGGACGACCGGGAGGGGCCAGCGTCCCCCAACCATGAAGGACCTATGCAGAGTCACGTCGGGGAAGGATCTGCCATTCCTTTCCCGAGTGATGGGCGAGGTTCCTTCGGGGCCGCTGAGCGACCCTCTGGTGGCCCGGTGGCATGGTCTGTCCCGAGGGGACAAGGTATGGGTTGGGGGAGAGCCCTCGGCCAGCTACCTCCTGGGGGCGCACCATCCCGACATTGCTCGACCTATACACGCTCCTAAGCACTCATCGCCAAGTCGCCAAGTCGGTGTTGTGGGTAAGCACCGCCTTGCGTGTACTCTCTGGCTAAGCCCTTGCTCATCTTTTTCAGTTTTTCCCTTCTATGGAGAACCTCCACTACACAACCGCCCTTGCCGACGGGGTGCAGGACGCGGGTCGGTGGGTGGACGGTCTGGTCTAGCGCAACGTCGAGTTGCGCCGCCTGCTTGAAGAGGCCCGCGGGGGTCCGACCAGGCGGTTGCCGCCGAGCAACAGGCGCCGACGAGGCGCGAAGTCACGCGCTCGACCGCCGAAGCTCGAGGCGCCGGCGCCGAGGCCAAGCCGCAAGCATCTCCCGGACGGAGAAGCTGGAGAACCGCCTCCGGATGAAGGAGGCTTCGGAGTTGGCCGCCAAGCTGACCTCGAGAGAGGCCGAGCCGGCGCCAGAAGCTCTTGCCGCAGCCGGAAGGCGGGCCACGGAGAGGGACCGGAGGCGCCGAGGCGCATAAGAAGTCGGAGGGCTTCCTCCTGACCGACCGGACGGTGGTATCATACGAGTATGGGTATAAGGTTGCCCTGCCCGGTTCGTGCGTGCCCTCGGGCTGGCCGAGGAGGATCCTTTACCTCCCGCCCCGAGGACTGTGGGGTCGACATGCCCGCGAGGTTCCTTCGACGACAGCCTTCCGTGTGGCTTGAAGAGTTTTTCTTCTTTTTGGAGGGCCTTCCCTTGCCTATGTAATCCTTGCTTCCTCTAGGGGCCCATTTTTGTACTCCGCATCTTTTGGTAATACAATTTCCTTTTCTCACAATAAAATTTCCAACTTCATTCCAATAGCCCGAGTCACATATTGGTTTGCTTCGCTTTGTCATTAGACAAAATACTTCTTAAGGTTCCGACGCCTGTGTCCTCGAATTGCTGCCCGTCAAAGTCGCGAGCCGGAACGTTCCCGGTCGGACAACCTTGATTACACGGTAGGGGCCTTCCCACTTAGGTGCGAACTTGCCCCTTGAGTTGGCGGGGTCGCTCACTTCCGCCTTTCGTAACACTAAGTCTCCCATCCCGAGAGGTCGAGGGCGCACCTTCTTGTTATAACTTCTGGCAACACTTCGCACGCCAAAGATCTTTACGCGCGCTTGGCCCTGCGTTCTTCCAAAGAGGTCTAGGCCAGCCCGAACTCCCGGGCCGAGGTGGATTCTCATAGTTCTCCACCCGAATGTCGGAATGACCAACTCGGCCGGTAGGATCGCTTCCACGCCGAATGCCAGTCAGAGGGGACTCGCCTGCCGCTTCGGGTAGTCCGCAAAGACCATAGGATGTTCGGGAGCTCGCCGACCCACTCGATCGGGCTTCCAAAGTCCTTTTCCTAAGTCCATCCAGATAGATCGGTTGGTCACCTCGCGAGCCCGTTGGTCCGGGTGGGCCACCGAAGCAAACCTCAATCGATGTGATAAGTCGCACGTAACTCCGTGAAACCGAGTGCCGGGCGACCGGGTTCCGCGATCGATAATGATAACGCTTGGGCGCATCGAATCGGGTCACGATGTTCTTCCATACGAATCTGCTCGACCCGCCGCCGTAATGGTTGCCGTGGCTCGCTTCCACCCACTTAGTGAAATAATCTATCCCCACGATGATATGTCTCCGTTGGCCGGACGGGGAACGGCCTCAGAGGTCCATTCCCCATTGAGCGAAGGGCCAAGCGCAATCCATGGAGGTGAGCGGACCGCGGAGCGGGACACGGCCCGGCGGGCAAGTGTCGCACCGCCGCACGAAAGCCTTGGCGCTCGGTGCAACGTCGCCGCAAGAATAGCCCCGGCGTAGTATTTTGAAGGCCAACGTTCGCCGCCCATGTGCTCCCACAAGTCCCGCCGTGAACCTCGGCGAGAATCACTTCCGCCATCGGATCTAAACATCGCAGTAGGGGATGGGAAAACGACCTTTGTAGAGCCGGCCGCCAATCTCGCAGCACACGCTGGTTCGGCGGAGCGCCGCGCTTGACCTCATCCTCAGCAGATTCCATCGCGCTTATACTTCAAAGACTTCCGGATCCACGAGGTGGAGAGGTCGGGACTCGGGTCCCCTATCTCCATGATGGCCACCGACCGGTGTGAGCTCTTCGACTCGGATGTTCCTCCGGTCGGCTCCCGAGGCTAATTTTCGCGAGCTGGTCCGCCCGCCGCTTTGGGACCCGGGGACCCCGGACAGAGTGAAGCGAGGAAAGTTAGAGGTTTGGGCTTTTACCTTGGTCGTATTTGGACATGGTCGAATCTCGCGCTCGATACTCTCCGCCAACTTGCTCGACGACGAGTTGGGAATCCGTGGAGAACATGGATCGCTTCACCGCATCTCGGCCGCCAAACGGAGGCTCGCCAAAAGCGCTCGTATTCCGCCTCATTGTTCGTGGCCTCAAACCGGCGAGGGAACGCCGACGCGTGTCCGCCGGGTCCTCCAAATGAGTCCGCCACGCACTTGGAGCCGGAAGACCCATCCACGTGCAGGTCCGCCTCGGTGGATTTGCTCAACGCATTCCGCTTCCTACCGTAAACTCCGAGATGAAATCGCCAAGGCCCGGGCCTTGATGGTCGTTCTCGCTTGTAGCAGGTCGAACTCGGATAGCTCCACCGACCATTTTAGGAGACGCCCTGCCACGTCAAACTTAGAAAGAACTTGACGCAGGGGTTGGTCGGTCATTACCTCAACCGTATGGGCTTGGAAGTAGGGGCGTAGCTTCCGAGCCGCTAGGACAAGTGCCAATGCCAACCTTTCAATGGGAGGATAGCGCCGCTCGCCCGCGCAACACATGGTCGATGTAGTAAACCGATGTTGCGCTGCCGGGGCTTCCTTCAAAGAAGATCGAGCTCATCGCATGCGCCGAGATGCCGCCAGTAGAGGGTGTTTTTCCGCGCAGACACCGAGATAAGGCGGGGAGCTCGGACAAGTGTCGCCAGCCAGTGAAAGCTTCTCGCATTCTCGCCGCCCATTGGAAGTTCTTTGATCTTTGAGGACTCAAGAAAGGAAGGCACTTATCTCCCGACCGACAAACCGACAGAGCCGCTATCCTTCCGTTAAGGCATCAAGCTCTTTATCGTTTCTTGGAGATCTCATGTTGGTGAGAGCTCGGATCTTCTCGGGGTTGGCGTCAATTCCTCTCTCTTGTATGATGAACAGGAACTTCACGATGTCACGCCAAAGCGCGCACTTGGGTGGATTAAGGCGCATCCATATCTTCTCGGCGTAGAAGGTTTCCGCAAGTCGTCAGGTGTGCAGCCCACATGCGACTTTTCACGATCATGTTGTCAACATATACCTCCATGTTTAGCCCTATTTGCTTTGGCGAACACCTTATTCACCATCCTTTGGTAGGTGGCGCTGCGTTCTTTAACCCGAGCGGCATGACCTTGTAGTAAGCTCCTTGGGGCGTATGGAAGGCCGTATGTTCTTGATCCTCGGGGCCATCCGGATCTGGTTATGCAGGAGTAGGCGTCCATGAAGGAGAAAGCAGGCGTGCCCATTGTTAGTCGACCGGTTGGTCGATCCTAGGTAGAGGAAGCAATCGCCGGGCAAGCACGATTTAGATCGGTGTAGTCGACACACATCCTCCGGCTTCCATTAGGCTTCTTGGCGAGGACTACATTGGGCTGACCAGCGAGGATACCGGACTTCCTCGATGAAGTCGGACGCCAAACTGTCGACTTCCATTTGCACGGCTTTGTTGGCGCTCGAGGGCCGAGGCGGGGTTTGTCTTCTGGCGGCGTCGGAAATGTGCGAGATGGTGTTGAGAGACTTGAGTCGATTCGGGAGGTCGGCGGTATCGGCGAACACGCCGGTGCTTTCGAGGAGGCGATGGTGTGCCGCTCTTGATCATCCAGTCGGGCGATTCCGATTTGTCCGTCGGGGCCGGTCAACTTGCGGCGGAATGTTAAGGCTTGTCGGCTCGGGATGCTCGGTCGGTATTGCGTCCGCGTGGGTCTTGAGTGTTCGGCCTTTTCTCTTACCGAAGTCGTTGTCAAGTAACACCGTCTGGACTCTGAGGATCTCCCGAACCTCTCGGACTCCGGCCTTTGGTGGGAATTTCAACGTCCGGTGGTATGTGGATATAATGGCCCTCGGCTGTTGAGGGTGGAGTCGGCCAGATGGCGTTATGCGATGAGGTCGACCACGGAAAAGTTACCGAGTTTTGCCTCGGGAATCCCAGAGTCAGCGAGTCACCGCACCCCATGGCGAGATCGAGTCGCCGGTGAAGCAGGTGAGTGCGAGTGCAAAGTCTGAGGAGGGCTTCGCCGGCAACCTAACTTCAAAAGGCCTCGAAATAAAGGATGTCGGCGGTGCGATGTCGACCATAATCGCTTCGGACTGCGTGTTGGCTATTCGGGCCGACACCACGGTAGCGTCATCATGCTCCGTCGCTCCCATGTCCCGAGAATGTAATCTACGGCTCGGAGGAGGTGGTATTCCCGATGCATTGGCCGCGGGCGTAAGCTCTTCGACCGGCGCTATGCCCTCGGTGGCGGGCCCCCTGTAATCACGTCGATGTGTTGTTCGGCGGGGCCTTGGGGCGAGGATGGTTCCGTGGATCTTTGGAGTCTTGATCCAAGTGACCTCTTGGATCGGCTCCTCGATTTGTCGCTTATTTCGTGGCATTGCTCGTATCATGTCCGTTTGCCGATGGAGCGGCAATAGCGGGTATGATCGCCCAGCTCTCGTTGGCTCTTCATCGGGCGGGGCGGCTGAGCATTCCCGCTCCTTTATCGGAGGAATATTTGCGTCAGAGCGCCTTGAGGAGGTGGCGGCTCGGGCACGTATGGGTCGGGGCGGCCCATGCGGCGCCCTTGGTGCGGGGACTCCCGCCTAGTTGTCATTCCCGATCGGGATGGGTTAGAATGCCCCCTCGGTCGTTCTTCCTTCCTTCCCGACATCCAGGACTCGGCCGCCACATATTGACTTGCTGCTGAAACATCTGCGATGGGCGCGGTCGCTCCACCAAGGACCAGCAAAACCTCGGACGGTCGTGCCCCATCATAAGCGCTGCATCAATAACGATGGGTGAGCATCAGATAACTCCCGTACCTCGTGGTAAACCTTCGCACAAAGTGGGAGAGGGTTAAATCTTCTTTTGCTTCAAACCCGGGAGGAGTGCGGCGAAGGCTTTGGTCGCATAAGCGCCAAAAAGCGTAGCTCGAAGTCCTTGGCGGATTCAAAGGATGTCCGTCCGCTTTTTAAGGTCTTTGTACCACGTGCAGGCGGATCCTTTCAGCGTGGTGGAGCGCATACGCACATCAAGGCGTCAGGGTTCCATATAGGGACCATTTGAGCCGGAAGCGGCGGCGTGATCCGCTGGATCACGACTCCATCATAAAGATCGATGGAGAGGCGGAAGTTCAAAGGCCTGGGTATTCCGTATGTCGGTGTGACGGGGACTCCGGTGGGACACTTCCCTCTGCTCTTCTTTGGACTTACGGGCGTCCCTTTGCACCTCATCCGGTGCGTGCGATGGAGCGGTTGAGCCGAAATAAATCCGTCGAATGCGAGGACACCGCCTCGAGTTCGGGCGGGGCGTCGAGTTTTCAAGAGCCGGGTTAGTCTGAACCGGCGGGAGGCTGGGAAGATGGTGCCGGCGGGATTGCCTCATGATGCGGGAGGGTTCCGGCCTTTGGAGGTCGGTTACTGCGCCTCTGGAGTAGGCGAGGAGGATGGCACAGGCGATGCTTGCGGTCGGACACTGTTGGGAAAGGTCACGAAAAGCCTCCCGTGGCGGTGGGAGGAGCGGGAACCCGATTTGGCGGGTAGAGTCGGCGTCGCTAAATATACTCGATGGCGATCTGCGATTGCGGCGGTCGTCCCTCCGAGTTGGTCTGCGGGACCTCGCGGAGTGCTGGCCGAGCGACCTTTCGTCCATGTGTTGTTAAAGCGGGCGAGCGGACCTTCGGCAGAGGCCCTCCTTCTAAGCGCCAATCTGTTAGGAAACAACCTTTTACCGTGACCCGGCGCGCGGCGCGAATCAGGAGCAGAAGTGCGTCTCGATGCAGTTCGGGCCGTCGATGGCTCTGCTCCGCCTCCCGACCGCTCTGGGCGAAGCGCGCTCGATCGTCGAGACTGCGGCAAAGCGGGTCGGATGCTCGCCCGACCCCTCAGGCGCTCAAGTTAGTCTGGCGTCGGCCGAGCTCCCCAGAGAAATTGCCGGGTGTTGAGTCTACTCACCTCTCGGAGTGTTCATCCTCATACTGTCTTACCCATTTGGCTTAAATAGGTCGGACGGATGGCATGCTTCAGTGCGTCTGCGGGTGGCGTCTGAGCGACCTCGCGGCGGTGCGTGGTCAACTTGGCGAGTAGTTGGGGCGTCTGACGAGGAGAAGCGGCGTCGGGCGATCAAATCGTAGGAGTAATGGAGCGCAGGAGGGGCGATGACGTCATCCGGGTGTACGACCCAAGACCAGGTGTCACGTCATACTTAATACCCCTAACACCGCTCAAGACCTAGAAAACCAGTGGTCGAGCCGCCGCTCAAGACCATGATAACCGAACCACCGTCCGGTATAAAGGATCGAGACGACACTCAAATCCCCCGTTTGCCGAACCGTCGTCCGGTAGTAAGGGGTCCAGGCCCGCACAAGACCTTGAAACATATCATCGAACCGCCGTTCGGGATGAAGTCGAGCCGCGCTCAAGACCCGGAAGACGATGGTCGAGCCGCGCTCAAGACCTAGATAACCGAACCGGCAGCGGTTTCGATAGTGCGGTTCTTTGGAATCGGTGGACACGTCACCTCTTCATTAATATGGCCGGCGTTTGGGTGCCGTCACGGCGTGGTTGGGCGGTATGTGCGGCGTCATCTTTGTCGCTTGCCTCGGGAGGCGAGGCGAGGCCCCCTTTTCTATAAATAGAAAGCCTGCGACACTCTATGCTTTTCACGTGAGTTTCTCTTTCTTTCTAACGTTGCCTTCCTCCGAGTTTTTTCTTTCGGCTCTGGTGTGCTTTGCCTCCGTTCACACGATTCCTCCCGCTGTAGGTCAGTACACGATGGCTCTTCCTTCCACCTTCTCCTCATCCACTTCTTCCTCCTCCTCCCCCTCTGTCACTACCCGTGTCGCCGCTCTTCCCTCATATCCCCTTCAGCCCTTCCTCCGGTAGAAGCGGTAGCGTGCGCTAGAGAGTCATTATGTGGCCGCCACGACCAAGATTCTACCACTGGGCGAGTCCTCGGTAGGATCCTCCGTGCGGTATGCCATCCGGAAAAGTCGCGCCCTTCGGCCCCGAAGTGGGGCAGACGGGCCTTCGACCCGATTCCTAAGGGTTTTGCCACGGCCGTTGATGCCTTGGAGGCGGTGCGTCTCCCCTACACCGGTCATCGTATCTTGCATATCCTTGTGGCGGATCTCGCCTTCAGATAACCCCAAACTCTTGGCGGTACACGGTGGCTTTCTGAGGAATGCCATTATGCCAAAATCGCCCCGTCCCACAACCTTTTTCTTTCCTGTTTTCGCCTTTTCAAAGGGTCGGGGGGCTACTTCCTTACCGCCCGGATAGGGTTTCGGGTTAGCGGCGCACTCACTAATAACAAGGGGTGGAAGAGGCGCTTCTTCTTCGTTCAACGTAAAGGAGACTGGGGTTTTGGGGTTCGGTGGTCGTCCAGGACCATCGACAACACTGCCCCAAAACTGAATCTTAGGGCGTGCGCACCTCGGCGGTGAGTAATCCTCCCTTCCTCGCAAGCCATCCGCAACATGTCGGAGAAGTGGCTTGTGGAGGCGGGGCTTAGTCCGGGCTCTCGGGGTTGGCTGTTGTTGCCTTATTTTCGGGATTGCTGTCACGCTCTAGTTTCTGACTTATCTTTCTTTTTTCGCAGAGATGGTGAACCTGCGATCGTTCCACGGTGCGGGGACTCGGCGGATCGTCCCCAGCGCCCGGTGTTCCCAAGCGGGTGGGCGACTCCCGCGCACTACGAGGCGCCCTAAGAAGAGGCCAAGGCCAAAGGCGTGGTGGACACGGAGGTGCTGCGGCTCCATCTGCCGGGACGGCCAAGCCGGCCGGCGCTCTGCTCTGCCGAGGCGTCGGGCCCGGCCAGGGACGGCGGCCAAGTCCATGAAGGATTTGTGCGAATCCCTCGGGAAGGATCAGCCATTCCTTTCCCGAGTAATGGGTGAGGTCCCTTCCGGGCGGCGACCCTCTGGTGGCCGGTGGCACGGCTTGTCAGGGGACAAAGTGTGGACGGGGAGAGCCCTCGGCCAGCTACTGCGGGAGCTCTCCATCCATAGCTCGGGACACATACGCTCCCCTCAGGCCCTCATTGCTAAAGTCGGCCAAGTCGGTCTTGTGGGTAAGCAGTCTTGCGTGCATTCTCTTGGTTGTAGATTGTTCATCATTTGACTTTCTCCTTTCTATGCAGAATCTCCACTACACCACGGCCCTCATCGGCCAGGTTGCATCGATGCGGTCGGTTGGTGGGCGGATTGGGTGGCGCAACCTCGAGTTGCGCCCGGTGGAAGAGGCCGGCGGGTCGGGACCGGCGGATTCTTCTGCCGAGCAGCGCGGCCGACATGGGCGCGGAAGTGGCACGCCTGACCACCGAGCTCGAGGCCGCCTCGGCGTCGCCGAGCAATCTGCAGAAGCGTCTCCCGACGGAGAAGCTGGAGAACCGCCTCTGCTCAAAGGAGGCCTCGGTGCGGCGCATCTTGAGGAGGCGAGGCAAAAGGCGCCGGGAAGCCCTCGCCGCGATAGAAAGGCAGCCGTCAGAGGGCCGGAGGCGGTTGAGGCCTACAAGAAGTCGGAGGGTTTCCTCCTCGGGATAGACCGGACGGGCGGGTGTCGTCTGATGCAGGTACAAGGTAGCCACTGGCCGGTTCCAAGCATGCCCTCCAGGGCTCATGATCGAGAGGATCCCTTCGTCTCTGCCCAGGGGCGAGGTGTGGACATGCCGGCGAGTCCCCTTCGGCAGTCTCCCGCTTTGCCGCAGTTGTTTTGTTTTTCTTCTTCTTTTTTGGGAGGGACTTCCCTCACCCTTGTAACGCCCTTTTCCCTTTAGGGGCCCATTTTGTATTCCGATGATTTTGGCTAATACAACTCCTTTTTATGGCAATGGCATTTCCGAGTTAACTTCAATGGCCGAGGCAAATACTAACACACTTCTGTTTGCCTTTAAACAAAATATTTCTTGAGGTTACGGGCGTTCCAAGTCCTCACCGGTATTGTCGTCCATAGTCGCGAGTCGGAGCGTGCGGTCGGACGACTCCGATTACGATAGGGGCCTTCCCACTTAGGTGCAAGTTTGCCCCTTGAATGGCGGGGTCACTAACTTCCGCCTTGCGTAGTACTAGATCTCCCATCCCGAGAGGTCGAGGGCGTACCTTCTTATTATAGGTTCTAGCAACACTTCGATTGTACGCCAACATCTTTAAGTGCGCGTCAGCCCTGCGCTCTTCTAACAGGTCTAGGCCGGCCATAACTCCTTGGGTCGAGGTGGACGCTTCATAGTTTTCCACCCGGAGGGTCGGAATGACTAACTCGGCCGGGAGGACCGCCTCCACGCCGAATGCCGGTGTAGGGGACTCGCGGCGTCTTGGGGTAGTCAAAGACCATAGGATGTTCGGAGCTCGTCGACCCAACGATCGAGCTTCAAAGTCCTTTTCTAAGTCCGTCTAGGATAGATCGGTTGGTCACCTCTGCGAGCCCATTAGTGCGGGGTGGGCCGCAGCTAAACCTCAATTGGATCCGATAACTCGCGAATTCCCTAAGCGAAATCTTGGCAAGCGGGTGCGTTATCGGTGATGATAATGGGAAGGCGAATCGGGTCACAATGTTCCTCCATAGCTATTCGACTCGTTCGTAGTAATGGTCGCCGAGCTCGGCTTCCACCCACTTAGTAAAGTAGTCTATTCCCACGATGATATATCTCCGTGGCGGGCCGGAAACGGACCAAAGATCCATCCCCATTGCGCGAAGGGCGGGCGCAATCCATGGAGGTGAGTGGGACGGCGGGGAGGCTGCGGGGCGCGGGCTTGGCGTTGGCAAGTGTCGCCGTCGCACAAAAGCCTTGGCGTCTCGGTGCAACGTAGGCGTAGTAGCCTTGGCGTAGTATTTTGAAGGCCAAAGTCGACCACCCATATGCTCCGCGAGTCCCACCGTGAACCGGCGAGAATTACTTTCCGCCTGGGATCTAAGCATCGCGATGAGGGGATGAGAAAGCGACCTTTTGTAGAGCGGTCGCCAATCTCGCGATACCACGCTGGGTTGGCGAGCCACTGCCTTGGCTTCATCCTCGGGCGGGATCCCCTCACGCTTATATCTCGGCACCTCTTGAATCCATGTGGGTGGAGGTCGGGACCGGGGTCTCCTATCTCCATGATGGCCACCGGCCAGGTGTGCGACTCTTCGACCTCGGGATGTTTCTCGGGCTCGGCTCAGAGGCTAATTTCGCTGGTCACGCGCTCGTTACGAGACACAGGGACTCTGACAAGGTGAAAGCGAGAGAAGTTAAGTCTGGATTTTTACCTCGGTCGAGTATTTGGCCATGGTCGGGTCGCGCCCGATACTCCCGCCAACTTGTTCGCGACGGTTGGGAATCCGTGAGAACATGGTGCTCTCGGTGCATCTCGGTTGCCAAGCGGAGGCTGCCAAGAGCGCCTCGTATTCCGCCTCATTGTTAGTGGCATTGAAGCCAAAGCGGAGGAAGCGGCTGAAAGCATGTCGTCGGGGTCTTCGAATGAGTCGGCTCGGCGCCTTCGAGCTAGAGGACCGTCCGCGTGCGGGACCAGTCGATAAATCTGCTCCACGCACTCTGTTTCCGGTGTGCCAACTCCGATGAAGTCGGCGGGGCACAGGCTTTGATGGCGTCTCGGTTTGTAGCGGAGAGTCGAACTCGGATAGCTCCAGGCCATTTTAGGAGCGCCTGCCACGTCGAACTTAGAGAGAACTTGGCGAGGGTTGGTCGGTCATTACCTCAATTGTATGGGCACGGAAGTAGGGGCGTAACCAGCTGCTAGGACAGCGCCAATGCTAACCTTTCAATGGGGATAAGCGGCTCTCGGCCCGCAACACATGGTGGTGTAGAAAACCGGATGTTGCGCGTCGGGGCTTCCTTCACGATCTTGAGCTCAACGCATCTTTGAGATGCGCGGGTAGAGGCTAAGTTTTTAGCGTGAACATCGAGGTAAGGCGGGGAGTTTGGATAAGTCTGCTTCAAGCATGTGAAAGCTTCCTCGCATTCCGCCGTCCATTGGAAGTTCTTGGATCTTTGAGGACTCGGAAGAAAGGAAGACACTTATCTCGGCCGGGACAAAAATCGGGCCAGAGCCGCTATTCTTCCGTTAAGGCATTGAAGCTCCTTCACTGTCCTCGGAGATCTCATGTTGACGAGAGCTTGGATCTTCTCCAGGTTGGCATCAATTCCCCTCTTGTGTATGATAAATCCTAGGAACTTTCACGATGTCACGCGAAGGTGCACTTGGCGGGATTAAGGCGCATTCCATGTCTCCTTAGCGTGGAGAAGGTTTCCGCAAGTCGTCGAGTGTGCGCCACTGGCGACTTTTCGATCATGTCGTCAACATATACTTCCATGTTTTAGCCCTATTTGCTGGCGAACACCTTGTCACCATCCTTTGGTAGGTGGCCCGCGTTCTTTAATCGAGCGGCATGACCTTGTAAGTAGGCTCCTTGGGGCGTATGGAAGGCGTATGTTCTTGATCCTCGGGGCCATCGGATCTGATTATGCCGGAGTAGGCGTCCATGAAGGAGAAGCGGGCGTGCCCGCGGTTGAGTCGACCATTTGGTCGATCCTAGAGCAAGAAGCGATCCTTTGGGCAAGCGCGATTTAGATCGGTGTAGTCGACACACATCCTCCGACTTCCATTAGGCTTCTTGGCGAGGACTACATTGGGCGACCAGGGATACGACTTCCTCAATGAAGTCGGACGCCAAACTGTCGACCTCCATTTGCACAATCTGTTGGCGCTCGAGGGGTGAGGCGGGGTTCTGTCTCCAGGCGGGCGGTCGAAATGTGCGAGATGGTGTTGAGAAACCGAGATCTATTCGGGAGGTCGGCGTATTGGTCGGCGAAAGGCGTTTTCTGGAGGAGGCTAATAAGTTGGGCCTGCTCTTGATCGTCAGTCGGGCCGATCCCGGCCGTCCGTCCGGGGCGGTCATCTTGCGGCGGAATATTGTCGCGGGTTTGTCGGCTCGGGGCCTTCGATGCAGTGTTGCGCCCCGCGTGGGTCCTCGAGGGGCTGCTCCGGCCTTTTTCTCTTACCCAGGGAGACTGCCGTCAAGTAACACCGTCTGGATTCCTGAGGATCTCCCCGGACCTCCCCGACTCCGGCACTGGTCGGAAACTTCAAAGTCCGGTGGTATGTAGATATAACCGCCCTTAGCCTGTTGAGGGTAGGCCGAGGATGGCGTTGTCTGTGGTAGGGAGAGTCGACCACGGAAAGGTCACGGTATAGTTTTGGTCTTTGGATAATCCCAGAGTTAACGGTAGGTCAGCGCCCGTGCGGCGAAATCGAGTCACCGGTAAAGCCGGTGGCGCCATGCAAGGAGCTTGGGGCTTCGCCGGCAACCAGCTTCAAAGGCTTGAAGTAAAGGATGTCGGCGCGGTGTCGACCATAATCGCCTTGGACTGCGCGTTGGCTATTCGGTGACACCACCGGTAGCGTCATCATGTTCCGTTGCTCCGATGTCCCCGAGGAACGTGATCTCGGCTCGGAGGAGGTGGTATTCCCGGTCGAGCAACGCGGGCGTAAGCCTTCGACCGGCGCTATGCCCTCCGGTGGCGGGCCCCTATGATTACGTCGATGTGTTGCTCGGCGGGGCCTTGAGGTGCGAGGATGGTTCCGTGGATCTTTGGAGGTATTGATCTAAAGTGACCTCTTGGATCGGCTCCTCGATTTGCCGCTTCAGCTCGTGGCATTGTTCAGTGTCATGTCCGTTTTGCCGATGGAAGCGGCAATACCGGGTACGATCGGCCAGCTCTCGCCGACCCTTCATCGGACGGGGCGGCCTGAGCATTCCCCGTTCCTTTATCTGGAGAAATATTTGCGTCCGAGACGCATTCAAGGGGGGAGGTGGCGGCCCGGGCACGTATTGGTCGGGGTGCCCCGCCCGGCGTCCCTGATGCGGGGACTCCCGCCTAGTCATCGTTCCCGCTCGGGATGGGGTCGAATGCCCCCTCGGTCGCTCTTCCCTTCTTCCCGTCATCCAGGACTCGGCCGCCACATATTGGCTTGCCCGCTGAAACATTTCTGCGATGGACGCGGGGGGTCGCTCCACCAAGGACCAGCAAAACCTTGATGGTCGCAGTCCCATCATAAATGCCTGCATCAATAACGATGGGTGAGCGTCAGATAACTCCCGTACCTCTGTGGTAAACCTTCGCACAAAGTGGGAGAGGGGTTCATCCTCTTTGCTTCAAACCCGGGAGGAGTGCGGCCGAAGGCTTGATCGCGCAAGCGTAAAAATGTAGCTCGAAGTCCTTGGCGAGTATTGAAGAGATATCACCGTCCGCTCTTAAGGTGCTAAACCATGCTGGCGGATCCTTTCAACGTGGTGGGGAGCGCGGCACATCAAGGCGTCAGAGGTTCCATATAGGGCCATCGAGCCGGAAGCGGCGGCGTGATCCATTTGGATCACGACTCCATCATAAAGGTCGATGGAGGCGGAAGTTCAAGGGCAGGGAACTCCGTATGTCGGTGAGCGGGGACTCCCAATGGGACACTTCCCTCTGCTCCTCTTTGGACTTACGGACGTCCTTTGCACCTCGTCAAGTATTTGGGCGATAGAAGCGAAGTTGAGCCGAAATAAATCCGTCGAATCCGAGGACACCGCCGGGCTCGGGCGGTGTCAGTTTGAGCCGGGTTCCGTCGGAGCAGGCGGGAAGGCTGGGAAGGTGGCGCCGGTGGGAACGCCTCATGGTGCCGGTGGAAGGGTTCCGGCCTTTGGGGGTTCGGCCCTCCCGCCTCCTGAAGTAGGCGGGGGAGGACGGCTTGGGCGGCACTTGTCAGGGGTCGGACCTGTTGGGGGAGGTCCTGAAAGGCCTCCGTAGTGCGGGAGGAGAAGCGGAGGAACAGGCTCGGCGGTTGAAGTCGGTCGTTAAATAAACTCGATGGCGATCTGCGGTCGTGGCGGATCGTCCCTCCGAGGGTTCGGAGGTCGCCCGGGACCTCGCGTAGATGCCACCCGAGGCGACCTTTCGTCCATGTGCGGTTCGAGCGAAGCGGTAGACCTTGACGGGCCCTCCTTCTGGCGCCCAATCGATTACGAAACAACTTTTACGTGACCACAGGGGCGTCTGACGTAGAATCGGGAACCGGAGTCGCGGTATGGTTCGGGCCCGTCGATGGCTCCCGCTCCGCGGCGCCTCGAAGCAGCTCCACGCTCGGTCGTCGGGAAGAGACTGCGGCAAAGCGGGTCGGAGGATGCTCGCCCGACCCCTCCGACGCTCAAGTTAGCCCTCGTCCGTCGGCCGAGCTCCCCGGAATGTGTTCAGGGTTTCGTGTCTACTCACCTTTCTCCCTCTCCCCTCCTCTCCCTCTCCACCTGTCTTACCCATTCGGCTTAAATAGGTCGGACGGATGGCATGCTTCCGGTCACGTTTGCGGGTGGGGTACGGACCTGAACCCGCAGGCCGGTGCCGTGGTCAACTTGGCGAGTAGTTGGGGCGTAGCAGAGGCGAAACGACGTCGAGCGATCCCATCACGGGAGTAGAGGAGCGCAGGAGGGGCGATGACGTCATCCGGGTGTACGACCAAGACCAGGTGTCACGTCATATTTAATATCCCTAACACATCTGAAGTCACTTATGATGCCTCTGACATAGATATAGGAGAAATTCTCAGTCAAGAGGGTCAACCTATCACCTTTTTTAGTGAGAAATACAATCATGCAAAATAATATTATTCTAAGTACAATAAAGAATTTTATAGGATTATGCAATGTCTTAGGTATTGATGATATTATCTTCTATTACAAGAATTTATCTTAGTTGTTTCACCATCAAGCCTTAAGGTGCTTAAATGCTTAAAAGAGATTAAATGCTTTACGTGTCAAGTGAGTTGAGTTTATCAACAAATACTTTTTTGTAAGTAAGTATTATTCTGGCACTCAAAACAAAACTGTTATGCTCTTAATAGAATTTTCTACAATCCTATCTACCATGAGTGTCAAAGTCATAGGTTTCAAGTGATTAATAGATAAAATAGTCAATGTCTAAACTTTAGTCATATGTATCGAAAAGTTCATGATGAAAACCATCGTGAACATACAAACTTTATTCTTAGGGATGGTTATCTTTTCCGATCTAATAGATTGTGTGTTCTATGATCCTCCCTTCGAGACTTCCTTATTTAGGAAATGCATACGGGTGAATTAGCAGGTCACTTAAGCCAAGACAAAATCATTACATTAGTCGAGGATATATTTTATTGATATTCCTTAAAGTGAATTGTTACTTGAGTGGTGTCATAGTGTCGCACCTATCAAATTGCCAAAACTCACGAATATAATATTGGCTAACACACCTCATTACTCATTCTGTATTTATCATAGCAAGAGGTGAGTCTAGATTTTATCCTTAAGCTTCCCAAAATAGCCTATAGCCATGACTCTATTTTAGTTATTGTTGATTGATTTTAAAAATGGTCTACTTTATCCCATGTAGCAGGACTAGCAACGTCTTATACATTGCCAAATTACTTTTCAAGAAATGGTTAAATTACACAGCTTGCCATTAACCATGGTGTCATTACATGGCTTGCCCTTAACCATGGTGTTGGATAAGGATGTGAAATTTGTTAACTACTTTTAGAAACCGTTTAGTACACCATTAAAATTCTCTTTAGTCTTTCACCCTCAGATTGATGATCAAACTAAAATTATTAGCTGTTTCTTAGGAAATCTTCTTAGATGTTTAGTTAGAGAGAAATATAAAAAATAAGACTTAACGTTACCCACTACAGAATTTACATATAATAATCGATCACTCCATCGAAATAGCTCATTTCAAACTATCCTCAACTATACTTCTCGCACCCTCATTGACTTTGCACCCTTAGCCATCATGCCTCAGAACTAACTCACTCATTTGCTTAATATTTTTTTAATTAATGAAAGTCATAAATTTGTTGTTACGCATACCGTAGAAGCCAAGAGTCTCAAATTGACGATTAAGTCTTGATTCACTTTCGCCACGAGAGATTCCCTAAAAATTCATTCAAAAAATTGTACACTTGAGCTATTGGTCCTTTCTTTATTATTCAAAAACTAAGATCTAACACATATATGTTTGATTTGTCTTCCAACTTAAATATCAGTCCAATTTTGAACATGAAGGATTTAACTCCATATCATTGTACCGTTGAGCTTCCTTCTCTATCTGCTCACAACACAACGATGATGTAAAGATCATTCCCAATGATCATCTTGTTACATTTACTACTAGTATTACTCAACATTTTCTTATCAAATAGCGTGATCGTCCAACTTCTAATACCACTTGAATTATTTTAGAGGAACTTTATGATTTTGCACCAAACCTATTATACCAGTACCTCGCAGATCATTCTTCGAGATCGAGTTCTTTTCCATCAGTGAAGAATGATGAAGAACCATCTAACTTTATATAGGATCTCAAAAAAGTATATTATAGGCAAAGAAATGAACAAAACATTATCAATTACTCGGTCTAGAAATTCTAAGAGTTGTTAAAAATTTAAAAATCGTTTGGTCTTTCTAGAGATTTTTTTTGTATTAAATATATTACTTTTATATTAAGTATAATTATTTACTATTTAGATATTCTAGAAGTCACAATTTGAACTTCTAAAAGATATATTAATTTCCTAAGTGTTAGGGGAAACAACTTTTACTGTGACTGGCGCAGCGCGAAATCCGAAACCGGGGTCGTCTCGCGCCGGCCCGTCGATGGCTCCTGCCGCGCTCACGAGTTTCTCCGGAAGTGCACGCGCTCCTCGGCTTCGGGGACGAGACTGCGGCAGCAAGCGGGTTTGATGCACGCCCACCCCTCCGACGCCTTAAGTCGATGCCGGCGGAGTTCCTCAGAGAGGGAATTGCGGGGTGTCCGAGTCTACTCACCTCTCGGAGTGTTTAAGCCAGGAAAGGGTTCTGAGAGCAAGGATGAGAGAGATCCTGAGTCGGATCGCAGATCCCCCATCCTGTCCTACCTGTTCGGGTTAAATAGGTTGGACGGAGGGTGTGCTTCCGATCGCCCGCAAGTGGCGTCTGGGCACGACCACTTCACGCAGTCGGTGCCGTGGTCACCGGGCGTAGTTGGGGCGATGCCGAGGAGAAGCGGCCGGGTCATTACATCGTGGGCGGTTGGAGCGCAGGAGGGGCGATGGCGTCGGCCACGGCTTGTAATGCGATAGAAGACCGGTGTCTCGTACTTAATATCCTTATCACTACCCCCTCAAAAGCCACTCTGCGGGGCAATTTGGGAAGTGGTGCTCGGAAGAACGATTGCCGGCGAGATCTCGGGCGAAGTTCTCTACCGTGTTGTGTCATGATTGACCAAAGTCGCTGCGAGTGCGGGGTGGCGCGCTCAAGACCAGCCATAGTCGCCGAACCGTCGTTGGGATATAGTCGAGCCACCGCTCAAGGCCTAAGATCTGCCGATGATCGAGCCGTCGCTCAAGATCATGTACCGAACTACCGTTCGGGATAAAAGTCGAGGAACCTCAAGACCCGAGCCGTTGTCACCGAACCGTCGTTCGGGATATAGTCTTGAAAGCCACGCTCAAGGCCTAGGATGCCGATGATCGAGCCGTCGCTCAAGATCATGTAGAACTACCGTTCGGGATAATGGGGTCGAGAGGCGCGAGTTCCGTTGCCAAGCCGACGTCCGTGTCGAGAGGTTGAGACTCGCGAGTGGGCGATTGAACGATGGGTGAGCACCGCTCGAGGTAAGGGCAGCGATGTCAAGTCTCTATTCGACCCGTCGTTGGGTACTAGGTCGAGGTCACGCACACGACTTGCAAAATCGTGATAGCCGAACTGCGCGTTCGGAAGGTGTGTGTGCCGCTCGAGGCACAGGAAGTCGAGTAGCGAGCTGGTTCGGGATGTGTGTGTGAGCTCGCTCGGGGCCTATGGAACGAGAATAAGCCGCTGTTCGGGATAAGAGTCGAGGAGACGCGACTCTCATGCCAAGCCGCGTCCGGAAGGCGGGGTTGAGACACGTCGAGTCCTTCACCTTGCCGACCCGTCATTTTGGTACAAGGGTGAGTCACGCCACGCGACACGAGAGCATAGTGGCCGAACCTCGTTCGGGATAAGAAGTCGAGAGGCGCCCGATTCTCCTTGCCAAGCGTCCGGAAGTCGGGGGTTGAGGACGTCAGCCCTCCACCTTGCCAGGCAGTCATTTTGGTACAAGGGTCGAGTCACGCCTGCGACACGGGAGCCTAGTAGCCGAACCGTCGTTCGGGATAAAGAAGTCGAGAGGCCGATTCTCCTTGCCGACGTCGGAAGTCGGGGTTGAGGCAGCGTCGAGTCCTCCACCTTCGACCCGCCATTTTGGTACAAGGGTCGAGTCACGCCTACGACCGAGGAACCATAATGGCCGAACCTCCGTTCGGTGCGTGGCAGCTGCTCAAGGCCCAGAATACCAGTGGTCGAGCAACCGCTCAAGACCTAGAAGACCAGAATAGCCGAACCGCCGTTCGGGATGGGCCGAGGCTCAAGGCCTAGAATACCGATGGTCGAGCCGCTCAAGACCTAAAACCGAGAATAGCCGAACCTCCGTTCGGGATGGGGCGAGGCTCGCTCGAGGCCTAGAATACGATGGTCGAGCTGCTCAAGACCTAGAAAACAGAATAGCCGAACCTCCGTTCGGGATGAAGCGAGGCTCCGCTCAAGGCCTAGAATACCGGATGGTCGAGCAACGCTCAAGACCTAGAAGACCAGAACGCCCGCGCCGTGCGCTTGAAAAAGCTCGCGGATATCTTGTTGCGGTGGAATCGAGCGGCGCGTTCACGATTTTTTTTTTTTTTTTGGGGGGGGCTGATGCTATTGGGCGATGTGGCGGTGTCATCTGTCGCTGCCTCGGGAGGCGAAAGGTCGAGTTCCCTTTTTCTATAAATAGGGAGCCAGCGTCTCTCTACCACTTTATCGTGAGTTTTCATCTCTTGTCCTGCCGTCGTCTTCCTTCAAGTATTCTCCATAGGCTCAGGTGCCTTTTAGCTTCTTCCAGTAGCTTTCTTCCTTTATAGGTTAGTGTGCGATGGGTCTTCCTTCCACTTCCTCTTCTTACCTTCTTCCTCCTCCTCCCCATCGATTTACAACCCGTGTCGCGCTCTCCTTCGTCTCCTCCTTCCACCTTCCTCGGATGCGGGCGTGCGTGAGTTAGAGGCCTTGATGTGGCGCCACGACCAAGACTCTATCTTGGGCGAGCGCATGGTGGGGATTCTCGGCGGCGCTCGGCATCCGGGAGGAGTTCAACCTCTGGCGAAGCGGGACAGCGGGCTTTGACCCGGTTCCCAAGGGCTTTGCCCTGTCGCGATGCCCTAGAGGCCGGCTGCGCCTTCCCTGCACCCAACCATCGTATCCTGCATCTCCTGTGGCGTATTTCGCCTTCCCGGATAACCCCCAACTCTTGGCGGTACACGGTGGTTTTTACGGGAATGCCACTACGCCAACATCGCCCGACCATAACCTTTTTCTCTCTGCTTCCGCCTCTTCAAAGGGGGGTTACTTCACAGCCGCACGACCGAGTTCCGGGTTAGGCGCCCCACCAATAACAAAGGTGGAAGAGGCGCTTCTTTTTGTCGATGCGGACCAATTTGGGGTTTGGGGTTCGGTGGTCGTCAAGGACCATCGATAACGCTGCCCAGTGAGTGCGAGGCGTGCTCACCTCGGCGGTGAGGTAATCCTCCCTTCCTCGCAAGCCATCCGCAACATGTCGGGCGGTGGTGGTGGAGGCGGGCCGCGCTCTCGAGGTAAGTGTCGTTGTCTCGCTTCCTTTTAGATTGCTGCCATACTCTATCTTCGACATATCCGCCTTTTGCGAGGATGGTGAACTGCGATCCTTCCACGACTTCGGGTGCTCAGGGGACCATCTCCGCTCTCGGCGGTCTCAAGCGGCGGGGTGGCTCCAGCGCGCCGCCGATGAGGCGTCCCAAGAGGCGAAGGCCAAGGAGGTGGTGGACACAGAGCGCCGATGGCGTGCGGCCGGGCGACCGAACAACCGGGCGCCACCACTCCTGCCGAGTCTTTGGTCCCAGCCAGGCGGCAGGAAAGGCCAGCGTCCTCCATCCATGCAGGACTGCAGCCGGTCACGCCGGGAAGGATCACCGCCTTTCCGAATGATGGGGAGGTCCTTCGGGCACGCGAGCGACCTCTCGTGGCCCTGGCATGGTCTGCCCCGGGACAAGGTGTGGGTCGGGAGAGCCTCGCCCGCTACTCCGGGGCGCCCATCCCGACATGGCTCGACCTATACACGCCTCCTAAGCGCTGCCGCCAAGTCCGCCAAGTCGACGTTGTGGGTAAGCACCATTTTGCTTGAACTCTTGGCCGAGCTCGCTCATCACTTTCGCCGTTTTTCTTGTGCGTAATCTCCACTACACCATCGCCTCCTCGACCGGGTGCACGACCGGCCGCTTGGTGCACGGCTCGGTGAGCGCAACTTGAGTTGCGCCACCGAGGAAGCCCGAGCGGGTCGACCCGAGGCGCTTGCCGCCGAGCAATGGCGGCGGACATGGGCGCGGAGGTTGCGCCTCGACCGCTGAAGCTCGAGGCGCCGCGACAGAGGCCGGCCGCGTGGTTTCTCCGACGGCGGCCGAGAACCGCCCGATGGAGGAGGCCTCGGTTGGCCGCTAAGCCGACCGAGGAGGCCGAGCCGCAGCCGCCAGGAAGCCCTTGCCGCGGTGGAAGGGAGTCGGCCGCAGAAGGACCGGAGGCGCCGACGATACAAGAAGTCGGAGGGCTTCTCCTCGCCCGACCGGACGGGCCGTGTGTCCTACGAGTATGGGTACAAAGTTGCCCTGCCCGCTCCAGCGTGTCCTCCGTGCTCGATCGAGGAGGATCCTTCGCCTCATGCCCCGAGGATCGTGGGGTCGACATGCCCGCGCAGGTTCCTTCGACGCCTTTCCCGGCCGCGCCTCAAGACTTCTTTTTCTTCTTTTGGAGGGCTTTCCTTGCTTTTTGTAATGCTTCTTCCCACTTAGGGCACATTTTGTAATCCAAAACTCTTTGGTAATACAAATATGTTTTCTTCATACATCCTCCGACTTCCTTCCAATGTCCCGAGTTTGACATCGATTTACTCCGCTTTGTCCTTAAACAAAATATTTCGAGGTTGTGGACGCCCAAGTCCCTCGAACTGCCGCTACCATAGTCGCGAGCCTAACGCTCCTGGCCTGACTACTTGGATTACTCTGAGGGGCCTTCCCACTTAGGTGCAAGCTTGCCCTCGAGTGAGCGGGTCGCTATCGCCGTGAGGACTAAGTCGCCATCCCGAGGGTCGAGGGCGCACTCTTGTTGTAACTCCCGGCTACACTTCGTTGTACGCCAAAGATTTTTACGCGCGCTGGCCCCGCGCTCTTCTAGCAGTGCCCAGGCCAGCCCGAACTCCTCGGGCCGAGGTGGATTCTCAGTTCTCCACCCGAATGTTGGGATGACTAACTCGGCAGTAGGACCGCTTCCACGCCAATGCAGAGGGGACTCGCCTGCCGCCTTCGGTAGTCCGCAGAGACCATAGGATGTTCGGAGCTCGCCGACCCACCGATCGGGCTTCCAAAGTTCTTTCCTAAGTCCATCCGTAGATAGATCGGCTGGTTACCTCGCAAGCCCGCTGGTCCGGGGTGGGCCACCGAGCTAAAACCTCACCGATGTGATAGGTCGCAGTAACTCCGAGAACCGAGTGTCGGGCGACCGGGTCCCGCTATCGCGATGATAACGCTGGGCGACATCGAATCGGGTCACGATGTTCTTCCATACGAACTCGCTCGACCCGCTCCAGAATGGTTGCTGTGGCTCGGCCTCCACCCACTTGGTGAAGTAATCTATCCTCACAATAATATGTCTCCGCCTGCCGGACGCCGGGAACGGCCCCAAGAGGTCCATTCCCATTGAGCGAAGGGCCAGCGCAATCCATGGAGGCGAAGCGACCGCTGGGAGCCGCGGCTCGCCCGGCGCTGCAGTATCGCACCGCCGCACGAAAGCCTTGGCGCCTTGCAGCCAGAGGCCGCAATAGCTCGCGCAGATTTTGAAGGCCAAAGTTCGCCGCCCATGTGCTCCACAAATCCCGCTGGACCTCGGCGAGAATCGGCCCGCCTCTTCGGATCTAAGCATCGAGTAGGGGTGGGAAAAGACCTTTGTAGAGTCGGCCGCCGATTTCACAAGACACGCTCGAGTTCGGCGGAGCCGCCGTGCCTTGCCCTCATCACCGGGCAGATCCTCGCTTGTACTTCAAGATTTCGATCCACGCAGGTGGTCGACCGGATCCCCGATCTCCATGATGGCCACCGACCGGTGTCGCCTCGACTCGGATGTCCTCCGATCGGCTCCCGAGGCCGGGCCATGAGCTGGTCCGCCCGCTGCTCGGGACCCGCACCCCGGACAGAGTGAAGCGGGAAAGTTAGAGGTTTGGGCTTTTACCTCTGGCCAGTATCCGACATGGTCGAGTCCCGCGCCGACATTTCCACCAACTTGCTCGGCGACAAGTTGGGAATCCGTGAGAATGTGGATTGCCTAGTTGCATCTCGCCGCCAAACGGAGGCTCGCCGCTACCGTATTCGGGCCTCGTTGTTTGTGGCCGAAGCCGGCGAGGGAACGCCAAAGCGTGTCCGCCGGGGTCCTCCAAAATGAGTCCGGCCACGGCCTCGGGAGCCGGAAGACCCATCCACGCAAAGATCCGCCTCGTGGATTGGCTCAACGCCTTCGCTCCGGTGGTGTCAACTCCGAGATGAAATCGCCAAGGCCTCGGCCTTGATGGCTGTCCTCGGCTTGTAGCAGCAGGTCGAACCTCTGATAGCTCCACCGACCACTTTAGGAGACGCCGCCACGCCAAACTTAGAAAGAACTTGACGCAGGGGTTGGTCGGCCAATACCTCAATCGTATGGGCTTGAAGTAAGGGCGAGCTTCCGAGCCGCTAGAATGAGTGCCAATGCCATTTTCAATGGGAGATAGCGTCTCCCGCCCACGCAAAGACATGGTCGTGTAGTAACGGTGTTGCGACGGAGGCTTCTTTCACAAGCACCGAGCTCATCGCATGCCGGGATGCCGCCAGATAGAGGGTGAGTTTTTCCGCGCAGACACCGAGGTAAGTCGGGTAGCTGATAGGTGCCGCTTCAGGGCGAAGGCTTCCTCGCACTCGCCGCCCATTGGAAGTTCTTCGGTCTTTGAGGACTCTAAGAAAGGAGGCACTTATCTCCGACCGATGTAAACCGGATAGAGCCGCTTATCCTTCCGTTAAGGCATTGAAGCTCCTTAATCGGCTTGGAGATCTCATGTCGTGAGAGCTCTGATCTTCTGTTGGCATCAATTCCTCTCGTGTATGATGAACCCGAGGAACTTGCCCGATGTCACGCCAAGACGCACTTGGCCGGATTTAGGCGCATCCCATACCTTCTCGGTGGCGAAGGTTTCCGCAAGTCGCCAAGGTGTGCAGCCTCGGCGACTTTTCACGATCATATCGCCCACATAGACTCCATATTTCGCCCTATTTGTTGGGCTTAACACCTTGTTCACCATCCTTTGGTAGGTGGCGCCGCTTTTTAACCCGAATGGCATAACTTTGTAGAAGTAGGCTCCTTGGGGTGTGTGGAAGGTCAGATGTTACGATCCTGGGGCCATTCGGATCCGGTTGTAACCGAGTAGGCGCCCATGAAGGAGAAGCGCATCTGCGCTGAGTCGACTGGGCTGGTCGATCCTTGGTAGGGGAAGCAACTTCTGCAAGCCCGATTTAGATCGGTGTAGTCAACACACATCCTCCACTTCCATTAGGCTTCTTGACGAGGACTACATTGACAGCCACCGAGGGTACCGGACTTCCTCAATGAAGTCGACGCCAAGAGCCCGCTGACTTCCTTCGCGACACTTTGTTGGCGCCGAGGGATCGAGGCCGAGGTCTCTGCCTCACCGAGCGCGGTCGGGGAAATGTGTAGATGGTGTTGGGCGACTTCGAGTCGATTCCCGGAGGTCGCAGATGTCTGTGCAAAGACATCGGCGCTTCTCGAGGAGGTCCGATGAGCGCCCGCTTGATCACCTGTGTCCGGCCAATCCCGACCGTCCGACGGACGGCCATCTTGCAGCGAATATTAACCGCCGGTTTGTTGGCTCGATGCTCGGTCGGGCGCCGCGCTCGCGCTGGTCTTCGAGGGGCGGTTCCGCCTTTTCTCTTACCTGTGGAGGTCGCCAAGTAACACCGCCGACTCTTGAGGATCTCCCGCACCTTCTCGACCCGGCTACCGTGGGGAACGGTCCGGTGGTATGTGGATAGAATGCCCTTAGCCGGCCGAGGGAGGTGGGTCGCCCAGGATGGCGTTATGCACGCAGTGGGGAGGTCACCACCGGAAAAGTTACAGCAGAGTTTTGGCCTTCGGGAGTCGGAGGGTCAATGGTAGGGTTATCGCACTCCGCGGCGAGATCGAGCCGCCATGAAGCCGGTGAGCGCGAGTGCAAAGGCTTTAGGGCTTCCTTCGCGACCCAGCCAGAAAGGCCTCAAGTAGAGGATGTCGTGAGCCGCCAGGTTGTCGCACCATAATCCTCCGGACAGGCGATGGACCGGATCTGAGCCCGAAATAGGTCCTGAGTTCAAGACACCGCCTCGAGTTCAAAGTGCGGACGCCCAAGTTTTCAAGAGCCCGGTTCCGGCCCCGACCGGCGGAGGCCGAGAGAAGATGGTGCGCGGCATCGCTCGTGATGCCGGGGAGAGGTTCCGCGTTTGGAGGGTCGGCTCTGCCGCCTCCGGAGCAGCGAGGAGGACACTGACAAGATTGCGTGGTCCCGACTGGGAGAGGTCTCAAAAGCCTCCACCGTGATGGGGAAGTGTGGAACCCGAAGCGGGTAGAGCCCGTGATCGCTAAATATGTTCCAATAGCGATCTATAGTTGCCGCGTGTCGTCCCTCCGGTTCGAGGTGCGGGACCTCCCGAGGTGCCACCGGAAACGACCTTTCGCCCATGTGTCGTTTAGGGCGGAGCAGTAGTTCTTCTACAGAGGCCCTCCTTCTAGCGCCAATCGTTAGGGGAAACAACTTTTACCGTGACTCGGCGACGCACAAAATCCGGAAACCGGGTCGCTCTTGCGCCGCCGTCGATGGTCGCCGCGCTGCGCCGTCGAGCTCTCCAAAGGCGTCACAAGGCGCTCCTGGCCGTCGGACGAGACTCGCAAAGAAGGCGTCGGATGCTCCGCCCACCCTCCGATGCCCAGTCGCGCCG
This sequence comes from Musa troglodytarum, assembly GCA_023547065.1. Classification (NCBI taxonomy): domain Eukaryota; kingdom Viridiplantae; phylum Streptophyta; class Magnoliopsida; order Zingiberales; family Musaceae; genus Musa; species Musa troglodytarum. The sequence goes on along the minus strand of CP097510.1, from coordinate 39,935,877 downwards.
TTCACGTGAGTTCCTCGAGAGAGGAATTGCGGGTGTCCGAGTCTACTCACCTCGGAGTGTTTAAGCCGTGAGAGGGTCTGGAGAGCAAGGATGAGAGATCCCGAGTCGGATCGCAGATCCTCCATCCCTGTCCCTACCGTTCGGGTTAAATAGGTTGACGAGGGCGTGCTTCCGATGCGCAAGTGGCGACGGCCTGACCACGCAGGTCGGTGCCGTGGTCAGCTGGGCGGGTAGTTGGGGCAATGCTGAGGAGAAGCGACGTCGGGCTGTCACATCGTGGGCGGTTGGAGCGCAGGAGGGGCGATGACGTCAGCCAGTTGTACGATAGAAGACCAGGTGTCTCGTCATACTTAATATCCTTATCACTAAAAGATTACTCTTAAGAATCCATTATCTTTATTGATTATAGCTCGTAAACCCCTATAAATAATGAAACTTATCAATAGATAAATTAATTACATAGATTTAATTAAAAAAAACTTGTATCTTCTCTCTCCTAATGTCTTACACACTTCTCTTCCTATCTTGCTTTCTCTCTATTTCTCTCCTCTCTCTATTTTATTCTACATCACTTGGTCGAGGCCTAAATCCAAAACGTCACAAAAGTATGATAAGATCATACCTAGATACTGTGTTTGTTAAACCAAATAGGAGGCCTTTTTGTGAAAACACTCAAACTATGTAAGGTTTATGCAAAAGGTTCTGGACTTTCAAGGAACCTCTGTGAACTTTTTCAAGTTTTAGCTTCACAGCTAGAGAATTACCTAGGTCAAAAATGCAGGCACAATCACCATGGGTACGCACCAGATGCTCTTCAAGATGAAGAAGAAAACCCTCATTGTGAAGCTCGTCATCATGTCAAAAGGCCGAGTAAATTTAGACAAGATGGGAACTCAATTTATGCACACAAATATGTTGACACAAAATACAATTGCAGGTTCACAGAAAGTGACAGAGTTCCACCAAGGACTATATCCAACAAAGCTCGGTGGTTGTAGAAGCAATGACTCTTTAGTCAGCCTCCGTGGATGACATAGCAACAGAACTTTCCCACAAATCCAAGTGATTAAATTGAGATTAAGAAAAATGACATAGGCACTAGCATATGTTTTATCATGACATCTTAAAAATACATAAAGCAATATAGGAGAATCCTTCCAGAGAAATAAACCATAGTGAATAGTGCTATAAGTATCAAACGAGACACATTCTGAGATATCTTATTCACTACAATAAATATCAAATCCTATAAACTATGAGCAACATAATGATACTCAATGGCATCGATGATATTAGTTGCAGAGAGTGATGTAGGAACAATATTGATTCCAAGCATGTAGGTATAATCCTAATCAAAAAGGTTATGAATATACTTTTATTAAGAATAGAAGAGAACATTCACTATGGGGATAACTTAGACACCAAGAAAATAATTGATTACCCTGAGATCTTTGATAGAGAAATTATTACTAAGTTTTTTTTTCTAAAATTAATTAATTATTATTAATTTATTATCAATAATAATTAAGTCATCCAAATAAACTAATAAAAACATGATACTTCTTTCTTGAGAATAACTGAAACCAACTAAGAGTAGACATGTTCAAAATTCGTGGTACAAAGCACAAGGGACCTGCTAGAGACCATAAAAGTTATTACGAAGCTTGCAAATATGTTCACGAAGATTGAGATAAAAAAAACAAGAGGTTTACTATTGAACTTATCATTGGAAGTGTGACCATGAAGAAATACATTTATCATGTCCAATTATCAAAATTATCAATTGTTAAACATAATCAAACATAAAATAATATAAATTATTATTGACTTCATAATTGAATGAAAGTATCACTGTATTCAATGCCTTAATGTTACTTAAACCCCTTCGCAACAAATAATGCTTTGTGCTTACTAATGGATCCATTGAGATTTCACTTGATATAGAAAAGCCTTATAACGTTTTCGCTAATTTGATAAAGCATACACATATACATCAAATATCAGAATGCATATTGTTCAGCATCAGCATTTTTCTGATCTCTAAATCATTACGTACCACTTTAGAAGCTCTATGTATGTAGTCAAGGAATATATAGTGAAACATAAAAAGATTTTGTACTCGTCCAACGAGCTTTCAGCTTTTCCTACTGTTTCTAATGCACTAATTCTTCTTTGTAACTAGAACAGTAGAGCATAGAGACATGTTAGCAATTTTGTTGAAAAAGTAAGGTCCAAATAGCAAAAAAAAAAAAAAAAAGATAAATACAATGCATGACGCTTCTGCTGAAGTAGAATTTAGGGAGAGTCAATCAATATAGTCTTAGCCACCCTACAAATATCGAGAATTATTTCTGACTCAAGCCCTTGTTATCAATGTCATAAAGGACAACTTTATCCTGCTTTCAAGGGTCAACCTTTAATTACAGTCCAAATTGTGGGAGATAGAAATAAAAAAAAATTTGACTCAGTATTATCTCATGGACTGTAAATCAATGATAATTTCTAGCCAATGCCAATACAAAATGTAGAATTATTTTGTCTTTAGTGCACTCCGTAAGAATCAAGAATGACAAGTTCCCTTCATGTTGCATTAGAAAAAGAAACCCACACAGAAGTTCGATTAAAGGAAACTTACTTCAAAGTTTCTTTAATAGAATGTTAAATCTGGTAACTAAATTTATGCATAATTTTCTTTTTTTACCATTGGAAGCAAGGAAGCCATCAGACGCTCACCTAGGCGCCCGAGTGAGGCAAGGCTTGAATGCCTCAATGATGGGTCGGGTGAGCACTTGCAACTAGATGCGGCCCAAGCGTGCGCTTGGGCTTAGGTGTTGGACGACTCAGGCGTGCACCTAAACTGATCATGGTTTGATCGAACTAGATGAGTCCAATGATGATTCAATCGAACCAAATGACCCATCACTTAAACCCCCTCTCCCCCTCCTTCGCGCATGAGACAGACCCCAACCTCCTCTATAGAAAGCCTAGCGCTAGTGGAAGCAAACGACTTCCTCCCACGACAAAACTAGCACTTCAATGACTAGTGAGCTCCTTCCTTTCACACAAAGGCCCTTCGACAACATTTTATTCTCACAATGATTCTCCTACTCCTCCTCGATATCAACCTAGGGTCACCAAGCCTCTCTAGACGCAACAACTCCCCTCTCCTTCCTCCTATCTGATTCTCCTCCTCCCTCTTCTCATTAATTATACTTTTTTAATTATTATATTTGCAAGTGCCTTGCTTCGTTTCGACGAGGTAACACCTCATATGTTTTGGCAACTTGGCACCTTTGACTACACCGTTAACAGGGGAAACTTTTTATCTCCAAAATTCTCCAGCAATTGATCTCATTTGGAGGCTATTCCAATGAAAAACACTTGCAAAGTAACAAAAAACTGGAACAGCTATAAAATTGCCGTCCCAATTACATGACTTGCCCAGAACAAGCTGTGCACTATTTTGTCAGTATGAGAATCCAACATCCAAAGCAATAGCTTAAGTAAACATATATGCCATTACATGTCGTGACAAGATCTAAACTGTTTTCTTCTTTGTCTATTTTGACTTCAAATATGAATTGTGTACTTCTAAACTACAACCACTATTAAACGTCACAATCAACAAAACAATGTAAAAACCAAGCCGAAAACTAAAAATAGATCATCACAAACGAAAACAAAGCAGAAAAATTTAAAGCATAAAACAAGATATCAGAACTCAAAACACATTTGATACCACTGGGAATACAACAGTATGTTTTGGGAATTGCATAACCTTATATTTCCAAATATATTTTTCCCAATTTTACTTCACAAAAACTATGTGCATAATCACTTTGCCACCTTGTAAAAACATAATGCAGAAAAATGTAAACCATAACACGATAATTAACAGAAGATTTCTCAGTAACACACATTTTAGAAAGATATAAAGCATATATCTGAGGCGAGTACCGAAGATGAAAGGCCGAATTAAGGGCAGCGACAGGAATTCTGCAACGCCACGAAATCCGCTTCCCCTCCGCTTCTAAAGAGGAAGTACCCGACCGTCAGGCCGACGACGACGGCGACGAATACGCCGGCGTTGTAGGACATGACGGCGAGCATGAGGAGGTACCCGACCGCGGAGTTCACGCCGAAGAGGAGGGCGGAGGCGAGCTTGGGGGGCGGGCGGAAGAAAGCGGAGGCGGAGGGGGACGGGAGGAAGGGAGCCTCGACCGCCGACGGGGGCGGCGGCAGGGAGGGCTTGGATCCGGCGAGGATCTTGAAGCGGACGCGGCGGTCCTCCATGTACTGGTAGAAGAGGGCAGCGGCAAAGAGAGCGAGGAGGCTGAGGAGGTAGGCCGGCCAGGAATCGGTCCGCCACGAGTCGAACAGGATCGTCGCCTTCTTACCCCAGTAGAAGGTGATGTGCATCATCTTGGGGGATCGGAGGTGGAAACTAAAGCTGAAGCTGAGCATACTAAGTGGTTATAAATTTGTCGGTCTTGCCCGTCCCGGTTTGCCTCGGAGATGTCACCAAATTGCGTCCTTCACGACGGGGGGTTTTCGAAAGTGTTATCGTTGATTTAACCATTAAGAGCTAACGCCTTTGTCACCCTTTTGCGTACTACCCACGCCCCTACCAAAGTTATGATTGGAGGAAAACAGGCAATCACATGTTCACGTCCACGTTGTTTACTAAATGCATCACACAACATGACCTATACCTTATTGGCATATTAGAGAGGTTACCCAAATAGAATTCGAAACCAGTATAACAACGTAAAATCCCAATTACTTGAGATCCATTATAATTATAATTATACATATATATATATACTTTTATTTATAGTCTCTACTAATTTTTTAGATAAAGAAATCTAACAAATCATTATTAACTGATACCATTTTACAAAGGCAGACCACATGGCCATGGCCATGGCCATGGTCACTTGTATTGACTTCGAAATAGCAGATTCGGAATTATCAGACTATCACCGAAGACAAGACTTTTGAGGTATCTTACTGAAAAGATATCCATCGAGTATAATCCCCATCACAGGTCAGCGAAACCAATGTGCTGTCAAGTCAATTAGTATCACATAAAAGACGAGTAAGACACAAGCAAAAGTGTTTATAAAAATTGAAGCTACAGTACTAAAAGCAAACCACAACAAGAGAAATGGCTGCTTCTATACTTAGCGTAGAGTTCTTCAAATGGCTGTCATCGGCACATCATTCAGGAAAAACCTAAAAAAAAAACAAAATATTCCTATCGAAAGCTATGTCATATCAATAGCAAATATAAGGTATGCTGTATAAAGGTTGGACGACATCAGAAAGATTAAGAAAGAGAAGAAAATTTTGACAGAGCAAATAAACATGATTTTGACTTTTTCTGTCTTTGGTGAAAAAACTAAGACAAAAGGAACAATCACAAAGAAGGTAAAAGTTTATATAGCTGAAATCATACATCAAATGGGAGTTTCTCTATGCCTTACACGGGATTACTAAGAAGTAACAAAGCCCAAACACACGACATTTCATATATCTAAAACCAATGGCTGACAAAGCGAAAAAAAAATGGACGATACCAAGCGAAGTAATGGTGTTGGAAGCAGATAACATAATTAGAGTATTTGAGTTAAGTTACCAATTACTTGGAAAAGTAATAACTATTTACAACAACTGATATTTCCTTCTAAACAACAAAGATTGTTTACTAAATGCATCACACAACATGACCTATACCTTATTGGCATATTAGAGAGGTTACCCAAATAGAATTCGAAACCAGTATAACAACGTAAAATCCCAATTACTTGAGATCCATTATAATTATAATTATACATATATATATATACTTTTATTTATAGTCTCTACTAATTTTTTAGATAAAGAAATCTAACAAATCATTATTAACTGATACCATTTTACAAAGGCAGACCACATGGCCATGGCCATGGCCATGGTCACTTGTATTGACTTCGAAATAGCAGATTCGGAATTATCAGACTATCACCGAAGACAAGACTTTTGAGGTATCTTACTGAAAAGATATCCATCGAGTATAATCCCCATCACAGGTCAGTGAAACCAATGTGCTGTCAAGTCAATTAGTATCACATATAAGACGAGTAAGACACAAGCAAAAAGTGTTTATAAAAATTGAAGCTACAGTACTAAAAGCAAACCACAACAAGAGAAATGGCTGCTTCTATACTTAGCGTAGAGTTCTTCAAATGGCTGTCATCGGCACATCATTCAGGAAAAACCTAAAAAAAAAACAAAATATTCCTATCGAAAGCTATGTCATATCAATAGCAAATATAAGGTATGCTGTATAAAGGTTGGACGACATCAGAAAGATTAAGAAAGAGAAGAAAATTTTGACAGAGCAAATAAACATGATTTTGACTTTTTCTGTCTTTGGTGAAAAAACTAAGACAAAAGGAACAATCACAAAGAAGGTAAAAGTTTATATAGCTGAAATCATACATCAAATGGGAGTTTCTCTATGCCTTACACGGGATTACTAAGAAGTAACAAAGCCCAAACACACGACATTTCATATATCTAAAACCAATGGCTGACAAAGCGAAAAAATGGACGATACCAAGCGAAGTAATGGTGTTGGAAGCAGATAACATAATTAGAGTATTTGAGTTAAGTTACCAATTACTTGGAAAAGTAATAACTATTTACAACAACTGATATTTCCTTCTAAACAACAAAGATTGTTTACTAAATGCATCACACAACATGACCTATACCTTATTGGCATATTAGAGAGGTTACCCAAATAGAATTCAAACCAGTATAACAACGTAAAATCCCAATTACTTGAGATCCATTATAATTATAATTATACATATATATATATACTTTTATTTATAGTCTCTACTAATTTTTAGATAAAGAAATCTAACAAATCATTATTAACTGATACCATTTTACAAAGGCAGACCACATGGCCATGGCCATGGCCATGGTCACTTGTATTGACTTCGAAATAGCAGATTCGGAATTATCAGACTATCACCGAAGACAAGACTTTGAGGTATCTTACTGAAAAGATATCCATCGACTATAATCCCATCACAGGTCAGCGAAACCAATGTGCTGTCAAGTCAATTAGTATCACATAAAAGACGAGTAAGACACAAGCAAAAGTGTTTATAAAAATTGAAGCTACAGTACTAAAAGCAAACCACAACAAGAGAAATGGCTGCTTCTATACTTAGCGTAGAGTTCTTCAAATGGCTGTCATCGGCACATCATTCAGGAAAAACCTAAAAAAAAAACAAAATATTCCTATCGAAAGCTATGTCATATCAATAGCAAATATAAGGTATGCTGTATAAAGGTTGGACGACATCAGAAAGATTAAGAAAGAGAAGAAAATTTTGACAGAGCAAATAAACATGATTTTGACTTTTTCTGTCTTTGGTGAAAAAACTAAGACAAAAGGAACAATCACAAAGAAGGTAAAAGTTTATATAGCTGAAATCATACATCAAATGGGAGTTTCTCTATGCCTTACACGGGATTACTAAGAAGTAACAAAGCCCAAACACACATATTTCATATATCTAAAACCAATGGCTGACAAAGCGAAAAAAAAATGGACGATACCAAGCGAAGTAATGGTGTTGGAAGCAGATAACATAATTAGAGTATTTGAGTTAAGTTACCAATTACTTGGAAAAGTAATAACTATTTACAACAACTGATATTTCCTTCTAAACAACAAAGATTGTTTACTAAATGCATCACACAACATGACCTATACCTTATTGGCATATTAGAGAGGTTACCCAAATAGAATTCGAAACCAGTATAACAACGTAAAATCCCAATTACTTGAGATCCATTATAATTATAATTATACATATATATATATACTTTTATTTATAGTCTCTACTAATTTTTAGATAAAGAAATCTAACAAATCATTATTAACTGATACCATTTTACAAAGGCAGACCACATGGCCATGGCCATGGCCATGGTCACTTGTATTGACTTCAAATAGCAGATTCGGAATTATCAGACTATCACGAAGACAAGACTTTTGAGGTATCTTACTGAAAAGATATCCATCGACTATAATCCCCATCACAGGTCAGCAAACCAATGTGCTGTCAAGTCAATTAGTATCACATAAAAGACGAGTAAGACACAAGCAAAAGTGTTTATAAAAATTGAAGCTACAGTACTAAAAGCAAACCACAACAAGAGAAATGGCTGCTTCTATACTTAGCGTAGAGTTCTTCAAATGGCTGTCATCGGCACATCATTCAGGAAAAACCTAAAAAAAAAACAAAATATTCCTATCGAAAGCTATGTCATATCAATAGCAAATATAAGGTATGCTGTATAAAGGTTGGACGACATCAGAAAGATTAAGAAAGAGAAGAAAATTTTGACAGAGCAAATAAACATGATTTTGACTTTTTCTGTCTTTGGTGAAAAAACTAAGACAAAAGGAACAATCACAAAGAAGGTAAAAGTTTATATAGCTGAAATCATACATCAAATGGGAGTTTCTCTATGCCTTACACGGGATTACTAAGAAGTAACAAAGCCCAAACACACGACATTTCATATATCTAAAACCAATGGCTGACAAAGCGAAAAAAATGGACGATACCAATAAGTAATGGTGTTGGAAGCAGATAACATAATTAGAGTATTTGAGTTAAGTTACCAATTACTTGGAAAAGTAATAACTATTTACAACAACTGATATTTCCTTCTAAACAACAAAGATTGTTTACTAAATGCATCACACAACATGACCTATACCTTATTGGCATATTAGAGAGGTTACCCAAATAGAATTCGAAACCAGTATAACAACGTAAAATCCCAATTACTTGAGATCCATTATAATTATAATTATACATATATATATATACTTTTATTTATAGTCTCTACTAATTTTTTAGATAAAGAAATCTAACAAATCATTATTAACTGATACCATTTTACAAAGGCAGACCACATGGCCATGGCCATGGCCATGGTCACTTGTATTGACTTCGAAATAGCAGATTCGGAATTATCAGACTATCACCGAAGACAAGACTTTTGAGGTATCTTACTGAAAAGATATCCATCGACTATAATCCCCATCACAGGTCAGCGAAACCAATGTGCTGTCAAGTCAATTAGTATCACATAAAAGACGAGTAAGACACAAGCAAAAGTGTTTATAAAAATTGAAGCTACAGTACTAAAAGCAAACCACAACAAGAGAAATGGCTGCTTCTATACTTAGCGTAGAGTTCTTCAAATGGCTGTCATCGGCACATCATTCAGGAAAAACCTAAAAAAAAAACAAAATATTCCTATCGAAAGCTATGTCATATCAATAGCAAATATAAGGTATGCTGTATAAAGGTTGGACGACATCAGAAAGATTAAGAAAGAGAAGAAAATTTTGACAGAGCAAATAAACATGATTTTGACTTTTCTGTCTTTGGTGAAAAAACTAAGACAAAAGGAACAATCACAAAGAAGGTAAAAGTTTATATAGCTGAAATCATACATCAAATGGGAGTTTCTCTATGCCTTACACGGGATTACTAAGAAGTAACAAAGCCCAAACACACGACATTTCATATATCTAAAACCAATGGCTGACAAAGCGAAAAAAAAATGGACGATACCAAGCGAAGTAATGGTGTTGGAAGCAGATAACATAATTAGAGTATTTGAGTTAAGTTACCAATTACTTGGAAAAGTAATAACTATTTACAACAACTGATATTTCCTTCTAAACAACAAAGATTGTTTACTAAATGCATCACACAACATGACCTATACCTTATTGGCATATTAGAGAGGTTACCCAAATAGAATTCGAAACCAGTATAACAACGTAAAATCCCAATTACTTGAGATCCATTATAATTATAATTATACATATATATATATACTTTTATTTATAGTCTCTACTAATTTTTAGATAAAGAAATCTAACAAATCATTATTAACTGATACCATTTTACAAAGGCAGACCACATGGCCATGGCCATGGCCATGGTCACTTGTATTGACTTCGAAATAGCAGATTCGGAATTATCAGACTATCACCGAAGACAAGACTTTTGAGGTATCTTACTGAAAAGATATCCATCGAGTATAATCCCCATCACAGGTCAGCGAAACCAATGTGCTGTCAAGTCAATTAGTATCACATAAAAGACCAGTAAGACACAAGCAAAAGTGTTTATAAAAATTGAAGCTACAGTACTAAAAGCAAACCACAACAAGAGAAATGGCTGCTTCTATACTTAGCGTAGAGTTCTTCAAATGGCTGTCATCGGCACATCATTCAGGAAAAACCTAAAAAAAAAACAAAATATTCCTATCGAAAGCTATGTCATATCAATAGCAAATATAAGGTATGCTGTATAAAGGTTGGACGACATCAGAAAGATTAAGAAAGAGAAGAAAATTTTGACAGAGCAAATAAACATGATTTTGACTTTTTCTGTCTTTGGTGAAAACACTAAGACAAAAGGAACAATCACAAAGAAGGTAAAAGTTTATATAGCTGAAATCATACATCAAATGGGAGTTTCTCTATGCCTTACACGGGATTACTAAGAAGTAACAAAGCCCAAACACACATGACATTTCATATATCTAAAACCAATGGCTGACAAAGCGAAAAAAAAAATGGACGATACCAAGCGAAGTAATGGTGTTGGAAGCAGATAACATAATTAGAGTATTTGAGTTAAGTTACCAATTACTTGGAAAAGTAATAACTATTTACAACAACTGATATTTCCTTCTAAACAACAAAGATTGTTGGTTTTGAGCCTGTAAGGGGCTGTGCTGCATAGTATGTAACATTCTGCAACTAGATAAGAGCCCCAGTTCTTATAAACCAAAACTCAGTCTTAGATGCATCTCATCTAACCAATTAGGAGTCTGCTAGTCCAAGTGACCTTCTTATTGCATTATCCATCTTCTGCTTCAGTCGCCAACCACAAGTGATGTTTTCTTTTGTCGTGCCAGCCCATGCTACAGGCATGCTAGCAGGTCCTGGATGCTGGCACATCCTGGTATGCAGCGTGTATTGTGCTACTGAAGTTATGGCACAGGACCAGTGGGCCATGATTGCAACAATATGGTCACGTTCTTGAAGCTAAACATAACTATTTGATGAGATGATCATGATAATAAAAGGTTAGTAAATAGTAATCAACCACCAGAAGGACAGAATCAATGCCCTTCCAGTTCCCTTTTGTGGTGCTGAAAGCATTTGAGGCAACCAATTCTTTTCAAGGATTACTTCCAACTTCACAAGCAGCTTTTGTTAAATCTATCATCAAAAGTAAAAAATTTAGCTATCAGTGAAGCTATTCCCAAAATTTATTTCAAAAGATTCATGTAGCTGATCCTAAATAGTTTGAATTCACGGTTTTATTGTTGTTGACAACTTTCAGTTAATGATTATGCTATTACCAATATATACCATGATTTGTGCATAACAGCAGTGACAAGAAGGAAAAGTAAGAGGATGTTTGCTATCATGCCAATGCTAGTCATTTTCCTTATTCTACATAAGTTGATAAAAGATCTTGAATTTGGTTAACAGGTCATTTCAAACCATGGTGATGTCGTGATCTTTTCTAATGCTTAATTGGTTACAAGTATATAAAAAGACTCTGACCTAGTCTCGACCACTTTTGATGTGGACAAAATCAGCAGATAGAGAATATAATGTATCAAGGGATCCAGGATCCATGAATAGCCACAGGTGAAGTTTGTGAATGTCTTTCGACCTTAAAATTAAGTAGATTACAATAAGTTAGGTGAAAAATGAAAGGGTCAAGTGTCGGAGAGGTTGTTTGTAACATCAAGAATGGAAATGCTTACTTGACTTTGCTGAATCCCTCAAAACACCTGAAAGTCTATGAGCACTATTCAGGATGAATAGATGGAGGAAAGGTGGCAGGGGTATGGATATCAATAATGGGTTTCCTAAGGATATTAGAGTTAAGTGAAGGAAAATAATGGAGAAAACCAAAACATGCTAGAGAGACAAAAGATGCGAAACAAGAAGCATTAAACATGGAATGAAAGCCAAGGAGAAAATCAAAAGCTTTTTTATTAATTTTTTCATAAAAATTAATGTTATTTGACATTTAATGTGATCAACATGATGATGTGCAGGCCTGGCACAACTTAATGTTTTAAAAGGAAGAAAAAGACAATACACTTTGTCCACTGAGATGGTAGCCATTGCATCACAGATGTCTATGAAATATATGTAAATTTTTACCAACAATGATACTCTCAGAGGATTCTGTTGCAGCACTTCACCATGATAAGTGTGGTCACAAACAAAGTGCAAAAGAAACAATCTTTAGACCCAAAGAATTTTTGGTAAACAGACTTGATATAATATTTTCTAAATGCCACAGACTCAACATCATGAACTCAGTCCTTCAAACTTTTCCACCAATCATGGAAAAAGTGAACTTCCAAATCAGTCAGAGAGCTTACACAGTTCTGTATTCCTAGAACCTCTTCACACTTTATAAGAGAATTTTATGGCGCCAAAGAGTTTTACCAATCAGTAATCAGCTTTCTGATTGTGAAGTATAGTTGGTTTTTCATTTTCCCGGTTCCCTAAGACTTCATCTCACATAGATTATTTGGCCAAATACAGATATACCTTGACCAGTAGTATAAATATCAACAGACTTTGCTGTGAGAAGATCTCTCCAATAAATTTGGTTTTGTGCAAGCAACTATATTACCAATGTGCGTTGCATCTTCCTCTACTTTCTTGGTCAAAAACCTGTGTTGCGTTTTAGAGTTACAATTATTGCCTGGTAGTATACCATGTTTTATGGAACTGATTAGATGGAACTGATTAGAATTACAAGATTTTATGTTTTTCAAGTGAATATTTCAGTTAACTGACAAAGCAACCTTATAAAAAAAAAAAATAATGTTCACAAACTATTCCATATTTTATCAGCTGATGTTGTAAAATCATTGACATGCTATGAACCACCGAAACAAGCTAGAGTCTACAAGAATAGATGAGATATTCTCGATTTCACGTCAATGATTTCAGTAAATCAAAAATTATCTTCAGATGAAAAGAGTTGGCATAACAGAGCAGGCAAGATGAATATTAGGTGCTAAAAACTTGCACAAGCAGAACACATTTGCATGTGATCAGAGTCTGTTAGTGAACTAAAATAGTTTTCTTCAGTGGATAACAGTCTGCAAACTGCCAGGCTCATATGCTCCTACCGAAAAATATTATTTCCTTGATCTACAAACATCTTAAGAATGATTCATGACAGAAGAAATGAAACATAGAAGTAAAAAGTCTGTGAAACAAAATTGCAACACAATCTACAAACCCTCACAAAAATGACCCTACAACCAAGACGATACATTAAAATAATCATCCACAACAAACAAAAATGAAGGAAAAACAGAAGTTCAGAAATTTTTCATATCTAGTAATCCCCCAAAGGATGCAAAAAGTAGACACAATATAAACATGCTAAACAAATACTACATAAAAGAGAAAACAAACTTGCTTACAGAGGGAGGGAAACTAAACAGGCGAATCCCCTGAGTTATTTGAATCCTCCAACAAGATCTTCATATCAGCTACAAATATTACATGGGACTTCCGATCTCTCCATCAGTTACGCTAAATTCTTGCATACTCCAAATATCTGTGCTGCTAAGACCTGTCGCCTCAACGTTTCCCTCTTAAGAAATTAAAGAATATCAACTAACCGAATCATCAGTCTCCTTTGTTGATGCCATCATGTGATTTAGTGAGATCTTCTTCTGTTGTTTAAAGAAGGAGGGCACCCTTCAAAAAAGTCGGACAAGGCCATCTCAAGATCCTCAACAGAGTACTTAATGTACATCTCAGGGTGCTTCCCACTCTCTATATGTTGCCGGAACCGGCCAAGAAAGGACCTGTACGCTGGTAACAACTTCTCGGAGATCGAAATCCTCAATTCCTCTCTCAGCTGTGTGTCTGGCACGAACCATATAGCTTGGGTTTTATGAGCCTCCTCGAAAGCAGCGTTGAAGGCCCTGAACCTCTCCCTCAGCATCGACTTGGAGACGCCGGACGAGAAGCTCCCACTGACATGAATCCCCTCGTCTCTCAAGCAGTGTAGGATTTTTACCCACGTCGCCCGCTGGTAGCTTGTTGCTGACAGCCGGAACTTCCCGGTGAGCTTTCTTAAGTAGTCATCACCGATCATTTCGCGGAGCTCAGGCGAACCCTTCACCTTGTGGACGATATAGTGGACGTTGTTCATCAAGAAGAGGTGGGCAAGAGCGGTATCCTTGTAAAGGTTCGCCTTGTTCTCGAGATTGTGCTCAAGAACAACAATGATCCAGATCAAGTGGGCGGCAAGGGGGGTCTGGTTCTCGGCCTCCGGGAATTCGATCTCCGGTGGTGTAGCCCCAACTGCTGCTTGGTCATCGCCAGAGAACCGGGAGCTCGCCGATGGCCTCGTAATTATGAGCTCGATGAGCGTGGGCTTGTAGTCGGAGATGAGGCTGATGTAGTTCATTACGTAGCGAGTGAGGGGATGGATGGTGCCGCCAGGGACCGGGGTCTTGGGTGGATCTCGAAGCACTGCGTTCTCGAATTCGGAGAGAATGCCCCGGACGGCCTCGGCGAGCCGGGAGAGGATCTCGGCGGCCTGGGTGTAGATGGACTCGGCAGACTTGGATAGGAATACGGCGGCGATGTCCGGGAGGAGGTCGGAGATGGTGTCATGTAGGTCGAGGATCTTGAAGAGCTTCTCCGGTGACCGGCGGCCGATGCTGATGGCCTCGGCGAATCCAAAGAGCTGGATGGCCGCACCCTTGACTGTCTCAGCGAAAGGGGCATCGTCAGTGATGCCGAGGCCGTCAAACACACGGTCGCAAAGACGGCGCTCGCTGGAAAAAACGATGCGGACGCAGATCTTGGCGGCGCGGATCCAGCGCCGGATCTTGGCCTCCAGGGCGTCCCACTCGAGACGCTGGACCTCGCCGATGCTATGCTTCTCCACCCCAAGCTGGCGTAGGCACATGTCCACTGCCGCCTTCCGGGCGCCGGCGTACACCTGGACACACTCCCGGCCGTACCCGGCGGCGATCATCCGCTCGGCGATACTCCGGAGGTCGTCGACCGCGTCAGACGGCAGCAGATCGATCTCCCGGATGCTCCTCGTCGACTGCATGCTGCTCCGCCTGATTCTGCTGCTGCTGCTTCCCTCCACCGTCTCAGACAAGAAGGCATGCTCCTCCCCGCCGTCGACACCGCCGCCTTCCTCGGCATCTGACAGATCACCGGATCCCTCCCCGGCCGCGGAGCTCTTCATGGATAGCGTACTCAGATCGACGAGCTCATCGACTTCGATCTCATTAGGCCGGGTCAGAAGCAGGTTGCGGAACTCGTCCTCGAGTCGGGCCATGGCGATCTGGATCGCGTTCTCCGAGGAGGAGTGGGACGCGGATGATGACGACCGCCGCGGGCTACCGGTGGCGATCGGTTCGCTGATCGAACGGCGGATCTCGTCGACGGCACGAAGGAACCTCTCGGCGTCCGAGCGGTCCCCGCCATCGAATAGCATCCGCTCGTCCCCCGCGGAAGACGCCGTGGAGTCCCACTGCATAATCAGCTTCTCCGCCGCCTCCAGGTCCCCCTCCACCGCCGCCGCTCCTCCAGATCCGTCCATGGAAACCGACAGCGCTTCACGGTCTTCGCTTCGTTGCAGGGGAGTTTGGAGGAGCAACCGCTGGTGCCTCTCTCTCTCTCTCTCGCGTCCTTATCACAGTGGGGTGGGAAGCAGCTGTGGCGATGATATAGAATATTCCGGTGCGATGGCGGCACACGGGACCAAGCGCGCACCACGGATCAGAGGGTCTTAATGGTGCCACGTCAAGTGATCTCCCTCGCACGGAGCGTCAGTATGGAGGCTTGGTGCCGCGGGACAACGAATGGGGCCCTCAAATAGCTGACGTGGTTGCTCGCCGCAGGAGATTTAACAAGGAATCCTAGCCGTCTGATGGGCATCATGGGGACAAGAAAAGAAAAGATAGTTAAACGAAATGCGGGACGAGGATATAGGGTCGTGTCACGGGACAGTGGAATCCCACGTGACGTGTCTACCGACGCAGGCGGGAGACTCGCAGCATTCCGCCATGGAAGCGACGGAAGGTCCAATGAGGAGTGGACCCCAAGAGAACCGGACCGAACGGGTGGCTGGTATTTCTGGGGGCCACTTGTGCCGGGTTCGCCACCTCCTACAAGTATGAAGGGGGTTAATGGTTGGTCAAAAGAATCATTCGATTGGATATTAGTAAGCCAAACTTTAATCAACTTCAAACATGATTTGATTGCAATGACATATGCACAGTAAACCCCCCTCTGTCAATTGGATGCTCCACACCGGCATCTAATATCTTGAGTAAATCATTGATGCTCATCACACAAACACATAGCGTTTGTTTTCTTCTGGCCTCGATGACGGATGATTCCGTCTTGAAGAAACTCATAATCACAGGCGTGCGTTCGAAGGACACTTGTCGTCGTTATAATTCAAGATGAACCAATGGATGATGTACCGTTCGTGACCGAGGGTTCCAGGGCTCGAAAGCAAATAAAACTATCTTCATACCCACACACAAACAGTGAAGGGTCCCAGTAAAACTATCGTCCTAGCAATCAAAAGCTTGAAAACCTTCGATTCACATGTATATATATATAA